>CM053585.1:497140455-497172634 GCA_028646515.1 Pseudochirops corinnae
ATTAGAAGAAAGTGCAAAATATCTCACTGGAAAAACAATTGACCTGGAAAATAAATCCAGGAGAGATAATCTAAGAATTATCGGCCTACCAGAAAGCCATGATGAACAAAGTAGCCTGGATAGCATCCTTCAAGAGATTGTCAAAGAAACTGAGGCCCAAAGAGGTTAAGTGACTTGTAAGGACACACAAAAGTAACAAAGGCAAGATTTTTAATCTGGGTCCTCTCCCTGCAAAGTAAGTTCTTTGTCCATTGTGCCATGCCTTAAATGTGAAGTACTAAAGAAATCATCCCATCTCTCTAGCAACTAAGTTAGAAGATTAATGCACAGTGAATCCAAAGGATGACTACGTAGCGTGTCTTAGAGATTCTCTATCTAATGTTCTCTTTCCTCCAGAGGAAAACTTGTTTGTTTTTTTTTTTTAAACCAGCAAATAAGAAGTAAAGATAAGACTTCAAAAATGTTCAATTTTAGGTAGGAATTAAGTATGTACTGGAAAGGAAACTGTATTCTTGAAATAAAAATCAAAGAAGCCAAATCTTCACCACTAAATATATGATCTTAGGCAAATCTCAATTTTTTGGTGCTTCAGATTCCCAATTATTAGGTCATAAAAATGTATCTTTCTTGTTGACTTAATATGAAGATAAAATTAATTTAGCTCTGTGTAACATGATTAGAGGTAAAATACTCTATATAAATGACAGTTTGCAATCAGTTTGATTCTCCCTAGTACTTTGTTAGAAGAAAAGACATGTTTTTTCAATGGAAGCACACACACTTCCCAAAAATAATGTCATTTTATGCAGGTAGGTACTGTACCATCCCAAAAGAAATTTGATCCCGTGGGTGTCATGGGGCATGGTCCTGGAGCAAAATTTTCTTGTATAGCCACTTTGTAGCTTCACCAAAGGGAAAATACAAAATTGTATTTTTGTATATAAACATGTGCATATTTAGATATTGGTTGATTAAATGGAAACTTAAGTGAATCTATTCTAGACAATAACTATTGCTTTTTAATATAAGCAATTTATATAATATAAGCAATTTAGTAACTAGTTTGTAGATGGCTTTTCTTCTGATGTTTTAATGCTTTCATCTAATTAAGAATTTCAAAGTCTTTTTAAGTTGGGTTTCCAACAAGGAAAGAAAGCTCAGAAAAGTCACATCATTCATTCATATTAATGGAGCAGGGACTAAAGTTGGAACTCTAAATCCCATGCCCCAAGTTCATCATGCTTTGTTAGTAGAGAGAATTTAATCCAGTTCTGATCAGGTCTCATGTCCCTTTAGTTATACTCTGTTTTAGACAGTATCAGCAAAAATATGTACATGTGATTTTGATGCTACACAATGGTGATACTTCCATAATTTCATGCTCCATTGTCTTGATAATTAAATTAGTTGGGTCCTCCCCATCAATGATGCAGATTGCAACCTTGGGAGATAATTTTTTTGTTGCACTTGTAGGCATAGGGTGTCTAAATTTTAAGGAAGAAGTTTAGAAAATTTAAAGTTAACTGAGTAAAATGAAAGAAACTTGATGATTTGCCATCCTACATCACATAGCCTTGTGCTTTGAGCAAGATATCTTGGCGTAGATGCTACGTATAGAGCTCTTGAAGTGTTTTCTTTTTTGGTGTGGGGGGAGGGCATGGTAGAGGAAGCAGAATTCATGACAAGATTCCTTCCTTTTCTTCCCTCTCCACCCCATTATACAATAAGGCTTTTTTTTCCTGTGGGTAGAAGGATAAACCTGCTTGCAAAGAAATCCCTTTTGGAAA
The DNA here is from genome assembly GCA_028646515.1 of Pseudochirops corinnae. NCBI lineage: Eukaryota > Metazoa > Chordata > Mammalia > Diprotodontia > Pseudocheiridae > Pseudochirops > Pseudochirops corinnae. The sequence goes on from CM053585.1 coordinate 497,142,243, forward strand.
GATTTGCTTATAGGCCCAGAATTTAAACTGATGTACGTGATCAGTGGAGACAGCCCCAGGCCTGGAGTCAGGAAGATTCATCTTCCTGAGTTCAATCTGGCCTCAGATACTTCTAAGCTGGGTGACCCTGGGCAAGTCACTTAAATCCATTTGCCTCAGTTGCCTCATCTATAAAATAAGCTGGAAAAGGAAATGACAAATCACTCCAGTATCTGCCAAGAAAACCTCACAAGGGGTCACCAAGAATCAGACATGACTGAACAACAACAGCATGATCATCTCTGTGCCTCTCAGCTCTAGACTTTTGTTGTTTTCTCGACAGTGGGAGGATATAATGCTTGAGGAATGACATTTCTTTCAATAATGGTGATAATAATATGACAAGACAGACTTGTTGACCTGATCCCCGATTAGCCAGAGGTACAGTTTATTCAGACCACTTTGTAGTGCAAGCTTTCTATAGTTCTTCTTTTAGCAGGAAAGAATAAACTCCCTGCAGTGGTAGGGTCCCAATCCATTTTTCTAGGCCGGCAAAACTTTTGCCTGTCTGGATGTTTGCGCAGGCCTGAGCTATCTGAATGTATAAATTTGTACCATTTTTACTTTATGCTAGGTAAGGAAATTATACAAAAGCCCATCTGATAATTTTTTGCTTGAGTTGGGTTCCAGGAAGAACTTTGTTTCTGTAGATCAATGTGCATGATTTTTGTCATCCAAAAAAGAAAGAAAGAAAGAAAGAAAAAAAAAGAAAAAGAAAGAAAAGAAACAGGGGATTTCAGAAAATTAGAGCCAAATTGATTGGTTAATTCTGGTGCCTGAAAGCACCTATTCCTGTTTCCTTTAGAAGAGCTCTATTCTCTTTTAGCTTTAATTATCTTATATCAGATAGATAATACTTTACCTTTGTAGAACTCTTTATATTTTTTTAAAAGTTTTTTGATATATATTATCTCAGTAATCAGAGCCAGGCAGAAAATCTAGCATATACTTGAATTGCCTAAATTAAGCTAATATTAGGGAAGAAAAAGGGTATGAGGCCCACCTTTTACTATTATTATTATTTATGGAAGAATAAACATTTGTTCTATATCTTAAACCAGAAAAAATATTACATTTAGGTAAAAGTCTTTCTTTAGAATGCAAAGTTCTGCCTCATCATAAAACAGATTACCTTGGGTTAAAGACTATGCCATTGGAGAATAAGCCTTGACAGATCCTCTCAAGCTAAAAAGGCTTTGAGTATGGGTCTGATAACAATTTACTATCCAAGGACCCAACTGACTAAGTTCAGAGAAGGTCATCCCCAGGTTGGCAGGAAGTTGCTTAACTTTCCAGCTGTGATTACACTTGGAGACCGTCAACCCAAAAGATAAAAGAGGGGCCACTGACACTGATGAAATCACAGAAGCTTAAAGAACAGAAGAAAATATTTTTAAAATAATTCACTGCTATCATTGAATCATAAAATCTTAGAATTATACTCGTTTTGTCCTTGTAGGCTCAATGTAATAAGAGGAAGGCAATTGTTTTTGGTGTCTAATAGCTAATCAGTGAAAAATGACAAGACAAATTTGGCTCACAGCTCTGTTTCTGAGTCATTTCTGCAACTTAAATAAGTTTAATTCTCCCCTGATTGCTCAAGAATATGCATTCCTTGATTACAATATGGGGAGGTATAGTAGAAAAATGCTGGGTTTATTTCAGAGGATGTGGGTTTGAATACCAGGTCTCCCACTTACTATCCAAATGACCTTGAGGAAACCAGTTTTCTGAGGCTCCCATGGCCTCAGGTTCCTTATCTATAAAATGAGGGAATTGGACTATGTGGCCCCAAAAGCCACTTTCAGCTCTAAAGCTATGACATTAGGGAAGAGTCTCATTTCTTTGCTCCCCCAGAATCTGGCCTGAAAGCAAGTGCATAGGGGAGTACTATGGCTGTATGTAGGTGAGCACCACTCATCATGTAGGACCAGCTGAGCAGTGAAGTGTCTGGGCAGGCAAAGAAGTGGAAAATTGGCCCAATTTTCTTCTTTATTTTTGACTATGGACACCTGTATACAGCTTCTGTTTTTTATGTATTGTGCTAAAAATTTTTCATCCATTGATGATCAACACATTAGTAAACAGTGCCTATGTTGACATCTTTTCTCAACCTAATTATGAATGTTATTATTGAATCACTGATGGGTGTTGTCTTCACTAGGGACTAATAAATCAAAATTTAAGTTCTTGAACTTGGTAAAATTTTATTTATGCTCATAATCCTAAATATGGGATTCTATAAATCCCCCCTTTTTGTACTAAAGTTCTTATTTTGAAAATGAAATAAACCATTAAGGCTTCCTATTTAACACTATAAATACTATCGAATGTGAAACTTACTAATATGATGATTAATAATAATTCCTACTTATGTAGATCAAATTCCTTTATGCTGAGCTGCAAGGACTTTTCCATATTTGTTTTCTTTTATTGAATATCATTTGGCATAAGTGTCTTCATACAGTAGTTAAGCTGGACCTTAAAAGAAGCCAGGTGTTTCAAGAGAGAGGTGGTAGAGAATCTGTTCCAGAAATGAGGAACCGTGTAAATAAAGGCATAAAGACAGGAGTGAGCAGAATGAGAATAGAAGACAGACAGGAGGTCAATGTCATTTTTGTTTTTTTATTCTCTAGCACCTAGCAGTGCTAGGTTTTTAATAAATGCATTTTGACTGATTGATATGTTAAATTGGCCCATATAATATTCATAACACATGATTTGTCTATATCTTCCACAATACTCTGTTCTGAACATTCTATACCTCTACTGGAAAAACTTTTCAGTGATTATCCATTACCTAGAATAGAAGCTTCTCATGATGAATGGCAGTACCATGGCACAAGGCTGGGAGATAGGTTGGACCTAGATTGTGGAAGGAATGAAATGGATAGTAACTGAAAGTTTTTGTATAAGTGTGGAATGTTCAGAACAGGACACATTAATATTATTTGGGCAGAGAAGTCTGTGAAGCCATGTAAGAACTGACACAGAATGAAGTAAGCAGAACCAGGAGAACAATTTCTACTATAACCTAAATATTGTGAAAAATGAACTGTTCTGAAAGACTTAAGAATTTTGATCAACTCAGTGATCAACCATGATTCCAGAGGACCAATGATGAAGAATGCTAAACACCTTATGACAGAGTGGTTAATGGATGAATATGTAGAATAAGATAAACATTTTTTAACATGATCAATATGGGAATTTGTACTACTTGACTATGTTTATTTGTTACAAGGATTTTTTTCTTTTTATTCCCAGTTGGATGGGGAAAGGTAGAAGGGAAAAAATTAATATTTGATCATTGAAAAATTAATAAATATTATTTGGGCTAAGTTAATAGTCAGTTAGGAGAGCATTGATTGAAGGTGCTGAGAACTATATTAAGGAATGGAGATACAAAGGCAAAAATGAGATTTTCCTCATTTTATTTTGGAAGACCATAGCTTCACATTTAAATATATACAAAATACATTTAAAGAGAAATACAAGGTAATTGGTAGGGGCAGGCATTAGTAGTTGGGCAGATAAATAAAGACCTCCTATAGCTATCCCAGTCTTCATAGCACTCAGTCTTTAAGCAGCTTAACATGTCCTTTTTCCCTTTCATTATTTCCCATAGTAGGTTACCAGCATATGCTAAGACATCAGTTTTTGTTTTACAAAACTCTTGCTAGGGAGTATCTGGGGGGCAATTTGGGTGCCCGGATGATTAGATTGTGTTCAGCTGCTTGCTCCATTGCCAATAGATCTAGTTATGCTCTCCTAGGGAGACCTTCGTCATGGAAAAAGAAGCGAAATCACTTCCCATGTGACCCTAAATGAAAGCTATTCTCCCCAAACTGCCATAGGTTTTCAGAAATCTACCCTTTCTACTCAAATGGAGTGAGAAAGAAGATTTGTGCTTAAAGTATATATCTATATTCAATAATTCTTTATATTATAATGTACTGTATTATTCAAGGCTGTACTTGACTTCACTGCACAGTACTGCATAAATGATCAATCAACATATTGCTTAAATTGATATTAAGAATAACTAGCAGAGAGAAAGCCTTTTTCATAGTTTAAGCTTGCTACATTATAAGGAAAATGATTGGATACCCAAGTTCACAGAATGTCATGACACCGATTCAAAATTATTCCCCTAACTTGAGCCATAGTACTGTATCAAAATATGTGATTACCTTCATTCTGAATCCCTTTCTCCCTCTTATTCCTAACCCAGCCTTTACCCTTACCTTCGGATAAGGCTAGCTCACACCTCCCTCTAGGAAACTGTAAGAGAATAATAAGATTTAGATATGAGAAGGGGCCTTAGTAATGAATGTTTAGAATGATTATCACCTGATTTTATTATTCTTCTACTTATGATACTTTCGTTATACATCTATTCAATTTGTACTATAGTTATGTGTCTTTGCTGATATATTTCTTAATTTCTAGTACTTTCCTGTGTGGATATTTTGTTAAAGATTTTAAGTTTCATAAGAAAATGTTATCTTAAATGATTTAGGTAGCATAAATAACATCATATCAAATTTGTGGAAGGGATAGATAACACAGCCAGATGACAATTGCTATCCTAAAAGATCTTAACACTATAGAATAATCAACTAAATCTTAATTGGGTGAAATCCAGTAGGGATGAATGTCTTGCACTTCCACGCAAGCAAAAATCAGTTGTACAAATACAGAGTGATCAAGGGTGATATGGGTCAGAAGAAGCTCATTTGAAACACCCCGGGTGGTTTGGTGGACCACAAGCTGAGTACTTCTCAAGAATATCAAGTATGCATCAGCATCCCAAAAAGCTAAAGCAATCTTAGGCTGCAAATATGGGAGGTAAAAGGTCCGCTACCACTACTTCACTATGACTTGAAAAAAATAAACTTATTTTTAGTGAGGCGATTGGGGTTAAACAAGTTGTCCAGCATCATAGAGCCAGTAAGTGGCTGAGGCTGGATTTGAACTCAGAAAGATTTCTGAAGTTCTTCATGCCCAGCTCTTTCTCCACTGTACCACCTAGCCTTTTCCCCTTAGTGGAGGCTGTGTTCTGATGTACTCTTTAACAGCCTGGGGTCTTGGGGCAGCTAGGTGGTGCAGTGAATAGAGCCCCAGCCCTTGAGTCAGGAGGACCTGAGTTCAAAGCCAGTCTTAGACATTTGACATTTAGTAGTTGTGTGATGTTAGGTGAGTCACTTGACCCTGATTGCCTCACCTCCCCCATCCAAACAAATCCAAACCTGGGGTTGTCTCCATGCTATCATGAGTCAGATTTTAGTGGAGTATAGACCCATATTCCAGTGGAGCTGTAATCTCATTGACGTAGGACTTGTCCAGGATCACACAGCTAGTAAGTGTTAAGTGTCTGAGGCTGGATTTGAACTCAGATCCTACTGACTCTCAAGGCTGGTGCTCTTTTCATTGCGCCACCTAGCTGCCCCTTAGTATGACTCTTCTTATCTACTGAGGACAAAGTGGACCATTTTTGCTCTGTAAAAAAGCTCTTTACTTTTCTACCTCCATACCTTTACTCATGATGTTCTCCCCCTTTTTTTCTATTAAATTCCATTTGCTGACAGTCTACTTCAGATACTAAGTCCCTCAATGTGGCAGAGAGGCAAGAGCCCCAGATCTCTAGTCAGAGAAGCTGGGTTTGAATCTCAGCCCTGCTACTTCAGACCCATATGTACTTGGTCTCACTTCAATCTCTCCCATTATCACAGTGAGGGAGAAGAGCTAAGCAGCCCCCCAGGTCCCTATGATAAAGCATTCCTTGGCACCCTCCTGTCAGTAATCCTTTCCTCCATTTAGCACTGTGCTTTGTAGCACATCACTCCTCACAATATCGTTTATTCATCTTGTCTGTTATCATGCCTGGTACAAAGTAAGTGCTTGTTTGGTTGGTGCTGTTGTCTTATTTCTTCCCAAAAGTATTCCAGATTCCATGAAGTCAGGGGCCATGCCTTGTCTCACCCTTGTCTCTGCCCCATCACTTAGCATGGTGCTATCTACACAGCAGTCACTGAATAAAGTACTTGCTGAACTCAGCTGAGAGAGGCACGTGATAAGATCATTATGGTATGCCCTAGTCAGATCACATATGTAGCATTATGTTTCGTAGAGGTGACACATCTTCAGAAGATTATGGATAAGCAGGAATAAGTCCAGATGAACGTGACTAGATTTGATAGGGGAATTCAAAACCGTACAGTATAATAATTGGTTCAAAGAACTGGGAATGTTAAAGCTTAAGAAGAGAAGATTTCAGTCTTAGGAGAACATAGGAACTGTCTTTTAAGCATTTAAGAACTATCATAGGCCACAGGTATTGAACTTGTTTTCCTTGGTCCCAGATAGGAATGGAATTTGTAGACAGGCAGATTTCATTGTCACATAAGGGAAAATTAACTAATAATCAGAGTTTTCCAAAGGTGGAATTGATCTCTTTTTTTTCCAGTCAGAGCTTCCGAAATGTTCTGCTGAAGGCACAGGTCTAACTGTGCCACTCCCCAGCTCTACAACCTTCAGTGTCTACCTCTTAGCTCTAAGATAAACCAAAACCCTGTGACCCGGCTTTTAAGACACTCTGTCATCTAGTTTCAACATATCCTTCCAGCTTCATTTCCTGTCACCCTCCTTTATGTACTCTGTGTTCCTGCCAAAAGGGACTTCGTGAGCCAGACATTGCATGCTCTCCTCCATTTCAGCCTTCTTTCATGATCATCCTCTTCCTTCAAGGCTTACCACCAAAAGCAAGAGCTCTTAACCTGAGACGGGGTGGGATCAGATTTCTCAAGGAATTTCATGGACAGATTTCAGGGAGTCCCATGAATGTGGATGGGAAAAAAAAAATAGCATCTTTATTTTCATTGACCTATTACTGAAATTTAGCATTTCCTTCAATCATAAATTTAAAAAATATGTTATGAGAAGAGATCCATAGGTTTTACTAGACTGCCAAGGAAGATTATGCTCAAAAAAGGTTAAGAAACCTTCTGACCTAAAATGATACCTCCTCTGTGTAACATTCCCTCATCACCAATTGAAAGTATTCATTCACCTTTCAAATTTTCCTTCCTTTGGATCTCTTCTTTGCTGCCCACTATCACCTGCCACCTATGTACACGCTGCATCCCTCCCTTATTGCTCTCACCACCCTCACCTGAGTAGAATAGGAGTTTCTTGAGGGCAAGAACTAAGCCTTCCATATAGTAGGTGCTTAGTAAATATCTGTCACATTGACTTCTCTGTAGCCACTGATGACCATCTCTGGCTTTCATGATATAATACTGTTGGTGTTCTTCCTACTACCATTTCCATGCAGTGACTCCCAAATCTTTTTAGGCCTGGGATCTATTCTGAGTTCTTGTTTACTCCAAACTTAACACACTTGATGAAACTTCTTATAGTTCCCATTAAACGTTCTCCTCCTTTTCTTGTTATTTGGTAAATAAACTCAACAAACTGTGGCTTCCGCCTTCTAGCCTCTGATCTCTGAAAACATTGATTCTTCCACTTCCCTTTCCTCTCTTATCCAGTCACGTACCATGTCCCACCAGTTCTTCCCACATAGCTTTCACATCTCTCCTTCTCACTCTGTGCGCACTGCTACCATAGGAGAACATTAACTTTCACAGGCCTTAGTAGCTGAACCAGTCTCTCTGAAAAGATCTTTCTGCATCATTTTTCTTCTGTACTCATGCTAGACTAATATTTCTTATGCACAAAGTTAGTTATGTCACTCTGCTCAAAAATCTTTACTGATTCAGATCTGAGAGTCTCCAAAGGCTAACACTCTCATTTTATACATTAGGAAACTGAGGCCTGGAAATATTATTCACCTTGCCTAAGGTCACGCAAGAAGTAAATAAACATCAGAGGCAGGATTTGAATAACAGGGAATGGGTAAATTTAATTCAAGTGTTCACTATGTATACTACTGTGGGCAAGAATCCCTTGGAAGAAGTGGAGTAGCCCTCATAGTCAATAAAAGGGTGAGAAAAGCAGTACTGGGGTGTGATCTCAAAAATGACCCCAAAAAACCTTGTCAGAATCCAAGGCAAACCATTCAGCACAAATCTGTGCTCCAACCACTGATGCTAAAGAAGTCAAAGCTGATCAGTTCTATGAATGCCTACAACATCTTCTGGAAATAACACCAAAAAAAGATGTCACACTGATCATAAGGGATTGGAATGCTAAAATAGGAAATCAAAAGATAATTGGGATAATAGACATGTTTAGCTTTTGAGTACAAAATGAAGCAGGGTAGAGACTAATCGAGTTTTTGTCAAGATAACTTGCTTGTCATAACAAACACTTTTTCAACAATCCAAAAGACATCTCTACACATGGACATCACTAGATGATGGTCAATATAGAAATCAGTTTAATTCTATACTTTGCAACCAGAGGTGGAGAAGCTGTATACAGTCAGTTAAAACAAGAAATGGAGCTGACTGTGGATTAGGTCATGAGCTTCTTATTCTAAAATTCAAATTTAAGCTGGAGAAAGAGAAAAAAATCAGATCGTATAAGTATGACCTAAATAACATTCCTTATGAATATGAAGTAAAGGTAATGAATACATTTAAGGGACTAGATCTGGTAGATAGAGTACCTGTAGAACTATGAACAGAGGTTTGCAGTGCTGTATAGGAAGCGTCAACAAAAAATATTCCAAAGAAAAAGAAGAGCAAGAAAGCAAAATGGCTGTCTGAAGTTTTAATAATAGCTGAGGAAAGAAGGAAAGGAAAAGAGAAAGGAGAAAGGGAAAGTTATACCCAAATAAATGCAGAATTCCAGAGAATAGCAAGGAGAGATAAGGTTTTCTTAAATGAGTAATGCAGAGAAATAGAAGAAAACAGTAGAATGGGAAAGATGAGATATCTTCAAGAAAATCAGTGATATCAAGGGAACTTTCAGGCAAAAGTGGGCATGATAAAAGACAAAAAATGATAGGGATTTAACAAAAGCAGAAGAGATTAAGAAGAAGTGGCAAGAATACACAAAAGAACTATACGAGAAAGATCTGAACATCACCAATAACCATGATGATATGGTTACTGATCTAGAGCCAGACTTCCTGGAGAATGAAGTCATGTGCCTTAGGAAGCCTTGTTAACTACTGTTATGTTACAGTTAACTTTACTAGGTTAGTGGAGGTGATGGAATTCCAACTGAGCCATTTAAAACCCTAAAAGATGATGTTGTTAAAGTGCTGCACTCAATATGCCAGCAAATTTTGAAAATGTAACAATGGCCGCTAGATTGGAAAAGATTAGTTTATGTCCCAGTCTTAAAGGAGGGCAAATGCCAAGGAATATTCAGATTACTAAACAAATGTACTCATTTTTATATGCCAGCAAGGTTATGCTTAAGATTTTGCAAGTTAAGCTTCAATAATGTGTGAACTAAGAATTACCAGGAGAGCAGGCTGATTTTCAAAGAAGCAAAAGAACTAGAGACCAAATTGCCAACATTCACTGGATTATGGAGAAAGCAAGGGAGTTCCAGGAAAAAAAAAAAATCTGCTTCTGCTTCATTGACTACGCTGAAACCTTTGACTGTCTGAATCACAGCAAAATGTGGCAAGTCCTCAAAGAGAGAGGAGCTCCAGATTATCTATCTTCCTTCTCTCCTGAGGAACCTGTATTCAGGTCAAGAAGCAACAGTTAGAACAGAACATGAAACAACTGAATGGCTTAAGATTAGAAAAAGAGTAGGACAAGGCTGTACATTGTCACCTTATTTATTTAATTTATATGCAGAGTACATCATGTGAAATGGCAAGCTAGAGGAATCAAAAGCTGAAATTAAGATTTCTGGGAGAAATATCAATAATCTGGGGCAGCTAGGAAGCACAGTGAGTAGATCACTGGCCCTGGAGTCAGGAATACCTGAGTTCAAATCCAGCCTCAGACACTTAGAACTTACTAGCTGTGTGACCTTGGGCAAGTCACTTAACCCCAATTGCTCTGCCTTCTCTCCTCAAAAAAAAAAAAAGAAATATTAATAATCTTAGATGTGCAGACCTTATCACTCTGATGACAGAAAGTGAAGAGGAATTAAGAAGCTTCTTGATGAAAGTGAAAGAAGAGTGTGTAAAACCTAGCTTAAAGCTTCACAAAAAATAAACAAACCCTGATTTAAAAAAAATCAAAGATATTGGCAACTAGTCCCATTATTTCCTGGCAAATAGAGGGAGGAGAAATAGAAGCAGTGTCAGATTTTATATTCTTACGTTCAAAGATCTCTGCAGATGGCAGCTATAGTCATGAAATTAAAAGATACTCCAACAAAGGTCCGTATAGTCAAAGTTATGGCTTTTCCAGTAGCAATGTATGGCTGTGAGAGTTGAACTATCAGGGAAGCTGAAAGCTGCAGAACTGACACTTTCATATTGTGGTGCTGGAGAAGATTTATGAGAGTCCCTGGGTCAGCAAGAAGATCAAATCATCAGTATTGAAAGAAATCAATTCAGACTCTTCATTGGAAGATCAAATACTGAAGCTGAAGCTTAAATACTCTGACCACATAATGAGAATATGAGATACACCAGAAAAGACCTTGCTGTCGGGAAAGACTGAAGGCAGAAGGGAATGGCAGAGGGGGTGCCAGAGGATGAGATGGACAGATAGTGTCATGGGAACAACAAACATGAACTTGGACAGACTTCAGGAGATGGGAGAAGACACAAAGGCCTGGAGTGCTGTGGTACATGTGATCACAGAGAGTTGGACATGACTGAACAAATGTTCATCAGTAACAACCCCTGACTCAGAAGCCAGGACTCTTTCCACAAGTAAAATTCACATTCGTCTGTCATTCAAGGCCCTCCACAATCTTGTCCCTTTACTTTTCTGTACTTATGTCACATTATTCCCCTTAAACACATTCTGAAGTCCAGATGAAGTAGACTATTCTCTGCCTTCAAACACAAGAATTTTCCTGCCTCCATCCTTTTATTCGCGTTCACTTGGAAAAGTTCTCCTTTAGCTATTCATCTGTTGATTTCCTGATACATATACCAACTCCTCCACGAAACTTTACTGATGTCCCTTTCCAGAGATGATCATCTCCTTAGACCTTATCTTTGTCTTGTGCCACTATAATGTATTTGCCATGTAAGTACAGTGAATTATAGTCATTTGTGTCTTTGTCTTATCCTATAGTATGCTGTTAGCCCCATGAGGTCAAAGACAATGTCTTATATAAACATTGTATCTCCAGTGCTAACCACTGGACTCTGTACATAGTATGCTGAATGAAAGACTCCTGAGGTTTCTTCCAGCTCTAAGATTCTATAATTCTTTGATTCTTGAAAATAGGGATTGTTTCCTTCAGTTTCTTCATATTTAAAGCCTACCTAACCTAGTGGTCTGCATGCAGTAGACTTTCAATAAATGCTTTCAACTGATATTAATTCAATATATTATTATAGTCATTATAATAATTTTTAAATGTTCCTACTAATGTGCCTGATATTTAATTCTTAACTTTTAGTTTTCAAAGATACCTTTTTATTTTTAATAAATTAACCATTGGAATTTAATTTTTTTAAAAACTCACCAAATAATAGTTCTTTTAATAAGTACTAACCAAAGCGTTGTTAAGAGGAAGGTGGTTCTATGGAAAGTGTGATGAATTTAGGATCAGGGGACCTGAATCTGAATGCCATGTCTGGCACTTACAAGGTATATGACCTTGGAAAAGTCACATCTTTTTTTGGGGGCCTCAGTTTCTTCCTCTGTAAAATGAGGCAATTGACCTCACATGGCCTCTCAGGTCCCTTCCAGCTCTAAAGCTATGATCTATGAAAAGCTACAATCAAAATATTATAATGCTTTCCAGACAATTAATTAATTTTTCATAAAAGTCAGCAACACTTTCAACTTTGGTTTCACTTGGCAGACAAACAGACATGCAGATCATAACAAAAACCAAGACTATTTTTACTAATTGAGTAATACCATCATCTCAGTCAATATTCAGTTGTGGAGTTACTTTAATGTCTCAAATTACTGTCTCTGTACATCTCACTATTCTGTCCTCTCAACAACATCTAGAAATAGCCCCATTAAACATTACTACACTGGTCTTAACCTCTATTAAGCTTCCTTTTCATCAGTTTCTTGCCATCCTAGCAAGATGGAGGTAAGGTAGGTCATTTACCAATTTGGGTGTTAAAGAAATCAAGGTTAGACTTGGAAGTAATGGAAAATGCCCAATCACTTCTTATTTTTTTTGATCTAAATTTTAGGGAAGCTTTTTTTCACTGGCTTTTAACTTCACCACAACTTTAGTCTTCAAGTAACATAAAATAAAGTGCTTTGTGTTTATACAGCTTTTTATCTCAGAGAAACTCAAAGCACTTTATTGATACTAACAATTGGTATGGATGCTCACAGCCATCTCATATGGGAAGTAGGTATTTTTCCTTTTTAGAAAAAAAAATTTTTTTAAAGACCCAGAGAACTTAATGATTTGTCCAAGGTAACATCAGAGATTTAACTATAATTAAAATGTTTTAGACTGTCCCCATGACTCTTTTAAAAAGTATTTTTGGGAAACTCTAGTTTTGGTACATTTGTTATGATTATTACATCATTCATAAATAAATATGAAGCAATAAGTTAACTGCCTTTCCTTCAAATGAGAACTTATCAGAGTACTTAGTACTTTACAGTCACAAAGTGTTTTACAACTAAAGTACTATATTAACTTTTTAATTTTAGGAACATCAATTTCCCTAAGAATCTTTTTTTTTTTGGATGTGTGTGGAGGGAGTGAACTCTATATTTTCACAAACAAATCAATCTGTCATGGAATTTTAGGGGAGGAAGGCATTTAGATTTCCATTATTTAAAAAAAAAAAGATATCCTAATATTTTAAGATCTTATTTCCCATCAACTAGGATTTTACAAATAGTGATAACATTTAAAGTGTGTGTAAATATAACATATGCTTATATATACACATATGTATATATATATGCAAATCAGTCGATTGACAAGAATTTAACAAATGGCTGCTGTGTACTCATCACTGTGCTACTGTGCTAGACGTTTTGGAATAATATAAAAGATGCAGGAGATATGGCACCTGCCTCCAAAAGCTTATTTTATTCTAGTTGCAGAGGTAAAACATAAAACAACTAACAGAGTTTTGTACAACTGACTATACGAGTAATAGGAGCTCAGAGATACAAGAACGTATCAATCTTTCATTAAAATTTTTAGAGCTCAAAGAAGTCTTGGAGATGAAGTGCAACTCACTGATAAGGAAACAGAAGTCCAGAAAAAGTCATTAGTTCACTATGCAGGTTGGATTTGAAATGGACAAGAAGCATTTTGAAAGGGAGATCAGGGAAGAAAGGATGGGGGATTGCCAGAGGTGAGAATGAGCACAGCATATGCTAATGGCAGGGAACCCACTGTCTTGACAAAGAGAAGAACATGGCTTTTGGGTAGCAATGAAAATAATGGTGGATGTTAGGGCAAGATGTTAGTAGGGAATCGTCTGATGAGGAACAACAAAAGTAGTATTTGAGGAATGTTAGATTGAGAGAATATTGTTGGATGGGATAGCAAGAGGACAAAGTAGAGATAGGGAAAACAGGATGTGCGTTCTGGACTACTAAGTGGGATGACAATGGGATAGGAGAGAATGAATCGTATCGTGACTTGTAGATACATTTTGAGGTAAATGACAGGACCTAGTAATAAGCCCTGGGAACAGATTGGGTGTATGTGTAAGTGTTGTAAGCACAGTTATATGCATATATTTGTATATATGTACACATGTATATATACATTTGTGTGTATATGTACATATATGTATATATGATGGTACTATCTTTCGGTCTGTTGGTTTGACTCTTTTTTTTTTTTTTTTGCTTTCCTTGCTAAATGTTCATTAATACTAGCAGAAACACTAATGTTTGAATAGAATCTATGTTTTGGGTTTTAATTTTTTTCATAATTTTATCAGGATTATCACTTGATCATCTGTCATTTCCTATCCATTCCTGGTGCTATGCCCAAAAATCAGACCCTATTCCGTTAGCCTTCTAACTGTTCTCTCTTATAGTCTTCCCCATACTTCAGTATTTCCTGTGTACCACTTCTCAGGTTATTCTTCCTAAAGGACAGCTTTAATCATGTTAGTCCCTTGGTCAAAAATGCAACCAAACCAAGTCCAAATTCCTGATACTCAAAGCTCCCTGAAATTGGATCTAACCATTTAGTCTTACCTGGAAGTAGTTAGCTAAATATTGTACTCTAACAAAATCAGACCTCCTGCTCTTCCCCAAACATGCATTGCTCTCATCTTCATCAACCCCTTTGCTTTTGAGTCAACATCTTTGATTCCACCCCTCCACCTTAAACTATTGAATTCCTATGAATTCTTTAAAACTAAACTCAAATGCTGCTTTTCCATGGAAGCTATTCTTGGCCTAAAGTGATTATTCCCTCCCCTGTACTCATAGTACTTATTACTGCCTCCTGTTACCTGTCCTACTCATCTCCCCTACTAGACTGTAAGCACTTTGAGATCAGAGACTGTTTCTCTTCAGTCTTTGTATAATAATTCACATTTATATATTTTCGAGGCATTTTCTTCATAATAACTCTGTGAGGCAGATAATACAATTACATCCATTTTATGGATGAAGAAATAGAGAAGTGATTTGCTCAATAAGAAACAAGTGTCTTTCCACCTTCTTGGCACCTTGATTTTAAGTAAAAACTATGAAGTGCCTTGCATATAGGATATATTCTATAAATATTTGTGGGGTATATACTTGGGAATAAACAATGGATCCTTAGTGGGGGTTGTTGTTGTTTTAAAGGGATTCACCCATCTAAAGGAGTCAGCACATTTATTTTTGGAGAAGGAGGGATTTTTGTACAAAGTTAAGGGAAACTTTACTTTCAGAAGTTTTAAAATCAATATTCTTTATATTAGCATCCTCATGTTGAAGGGAAGTAGTGGATATTCCTGTCGGCGGGAGGGCTAGAGCTAACCCAGGCTAGTAAGTAGCAATTTGTCCACTTGCCCTAAGCAAAGCCCTAACCCAGTAGTTAATGATACTGAGCGTATTTATTATGTGATGTGGGATGTATACCCTGGGGAAGTGAACTGATGAAACATTTTTGTTGAGTGAATGTCTGGGATTTTTCTGCAAAACTAATCAACCCATCCTAGACCATTTTAAAACATCTTGGTGGAGAAGCTCTTGGAATACCTATTTTGACATCTGGAATAGCCTTTAAATGCCAAGTTTGCCTTCCTGTCCCATCTAAATCCTATCAGCTAATAAATAATTAAATGCCCTCATGTTCTTGTTATTTTAGTTGGAGAACCTTTAGGTTATTTTGCTATCCTTCCCACAACCGGCATTTATTGTTTGTAAAATATTTTAGAAGAAAAATGCCTGAATAGTAAGAATGACGATCAATCACGGCTCCCTTTGGAAACAGCATTTTCTTTTACCCACTGGAAATGAGTACTTGACAAAGCTTTCAGCACCAGGAAAATTGGGGGAGCGCGTCTATTGCTTTTGCAAAGATTAGATTTTTTCTGAAAGTTACCATTCTAGGGGTTACAGTAATGATTTCCTTTCCTCCATTCAGTTCCAAGGGGGAGAAAATGTGTGTCTTATTTACCTATGAAATCAAGCCTTGCTATTTTGGAGCCGAGTGTTTAATATTTACGCCACCAGGCCAGTGTCCGGGGAAATAGTGGGTAGGTGCTGGGCTTGGGGCAGTAGCGGGTTAAGGTCGCTCTCCCGGGGTGGCTGTTTGCATGTTGCCTCCCGTTAGATAGCGAGCTCTGGGCACTCCCGGCCAATGCTTAATGCATGCTTGTGGGCTTGACTGACTTCACGACCGTTTCGTTGTACAGGAACTCTAGTTGTGTCGGCGCGCGCCCGCGCGTGACAGAGAGAGAGCGAGAGCGAGAGCGAGAGAGAGAGCAAGAGAGAGAGAGCGAGAGAGAGAGAGAGAGAGAGAGAGAGCGAGAGAGAGAGAGAGAGAGAGAGAGAGAGAGAGAGAGTGAGTGAGAGTGAGTGTATGCGCGTGTGTTCACTCGGCCACCTCCGTCGAGCCTAGGTTTTCTCCCCGAGGCCCCCCAAGTTGCTCTCCGGGCTGCAGAAGCGCGCCCCGGCGCCCGACACCATCGAGCCCTCGACGACTGCCCTCCCTTGGCGCCCGCAGCAGCAGCAGCGCTCGCGCTCCCCCGCTGGCGTCGGGCGCCGGGTCGGGGGGCGCGGGGCTCGGAGGGCGGGCCGGGGCCCTGGGCTGGAGGAGCGGCCGAGATGACAGGGGGTCTCCCTGAGCCCGGCGGCGTCCGCCGGACCGAGCGCCCCCACAGCTCCCCAGGAAGCCCCGGTTGGGAGCGGGGAGCAGAGAGAGGGGCGTGTGCGGCGCGCCAGAGGCGGGGGAGCCCGAGGTCCCGGCAACGTGGTCCCCTCCGGACCGCGTCGGGCGGGAGCGGGGAGCGCGGAGCGGGCCCCGGGCGGGGGAGGAGATTAGAGCAGGCGGCGGCGGCGGCGGCAGGAGCAGCGAGGAGCCGAAGCCGGAGCCGGAGCCGGAGCCGGAGCCAGCTAGGGGAGCAGGGGTTGGCGGGGGCGCGCGCAGCCCGTGCCGGCGCCCGGCCTCGAGCCCGCGCTCCCCCCCTCCGCCGCGTGCCCGCGCCGCTGCGCGATGCAGTGTGGGGAATGGCTGGGGTTGGCTGAAGAGCGCACAGTGGAGTTTTAATGTCCGCCATGTTGGCCATGGCGTATTGAAGAGAGCGAGTGAGAGCGGAGCGGAGCGGCACAGGCACCCACCCTCCCGGCTGCTGTGAGGGCCCGGACGGCGGGCTCCACGCTCCGCCCCTCAAGTCCCTGGCAGCGGCAGGCGAGTGGGGACCGAGCCCCGGGTTCTCCATGATCCCGCTGGCCGGGGCCGTTTCCCCAGAGCGGAGAGGTATCTGCTGCGCCTGAGATGAGTAAATTGTCGTTTCGGGCGCGGGCGCTGGACGCCTCGAAGCCGCTACCGGTCTTCCGCTGTGAGGATCTGCCCGATCTGCACGAATACGCCTCGATAAACCGGGCCGTGCCGCAGATGCCCACCGGAATGGAGAAGGAAGAGGAGTCGGTACGTGTAAACTCCCCTGCCCGACCCACCGCCAGGCCCCGCTCCCCCTGCTGCCTGCGGCGGCTACGGAGCAACCAGCCCCACACAAAATGGCCGCCATCTTCTCTTCCCCGCCGACATTCAGTCGCCGGCCCGGCCTTTACCCCGACTCCCTCGGCCTCGACCCCCGGCCCGCCGGGCCCGCACCGACGCTGCCCGCCGCCGGCCCCCCGCCCCACCCCCGGCCGCTTCCACCCGGGACCCGCCGGGTTCGGGGGCCCGAAAGGCACAAAGGGGGTCACGTGACGAAGCGACCGGCAGCCATTTTGTGGTCTTTAGTTCTTGGGTTGGGCCTTGTGCAGCGAGAGAGGGGAACGGGCTGGGGGGGGGCGACGGCGGGAGGGGAGGGGGGGAGCGGGACCGGAGCTCCCGCCTGCAGGCCTCTCGGCTCGCCGCTGGGTGGCGCCGTAAGGTCGTCGAGGCCCTCGCGCCGCTGCCCGAGCGGCTCGCCGGGGGATTTTGCTCGACATCTTTGGCCGGGAAAGCATTTCCGTTTCTAGGCAGCTCCCACGTGGGGCCTGTCGGAGGCCCGTGTTTACTGCAGGCCCCCGGAGCTCCTGTTTATTCTCAGGACCGACTGCGCCCCGCCACGTCCTGTCCCCGAGAGCCCCTCGGAAAGGCCAGGATGCCGCGGGCTAGCCGTGCCCGGCCCGGCCGGAGGTCGGTTATAGATCCGAGCTCGGGACCCCGGCCCCGGGTCGCCTCTTCCCTCTCCCCTCCCCGGAGCGCTGCGGGTAAAAGCCATGGCTCCTCGTCCTCGGCCGAGCCTCCCGGAGGAATGGGCTGCAGGTTTGTCGGGGCCGTCGGGCTTCTCACTCGCGAGGAGGGGCCTGCCACCCCTCCGGAACGCAGGTACCCCAGGCGTGGGGTGCCTGGCCGAGGGGAGGAAGGACGAGCGTTTGGTGCTTGTGACATCCCCATAGCCGTGCTTGGGCTGCGGTGGGGCGAGTTCCTGGGCTAGCGCATTCCACCTTCTGCTGCCTACTTATTTTTGTTTTTTGTCATTGTTCTAGGCTGACATAGAAGCACAGGCAGAGCAGAAACTGGTGTTTGTTTTTTTTTTAATAAGTTGGGTTCGGACGGGAGGCTCCTTAGAATCTTCTTATCTTTTCTCCCTCCTACCCCTTCCCCCCGATCTTTCATCCCATAACTTGATGCCTTCTAATCTTTACTAAGGAATTGCATACCTTGGTTTTCAGGTACAGCCCACTTAAAACAGGGTGCAGTGTATTGACAATTCCAGGAAATCAACGAAGCACACATACCGCAGTTTGTGGAACAGTTACCCCATTAGAACACAGTACTTTTAACAGACTTGTGTATTATTGTACTGTAATGCTTTTCTTTGGTACTGTAAATATAAAGGATTTAAATTGTATCGTAGTGATTATACATTGTAATGTTACTCAAAAAATAAACTGATTAAATTGTTTTGGTTGCTTAGCAAATTAATAAATAGTTTTGTCAGTTGAATGTTAACTTTTGAAAGGGAGTAGTGTCGAATCTATCAAATTTTCATATGCACTGAAGGAACCAAGTGTAGTGTGAGGCATCAAGCTCTCACTGACTTTCAGCACCTTATCTGTGAGACAGTACCCTGTTTAATTATTACTTGTGTTAACTTTAGAGTAGAATAGTGCAATTTTTGTTTTTGATAAGTGATTTTAAAAAAATTAAAGTACTTGTGACTGCAGTATCTTGTCTTTTTGTTTTATTTTTATTTGTTTGTAGGCTTTGAAAATTATCTGATGTGGGAGGGGTATACCCCGTAGGTGCTAGTATTACACCTTTTTAGATATAAGTGTCTCTGTAATGGAACCAAGAAGAAAGACCCTTAATTGCTTAATTTGCTCCATAGGTAATAATGCTTTTAGGAATGTCTTTCGAATTTAATTTAGGCATTCCCAGGTGTGCCTCAGTTTTGCTTGTCTTGAGTGTAACTGCTTGTTAAGTTGGCCAATATATTTGATTTTGCATTTAAAGTTTTAAGTTTATGAGGGAAATTACATCAGTTGCACCATGCCAGTTCTGTAGATTTGATGTATTTATAATGTATGCATAGTTGAAAGCAAAAGTCTGCTTACCATTTAATTTATTTTTTCTATTTCCAATTCAAAATTTGCCTGGTTTCACTAACCAGAGAGAGAATGGACTTTAAAATAAGAAGACAGACTGAGGGAGAATGACAGCCATTAAAAGAAATTTTATACCAGACATACTCCTCATCTTCAGATCTTAGTAGTTGATTTACATATTAAGTCTCTAAACCAAACACTAGGAAACAAACATTTATCTTATACCACAAAAAACTTTTAAATTTCTTTAAAATATGGGGAAATAAGAAAAATCTTTCACTGACATCTAGTTTCAGGGGCTTAGATACTGCAGGTTGAATTGAATTGGGGTCCTCTAATTCTGTGTTCATGACAAGATAAATGAAACTTAATATAGATTTACTTGGTAATCTGAAAAGTTTTGTTTACCATTAAGCCTATCAAAAATCTGTCACTTACACTAGGAACATAATACTGCTGCTGTAAATGTAAGCAAAATGATTCTAGCAAATATAGGTCAGTGAAATACACTAACCTAGCATATTATATAGCCATGCTTATTAAAGGAATAACTCTTCGGTGGGAGTGGAAAAAGATACTAAGACCTGGAAGTGAGTTGTCTTAATTTAGCCTGATCTTTTTGTCAGAAGAACTATAGTTGTAGCTGTTATTGTTTTTATTATGATAGGATTGAAAAGGAGCCTCAGTTTGTAAAGGAATTGGTTTCAGAGGATGTGATTGAGTCATCGGGGTGGACCAAGATGACTGAATTTAGAATTGCATTTATTACATAATCATCAACAGAATAGAAATATGGAAACAAACCAAACATATTACTCTACTTTGAGGTGGGGAGTTGGGTATGGCATGTTCTAAAATCAAGAATTTATGGACAGGTAAAAGGTTTTATGTTTATGGGATCTTTTTTCAGTTTATAAAATCAATATTTTGTGTGAAGATCAGAATAAAAACTCTGAGTATTTGAACTCCTAAAAAAAAAAAAAGTTAAAAATCAACTATTTCATACTCTGAGTTAGGAAGCCAACTTTATGCTTCCAAGTTTAAGGACAAAAATTAGTGCATAGGATTAGGATGGAGAATGATGGGAACAATTGTTTTCTCAATGAAATCCAATAATGGTTTTTGAAAATTTAAGCTATTTTACAGTGGCGGTACCAGATCATAGAATCATAAGATCTTTTTAGTGAAGGAAGGGATCTTTGAGATTATCTCCTAGATACTTACACACCCTGAATGCTCCCATTCAATAGATTGACTGAGGCCAAGAGAGATGAAATTACTGGTTCAAGATCATGTAAGTAACTAGTACGGTTGGTTTCCTACCTAGTGCTCTTTCCGTTATATGACAAATTGTAAAAGATAAACTATTCCTCATCTCCTTTCAAATTTCTTGTTATTCAGTCCTTGCTTAACTGTTGTGCTAGTCTATTGACTTGGTGTACACCTTGTGTTTGTTTGCATATGTTGTTAGAATACTCTTAGAATTTGGTGTATTTCATTTTATAGAATCGTGTTCTAGAAAGTTTCTGTAAATTGTATCATTTTTCTTCTTGATGTTGGTTATAAAATTAGTGCAAATTCATCCTTAATAAGACTTGCTATGATTTAGAAAGTGTAGATTTCTCAATTTTGTTTTTCAAAATTGAATTGCACATATATTCTCTTTTAGCCAAATTTAATACAATTCAAAAATGAGAGAGATAACATCCCCCTACAGTTAGCTGGGTTGATTTGAGGTGGTATGGGGACTTCAGTGTTAATGAAACATTTGTCCTAACTTCTAAGTTCAGCCTGTACTTAATACCATCACCAAGACTGTTAAGTTGCACATAATGGTGACCCCAATCTTTTCTTTGCTCATGCTACTCTTTTCCTCCAGCATAAAAGTTCATTTGAGTTTAGTCTGGTTACTTTATGAGGATCACAACTTCCAAAAAAGTATAAGGGGAAGAAATGGAAGTAATCTTTCTTCTGTTAATATAACATATTCTAAAATGAGGGATATCCTTATTTGTATTAAAGTATCCTTAATTTACTAATCCTGGAAAAGTACAAAATCCATTTCAAATCTATTTTTCATTGAAACAAACCAAGAGAATCTAATTTTTAAAAGACAGTACTTTGAAATGTTTTTAAACAAATGATCTGCATTTTGATTTTTGAGGGTGGAGGTGGAAAGCAAGTCCTGTGCCTGTGATCCTTTGCTAAAAGATAAGCTTTATATATGTATGTGATTCCAGCTTTGTAAATAGTGGGAAAAAAAATCTGAAATTAATAACTAATCCTTGGCCTAACATTAAATGCCCTTCATAATCTGATAACCATGCTATCTAGTCTGCTTTATCTTGTACTCTTCCTATCCACAGATTAAATTATTCTCATATAGATACTGTTCTTTGTACCTAGAATGTTTTCTTCTCCCCTAGCACCTAAATTCTTGTCATTTTACTTTTTAATATGATTTGAAACAAATTTCAGTTTATCAAAATCAAACAAATCCCTGTCAAACATGAAATTAACCAAATTTTGGCAACTTGGTACCATTCTTTTGTTTTAAAATTTCTTGGTTTTGGTTTTTTTTTTTAAATTGATTTGTTTTTTTAAAAAATTGATTAATATGTTTTGTTCTTCCGCAGCAGACTCTTGAACAAGCCCTCCTCCAAAGGAGATTCCCCAAAGTTACTTTGTCTTATAAACTTCATTGCTATCTTTTGGTTTTATATCACATTTATTTTTAATATATTCTCCCCCTTTTCCTTTGCCCGCTGTGCTGTCCCATCTAATAACATAAAAAAGAGAAGGAAAAAAATGTTAGTTCAGGTAAACTAGCCAACACATCACCTGCTTCTCACTGTAGATCAGTGGTTCTCAACCTTCCTAATGTCGCAACCCTTTAATACAGTTCCTCATATTGTGGTGACCCCCAACCATAAAATTGTTTTCATTCCTACTTCATAACTGTAATTTTGCTACTGTTATGAATCGTAATATAAATATCTGATATGCAGCATGTATTTTCATTGTTACAAATTGAACATAACCCATGGGCTGAGAACCGCTGCTGTAGATGAAATATTCCACATGCCCATTCCTTCACTTTTGCAGAAAAGAGGATAGTCCTCCTTGTCTTTGGGGACTAAACTTGTTTGTTACATTTGTATGGCCATCAGTGTCATTAGTTTCTTTCCATTTAGAATCAGTGGTTCTCAACCTTCTTAATGCCACAACCCTTTAATACAGTTCCTCATGTTGTGGTGACCTCCCAACCATAAAATACTTAATAACTGTAATTTTGCTACTGTTATGAATCATAATGTAAATATCTGATATGCAGGATGTATTTTCATTGTTACAAATTGAACAAAATCCACAGGCTGAGAATCACTGATTTAGATGATGGTAGTTATATATTGTTTTCCTGATTGTGCTATTTCAGTTCATAGAAGTCTTCCCATACTTCTGAATTGTACATATTCATAATTTTATGGGGGACAATAGTGTTGGAGTTTTAACTGTTCCCCCATTGACAGGCAATATACTACTTTGTTAACAGTTCTTTGCTACCACAAAAAGTGCTGCTCTGAATATTTTGGTGTAAATGGGATCTGATTGTTTTTGCCCTTCTTGGGGTATATGACTAAGCCTTGGGACCTTTGGGTCCCATCTTAATTGTTTTCCAGAATAAGTGGGACCATTTTACACCATCACCAACCATGCATTAGTGGTCCCACCTTTCCACTAACCCTCCCACATGCACTGTTCCCATCTTTTTGACACCTATGCACATTTGCTGGGTGCGAGGTGAAACTTGAGTTGTTTTGATTTTCATTTCTCATGTCTGTCATTTGGAGCACTCTTACATATAGTTGGTTGTCAGTTGTTTGAAGTTCTTCTGAGAACTGTTCATATCTGTTGTCTACTTACTCTTGGATGAATGACTCTTGGTCTTTCCTATTTGTTTTAGTTCTCTTAGGATTTTTAAATTGGTATTAGGTATGGTGCAAAGATATTTTTCTCCCAGTTTATAGTTTCTCTTCTTGGTCCATTAAATTTGTACAAAAGTTTTTCAGTTTTATAAAGTTGAACTTATTCCTATTTTATCTTTCATTTCTATCCTTTGGTTAAGACCTGAGCTTTAACTGTGAGAGGTGTTTTATATGGATCTCTTCTAAATTTTTTATGGTGTAACCTTTAATATTTATATTAAATATCAATTTCTTGATGACAAAGGAAGAATATCTTTTTTATGATATGATACCACTTACCCTTATTATGCATTAATAATAGTAATTACATTCAAATACTGAGATTTGGGCACACATTTTGTTTTTATTATTACATGTAATGCTGCTATCATTTTTGTATTTATGGATCTCCTCGTGTTATCTGTTATTTCCTTTGGAGTGCATAGTGCTTAGCAGCAAAATCTGAGTCAGAGGATGACAACAATTAATGTTTTCTTTCATAGTTCCAAATTGTTTTCCGGAATGATTGGAACAAATCACAGTTGCACCAGTAGCAAATGGTGTCTAACTTCTTAAAGTCCCTGCACACTAAATTTTCCAGTCTTTGCTAAATTGATGGCAGTGAGGTAATCTCAGGGTTATTATCAGCCTTTTTCTTCTTATTAGTTTATTTTGGATAGTTTCAGATGATTATTGATGATCATTTTAGTTTGTTTTGAAATTTTTCTTAGAACCTTTGGTCTTGTCTACTGAATGGTATTTAATCTTTTTTGTCAGATAGTTAATGCACAAACTTTAAAAATTTATATATTTATGATCTACTTTTTTAGAACTTCTATGCATTCTTCCCGTAACTATGGTTGGGAAAACCAAAACTTTGCATTCTTGTGTAATTTCATTTGAGATATGACTATTTTAGATAAGTTTGTTCATTTGGATTTTTATCTTGATATTTTGTGTAAAATACAGATCTAAAATTGTTTCCTGTCAGACTGCTTTCCAGTTGCTTCAGCAGTTGTTTTGTTTCTGTTTTTTGAGGGAGAGGCATAGGATAGATAGAGTCCCTTTGCTCCATTTCCTCTTTTTCCCCCACTCCTTGGGTTTGAAGAATTTGTTACGCATTTGTTTCTAGGTCTTGCTAATCTTTAGTTGCTTCCCCTGACCAGCTTTTCATCAGATGATTTTGATGTTTACTGCTTTGTAATATAATTAGACATTTGCCTACCATACTTGTTTTAAAGCTCAACTGAAGTGTTGCCTTCTGATTCTCGACAGACACTTCTGCTCTTGGTTTCCTCTGATTTGGTTCTGTGTACAATTCTTCAGCTCTCATGTGTTACTTTGTATTCAAGTATATGTAAGGTAGGCTCTCCGCATACAGGGAAAAAAATGCCATGCCCTCAAGGAGCTTACAGTCTACAGAGAAAGGGGTGGAATATGTTTTTCTGTACAGATAGGTAAAACAAAGTATAGTCAGTGGTATCAGGAAAGGCTTCAAAAGAATATTGAGGTTCTGTGGAGTAGATGAAAGTAAGAAGTTGCATCTCAGATGTGGCAGAGCCCGGAGAGGCAGCATAGTGTAGTGGTTAAGGCACTTGACTTGTCATGAAAACCATGGTTCATATCCCACACAACTCAGACAAAGCTCTCTGAGCCTCAGTTTCCTCACTTGTAAAATGAGAGGCTGGAACCTAATGGCTTCATGAGGCAGCTTTAAATCAGGGATACTATATGATCAATCACCTGTGCAAAAGTTGGAAGACAGAATGTTGTCTACAAGCCGCAGTTAGCAGGCTCTTGTGAGAAGAGGAGTGGTATAAGATAAAAGTCCAAAGGCAAGTTGTAAAAGTCTGATTGTGGAAGGCATTTAAGACCAGTCTTAAGGATTTTATGTTTTATTGTAGGAGTAATTTGAGATTTTTAAATTACTTAAGAATCTTTTAGTAGCAGGATTATGTTGTCAAAGCAATGATATAAAAACATCAGTTTGACAGATATTTGGAGGATGTATTAGAAGCAAGGAGATCAATTAAGAGGTTATTTCAGTAGTCCAGGTAAGAGGTGAGGATGGCTCAGAATCTAGGTGAAGATTATGTGAGTAGAGAGAGAGAAAGGGATAGATGAAAGATACGTACTATAATTTTGCATCATTTACTAGACTGTAAGATTTATGAGTAGGGGTTATCTCATCTAAACTTTGTGTCTCCTTTAGTACTTCACCTAGCACAGTCCTCTGCATACAGTAAGCCCCTAAATGCTTGAATTGATCATTATCAAGATCTTTATATTTTGCTGCTTTGTACCAAGCGATATTTAATGATGATAACGTGGCATC
Source organism: Pseudochirops corinnae (assembly GCA_028646515.1). Taxonomy (NCBI): domain Eukaryota; kingdom Metazoa; phylum Chordata; class Mammalia; order Diprotodontia; family Pseudocheiridae; genus Pseudochirops; species Pseudochirops corinnae. The sequence goes on from CM053585.1 coordinate 497,167,853, forward strand.
AGCATATTTAGAATGTAAACATATGCAGGGCATCCTTGGCATGTATTTATTTAATAAAGTTTTGCACAATTTCAGCAGTGATTCAGTGGATAGTTGGTATGTTGCTAATCTTCCATTTGTACTTGAAAATTCTTACTCAGAAGTTGGGTGTTTTAATTAGTAAAAGAGTTAATTAGTTAAAGAGCAAAGCAGCAGAAGGTGTATTAAAAAGAAATCTAACACTATAATGTCGGCGAAAATAGTACATCTGAGCTTAGTTTACTTGACTCTGAAAGTTATTTCATTGTATGGTGTCTTTAACTTGCTAGTAAGGCATGGCAAGTGTAATAGGACAACTCAAATATTCAATACCAGTGGAGTAACTGGAATAAAAACTTACTGTGATATGAGTTATCATGAATGCCGCAAACCTGCAAATTGCTTCTCCTTTTTATTTTTACACAGATGAAGTAAATTCAGGATATAGATGGTTTTTGGAAGGGACATGAGAGGGCATTAATTTATTAAGCTCTTAATGTCAGGCACAATGCAGTAAGGGCTAAGAGTACAAATAAGCGAAGCTATCCTTGCCCACAAGAAGTTTTCGAGGGACAAGACAGCAAGCAAAGACTGTGTGGTTCTTGTGCAGTGTCATGATGTGGAGATGGCAGGGCCTGGTTCAGGACAAAGACAAGGCAAGATTTTGCCTGTCAAAACCCACATATCCAGAGGAGAGGAAGGTGGAAAGGGACCATGGCCAAAGTGTGCACAGCATGCTATGGAGATGGAAAGTGGAGAAACCAATGAAGGGAGGAAACTGGCATTTGTGAAGTAGTCCTATATACCAGGCACTATGCTAAAAACCTTTACAAATATCCCTTTGATCTTCAATGACAAGCATTGGAGGTAGGTGCTGTTTTTAGCCCCATTTTATAGTTGAGGCAAATAGAAGTCAAATGCTTTCCTGGGGCCACACAGGTACTAAGTGTCTGAGCTTAAATTTGAACTCTAGTCCTCCTGACTGCCTTCTATCCAATGGAGCTGGGGGGCCTAGTGGAGAAAGGCCTGATTAAAGGAGTTGGTGTGGCCTTTGAGTTGAACTTTGAAGGGAGTACAGGGTTCTAGGAAGTAGAGAGGTGAGCTAGAGAATTCTGGGCAGAGGAGGTAGTCAAGGGGAGCACAGCTAATGTGTAGACATGGAGGAAGAAGAGAAAATTTGATCTGAGAAGAAATAGGCCAGTTTGGCTGAAGTATATGGTGCATGAGAGGAGAGGGGTGTGAAAGAGTGCTCTATAATCAGTTTGGAAAGCCAGATTCTGAAGGATTTTAAAGGCCAAAACTTGGAACTTGTGTTTTATTCTAAAGACAGTGAGTGGGGGGTTAGTGACAGGGTTTTAGGACTATGAGTTAGGCAGCTGCATAGAGTATAGATTGAAAAGGCAAGGGAAGACCACATGGAACACTGTTAAGTTAGTTCTGGGAAGCAATGATGAATCCTGAAGAACTGTATGTGGTTATGTAAGTGGAGGTAAGGGGATAGATTTGAGAAATGTTGGGGAGATAGAGTTGACATGAGTTGACAACTTAGGAGTTGGGGGTGTGGGAGAAATGTGAGGATGACTCCTAGGTTACGAGCTGGAGTGAAGCAGTCCTCTTGACAGAATAACAAAGTTAGGAGCTTGGGCAGGTTTAGAGGGAAAGATAATGAATTCATTTTAGACATTTATTTACCGTGCCTATGGTATATCCAAATAGAGGTGGTGTCTAACAAGTATTTGGAGACAGAGGTCTGAAGCCCAGGAGAACAGATGCCTGCATCCAGACACTTGGGCGGTCTTCTGCAATAGAAATGATAGCTGAATCTCCAGGCACTGATGAGATCACCAGGGGAGTGGAACATTCTACCCTACCCACATAGGGTAGAATGGATAACTGGTCTTAGCTACAAGTGAGATCAGTAAGGGTTGGATGCGGGAAGATTAGTTTCATGAAAAATATCAGGAGGGGAGCATCCAGAACAAGACTTTCTAACCCGGGATTCCCAAATCAGTTTTTTTTTTAGGAGGAGGGGGATGATTAGAAGCATCAGATGTTGCAGAGAGGTCAAGAAGAGTGAGAAAAAAGCCGTCAGATTTAGCAGTAAAAAAGAGGGAGAAGAAGCAGTGTTAGAGGGAGTGGTGCAGTGGAAACCAAATTAAGGGGGTGAGTATAGAATATGAGAAAGTAGAAGTAAGGAGTATAGATAACTTTCTGGTAGCATGGCTATAAATGAGAACTTGAGGATGTGGAATGTTAAGTACATATTGTTTAAAAACTGAAGTTAAACAAGCAAGGTGTTCACTTTGTCTTTAAAGCTAGACTGCCCAGATATAATCAAACCTTACTGTGAGGTCTCCAAACTTTTAATGGCAATAAATGAAGAAAATATAACATCTAAGTATGTTAAAACAAATACTGAGAAAGTTTTTCTTGGGAAACCAAGGTCAAACTGTTCCCATAACTTTTTAAGTACATTTATAAATTCAAATTCAGTAACAAAACTTGAAGCCCTGTGGTTCACAAGGTAATACTTTAATGTTTAGTTCTTTTTCTTTCATCCTTAACTTAATGATATGCACTGTATTTGAGGAAATGGTTTATTACTGTACTCTGAACATACATAAAACTAGTGATTTGCCATATTGTATTTTTTTAAGTGTAGGAAAGGAATTCATTTACTCTTTTGAAAAGTCTTCCCTTTTATATGTTATTGTGGCAGTGGTTTCACATGCGTGATTTGGGGTTGGTGAATTTGTTACTGCAGAGATATTTCTTAATTTTTATAATGTTTATGTAATGGGTTTTTGGTTGTCTGTAATAAGAAAGGTACCGCAAAAATTATTTTGATTAACTTTTGAAGTACCATTCCTACGCATAGAACATTAACAAATTATATTTTTGTTGCAGCAGGTATTTAAAACTAGTTTGCTTTTATTGAGCAAATACCTACGAGAAGAAAGAGGTAGAAGCTGGGAAGGCATCAAAAGTAGAATCTGATGCCTAGTGACTACTCTCATTAGATATATACCCTCCAGTGATGCAGATTGTATGCATCCATACCTTACCCTATGATAATATTCTTGTCCTCCCATAAATATTTTCATAGATATACTCTACTGAAGGCCATCTTTTAGGGCTTTTAAAAGAACTCATTTTATGGGAACAAAGGATTCTGGGCTGTCAGCCTTGGCTCTTGCAAATTATTGAGCCACTTCTTTTCAGAGAATACTTTTTTAATGATATTTTTGTCATACAGAAGCTGGGTATCATGATGTATTGATTAAAAGACTAACCTTGGTGTCTACAAGACCTAGTTTCAAGTCCTTCCTCAGAAATGTGATGGTGGGCAAGTCACTTAATCTCCTAGTATCCCCAGGCAATTCTCAATGTATTTCTATGGAGGGGAATTCCTTTTGGTACAGGTCCATACAACCATCTAAGGAGATGATAGCATCTAATGAAGGTTTAGGGATTGGAGAAATGTGGGTATATTTGAAGACCAATAGTGAAGAAACCGATATATTATCTGAAGATTAGAGAGGGAAGGTAGATGAGATAATTGAGGTATAATCTGCTGAATAAAATTGGAGAGAGTTGGAATAGGTGTATTTGTAAAGAGATTGGCTTTGGCAAAAAAAAAAAAAAAAAAAGGCCATCACTTTGTCAGAGACTGGGAGAAAGGAAAAGAGTGAGAGATGATGTCACAGGGTTTTGAAATGGAAGAAAGAGAGCCAGAAGCATGCTCATGTTGAATATCCTCAATTATTTTCAGTAAAGTAAGAGGTAAGGTCTTCAGCCAAGAAGGTGTTGGGTCTGAGAGGGTAGTGCTTGACAAGGCTTGACAGTAGCCTCTGAGGGTAGTGGGATAGTACCTAGTAGATGATAAATAAATAGGTCATTTTGAGGAGAAAGAATATTAATAGTCTGGAGAACCTGAATGAAGGAGAGTTTCACAGAAGAAGTAGAACCTGTGCATTTTATTTTGTTTTTTAATTTCTTGTTTGATCAGACAAGATGGTATTTTGGAAAGAGTGTAGACTTGAAGTCAGAAGATTTGATGTGACCTTTGTAGGCATTTTAATGCTTTTATTGAAATGTGAGACCCAGTTCTGCCTGGTATTTTCCGTTACTTAATAATTTAGATACAGCATCAGCAAGTGTTTATTAGGTATCTACTATTTCTTAGGCACAGTGATGCAAGGGAAAATTGAAATAGTCCCTGCTCTCAAAGAACTTCCAGTCTAACTCTCCAGTAGACATATAGATATGTAAGCATGGACAAGGTATTAAGGATGTGAGGACCAGAGAGGGGGAGAATGGAGGATTGCAAAGACGAGAAAAACCTCATGTACAGAATGTTGACACTTAAACGTATTGAAGGAAGTTAGGAATTCTGAGATTCCAAAGGTGAAAGGAAGTGCATATACCAATAGGAGGTAGCCAGTACATGGAGACAGGAAGTGGAACATGATGTATGAGAAGCAGCAAGAACAATTTACTTGGACCAGAGTGTGTGCTTACAGGAGAGTACTAGAAAGGTTGATTGGTCCTGGGTGATAAATGGCTTTTTTTTTCTTTTAAATGACTTGTTTATTTACTTTTAGTTTACAAGATTCAGTTCCACATTCACTTGAGTTTCAGATTTTCTCCCCTCCCTTCCCCCCCACCCCCCATGGTGGCATGCAATCGTGTACAGGATCTGCAGATACTTTCACATTGTACAATAGTTTGGCTATATAGAAGGGTTGTAACCAATGAGTGATC
>CM053585.1:497173134-497222994 GCA_028646515.1 Pseudochirops corinnae
TGTGATCCAGATGAGGAAAGGACTGAGGCTAAAGCCCTAGTTTTTAATCCTTATTAACTGTGGGAATGAATCTGAAAATCACTTAATGTCCACTAGAGATATCTTGTTCATTCCTGTTTCTCTGGCTTTACCTGTACCACTATTAAAATGAACAGATGTGCACTGGAGGTGCACTGGAGGTGCTGGAGGTGCACTGGAAGGCCCTGGTTTCACAAGCATGAAAGACAGGTCATATCTACCAATAGTCACTCACCTCCTGTATGTATAGAGGTTAAAAATGCGATATTGTAATTTTATAATAACAAAATAAGGCCTAATTAGAATTGTTGGGAAAATACCATTTTTTTGTAAAATTAAAATTTTCAGAATCAAGGGAGTCATAATTAGACCTTTGTGCAGAAATCACTACAAACCTGAATAGCTCTTTACATGAGGAATTTTGATAGGACCATTCATGACCCAAAATGCATTTACTCAATGTAAATCATTGTTATTTGATCCTTATCTTAAAACAGTTACCAACAGTCAATATATGATTTACTAATTGGAAGATAGATTCTTTTTATTTTATTTTAAAAGATTTTGAACATAACCAAAACCATCAACTAAATGAGTACTTTATGCAGAATAAAAGAGTTTTTTTTAAAGTACTTAATACATTCGACGTAATGCTTTAAAATCTGTTTTGTCTTTTATTCCTTCTTGCATTCCTTCTACAAAAACATGTTTGTGATCTCTTCTATCTTTTTGTCAACTCCATTTCCTGACTTCGTCTCCACTCCCTTCCCCCCACCTCTTACCACTTTCCTCCATAATTGAGAAAAAAAAAGAAAAAAATTTCCATTGGCTGTGTCCAAAATATGTGTGGCCATCATTCTGACACCTGAGTTGATCTCTCCCCATTATCAGGTGGTACCTCATCAGTCCTCTGGAATTAGTGTTAAAAGACAGATTTTCTACCAAGTTACCCAGATTTGTTCCTTTTCCTAACCATCTCTTGCCCTGGCTACTCTCTTTGCAATAATTCAGATGCCTATACTTCAGTCCTGTTAGGTAGGTTCTCCGTTTGCCAGATCTAACATGCCTCACACTGTGCTCTACACATGATAAATACTTAAAGTTGGTTATTTGACTTGAATCCATCAGTGACCAAAAGTCTTTCACGTTCATTTGTTCCCTTAGCCACAAAATGCCAATTGAAGTAAAGGGAACAGAACTTTCAGCCTTTCTCTGCTGCAATCAAATCTGAAGGAGTTAAAGGGGAGATGAAATCTGGGAAGACTCTAGTTCACCGTTGTTCCGATCAGAACTTTGGGACTGATTTTTCCTACAAGCTTTCACATATTTAATATTAGCCCTTTGCTGGCATCTAATTTTTATAATGAAACAATTTTATAATTTCAGAGCCATCATCTTAAATCCCTAATCCCTTTTCCAGGCTACCTTTATACTTTATATCTACCTCAGCTGTATTTCTTCCTTTAATTTCCCCTGCCATTGAGCTTGCCAGAAAACGAGGGGGTCCATTGGCCTCCCTCTCTATTGTTAACAGATACCCTTTTATCCCTTTTAGTCATGGCACAAATTAAAACCTGGCTTTTACTTCATCTCCTGCCTTCCTCTCCAATACTGACTGCTGCTTCTCATAATAGACATGAGTCTTAGCAGTGGCAGCACTTTGTAGACTACTAGTCCTGCTTCTAGCCCAACCCTTACAGCCATCCCCACTAACTGCCACATACAAAGTAGGCAAGCCAGCCTAGCAGAAGTAGCAGGGCACTCCTAAGAACAGTCAGGAGTCAGCATGTGTCAGGTACATCAAACTACCACTACCACCTTGACTGCCATTTCTCCTCATATTGATGAGGACAGCCCAGGACCCTGAGCCTTGGGACTAGCCATAGAGCCATCACCAGGGAAGCCACCCTGGTGGAGATACAGCCTGGCAGCTGCTCCTGCACATGCTGTTGCCATATCTAATAATGATCCAGAAAAGAAAGCTCTTGCCATCAAAGGCCTTGGCACTCTCAGATCATCCAATATCAGACACTAGTTCATTTTTTCATTGGAAATGACGTTAAAGAGACATTACAATCTACTTTTCCATTGCACCCTAAGGATCCTGAGATTTGCAGCTGAAATCTTCCATATATTATCTCCCCATTAGACCATGAGCTCCTTGAGAGCAGGAATACCCTTTTCTATTGCTATCCTCAGCTTCATGGCACAGGGCTTTGCATATAGTAAGTTCTTAATAAATATTTCATTCATTCACACACTACTCGTAGGGCCCTAAAAGGTATGGTCTTTGTTCCACATCATATGCTATTTCCACACTCATGTGTAGCCATTTTTACCTAACAACAGCCTGGCTTTGAAGTTTTGTACCATCAGTTGTCAAACCTTTCCACATTCTTATTTTGATCATCTGCCAAACTCTAGGGTACTCTCCTACTTTCCTCAGTGTCTTTGGCACTTGATTTATAGTCCTTTTCACCCCAACACCTGCCATCATTCTTGGTCATTTCCTTATTTGTATACATGACCCAGCTCCTCAAGTTTCATGACATCCATCTCTGCTTCACCACCCTAGACCAGAACATTGCTAGAAACTTGCATGCCAAAATCCAGAACTTTGAAGTTCTCTTTTCTGATGAGTCCTATGAGTCTTTCTGAACTTGTTTTCTTATCATTGTGACTTCTGGCTGTGTTCATCCTTTGTTCTTGAAGAGGACCAATGACATCAACAGGGTGATGTCTTAACTTGCAATTGAATTGAATTTAAGTGAGGCAGAGCTGTGCAGTCTTATCAACCTCACCTTCTACAGAGTCATCAGAGCCTAGTAGCAAGACATAGGTCAGGATGACTGACAATGGCCCCTGGTGCAGTGGGAGACCATGGGAGCCTTTTGAAGCTAAGGTCTTTCTCAGGACTCAGTTCATCTGAGGCAGTGCCCATTTGGTAGTTAAAGGCTAGATAAGAATTGAGGTTAAAGATGACCTAGTTTGCCAGACCTTAGCTTAAAAAGGCCATGGCCTCCCACTATATCCAGGGCCATTACCAGTCATCTTGACATATGCCTTGCCACTGGACTTAAATGACATTTTGGAGGAAAGGATAAGGCTGATGACTACAGAGTTCTGCCTCACGGTAAATCCAACTCAGTTGCAAGTTAGCTTGCAATCAACCTGCTGATGTCATTTGGGTCTCTTTAAGAACAAAGGACTAATAACAGTGATTTCTGGTTCATCAGACTCTCCATATCCTCCCAACTCATATACTTGTTTTGATTTACTTTTATAGATGTTATAGCCATTTCAACAAGGCTCTCTTCTCTAGTTTGAAGTTTCTCACCCCTTTGTCCTTTATCCAGGCCTAATAGTTCTGTCTGAATCATTTCCACCTCTCAACCTCCTCCTCTCAGAATTTTAAACTCCTTTTAGTATCTGGGCTTTAGTATATTCATATGCTACTTCCTCTAGGAAGCCTTCCTTGAGTCTTTAGTTGTTCCCCCTGCCCCCCTCCCCACCAGTCGAAAGAGATCTCCCCTTCAAATTTTCTTAGAGAATATTGGATCTTGTCTATACATTTAATTATATTCTATCTGCATTGTGTATTTACATATTCTTGCATTAGATTATAAATCCCTAAAGAATAGGGCCTATGTCATTTTTTTTTTCTCGGGCTGCACAGTGCTTTACACATGGTACACATGTGTAGGATAGGAAATATAAAAAGAAAAATTGCTTTTAAGACAGGGTGATGAAATGAACAAAAAAAAGAGTGAAACTGTTGGGTGAAAGAAAATTAGGGGACAAATGCAAAGTGGGGAGGGTAGCCAAGCATAGATGGGTGAGTTTGGAGGAAAAGGAAATATTTAAATGGAAGAGAGAAAATTGTTTTAAGTAGAAATAGATGGCTGATAATAATATAGTAATGATAATAGCTAGCATTTATGTAGCTAGAATTTGAGTTAAATCTTTCAGGCCCTGTGCTCAATCTGGTACCTGATTACAAGAAGGTGAATGATCAATAGAAGAGGATGGGGGGGTAAAGAGAAGGTAAAGACGATAAGAAAGGAATCAGTATCAAAAAGAGAAGGAAATGCAAAGAATAAAAAGGCTATATATAAAGTATATGTCCTTTCAAAGTTAAACTTACAAAAGAAATACAACTTTTACTATGCCTTTTATAAAAATCATTCTTGTTAATATCACCCTGCATGAAAAAACATTAGTGCCCTATACTGGATGCATTTTGTATAATTATGATTAGTGTTAAAAGTCCTTTTATGTTTCCAACCTGGTAAATTGTAATTTATTTGAATTTGTTAGCTGGAATGTTACAGAGTCATTTAAATTGTTTTGTCTCTGTGATACGGAAGTGAAATTTTCTTTGTTAGGTTGATATTAGAGATGGGGACCAGACCTGTGAATTCATTAGTATAGAACATTCCTTGACAAGAAAACTCCCTTTTTTAGTACAGGGTGTCACCTTCTCTGCAATTTATAGTCTTAGATAGTTGCCTAGAGCAGAGATGTCAAAACATAGGGCTCCCAAGGGGGCCAAACCAGAGTAAACTGAGTGGAAAGTCTTTAATAAAACAAAAATACATAGATAATAATCACATTCTAAAAATAAGTCATTATGTGGCCCTTATGTACTATTTAGTGGACCCTGTTCCTAGTTTATTTTGACACCACTTTCCCATGGTTACACAGCCAGTATTTATTGAAGTTGGAATTTTTGCTCAGTGGCACAGTAGATAGAGTGCCTGGTCTAGAGATAGGTCTGGTCTCAGACACTTACTAGCTGTATGATCCTTGGCAAATTACTTAACTCTGTTTGCCTCAATTTCTTAATCAATATACATTGATCTGGAGAAGGAATTAACAAATCCCTCCACTTTGCCAAGAAAACCCCAAATGAGGTTAGGAAGAGACAGACGTGACTGAACAACTTCCAACTCCCAGTGCCAGTTCTCTCTTAAGAGCCTTAGTGTCAAACTGTGTAAACCTTGTATATTATTTTTTTTATTTTAATATAGTATTTTATTTTTCCCCAGTTTCATGCAAAAACAGTTTTAAACATTTGTTTTTAAAACTTGGAGTTCCAAATTTTTTCCCTCCCCCCCCTTGAGAAGGCAAGCAATTCAATATAGGTTATACATGTGTAGTCACACAAAACATATCCATAATCATGTTGTAAAAGAAAACATGGACCAAAAAAAGTCAAGAAGAATAAAGTCAAAAAAAAAAAAAGTGCTTCACTCAGTATTCAGAAACCATCAGTTCTTTCCCTGGGGATGGATGGCATTTTTTGTCATAAGTCCTTCAGAGTTGTCTTGGATCGTTGTATCGCTGTGAATATTCAAGTCATTCACACCTGATCATCTTACAATATTGCTGTTACTTTGTACACAGTACATTTCTCTTTGCATCATCCCATGCAAGTCTTTCCAGGTTTTTCTGAGAACGTCTTGTTCCTCATATGTAACTTTATATATTATTAACCCTAATAATTGTAACCACAGTCTTTTATGGCACCAGAAGCTAACTTTAATCACTAAGGTAAAGTATTTTTTAACTGCTAACTCAACATAAGTTAGTTTCTTCCTTATTTCTGAAATATATTTGTTGAAAATTATTTTATTTACATTGGGTTCACATTGAAAAATTGACATTGAATATTACACTAAATGAATGCCTGTAAACCAGCTCCATCTTATTAGAATTAAATTTAACAACTTGCAGTTAATAGCTTATTAGCATGTCTAATTTTTCCAAACCTCAGCAATAATGTAGGTGGTTGTGTGATCTTTAATAGAATGAGTTAGGTAGATAGTGAATGAAGCACACAGATGATCTAACTCTTATGTATGGTTGGAATCTATATCTAATAAATTAATTACCTCTTCTGATCCTATTCTTGAAAAATAGTCTTGTATTTATTTTTATTTTGGAATTATTATTTTACCTTTTATGTCTGGCTTACAATTTAAATCAGAAATCTCTCCATATATAAAAACAGATGTTATTTCATAACATATTTCATAATTTCTCTTCTGCTCTTGTGCTTCTATCCAGGCTGGCCTTGTTTGTTGCTCCCACCACCTATTGTTAGAATGCAGTACTTTCCCTCTACATAGAATTCTTAACTTTCTTCCCAACCTCCTATGGGAAACCTTTCTCCTGTTCCCTTGGTTTATTCTCAATTTTCTCCTCCTTTCCCCAGGTAAAATTCTTCCACTCTTCTCTATTCTGAATAGACAGTCATTTCTGATTCTGTTATGAAATAGAGCTATTCTCTTCCCTGACATTATTTAGTTTAAGGAAAGTAATTTGATTATTAAGGGATTCCCTGTTAAGGTGATAGGTAGAGGTAAAATCTGGTGCCAGTTAAGTAATTTTAGCAACTGGAATCTGTAGTAAAGAATGTGCATACCTTGGGCCAAACCTTGACAAATTTTAGGTACTAGCAAGCTTGACAAGCAAGTCATCTTCCTTATCTACCTAATCTGCATGAGCTACAACGTGGGCAATCCCAATAGGTATTTATTTAGACATTGACTATTCAATTTTGAGATCCATTTTTCTGCACTATAACATTTTGCTCTGACTTTGACACTCTAGCTCTTTTTAAAACATCTAGCAGAATCTCAACTTTCGGTATGTTCTGTTTACATATGCTTTACTTTGCTGTTTTCTACCTCTGTTTTTAGGAACATCATCTCCAGCGGGCTATTTCAGCACAGCAGGTATATGGCGAGAAGAGGGATAATATGGTTATTCCCGTCCCAGAGGCAGAAAGTAATATTGCTTACTATGAATCTATATATCCTGGGGAATTTAAGATGCCAAAGCAGCTAATTCACATACAGCGTAAGTAATTATTCTGTCGTAATTTTAAAAAACTTTCTGCGAAACATCTTTACTTATTGCTGTAGTGGTTTTGTTCCTTTCTGTTATTTTTTAATGCTTTGTTCACTTTTGACATTGAATTAATAATTGGGGGAAATGTTGATTCTCTTAAGTTATTAGGGATTTTTTCCCACGTAAAAGTATTTTTGTTGATGATTATTCCTATAGCTGTGTTTAAATGCTAAAATATTTGACCACCAAGGTTAGCACACAATTAATTTTGAGTTTCTAAAGCAATTTTTCCACATTGAACAGAATGCTCTTTAACAATGGTGACTTAGGGCGGCTAGGTGGCACAGTGAATAGAGAGTACCAGCCCTGGAGCCAGGAGGACCTGAGTTCAAATCCAGCCTCAGACGTAACACTTACTAGCCATGTGACCTTGAGCAAGTCACTTAACCCCAATTGTCCTGCCTTCCCCCTCCAAAAAAAAAAAAAAGGCAAAAAAAAAACCCACCAATGGTGACTTAAAGTGGTTTTAGTGAAAGAAATGTTAGCCACACTGAATTTCTGGTTATAGTTAATTATGGCTTTAGACTGCTTGGTAATTAAGATTAAAACCTCTTTAAATCAGTCGTATTAATGGAATAAAAAAGCCATATATCTTGATCTGAGTTTAGACTAGAAAAATCTTAATAAACTTAAACTAACAAAAAAAAGAAATTTGTAATAATGGTGATGTTAAGCTTTTTTTTTTTTAAGTATTTGAAAAAAATAATATTATCTGAGTAATTTCCTTTGGTGGTTTAAATTGCATTTATACTGTCTCTAGATACTCTGAACATTTCTACAGAAATGTCCAACACTTAAACAGCATGTTTGGGAGCAAAGTAAATGTTTGGGGGCACCATGCTTTTGGAAAGTTATATATGTTAGGGGAAAATGGAAATGGAGAAGCTACTAGATTTATGTAATTTGGTGTATTGTCCTCATTCCTTTTTTTTTTAAGGTTGGAAAACTTTGCTACAAAAAAAATTTTTTTCCTGTCATTTGTTACATTAGGTGTTTATTTTGTCTTATTACTTTAATATGTTGGGAAATCTTTCTGGTCCATTGGGCATCTGTAGGATGTAATCTGATCAGAAAAGTTTATGTGCTTCCAAAACCTTGTGAATAAAAAAAAAACCCAAGGTAAATCAGTCCCCCTGTTCCTTTTCCCCATCTTAGCTTGAAGTAGGATTTCAGATTGTTCGTTGTTTCTGGCTCCTCTTTCTGCTCCCACATATAATCCCTTGCCTTATTTTATACCATGTCCATTAAGTTTCATGTAGCCATTCACTCCTTTTCATTCCCTCTGCCAGCACCCAAGCTTGAGTTATCTTAGTCTCTCTTGTGGATGATTGCAGTACTCTTTCTAACCTTTAGTCACTCTCCACCCATGACCAGAAGATTAATTCTTTGTGAAGTACAGTTATTAAACAAGTAAATGCAAGTCTTCAATTGAAAGACAATGCAGTGTAATGGAAAGAGTAGTAGACTTAAAAGAGAGTAGAGGCAGCCGGATTTGAATTCTGTCTCCCATACAAAATAGTTATTTAACCTCTTATTTTCTCAATAAAATAGCAATAGACTTATTTTTCTTATTAGTAAAGGGTGTGTAATAATACTTGTGTACTCAGCCTACAGTATTTTCTAGTTTCTTACAGAATAAAACTCAAATTTGTAGCTTAGCATTAAGATCTTTTTATAGTATGGATCCAGCCTCTTTCCAGCCTTACCTCTCGGTGCTCTTCAATACCAACAATGTGCTCCACTCAAATTGGACTATTAGCCATTCTCCAGATATTGCAGTAACCTTCCTTTTTGCCTGTAGCTGTTCATATTCCTGAAATTACCTCCCTACCAATCTTTGGTTATTCAGAGCCTACCCTTAGTAAGGCCCAACTTTGAGGCTTTCAAAGAACTTCTGCTTGTACCTCTTGTATATCACTTTTCAAATTATACCTTACAGATTTTTGTGTACAGGTCTTGGAGATCTTGCCTTCATTCACATATATTCAACTTCAATGTTTATGAACTCCAAAATTTCTTTTTCTGATCATTGGACACAATTTTGATCAGTGACACAATCTTGTGTCATTCTGTCTTTTCCCCTAACCTTCTTCACAACTCTTTTTGTTGTTCAGTCATGTCTCACTCTTTGTTACCCCATTTGGGATTTTCTTGCCAAAGATATTGGAGTGGTTTGCCATTTCCTTCTCTAGCTCATTTTGCAGATGAGGAAACTGAGCCAAACAGGATAATTGGCTTGCCCAGGGTCACTTAATATAGTAAGTGTCTAAGGTCAGATTTGAACTCAAGAAGATGAGTCTCTCTAACTCCAGACCCAGCACTTGAGCCCCATTGCCTCACCTAACTGCCCCCCATCTCTACCGTTGGATCTAATTGCTTCTGCTCCTTCATTCTTTCCCAAGCCATCATCTTTGTACTAGCTACACTTTCCTGTTTCAACCTTGTGGCGATGTTGTTTTCATCTCCACAAAGTTCAGCTAATCCTTTACCTTCTGGTCCTATCATCAGTAATGCCCTTTCAAACCAGTTTTGGATTACTCTCTCCTTGCTTCTGCCTTCACTGAAACTCACATAACATGCTGAAGGCGTTCCTAATAAATCTAAGTTAAATAATATCAGCTGGGCTCTCTTTGTATTCCACTCCCCACCACAGTTTGTTCTGAAACTCTTTGTGCTTTTTTTATCCCTCCTCGGGCTTCTCTTAACCCCTTGACTCCACCCTTTCAGATAAGAACCTTATCTTATCTTACCAAAAACAAAAAGGGAAACTATTGTCTGAGAACTTCTTTTCTACTCCTTTTCTGGTGCTCCCAAATATTTCAGGTAACTCCGTCTTCTACAAATTGTTCCTGCTATTATCCCCCAACTTCACAGTTTTGGGCTGCTTTTTGCTTTGCTAATAACTCTTTGTTGGCTCATGTCCAGCTTGAATTTGATTGTTAAATCCAGAAAGAAACTCTTCTGGCAGCCATAGCTTTTATTGAGAAGAAAGGGGAGAGTAAAGAATGTATTCAGGGAAAACATTGTTTTTCTATTTTTCCTTTGAGAAATGTATAGGGATGGTGCCCATGACAGAAATATCCATTTAAATGTTACTAATGTGGTTTTTTTTAAAGAATGATTTATATAGATCACAAATAAAAATAAACAGTACAGTCTTTCCTCCTGACTTCTTTCCCTCTTCCCTTTCCTTCCCCTTTTCAATCCATTCTGATTTCTGAGGCTGATGATACAGTCTTCATTCAGTGTGTCTGTCTGTTCTCTCACCTGAGCCCTGAGTTTCCCTTTAGCCTTGGCAGTGATTTAAAATGGAAACTATTAGTTATTGGATTTGTAGAGAAAGTATCAGATCCTACAGTAATACAGATGAAGAAAACGTATTTGAGCCTACAGTTTCACTAAGTTTAGATTCATTTGATGTTTATGAGAGAGACATCTTGCCTTAAAATAAATACCCAAGGTTGTTTTTGACAGGATGCACAAAAATCATCCTATTTTTCTCTAAAATAGAATGGGATTTGATTGATGACCTTTAGGGCTCATTTTTTGAGAATGAGATTTCTTTTTTTAGCCTTTCCTTTTGAATTGGAAGAATACCACATGAAAACTCACCATTTATTAAGCACCTACTATGTTCTAGGGGCGACCCTACTATTCATTGGGAATATGATGACAAAATGATACAATCTGCTCTGAAGGAGCTTACTCATAAATGCAAGGAGACACATGTACATCATAAATACACTTCTCAGAGATCTGTATGTGAAGAAATACAGTTCCTATGGGGAATAGAATTGCAAATTGCTGAGGAAGATATAAAAGAATCTGTACTATCAGATTGGAGGATCAAGAAAGATCTCATGTAGAAAATGATGCTTGAACTGAACTTTGAGGAAAAACTACAGATTCTAAGGAAGCAAAAGTGAGAAAAGAGGACTTGCTAAGTCTTTGAAACTGTTTGTGCAAATACATAGACATAGATAAAGTTTTATGCATGAGAAAGAGCAGGAAGGTCATTTTGGATCATAGAGTTTGTGAAGGGGGTTGGTGTTTTAATAAGGCTGGAAACGTAGAGAGGAGCCAGATTGTGAAGGACTTTAAGACCAAAGAGAGTAGTTTGTATTATTTCTAGAGAAAACAGGGAACCAGTGGAGTTTGAGCAACAGAGTTGTGACTTGGTCAGATGTACTTTGGGAATATCATTTCACTTGAGATGAGTAGAAGATGAGTTGGAAAGGAGAGAAACTTGAGGCAATTTGACCAGTTAGGAACCTGTTGCATAGTTCAGGTAAGAGGTGATAGGGATCTGAGCAAAAGTAGTAGCCATGGAAGTACAGAGAATGAGATGGATATAAAAGGTGTTGTGGGGATAGATTTGACAAGACTTGGCTAAGGGGGTTGAGGAGTGGCAAATGACTCCAGAGTATCTAGACTAGAAGGATGATTTTTACTCTCAACAGAAATTTTAGGGACCTTTGGAAGAAGAATGATAATGTTTTGAATGTTTGGAGTTTGATATACCTCTGTGGCACCCAGGCACAAATATCTCATAGGCAGGTGATGATGGAAGATGAGCTCAGGTTAGAGGCTAAAACAAAGATCTGCTTGTTTTTTTTAATAATAAAAGGTTTATGTATATGCTATGATTTATGCTTTTTTTTTTAAAAGAAATACTTTAAATGGAGATTTTTCCAGAGGCTTACACCAAACTAGAATGTGAATTAGTAGCGATAAAAAAAAGTTTTTTTTAAATAGATATAATAGGACTTTCCCTCTCCAATCCTTACCCATTTGAATCTCTAGGTTGTATAGCCAGTAGATGAGAAGTTAAGGTTTTTTCTGAGATGAAGCCATAAAAAGGAAATTATCTTAATTATCATTTATTCAGTTGATTAATTCACTGAAGCTAACACAAATGTTTTGTGATTCTTATGTTTTTAATCCGAAGAAGTCTTTTAACCTTTCCAGGCCTCTTTTCTCTTCTTTAAAATAATCAAGTTTCACTAGCTCTCTAAGTTTCTTCTGGTTTTGTGATCGCAGGAAAACATATATTCTGACTTTGAACTCATTGGCATAATGAGGAGCTCCCAGGGAAAAACTTTCTTTGGAGATTAGTACCTGCTGTAGTGTCTGTAGGTTATGACCCTGGGCAAGTCACTTAACTCTGTTGGCCTCAGTTTCCTCATCTGTAAACTCAGCTGGGGAAGGAAATGGCAAACCACTCTAGTATCTTTGCCAGAAAAACTCCCAAATGAGATCCCATAGTTGGACGGGACTGAAAAACATCTAAACAACAGGATGAGCAATATTTATTTGTGTTGTAAGTTCTGTTTCTTTCACTGGTGTTCATAAAGGTTCTGTCTGCAGGCTTTTTTTTTTCACTAGTGTTACTTGTATTAAAGATGTAATATAATATCAATAGTAAATCCAGCACCTTAAAATTGAAAGCATTTTTGATGTGTTGTCTAGATTTTCCATGGTTCCCAAAATAGAACATATGTGAGACCTTAGTTTTGAGATTTCTGTCCATATACCTATGTAGTTTTATTGTTTAAGGAGTAAATGGATGATCATGTAAGATTTTCATTATGCTATTAGCTTTTAGTTTGGATGCTGAGCAGCCTGATTATGATTTGGATTCTGAAGATGAAGCCTTTGTGAATAAGCTGAAGAAGAAAATGGACATCTCTCCTTTACAGTTTGAAGAGATGATTGACCGGCTAGAAAAAGGCAGTGGCCAACAGGTACAGCTCTATTGCAGATTCAGTTTAAAAATGTAAGTATAATCGGCATGTGTATAGATGGATGCACATATAAAAATGACCCTGTGGATTTTACATTTAGCCAGTCAGTCTGCAGGAGGCCAAGCTGCTGCTGAAAGAAGATGATGAATTGATTAAAGAAGTGTATGAATACTGGATTAGGAAGAGGAAAAACTGTCGAGGTCTGTCTCTTATTCCAACAGTAAAACAAGAGAAGAGAGATGGCTCCAGCACCAATGATCCTTATGTGGCTTTCAGAAGGCGGACTGAAAAAATGCAGACTCGAAAAGTAAGTAAGTTTGGCAGCATCTTTGTTAAAGGCAAAAATTATTACTGTAAGTCTGAACTACAGTGTTTATTTCTTATTTTGTATTTAACCTTTACTGTAGTTATTTGGAAGTGACCTTCTACAGAATTAAAGCAAAATCTTGCTTTATTCTTTTAAGATTATAAGTATATTTTTTCACTTTAATCTGCATAAGAGTTATGTATCACGTTATTTCCATGGTGATTACCCTTTTAAATTTAACAAGTATAAAGATTTAAGCAGTTCCTATATATATTCTTTAAAGTAAACTACTAATAATGCACTTTTTTCTGGAATAAAATCATCTACAACTTAATGAAACTAACACACAGTTCCATATTTACAGAACCGTAAAAATGATGAAGCTTCATATGAAAAAATGCTTAAATTGCGTAGAGATTTGAGTCGGGCTGTAACTATTCTAGAAATGATAAAAAGAAGAGAAAAAAGTAAGAGGGAACTATTACATTTAACACTGGAAATTATGGAGAAAAGGTAAAGTATTATTTTCTATTCTAAATTACTTAAGTAATTATATATAACTCATTTAACTATCACCTTAAATGTTAATTTGTACAATTATATATTTGTTAATATATTTGCCAATTCAAGAAAATTAAAGTATACTCTATTTTCCTCCTTGTTTTGTACCCTGTGGTCTTACACTTAAAATATGACTGCATATAAAGATTCCACTGTTTTTAATTATCAGTTTTAATCTTCCCGTCAGATTTTTGCCACACTTGTAGGTTTAATTGATATTGAACCTCTACTTCCCTCTTCTGTCTATCCTTTTCGGAAGGATAGATATTGTTAAATTATAAGACAGCCAAATAGGAGGAAGGGGGGAAAAAAGGCAAAAGAACCAAGTAAATTCATAGGGTAGGTAATTAGTCAGTGAATAATCAAGAGTTGCTTTTAATCTTTAAGTGATTGTAATAATTTACTAACAGGTTATTGGCTAACTTTTGCTTAGCTATAAATTGACATGACAGTATGGTATGATGGGAAACAGCACTGGAACTAGTATTCAGAATTCAGAACTGTGCTTCTAGGCTCGATTCTGCCATGAACTTAACTGAACCCATTTGTTTTATCTACAAAACAAGGGTGCTAGTTCATAGGATTTCTAAAGTCCTCTTTAGGTCTCATTTTTGTTGTCTATGATTATGTAGCCCTTCCTTGAAATTGTACCCTAATCATTTGTAAAGTTATCATCAACTCAGGTATTTATAAAATAACCTTCAGAAATATGTCTTCTTTGTGATGATTTCAGGTATAATTTGGGCGACTACAACGGAGAGATCATGTCTGAGGTTATGGCACAAAGACAACCAATGAAACCTACTTATGCCATCCCCATCATTCCTATTGGTAATAGCAATCAATTTAAACACCAGGAAGCTATGGATGTTAAGGAATTTAAAGTTAATAAGGTAATTCCATGTACCTTTATTTGCTCTTCCAAGTTGTTTTCTTGCTATTTATATGCATGTTTCATTCGTTGCTGCTAGAATGTAAGCTCCTTGAGGACAGAGGCATCATTCAACTGACATTTTAACAAACAACTTATTAAATACCTACTATAAGCAGGGCATTGAAGCAAGGACTGAGGATATTAAGACAAAATCAAAATGCTACATGCCCTCAAAGAACTTACTTTATGCTATCCTCTTTACCTAGTAGGACACACTATCTTGTTAATAAAATCAAGTTGTGTTAAAACAGGTTCCCACTTCTAGTATTTTAGCATTTTAAAAATAAATTCATGTTTATTTTATGTATACTGTCCGTGATTTTATAATTTTAATGACATACCTTTTATCTTTAAGCTCTTATTGTTACCAGATTGAAGGCTCTCACTGTATCCTGCTTCAGAAATATGAGCTCTCTGTAGAAAATGCTCTGCTTTCACATTCTTCCTAATTTAAGTCAAGATATTGCTAACAAGACTTGCTTTACTTACTCATAACATATAAAATTACATCTCAATTAATTATCCCTCAAACTACATACATAAGACTTCATAGAATAAGACCAGGTCTTTAAATTTTACTTGGAAAGCAAAATGGTAGAATTGATAGGAAATCGGTATGCCTCTAGACACTTGTTCCTTTGCTAGCCTCATTCAGGGCCACAGACTCAGTTATGACTGTAGAAATTACTCCTTTTTCTAACACCCTGACCCAGCTCTTTTCATGTCCAACACACTTTGTTAGTTTTTCCTCTCTAAATTTATTCTTTCTGACTGTTCTGCTAGTGTTGTCAGCCAGTCTTCCATGTGTACAATTTGGGTATTATCTTTGATTCTTTTGTCACAATTACCTCTCATAGCCAGTTAGTTCCTAAGCCCTGTTGATTCTGTTGCCATGTCTTTTGAATCCTTGTTTGTCTGTCTCTTCCTCTTTTCCTCATTTTTATATGGCATAACTGTCTACTTGTTCTATTGCAGTAGCCTCCCAATAGATCTTCCCAGCACTACTTTCCTCATCTCCACTATCTTTCATGTTCCTTGTAGAATTAACTTTCTTAATGTGTCTATCCCTGTTGTTCATCTCCCTCCAGTCCTCAGGTGTTTCCCTGCAGCCTACCAAAGAAAATTTACACTCAGCCTAGTTCAAAGCCTTTTATAACATAACATCAGCTTCCCTTTCCAGGTTCCTCATTGATCAGGCCTACTCAGTATTCTGTATTTACTTATGCTGTCCACGAAATATTCTTCCTTTATGAATCCCCACCAAACCTTTGCAGTCCCAAATTCTACCTCCTCCCTCAAGTCTTCTCTGATTTCCAGTAGTTAGTTGTGACTTTTGTCTGTCCTTGTACCTCACGTAGCAGCTTTCTCATACCTCTGTAATGCCTGTTTTGTGTTATTTGTGTTGGTGACTTACCTTTCTAGACTGAACTCAGGAACTGTCTTACTTCAACTTTACATGTCCCCACTTAGAGTTAGTCTTCTACACATAATAGCAACTTAATAAAAACATTTTCCAATCCCACCTAACACTAGAGAAGGCCACCATTTTGACACAGATATATGTGTGTATATATGTAAAACCATACTATCCATACTCTTTATCAGTTCTTTCTCTGGAAGTGGATAGCATCTTTCTTTGTAAGTCCTTTATAATTGGTTTGAGTTTTATGCTTGGTCGTTCATGATTGCTATTCAAACAATATTGCTGTTGCTATGTACAATAATCTTGTGGTTCTGCTCATTTCACTCTTCATGATTTCCTGCAGGTCTTTCCATGTTTTTCTAAAATTAACCAGTTCTTCATTTCTTTATAGCACAGTAATATTCCATCATAGTCATATGCCACAACTTCTTTAGTCATTCCCCAAATGATGGGCATCACCTCAATTTCCAGTTCTGTGTCCCCACAAAGAGAGCTGCTATAAATAATATAAAAAATAAAAATCTGTAGATTCTTTTTTTTCCCTGATCACTTTGGAGTACTGGTTATTATACACAGTTTAATTACCCTCTGGGCTAATTCCAGATTATTCCCCAAAATGGTAGAAGCAGTTCACAGTTCCACCAGCAATGTATATGAGTCTCAATTTTTCCACATCCCCTCCAGTATGTCATTTCCTTCTGTCATTTTAGCCAGTCTGCTAGGTGCGAGATGGTATCTCAAAATTGCTTTTAATTTGCATTTCTTTAATCAGTAATTATTTAGAGGTTTTTTCATATGATTACATATAGTTCTGATTTCTTCATCAAAAAACTGCCTGTTCATAACCTTTGACCATTTTTCAATTGGGGAATGACTCATACTCTTATAGATTTGACAGAGTTGTCTATGTTTGATATATGAGACCTTTATCTGAGAAACTATCTGTAAGTTTCCCCCTTGCTCCCAATTTTCTGCTTTCTGTCTAATTTTGGCTACATTTAATGAATGTTTGTTGAATTGTCTAGTCTGTTATGCTATCTAGTCATGTAGCTTACTTCTCTCTGGTGTGTTTTATGTATATATTTTCATTTTCCTGGTATTCAATTCAACCAACAGTAATTGATGTCTTTCTCCTTCAGAATATTGTTCAAATTCTCATCCTCTTGAAATCCATAATATTGAGCAACTATGCAATTATCTTTAGCCTTTAATATTTAGTTTTCACTTTAGTTGCTTTGAAGCTGTTAAACAGTCTTTGAAGGCAAAGACCATTTCTGTTTTTTCTTGGCCTCTCCTAGTTTGTACTTAACTGACTATGTGCTATAATGATGCATTTTATAAGATGTAAAGTTTTATAGCACTAATTGAAATAGACAGTATTATGGGTCTTGTGTATATATAATCGATGTCTATGATATACCTAACACCAGCCTCTTAAGACTCACTATAGTTAAAAACCTCAAAATGAATCACTTTCATTTTTCTGATAGACTTTTCAGAAAACTCTAGCTTAGTTAAATATAGCTTCAGGAGTTCACTTAACTTGTGATTTTATTATAGCAAGAAAAAGCCGATCTCATACGACCGAAAAGGAAATATGAGAAAAAGCCCAAAGTCTTAGCCTCGTCTGCTGCTGCTGCTCCACAACAGACGAGCCCTGCTGCACTGCCAGTCTTTAATGCTAAAGATTTAAATCAGTATGACTTTCCCAGCTCAGATGAAGACCCCCTCTCCCAGGTAAGATTTAATCTCTGTTATCAGCATCGAGGAGGATTGTAGTAGTATAGTTGTCATGGTTTGACCCTCTTTATTTGATGTGTCCAAAGGTTTTGTCTGGTTCTTCTGAAGCTGAGGAAGAAAATGATCCTGATGGCCCTTTTGCTTTCCGTAGGAAAGCAGGCTGTCAGTACTATGCTGTAAGTGAAAGATTTCTCTTTTCAGTTAATGATTTAAATTTGTTAACATTACTATAAAATACTTAGTTTTTATTAATTGTCTTTCAGCCTCACTTAGACCAAACTGGCAATTGGCCATGGACTAGTCCTAAAGATGGAGGATTAGGAGATGTGCGCTATAGATACTGCTTAACTACCCTCACTATACCCCAGAGATGTATTGGGTTTGCACGAAGACGGGTTGGGCGTGGTGGAAGGTAAGGTGTTACTTAGTTATTAACATATTTATAGGACCATTTTAGATGATTGTGTTACTTCTATACTGCAAATTTTGTTGTTGTTGTTGCTATTTTTGGAGGGGGGAGGGCAGGGCATTTGGGGTTAAGTGACTTGCCCAAGGTCCCACTGCCAGTAAGTGTTAAGTGACTTACTGAGGCTTGGTTTGAATTCACGTCCTCCTTACTCCAAAGCCAGTGCTCTATTCACTGTGCCTCCTAACTGCCCCCTATATTGCAATTTTCAAGACTCATCTATGAATTACATTCAGTTTGATCACCAACTGGCTAAAATATTTATTTGCCACCTTGTTTTTGTCCCTTTGTGAGTCTGCAGTTTATATTGGAAGCAAAACTACCAAGGCCTTAAAGATTTATTTATCTTAGTGTATAGCAACAGGAACCAGACTAAAAAGAATTTTTTTTTAGATTTGTGGAGAAAGAGAGCACATTTGTTTTAACAGACATTCAGTAGACAAATAATGAAAAAAGTATCCCAAACACAGAGACCTGTCTACATGAGGCCAAGGCACAAATGCAGGAGAAGATAAATTGTATCCATAGCAGAGACCAGTTTTTATTATAGTATAGAATGTGTGAAGGGGAATTATTATAATAAGATCATGGATTTAGAGTTAGGAGTAATAGCACAGACTATCTGCTAGTCTCTCATTCTATTGATGAGGAACCTAAGTCTTAGAGAATCACAACCTTCCCAAGGTTGCCCAGGATAGTAAATGCAAAGCTGGAATTAGACCCCAAATCCTTTGACTCCAAATTCAGCACTGTTTCTGAACAGTAGATAAAAGAATTGTATTGATTTGGTGGCAATTGAGAGCTACTGAAGGCTTTTTGAACTTAGAAATGCCATGAAAAAAATTCTTCTGTAGTATGAAGACTGGATTGGAGAGGGCAGAGACCAGGTTCAGTCTTGTTGATGAGAAACCTCCCAGGGACCATGTTGTGGTGGCCATAAGTTTGTTATTTCAGTCTTTATGTGGACTAATCAGAGGGGAATCATTTATATCTGTTTTCCAGTATCCTTGGCTACATTGCATTTCTTAGAGATGAGGTCCAGGCATTATGTAAGAGAAGCTGGTACATACGAGAAAATGAGTAAAATGTGGTATTTTAGTGAGATAATTCTCTTCTCCTAATAGCATGCTAAAAGGATATTAAGCTGTTAAATTTTTATTTTGAGTTGCAGTTTAATTTCATTTTAAATATACTTATTTCAGAAATATTTGAACAGAAGTGAAAGCATAGGAACACTTGAAAATTGAACAAACTTATTTCTAGAGCACATCCCCTCCCCCCAACAGATGAAACACTTAAAAATTATAATAGCATATCACTCCCCTCCTCCGCAAACTCTAGTGATTCACTGTTAGCTTGAAATACCAACTGTGTTGTTTAGTATTTAAAGTCCTGAACAACCAAACTGTTTCCTTTCTAGTTTTATTATACTTTACTCTTGTTCACAATATGTCTAGCCAAACTGACTTTCTGTTGTTCACACATGACGTTGTCTACTGTCCTCACAGCCTTTTCACAGCCCCCGCTCCACCTACTCAAATTTACTACCTCCCCACCTCTACTTCTTCGTTTTCTTCAAAGCTCAGCTTAAATGTTGTCTTCTATAGGAGGTTTTTCCTTGTCCCTCCAGCTGCTAATGCCTCCCCCCAATAAACATTCTGCCTGCCTTTTACAGTTTATTTGTATATATTGTATAGGGGCAGTTAGATGGCACAGTAGATAGAGTGCTGGGCTTGGAGTCAGGAAGATGTGAGATCGGATCTGTTCCTAGACACTTAGCATCCATGTGACCCTGGACCGCTTAATGCCTGTTTACCTCAGTTTCCCTATCTATAAAAATGGTGATAATAATAGCACCTATACCTCCAGTGTGATTGTGAGGATTAAATAAGAATAATTATAAAGCATTTAGCACAGTGCTTGGTACATAATAGTTGCTTTTCAAATGTTGGGCATTATTATTTATGTCTATATGGTGTCTCTAATGATAAGAATGTAAGCTCTTTGAGAGCAGAGACAGTTTCATTTTTGCTTTTATATAATTCTTGGCACAGAGTAGGAATTTAATGAAGGTTTGTTGATCAATTGATGGTATCCATGAGAGAGAATATTCTCTTGGTCATTTGTTGTGGAAACCTTTTTAAAAGTTTCTTAATCAGTTACAGCATTGATAATTTGAGGTGGATTCATACAGAAAGGATTTCTTTTGTCAGTGTGAAAGATACTCCCTAATGACTAGAACATGAGATCTCCTGCTCCTATTTGCCATTGTCAGTTTCCCTCTCTCTACCCTATCAAAGAAAATCTTGTGGATTTTTTTTCTGGATGTATATGATGGGTATGTTTTGAAATGTGCTTTTGCTTTTAAGTTAAAATCAAAATACAGTGAAAAATTATATTTCTTTTAAGAAAGAAAACACTGCACATGTTTTTAGACTTGCATTTTTGAAACAGGCCATAGATAGAGTAAATACCTGGCAGACTGACTGCTCTAGAAAGTTTATTTGTGTTCTCTCTCTCTGTCTCTTTCTCTTTCTCTCTCCCACACACACACACTCCTTCTCTTTTCCTCTCCCCCCCACATAACATGCACACATGTTTTATGTTTGAATTAATTTTAATAAGTATATATATGTTTATTAGCATTAGATAAGTTGAATTTTCATAAGTCAAAAAGAAAATTTACTTTTACACAAGATGTAAAGAAAATTAGAACTTGTACTAGGATACAAAAGAATACACATAGTCATTTTTTATATGATCTCTCTTTTTTTGAGGGGGGAAGGCAAGGCAATTGGGGTTAAGTGACTTGCCCACAGTCACACAGCTAGTAAGTGTATTAAGTATCTGAGGTCAAAGCTGAACTCGGGTCCTCCTGCCTCCAGGGTAGGTGTTCTATTCACTGTGCCACCTAGCTACCCCCACATAATAATTTTTTGAAGCTGACTACTTGAATGTATGGTTCTTTTTGATAGTTAATAAGAGAAGAGGAAATTATTCTGATTTGGTTATTAAATAGTATGTAAATTTTATGCTTTTATTTTAGGGTATTACTGGACAGAACTCATTCAGACTATGACAGTATGTTTCGCCAGCTGGATTTGGAAATGCTTTCCTCCCCACAACACTCTCCAATCAATCAATTTGCCAATACCTCAGAAACAAATACCTCGGACAAATCTT
Organism: Pseudochirops corinnae; assembly: GCA_028646515.1. Taxonomy (NCBI): domain Eukaryota; kingdom Metazoa; phylum Chordata; class Mammalia; order Diprotodontia; family Pseudocheiridae; genus Pseudochirops; species Pseudochirops corinnae. The sequence continues at coordinate 497,194,426 of CM053585.1, forward strand.
TCTCTAAAGACCTCAGTCAGATACTAGTCAATATCAAATCATGTAGATGGCGGCATTTTAGGCCTCGGACACCATCCCTACATGACAGTGACAATGATGAGCTCTCCTGTAGGAAATTATACAGGAGTATAAATCGGACAGGCACAGCACAACCTGGGACCCAGACCTGCAGTACCTCCACACAAAATAAAAGTAGCAGTGCTTCAGCACACTTTGGTATGTTTGTTTTAATACATGTTTCTCTGGAAATGTAAAGTTCAGTGTAGACACTTTAAAATATGGTCATCAATTTTATTTTTTTTGTGGTCTCTGTTCAAGGTAAATCTTAACTTTCTCTGAGGCACTGAAAAATCATTTGGGATCTAGTTTTTATTTTGAACATTTTGTATAGTTTATATACAAAGGCAATTTGTCACTTTTTTTAATGTATAAAATTCTTCTCTAGAATGCACTTGATAAATTATAAGATAAATAAACTATTTCTATTTTATGTCAATAGTCACCCTACTGTGGTCTCTAAACTGTTATTACTCTTTTGCACTTGGGTAATTCTCTAGTCTTTCATCTTGTCTAGCTATAGACAAGAGATCAGTATAGGCAGAGATCAGTAATGATGATTTTCATGGCCTCCTTTATTGAGGTAGCCAAAAGACAGGTGTAACAATAATTTGGAAAGGAGCAGCTGTATAAATTTTGGATGATGAAATATTTCTAAACAAAAACTTAGTTCCATATTTCTTTTCAGATGACATCTAACTTATGGCTAATATATCATTGTAAAGAATGTCTGTGATAAACATTTTCCATCTTATAAATTGTCCATATAATCATAAATTCTGATTAAAACTTTTTTCAGAATTTGAAACATAGAAATTCACTGAAAAGGAATGTTACCATAGATTTTTGTCACCACAGATGAATTCTGACATAGAATGAAAGATGCTTTAAGTTGGACTAACTAAACCCTCTGACAACTTTCAGGATCACATTTAAATCTTTCCAGAAACGTTAATTTTCTACAAGGTCCCCCAGTAATCTAGTCCAGTGTTAATGTCCTTTACTGTGAAGAAATTTGAACTTTTAGGGAAAGTTTGCTACTATCATGTACCATTAAGAACACCATTTTAAAAGACAACTAGTAATAATTCAGACCAACATTGAAGTCACTCTTTATTAAAAGAAAATATTTATATCATTTGCCTTAAAAGAGAATATTTATATCATTTGTCTTGACCTAACAATTCCATTGCTAGTAAATGTTTATTAACACATACAGTTCTATTAAATTTTACATTGATGCTGCTGTAGAACCATTTTGCTTCTGCTTTAGTTTAAAAATTAAATGGGTATATCATTTTTTGCAATGAGTTTTGCATTGTAGGTAAGTTAGGTTTTTTTTTTTTTTGTTTTTAATAAGATAACAAATCCAGTAATATTTTTCCTGGTTATTCAGATTTGTAGGGTTTTTAAAGAAAGATTTCATTAGATTATTCTACTATTTTCTTCCTGAAAAGGCACATATACCATGGAAAAGGAAATATTTCTCATCAAGATAGAGGAATTAAAATTGGGATGATGGTGTCCCTGTAATGTTCTGTTCAGTGTAAACAGTTTTTCATATGCTGCCTAAGTAGACAACATTGGTCTTCTAAAAATAATCTGCTAAAGAATTCTGTTGTGCCTTTCTGATGAATATTGAGAAGATTAACATTAGGTTATTGTATCAAAAAACTGGCTATCAAATCTTCAGTAGTTTGCCTTAAATAATGATGCATGGAGCCTGTTTTATCAGGAGTGTTTCATTTACTTATGTAATTTTAGTGGACTAGCTAGCAAAAACCTTTTTTTTCTTATATATTTTAATCTGTTTTATATGACTATGCTGTTATATTCTTTAACTGTTGCTTATGGGGACCAAATCTACAATAATGCTTCATTTGTCTGGCATTACCTAGGAATGAAATGTTCCTCAAAGCAAATATTCTAGATGCCTGGGGTTTTACAGCTTTCACAATGAAAATTTTTATCTTTTCAAATATTACAGACTCCCCCATTGACTTCTTAAATTATATTGAACATAATTTAATCTTTTCATGATCAGTCCAGTCATCATTATAAACATCAGTTCCTATACTGCATTTGTGTAAAAAACAGTCAGGGGATGTTTGGCTGTTTACCCTTATGCTAAAAGCCCCCAAACTGCTTTCTGAGTTTTTTTTTTCCTTTCTCTTCCTATGAAGTGTCATATCCTCTGCTGTTTGTATGCTTTATTTGCACGTGTACTGCCTCTTGGTCTCACCCACCCCATTTTGTGCTATTCTTAATCAATTTTCTGACAAGCTGGATGATTAACCTTGTTAGAACTATAGGCAAAGTAAGAGGAAAATGGGTGTCATAGTGTTGGCTGGAAGGTCTCCCCTTTGGCCAAGGTGCATATCATCTCTAAGGCCATAGTCTTGGTAAAGTCTGTTTTGGTTTCTTAACTTGTTTTTTTTCTGAGTAATTGCTAGTGTTCAGTTTTTCTGAATAGGTAAGACAGCTAGATAAGTTTTTTCTGGATAAGCAAGGTGTTAACTATATTTATTTCTCCAGATGTAGGATATCGTAATTTTAACTAATATTAAAGGAAATTGGGGACAGACTTATTTAGTCTATATCCAGAACTGCTGAAGGCCAGTTGTTAGGTCCTCATGGTGGATGAGTGATATCATTGGTCTCTGAAGTTGAAGGTTTGATAGAGGTTTCTTTTTGTGAATATCCAATGAATTTTGTTATCTTAATTGTCCATATCAATGGGCTAAAAGCACTGATTTAAATTAATTTCTAATAGCAATGTGGTGAATAAATGTGTATCTGTAAAAGCGTAAGCTCAGACTTTAAAAGGTCGTCATTATTTGGATAATAGCCTACAGTACCCAAAGAATCTGTCTTCCAGATTATAGTATTTTTCATCAACAAAACAAAACATTTTAAACTATATTAGCAGGGGGAAGGAGGAGGCTATCACGTTATTAATAACATTTACTTTAATATCTTGCTGGCATGGGTGACAAGCAATATTTTTATTGAGAAGCACTTACAGAAAATTTGTATTAAGTTTTAAATAGATTAATGTGTGTATATGTTTGCCTGTATATACACTTGTATTTGTTTGCTTGCCACATGTAAGTTGTTAATAAATTAATAAATCTGAATCTGTCTTTTGAGACTGGATCTCAGTAGCTTTGACCTGCCCCATTTCCGACTTGGGCCGATTCATTCCTCTTCAGGCAGCATGGTAGCCCCCTGCTTCCACGGCTTGTCACATTGGTGCCAGGCTTACAGTCGACACCAGATTGATGTTAACCCTGATGGAGTTCAGAGCTTCCACAATCAGAAGGCCCATCAGTCTCAGCCTCCTCCAATAGCAAAGATGACGGGTGCCACCACCCCCAGCAATATTAGTCTTATTTAGGTAGCATTTTATGTAGAAATCAAATGTATGGGGGAAAATCACTTTCGTAAAAGAATAGTGACTTAGAAATTATAGATTCTCTGTATAAACTTCAGACTCCTGGTCACTGAGATTTCATCATCATTTTAGATACCTGTTTTCTAACTTTCATGTCTTGACTAAAAGTTACGGTTGTTTTCATCGGTGAATAAAATTTATACTTAGAATGATCTGCTCCAGGCCAGAATAACTAAAGTCCTAATATCTGTTTAACCATTGATGGAAATGTCTTCATTTTCAGTGATGTAATTTTATATTTCTGGATGTGAACAAATGAATTTTTCAAAATTAAGTCAAATAGGACACAGAGAAGGAAATTTTACTTCAAAATCCAGTTTAGTGAATAATAGCCAGTTTGATTCCTGACCTCAGCTTAATGCTATTTTGATTTTGCCTAATCCTTCATTGTAGAGTATGGAAATTTTACTTTTTAATTTTGTGACATTATTTGGTTCATTCCCAATTGTAAATTTTAGTAATATTTTTAACTAGCTTTCAAATAGTAAACTATATGAATAGTAGTCTAGACTTGTATTAGGACATGGTACAGTTGTGCTGTAACTTAGTCATAAAGGGAGAAACTAGGTAGGGTTATTTGAAAGTTCAGACAACCCAGCAAAGTGATCACAAGCAGTCAATCTAACGCTATAAGAAAACAATTAAATTTAAACCCAAATTAGTTTAAATTTTAAATGGTACCATTAATATAGAACTTTCTGAGTAACCCAAGCAACCTGTAGTTTTCTAGCTGTCATGTCAGCCTTGATCAATTTGTACAGTCATAACAAAATAGAGTATTTAGGATTTTATGTGTGATCATCAGGTTAAACTTCTGCTTTAGGGTATCATGCAGCATAAAACATTGTAACATAAAATGTTAATTGGGAAAAATAATTCCCAAAAGCACTGGCTTCTTCAGTGGTCATATTCTTTGAGCATATGTCCCCAAAGCAGAAATTTTGACATCCCCTCCTCCCCAGAAACCCCCCAAACTTTAAAATAAATAGAAGCTAAAGACATTTTGGTAAATTATTTAACTTCCTCAAAGAGATCTTTTTTTTTCTTTTTAGAAAATTTTATAAGCTCTTCAAAAGAGCATTCTGGTTCAGAAGTACCTGCTTGATGCCTGGTTCTTATGTATTTGCCACAAGTAAAAATTGTCTGGTACATTAGCTGCAAATTTCTTAGCAGTGCTTTTTAAATCTTCTTTCATTAAATGTTAATATAAGAATGCTATATTGGACTCTAAATGCATCCAGCCCAAGAATATATCTCTGACTGTGATAATGAATGACAATTTGTGAAAGGGGAAAATTGTCCAGCCTAATCTCAGACTCCAAAATTTAAGAGACGTTCCTAAGTCATTCTTCTTTCTCTTACTGTCGTTGTGATTTGTCATATACGAAGTTACTAGAATTTATTTACATTTTCAGCTTTATGCCACCTCCTGAGGTACAATATAAATTAGTACTTACCTGTATTTGTTATAAATTGGCTTATCATATTTCAAACCCTTGTTCTGATATTCTTTGTTCATCTTACCATACCTTTTGTAATGTGATAGACACTAATAATTTTTTTTGCTAAGTTTAACCATTGTACATTGAATATCCAGGTTTTTATTATCTACTTATATAGCAACTGATGTTCTCTTTACCCAAAAATCTCTTAATTATTTTAGTTACTCCTGTGTAGGTCTTGAGATATAGCAGCCAGGACTGCACCATGTTCCAGATTCAAGCATATCATGGTTTTGGTGAAAAAGGTAGAATCTTTGAATCTTGGAGTTGGAAAAAGGATATCATATGTTATTTCATAGAACTTCCCAGCAGATTTAAAAAAGAAGAAAAAAGGCCCTTCAATAACATCCCTTCAAGAGGAGGAATCTGTGGCTTACCTATTCATTTGTTGAATAGCTAAGTCACAAATGATAGGAAATTCTTCTTCCTATTAAGTCAAAATTTCCCTGAAACTTCCCACAAGTACTAGTTCTGCTCTCTAATGCAACAAAGAATAAGTCACCTCTCTTTCCCAATTCAGTCCTTAGGATATCTGAAAATAGCTATCATGATTTTTCCTCTTCCTTCTGCTTTTTCATATGAAGTGTTGTCATGTTAATTTCTCCCATTCTTTGCTTGCACAACATTTTTTATTTTGAATCCCAGTATAGGACTTAAGAGTTATCATTTTTTTAAAAATTTATTTATTTTTAGTTTTTCACAAGATTTTGAGTTACAGTTTTTTCTCTTCCCTTCTTTCCCCTAACCTCCACCCCAAAATAGCAAGCCTACTGAATACCCCTTCCCCCAATCTGTTCTCATATCCTCCCCTTTTACCCCCGTAACTTTTTAGTAGGGCAAGATGGGTTTCTGTAAAGAGTTACCATTTTTAAATTCAGTCTTACTGATTTGTAGCCTTCATTGCAGCCTACACAGATCATTCTGTATCTTAATTATTTGTTCTACAAGGTGTACTTCTAGTTTTGTGTGAGGTTGATTAACATGCCTTCTTTTAAGTATATGTCCTGAAAGTGGAAATTCAGACATACCCCCAAAATGCTGCAAACATAGCTTTTTAAATTATTAGAGGCCAAAGACTTTTTGATAAATTACCTGAAAGGGCCTTTTATTTTTACTTTTCTCAAAAAGATCCTTTTACTTTTTTAAAATGTATAAACTTTTCCATAGTATCTTGCGGTTGAAAGATCTTAAGACGTTATCTAGTCCAATCCCCTATTTGAAACATTAATCCCCTCAATGACATCCCCAAGTTTTCATCCAGGTTACATTTGAAGATATCTAGTAATAAGGAATTTGCTATTTTTTTTTTCTTTTTGGAAGGAGAAGGCAGGGCAGTTGGGGTTAAGTGACTTGCCCAAGGTCACATGGCTAGTAAGTGTTAAGTCTCTGAGGCTGGATTTGAACTCAGGTCTTCCTGGCTCCAGGGCCAGCGCTCTCTTCACTGCACCACCTAGCCGCCCCTGAATTTGCTACTTTTTAGAGTAGCTTATTTTGCTTTTGAACAACCCTAATGGTTAGAAATTTTGGCTTTTATTTAGTTAAAATCTTGCTCCTTGAAATTTCTACCCACTGATATGGTCATTCTGCCCTGTAGAACCTGTCTTTTTGCATTTCCAAATGACAGTCCTGTTGTCTGATGGGACTGAGAGAGGAATTGCCCCATCACATCTGTGTCTAAAAATATTTACGCTGGGTTAAGCATCCCCAGTTCCTTCAGCTAATTCCTGGTATGGTATCATTTGAAGTCTTGTTACTACCGTTTATAAGTGACCCCAATTTGTTAATCTCCTTCCTAAACTGTGGCTTTCTAGAGCAGAATACATTTATACCTATTAAAATTGTTTTTAGATTTGGACCATCATTCTTTGTATCTACTGGATTTGTTTTTTCATGTTCTCTCCTCCATCTTGACATTCATGAATTGGAGAAGTATGTAACATTTGGTGTCTTTAGGCCAGTTTTCTAAGGCTCCTGGGTTCTTTTTCTGGGTCAAAACGGAGAATCTATGATTAAGATACCTAAAAGCATTTTCTTACTTTTGTCTATAGTAAAGCACATCTACTTTTTCCTACTGGGTTGTACAGCCCCTGATAGCATTGTTGTCAGTTTTACTGTGTAGGAAAATCTATAAAATTTATAGCTAAAAATAGATCTTAGAGATCATCTGCTATTGCCTCTACATTATAAAATGAGAAAATTGGACTTCAGAGGAGTGAAATAACTGTCTGTAGATCACACAGCCTGGGTAGAACTGGAATTCTAGAGCCTGGATCCAGTATTTGTTGTGATTATAAAGCACTAGAATTTCATAATTAGAAGGGCTCTTAAAGATCATTTAGTCCAGTGCCATCAGTTGGTAGCCAACAGAGGAAGAGTGACTTGCCCAGAGCCACACTTCATCAGTGGCAGAATTAAAGGAATTTGTCATATACAAATTTGGGGATTTTTACTCTATACTCTCTCTTTTAGAATATTTCTGTACATTCTGAGACCAGGGCAAGCATAAATCTTCAGTGGGGTTTCAGTATTAGTATTTCTACATTTATACCTACCTTTCAACTCCTCCTATAAATCTATACATCCACCTACCCTGATCTGGTGTCGAGTTTTTCTCAGGCAGTAGACTCAAAACATGCTATAATTCTTCAAAAACAAAAACAACCTAGCTTCTCTTTATTTACCTACTTTTCCAAATATATTCATAGTTAATTAGATATAAGCTCTCTTAGAGAATTTGTGCTGGTTCTGTTTCTTCCAGTTAGGTTTTTAATGAGCCTGCCTTTTTATTTACAAATTCCACCAAGTTGCCCTAGTATAAAGATGAGCCTCAGGTTTGCCTATAAGGCCTCCCTGTTCTGTAACCCCTCTTAGGAAGATAACACATCTGGAATTTACCTTTAAATTTTGACCTTTCCAGTATCATCTGAAAATAGGCATGATTATCATGCAGATAGTCACTGTTGATCATAAGTGTATTTTATTTTATTTTTTATTTCTAAATTTTTATAAAATTTTAAAATAAATATTTTATTTCTAAATCCACCACATTAGTAGAAAATGGCTTCTTTAAGCAGTTAAAAAACACAGAACCCATAGGAGGTCTACCTTGCTAAATTGGGATTGAAATAGTGACCAGTGAATGTGGGAATAATAGACTGCTATTTTCCTTATTTAAATAGGACAGAAATGCTGAAATTTACTGCCTTGATTTCATCTTTCTTATTTATTACATATCTTACATTTAAGTACTCTTGAGAAATAATATTATCAAAATTAAAAAAAATAAATCATAGTAATTACTGAACAGGGTCTCATAATTTATTAGCTTTTATAGAAAAGCAATGGGGTCACTTTCTTTAAAAGTCATAGTGTAAAATTATTGACCAAGAGGTGGTCATTTTACTAGGAAGGTAAGATATGATAAATTAAGAAATTCAGGTATATCCCTTATTTCCTTTAAATGTAACAGTAACGAATTGAGAATTCCTTATTTTAAGCATACATACGTGCTTTTAGCTGTCAGCAGAAATAACTCTAAATCTTTCCATCAACGAGAGACTCTACATTATTTGTCTTTCTATATACCTTATTGAACCCTCACAATCCATTTCAGAAAGCTCCATAGCAGTAGTTGTATTGGATGGAGAATTGCTTATCCTATCTGCTAATATTAAGGGATATAAGAACACCAAAAATTCTGCTTCTTAAAGAAGTTCGAATAGAAAGAAAACGTTAGGGAAGAAAAATCATTTTAAAAATCTGTAACATATAAGGATAGTAGAAAAGGCTACTAACAGATCTTTTTTCCCTATTGTTTTTCCCTTAACCATACAGATATAGTTCAGCTAAGTACAAAAGTCACATGCACATACCCCAAATGGCCAGAGATGTAACGTACCTATCTGTTGCTTTCTAATCCCATTAAAAAATGATAGAATTTATACCCAACTAAGAGTAACTTATTACCGTTTGCTAGATTGGAGCTGTGTCCTGGGGCAGAGAGATCCTTTATGAGTTACATTTGAAGAACTTCAAATTTGATTGAATATTTGGCTAACCTTATCAAAATGCAGTTATGCTATTTTTATTTTTTATTTTTATTTTTTAGTAAAAAACGTATTTTGAAACCATATTAACCTTAGGATTCAGGAAATCTGTATGACATACAGATTCCCTGCAATCCCTAGATGTAAATGCATGATAACTTTTTTGTTTTTAAACTCTTACCCGAACATTACAGACTTCTTAAAGAAGCCTTTAAGCCTGATGTATTGTGAATGTATGTGCTTTTTTTCCTTCCTTTTTTTAATTGGCAAGAAAGGTTTCCTTTAAAAATTGCACACACCCTTTTTGGGGGGTAATAAATGAAAATTTTTTTGTTTGTTTTTTTTAGAACTGAGCTCTCCATAGACAAACATAAGTAGCATAACACAGTGTCTTTCCTCAGACATCATTCTGTACAGTAAATCAACATAAACAACTCCGTTCTTATTGACTGGATTTTTTCCAGGTGGGTTAATTGGGTGGGGAAAATTGGGTAATTAACCTTTACTTTTGGAGCCTCCTTTCCTCCTGTTATATTTAGAGGATGAATTCCTTAGAGAAAAAAAACACAACAAACCAACAACTTTGTATCCTTCATATAGAGGGAATTTGTGTGATAAATAAAATTAGAAACCATGTAAAATGATGAATATCTGTAACAGAACTGGTAGGGGTCATCCAGTTGCATTGGAAATGTAATGCGGATGAAATAGAGACTGGTTTTATTTAAATTTATTTCTGTTAAGCTCTTGAAAACTTAAATCTAAACCTGTGGGTATGAAAGCTGGTGTTAACCTTTTACACTCTTTAGCAAAGTGTCACCGCTTTATAGAAATAATTGTGTGGAACCTGGGAAATGAGCATTTCACTTTCCCAGGATTAGGTCAGGAAGTTATTTTGACTTGAGCCACTCTTGTAAAATGTGACAGGGTGCTTGCCAACTAGCAAACTGAGATAAATTTAGTTTGGAGGTGATATTTAAGCAGGATTACGAACCTTTTAGGGACTCTGATCTTATACATGAAGTCTTTTTTTGTGATGTTGGAATCTTTTTTGTTTTAGGATTTCAAAATTTTTATAACTTTTTTGATGCAGTGTTTTCTCATTTTATATTTTGTTCAGCATTTACAGCCGAACAATACCAGCAACATCAGCAGCAGCTGGCACTCATGCAGAAACAGCAGCTTGCACAAATCCATCAGCAGCAGGCAAATAGTCATTCCTCCACCAACACTCCACAGGTGAGGGATTTGTCTGTCTTATGATTATCCCTCATTGTTTCCCGCCAGAGTTCATCTCTCATTGTCACCTGTTGTCATAGAACCTTGCATCTAACCAGCAGAAAAGTGGCTTTCGCCTGAATCTACATCATAGCCATTGTGTACAGGGTTTAGAAGGGACCCTACAGGTGAGTGTGGCAGGCGTTGCCTCGGCTCCCTCCTTTAAAAAACAAAACTTAAAAACGTGGTAAGATAAGGTAGAACCTTATCTCCAAATTAATGGACCTCTGGTCCTCTAATAAAGCTCTTAAAAGAACTCCACCCATCATTTATCATAGCATTTTATAAGTTTTATCATAGACATGTATATAAGTTGTTTTGCTAGTTTTATTACAATACCATCTCTGCTGTTAAGAAAATTGCTTTTTTAAACCTAGAACATCCTGAAATAAACACATCATAGGTTTAATTTTTAAAAGCTGAGATTTTCGTCCTATTTGCACTGAAAGTAGAGTAAGTTTGAAGCCTTGGGCCTATGAAAATCAGCATTTTATAAGAACTTCCTTTTTTTTCTTTGTTTTGTTTTGGTTTTAAATGGGCCTATTTTCCAGTATACCTGGGCTAAACTTAAAAAGGTTTTATCATTCAATAAAAGCATCCAGCACCTACTATGTGTAAAATAGTTCACTGAGGTGCTAGGGCTGCCTCCCATTCACCTCTGTATTCTCTCTCCTCCAAAAGAAGCCCTCCATAAGCTCTGCCCTCAGGAAGCTTATTTCATCTTTAAATTCTCAGAGAGCCTTCAGAAGTACATTCAGGGAGGGAATAAGGAAAGAGAAGGGTAGGGGTGAAGATTTATTAGTTTTTTATTTATGATTAGTTTTATCCCTAAAGTTGGAGATGGGTTACTTAATCATCCATTTCTGTTTTTTATGTTTGTGAAATATTTTAATGACTTTACTAGTGATTTCTCATATAGCCCTTTGAAGTGAGCTATTGCTGATTCCACCTACCACTTGAGGATACTTGAGATTCCTTGGGTCATTGACATAAAGAGATTATTATTAATTCAGATAATAGAATAAAATTCATAGCTCTTAAGTCTTCCCAAACAGTATTGCATCTCTCGCCAGATTTTTCTGAATGTTAGAAGACAATATTGGTTTAGTTAGTTTACCAAGCTTTTTTAATTCTGCCCTAACTTTGGCTCTCCTGTCCTGTGCAACTTTAAGTATCCATTAAGCAATGACTAAGTGGTACAATAATTTGTGCTTTTTTTTTCAAGGGTTTTGTTTCTAAGACATTGGATTCCGTTAGTGCTCAGTTTGCTGCTTCTGCTTTGGTGACATCAGAACAACTGATGGGATTCAAGATGAAGGATGATGTGGTGCTTGGAATTGGAATGAATGGCATTTTTCAAGCCTCAGGTAAAGTGATATAGACATTTAAGGTGATCTTCCCATTTAAAAATGCATTTCTGCTTTAGGTACAACAGAATGACATATTTTCTGAATTCCTATTTTGTTTCTTTCTAGGAGTATATAAGGGCTTACACCTCAGCAGTACTACACCAACAGCACTTGTACATACAAGTCCATCATCGACAGCAGGTTCGACCTTGTTACAGCCTTCTAATATAACGCAGACTTCAAGTTCCCACAGTGCACTGAGTCATCAAGTGACTGCTGCCAATTCTGCAACAACTCAGGTTCTGATTGGGAACAACATTCGATTAACTGTGCCCTCCTCAGTTGCCACTGTAAACTCTATCACCACCTTAAATGCACGGCATATACCTAGGACTATAAGTGCTGTTCCATCATCTGCCTTAAAGCTGTCTGCAGCAGCAAATTGTCAGGTGCCCAAGGTCCCGTCTTCACCCTCTGTTGATACAGTTCCAAGGTGAGAAGGAGATGCGTGCTCTGCTTTTTGTTCATTTTGTCCTTTGGAAGTGAGAGTTGTTAACTTAAAGGAGGCTAATTGTTGGTGCTTCCAAAGGCGCATCTAACAGTGACAACAACTTTTTTTTAAATATAGGTTAAAATCAATTTTTCATTTGGTTTGGTGATTGAGTTGGGGAGTATTTCGATATTCTGTTTTAGACTTGGAGGCAGTACCATGAGGTGTCACATATATATCTTACATAGGTAATTTCCTTTGTTTCATCAAAATATTTACCGCCTTCTTTAAATCGCTGTCACAATTCTGGCGTATTTCTGCCTTTTGCTTAAAGCCAATAATAGTCCTTAGGGTACATTGCTTGAATTTGTTCTTCCTTATTACAGCAGTCAGCAAAAGTAATTCAACCACATCTTAATACTGGACTGATTTGCATTTCGTTCTCTTTTTTTCCCCTTGAAATTTGAGAAATTTGCTTTTCTCCAATTTTGAGGTGCTATTTCCACTCCCTCTGAACTTGCAGAGATCCGATCGCTGAAGGTGACTTAGCAATCATATTTACAAGTTATCAAATTATTAGCACAGTGCCTGGCATATAGAAGATGCCGTATCCATGTTTATTTCCTTTCCTTCCACCCCTTTTTAGTGCTAAGATGCTTTTTTTGCAACAACCTGTGGTTGATAGTGTTTTCTAGTCAGTGTTCGTTAAGTCCAGAATTATTTGTTCAGATACATCTGACTGTGGTTGTAATTGGCAGATATGTAGACTGTGGGCCCCAGGTGCTTGGCATTGGGCTAAACATTTGGTGCTAAGAATTCTAAGGCACTGTCTAATACTGCTTAGAGTTTTGTGGGGGAGATGAGATAAAACCTCAAAGATAGTCATAACAAAATATTAAAAATAGATTGATACTTGAAAGAGATGTGTTAAAATGATCGCAGTGTTTGCAAAATGAATTGCACAGTAAATACCTGCCACAAGAATACAAAAAGAGCTTAATTTTATGCTGGGGTAGAGAGAGGGCAGGAGAATATTTATAAAGGAGATTTCATTTGATGTTTTTCTTAAAAGGTTAGTATATAGTGCTTTAAGGTTTGCCAAGTGCCTTACCAATTTTAGCCTGACACCTGGGTGTCAGGTGAAGAAACTGAAGCTGAGAGGGGTGACAGGAATTGTGCAGAATCACACAGTTAATAAATGCGTGTAGAAGGGTTTGAACTCAGATTTTTCTGACTCCTAGTCTGGTGCTTTATCCACGTGACTGCCTCATGACTAAGCTGGAGAGAAAAGGGTGGAAGACATTTTGGGAAGGTAGAATAGCGGGTATGCAAATGCAGAAATGGGAAAACACAACGTTCAGTTGTGTCCGACTCTTTGTGACCCCATTTGAGGTTTTCTTGGCAAATTTGCTGGAGTGGTTTGACATTTCCTTCTGGAGCACATTTTATAGAGGAAGAAACTATGGCAAACAGTTAAATGACTTGCTCAAGGTCACACAGCTAGCAAGTGTCTGAGGTCAGATTTGAACTCAGGTCTTCATGACCCCAGGCTCAGCATTCTGTGTCACCTGTCTGCCTAGGAAAGCATGAAAGTTTGTTTAATGGAACACCAAGTCAGCCTTTCTGGCTCTAGTTGGAGGATTGGGGAGGGGAGCAGCCAGAAATAAGAGGGAAGCAGTAGGTTGGTAGGGACACTAACTAGTTAGGAGACAGTTGTAATATTTCAGGTGTGAGGGGATGGGGATCTGAAGCACAGTACAATAGGCGAAGCATGTGAATGACAGTTCTGCTTCTTAGTATTTCTTCGTGACCTGGAACTCCGCTTCCTGAGTTCAAATGTGTCCTCAGACATTTACTAGCTGTGTGACTTTGGGCAAGTCATTTAACCCTGTTTGGCTCAGTTTCCTCATCTGTAAAATGAGCTGGGGAAGGAAGTGGTAAACCTCTCCAGTATCTCTGCCAAGAAAACCCCAAATGGGGTCATGAAAGGGTTGGATACAACTGAAAAGTAACTCAACAACAAAGTGACCAGGAACAAGTACATTAGGGATTAGACTAGATTCTCTAAGGTCCTTCTAGCTCCTAAGTACTGTGATCCTGGGAGGGGTAGCAGTGGAAAAGAGGAGGGGATAAGAGAGATTTCAGAAAAATGGATAGGACTGACAGGAGCTGAGCAGATGTGACTCAAATAGTAGATACAAGTTTAAAACAAATTCTAGTTAAAAATTATTCTTTGACTTGAACTTGTACCTTCAGAATGTCAGCCCCTGAGTCAGTTCCCAGTCACTCCCTGATTCCAGGTAAGACTGCCCATATCTGTTCTGGGTGGTTTAAGGGAAAGAAACACCCTTTATCAGGATCAGATCCAGTACTTATAGCTGTGTGACCCTGGATGAGTCACTTGGCACTTGTTTACATTGGTTTCCTTATCTGTAAAATTAAGATAATAGAACCGATCTAGCAGGATTGTTTTGTGAGGGTCAAATGAGATAATAATTGTAAAGTACTTAGCATAGAGCCTGGCACTATACAAATGATAATTGTTATTACTATCATTATTATTTCACATACGTTCTAGTCCTTACAATTAAGAAGTTCTTGCTTATAACTAATCTAAGTTTTCACTTCATCTTTTCCCCCATTTTGTCCAAAATAGAACTGATAAGAACAAATGTTATGCATAATTCACATCCAAGAAAAAATTAAGAGATTGGCAGAATTGATTCATAGGTTTGTGGGGAATCACAAAGCAGAATATACCCTGTAATGTTACTGTTAAGAAGTAGCAGCTTGTCTTTAAAATTACAAAAATGGTGGGAGTAATACTTAAATTCTTTCCTTTTGTGGTATGTTCAAAATAAGTTAACTAGTGATTTTTAAAGACTCTAGCTGTAATAAAAACGTTAAACCAGAACCCCAATTGTAACTGTTTAATATCATATGTATTTTGGACTCCCCCTCCCTGGTTTTAAAATGTTCACAGGTTCTCTATAGTGAATGTCTTCAAAACCCCATTATTAAATATGGTTCTCAATTTTCTAAAATTTAACTTTAGAATAGAACTGTTCTAAATGTCTGGCTATTTGTTTCCCCCTTCTCTCATTAACTTAGAGAAATTTTCTCATTCATTTATTGATACTCCTCACTAGGGTCCAAATGAAGAAAATTAAGGTTGAACAACTTGGTTTTGTGCCATTTAGCAATATCTAAAGGTTTTGTAGAAGATTGAGACTATGAATTAAAACTCAAATAATTACGTTTTTAGTAGAATTCTTTAAGTTATTCAAGTATACTATTACCAGCAACATTGTTAACTTAAGTTTCATAGAAGATTAAATACGGATTAAGGGATTATTAAAAAAATATTTATATAACTTACCCTGAGAGAGGGGTTAGTATTAGCATAATTTTCTTTATTTCTTTATTTCTTTCCTTCCTTTCTCTCTTTTTTTTGGTAAAATAATCACAACTTTAACAGACTTTGGTGAAAATGTTTTTGATATTTTGAATTTTTATGTTATAAAGTAAATAATGCACCTTCTTTTTAACAGGGAAAACCATGAAGCAGAAAAGCCAGCACTGAACAACATAGCAGACAATACAGTAGCAATGGAGGTGACGTAGTTTCCACAGGAATGAACTGCAGCCTTGGGGACTTGATTAGGTGCTATGCATCAGTAGCATTTTGAATGCAAGGGATGATGGAATGCAGCACATGCGTTTCCGTGGCAGCTGTGGGGACTAGACAGCAATGCACATCTCTCATGCTTTGATTTTCTTTTCTTACTGTTAATAGGAAAGAATCAACATCTGTAAATTAAGCATACAGCAATTATCTGTACAGTACTGCATATTTGTAATCCCCTTGTATATATGTTACTTGAATACAGAAACGTTTATTTGTGATGCTTTGCACTTGGGGTGGGGGGAGGGAGGGAGGGAAACCAATTGCAACAAAGAGTGTGAGATGTGAGATTGTATAGAGATGAAGTGTCATCACATCATGTGCATGGTGCGGAACCTGCTGTTTTATCTATTTATTGTGCCGTGTTTACAGGTTTTTGTACACTGTACCTTCATTGGTTCCTGTGCTGTAGTAAATGTGTTAGGTAGCTGTGGACTCCTTGATATTTTGTAAATGGTATAACATAACTTGGTTCCCCTCTGGGTCCCTGAGTTTTCTGTGTATCATGTGAAAAAAAATGGTGACATACATACAGAATTAAACAAAAAAAGGCATCAGTTTAAAATGGGGAATGTACTATTAAATGGGGATCTTCCTGGTCTACTATCATTAAGACAAGTAACAAGCTAAAGATGAAGTCTCTTGAATCTTCCCATCCCCACTCACCCACAAAGCTGTGGGTGTTCTCTGGTACTGAAAGCACTAAGGTTATGTTGCTGCTCCACAAACAGCCCAGTAGTCCCATTTCCTTCCACACCAAAAAGTGTTAAATCAAGTATGCAAATGGAGTCCTTACAACTGGAGTTTATGTTGTCTTGCCCTTTTTTTAGCACACAAAATTGTATTTTTTTTAATTGTCGAATTGTTTAAAAGACTTCATTCTTTACTTGTTCTTCAGAAAAAGGATATAAGGGAGAAGAATGCAGTAATTGCTGTACGTGTATCATCATTCCAGTTTCTAAAAACAGCCAGCCAGCTTTTTTCCTTTTAAGATTCTCCAGAAGGCTGCAAGGCCAGAACCACAACTATCGGGTGCCTTCCTTTGGAAATATTGACCTCTCTTCTGTGAAGAGAATGGTACTTAACAGACGACTACTAGACTAGTGCTTTGTCAGTACCGAAGTCTGAATGCCCAGGCCAACGGCATACACTATCCTTAAGGTTTTTAATCCCACCTGGAAAAATTGTGACAGAACTCTCACAAAATAAACCCAGGGCATTACATGTTGGCTAATGTGTGGTGGTGTTCAATTTTCTTTTAGATATCAATTCTGTTGTATGATTAATGTAAATCCATGACTAATAAAAGGAGGGAGGCTGGGGGTGGATCACTTATTCATCACTAAAATCATGGTATGAACCAGAGGTCACTCTGGCGGTTGGGATTTCAGTTCTAGGCTAATACTTTTGAGAAGTAACTGAGAGTGACAGATTTCTGAGGAAACCAATTCTAGTTTACTCCAAAGCATCTTAGGTCTCTGTTGGGGCCACCTATCTCATCCCATGACTTTAGGACTAATCCAAACCAAGCAACAATTCCATAATATAAACATCCTCTGTCCCTTTAGAAATTCCATCTTGGCCTTTGCAGCTGTCAAGATGGAAACCCTTCTCCTTTGATTTGGAACTGCCTAATTTCTGAAAAAGCTTGGACACTAGTCATGCATGGAACACGTTTGAGGCCTATAGCTAGTCGTGGCTGCTCACTCTGTCATTGGCTTTAAGGAAAAGCTGCAGAAATAGGTGGTGCCTGTAGCTCTAGGTATTTAACTCTGTTACCCAGCAGTAGCCCTCTGCTAAGGATGGGTACTAGGTAGTAACAGATGATTCCCAGTTGGCTGATGTCTATTCTCCAGTAGTATTCAGCACCAGAAATTTGACTATGTAAGTGTTTGTCCAGCTCTTTAAATGCTTGAGACCACACACGTAACCTACCTGCTCCCTGACATCCCCTCATCTGGAACACTAAGCAAGTAGACAGGGTTCTGCCTTTCAGCTGCTGCCTGTGGCCCCTGTTTAGTAGGGCCTGGAGGCCACCTCTGCCCAGTGATGTCAATACCCAATGGTTCTGTATGTTTGGTAAAATAAAAATTCACTGGGGGGAGGGAGGGAGGAGGGAAAAGAGGTGAAATTGGTGGTGGACACTTTGATGCTTTTCCCTAAGGTCTCCCTGAAGTCCTTGACATTGACTGATGTGACCAAATTGAATAGTTGGTTAAGTGCCCACACAAAAATTTGAATTTAGTGTTATTAGAACATGGGTTCTGCCCCTTAGGGCTACTAATAACACAATTTTGTTTTGTTGATTTCCCTTGGGTCGGGCGTATCAGTGGGCGATTAGAAATTTAGAGAAGGAAAGTCTTGCGCCAATATTTCTCATCTGGGAAAGGTTCCTTCATAAGGCAGTGTGTGAGGTCCCTTAATTTTTAACTAGAAGAGAAGGGTAACACAAAGGTATGTATCGAGGGAAATGCAAAAGCAAAAGAAAAAGTGGACAAGGGCAATGAAAACTTGATTTTCTATAAACTTACTAGATTGCAGAATTATTTTAGGATCATCTACTTAGAGCTGGAAGGGACCTCCAAGGCAAGTTAGTCCAGTCCTATTATACAGATGAAGAAACTGAGACCTAGAAAGGCCTGTCCACTTTTATGCAGTCAGGAATTGAATCCCGGTTTTCTAACATCAAATCTAACACCCTTTCCATCTAGTCTATCTAGACAGAGATAAATAAATAGGTAGGATTTGCCTCTACGACAAAACTTGTTTAAAAGACTTGCCCTTTGGAAATCTTTGAAAGGTATTTCCTGACAGCAGAAATACCAAGTTACTTTGGAGATATAGAGATAGAAATACACACACACAAATTTAAAGCCAACAATAATAATAATGAGATACTTAGGTACCATTTTGTCAAATGCAACACTTGAGAAGGAGCTGTAGAAATCATTTTAGATTGTTATTGGAAGATATTGTGTAAACAAAACATCTTGTTCTCATGCGCAATGATGTGTGAGCATGTTTATGTACAAAATGCAGTTTGGGCTATGCACCTCAAAGATGCAGAGCTAGAGATGCCTGTTTCACTTTACCATTCTATTTGCCAAACATCTATTAAGCACCTTCTATGTATTATGTGTGCTTATGCTAGGTCCTGAGAATATAATTATAGACAAATATGAGAGTCCCTACCCTTAAAGAACTTAAATTCTGAGCAACAGAAGGGGGAGAGAGAGAAAGACTTGGATTTTTCTCCCTGTCTTGTAATTTCTGGCAGGGTACTAACAATGTTTATCCCCAAGTATGGTGCTTTGAATTCATTGGGTTCTCAAGCATTTATTGAAGGTCTGTAGCCAAAGGTAATCAGAGGGATGAGAATGGGTTACATATTTGAATAGGCTCAAAAAAAGATTGGCATTCTCAGGAATTTTCAAAGGTATGTTGGGGGCAAAGGGTTTGATAATTAAGGGCTAGGATTATTCTTGGGGTGGAGTAGAGAGAGGATGAGAGGACTACTTTTAGAAAGGGTGGAAGAGAGGCAGTATGGTGTCAAAAGTCCTGCTTGAGTTCAAGTTCTCTCAACACTTGGAACCAGTGTGACCATGTACAGAAGTACTTTGCTATAGCCTTCAGCTTCCTCGTGCAAAATGGGAAGGTTGATGAGTTTTCTAATACCTTCCAATGCTAACACCCTGTGATCTTCAGACTGAAAAGGGAGCAAAAGAGTCAACAGGGAACTGAAACACAAGAGAAGAGATTGAGAGCATCTAGAGCCCCTCGAATTCTAGTCTGATCCAGAACCAGTTCCAGCTAGGGTACTCAAATGGGATTGCAGGTAGGATTGCAAAATGACCTGTCATTTGTTGATATTTGAGGGGTCCTGGAGAACAGAAGAGCTGCCCCAGGCCTCTTGAAGGCAGGGCTGGATGAATTCTGTGGTTCCTTACAACTCTTTAGGACTCTATACATCTATATTTATGTAAGAAAATTGGCCTCGATTTCTCTTGAAAACTAAAATACCTTGTGTTGATTACTTTTTGTTTGTAAAAATAATACATCATATTTTTTTCTGAGGCTCAGTGGCTCATGGAAAAAAGATTCTTCCTCACTTTTGTTTTAAAGTCTGGAAGGTATCTGAAATAGAAAAACTTGAAGCTTATGTCCAAAGATACGGAATCACAGGATTTATAAGTGAAAGCCATCTTAGAGGGAATCTAGTCCAATCTCTCATTTTACAGATAAGAGAACTGAAACTCGGGTTAAATAACACAAATATATCGCCTATATATGTTATATGTGTGTAAATATATTTTTACGTCTATGTATATGTTACAAATCCTCCTTCCAAACTCAAATCAAGTTACCTATTTCTGCTCAACACCACCTCTTGTCCCTATGTGTCATACCCACTTATCTCTTGCCTAACCTCAGCCCTGAAGCCCTCACCTATCACCTCCTCTTCTACTCAGGAGCAACTGAATTCAACAAGTCTCACAGCCATGTTGACTGAATGCATTACAAATTTAAGTTATCCAGCCTCAAATGGGTTCTCATTGCAACAAAGCAGTCCTTTTATTCTTTCCTAATTTATTCCCTATCTCACTCTCCCCAGAAACTATTCCAAATATTCCTTTCTTACCCAAATCTCCCAGCCTTTTCTAGGAATTAATGAGCCTAACTACAAAGCATCTAGTGATGCAAAGGGCAGTAACAGGAGAAACAGAAAGAGCGCAGAGCTGTGACAGAAGGAAGAGACTGGATCCCTACAGGCATCTCAGAACAGAAAACTGAGATTGAAGCTAAAAGTTGTACTTAATTCTTCAAGTACTGAGGAAAGGTCTGATCTTTCCCCAATTACCCTTTCTCATGGCTCTTTAGTAACAGGTATTATAATATTATGCTCATTTATCTAAATGTTTCCTGTGTCCTGATTATGCTTCATACATAGAGAGGTTGTGTTAGTTGAAGCCAACACAAAAATTTAAATTAGAGCAGACAACTGAGCTTTTAAATATTAGGAATTTTCCTAACGGGGGGCTCTGAGCTATCATGATGGTACCACTAACTTTTCATTTGATATAAATTTCATAAAACAACAGAAGGGAAGCATATGGATCTATGAGCCATCACATTGTCCTTAGGCTAAAAAGTAACTATTGTTACTGTTAAGTAGAGCTCATGAAATGCCTCCCTGCCCCCAAATCCACAGGATGATAGGAAATAAAGGGAGGTAGCCACAAAAAAAAAAAATCACACCTAAACTATCACACACACACACACACACACACACACACACACACACGAGATAAACAACTCAATGAAAGATTTGTCTCTGTCCCTCTCCAGAGAGGACAGGTGAGAGCAGAAATTAAGTTCTATCAGGCCAGTTCTACAATCCACAACAATATTCAATGCTATTATGAGAAGTAAATGAACAGAGCAGAATGCCAGTACAATTTTCAAAATACCATGGAACAAATGAAATAGTTGAAGTATCAAAAGCAATGAAGACAGAAAAAGAAATAATTCAAGATATCTCAATAGATATCCTCAGATATATAAATATACTGTTTATAATTTAAAAATTTAAGCAAGAATTAACCCCAGAAAGAAAATCAAAAGAACAAATAAAAGAAGACCTTTTGGAAATTTAAAATCAGTTTTAAAGACGCTAAAAATGTTGAGATGAACTAATGAGGGCGAAATGGCCAATGTTGAGGAGATAATAGGATATCTAAAATTTTCTATAGTCAGTGGAAGCTACCAAGACCACTATGGTTAAAAATAAAAATGTAGACATCAAAAACAAGCTCAGAAAATAATTTTATTGTTGGGATAAATGGAAAGTGCACAGATGTTACACTTGCTATGGCAATCAACTCTGCAGCTAGCACGTTTCCCCCTCCCTTTCCTACATCTGGAGGCAAAAAAGAAATAGGAAGCATGAGGCTAAATGGTTTTAGAAGATTATTGTAAAGGGTTTTTAAAAAGGTTGCACCAGATGCGCCTGAGAACCTCTAAAAGGACCATACAGTCCTTTGTATCTTCCTCGGGGCAATGGGGTTTGTCTTCACAATTGAGTAGTCAGAAGATGGTCAGTCATTCTTGTGTACTAAGTAGGAGAAAGAAGGTGACCATCCTAAGAGGGTATCAAGCAGGGTCTTTGCTGAAAGTATGACTGGGTATTTAAGGCAGGGTTCTGCTAGAGCAGCTGAGGGTAATAAGATGATTTGCTTTTACCTGTGAGCCTCAGACAAGGTAATGCTTGTCTTTTGGGTATACCTGTGACACCCAGGTTCAGAGATGGATGAGAGGGCTAGACTGTCTACTCCCCTCCAAAACTGTATTTTGTGGCTGTAACTTCTTGTTCTGTATGTGCATTTATTTAACCTAAATGCCAGAGGATAATTCTTGCTTCAGAGAAGGGAAGAAAGATGAGGCCAATGAATTATAATAAGAACATCTTTACCCTTAGACTTTAACCTGCTAATGAAAGTACTAAGAGGGAAAAGCCTGGGGAGACATGAATTACATGAGCACATACACAGGATAGCTGCAACCCCCCAGCTTGGGATTAGAGCCCTAGCTGGTAGCTTCTAAGCTATCCCATGGAACTTTGTCCTCTAAGAAGCTCCTGACACACTATTCCCAACATGGGAGGGGAAGGGAGAGTGGGTTTTCCATAGAAAGAGGCAACATAATTATGGATACAAGAAACTCAGGATTAGTCACATCCAGCAAAATTTAGAAAAGCAAAGGAATTTGGGCCCTGGTTTCTAGAAAAATTTAGAATCATCACAAAAAGCATCAAAAGCAAAGATTGCCTGCAATGCTAGAGACCAAGACCTTCTGAAAAAAGGGAGCTTGATTGTACACTCTGCATTTGGGGTATCTTTCAGGTGTGCCTCATTTCCTGACCATCTTGAGATGAAGCTACAGATCTGTGGCGTGTTGTTCCTAAGCTTTCTCTTATCTTCGTTGTCTCTGGATCTGTGCCTTCTTTTCCTGCTGCTTATAAATATGTCTAGCATGAGTTCAATCTGATGCGGAGGGTCCAGTCACGAGGTTCATATACCATCACTGTGCCTTTGCGTTGACCATTCCATATGCCAGGATTGACCTCCCTCCCTCAGACCCACCTCAAGTGCTCCTCCCTTTAAAGTACAGTTCAAGCATAAAGCCTTTCATGACCTCCCCAGCTGCTAGTTCCCTCCCTTTCTCAGTCTTGTATTGGACTACTTCACATTGATTTCTATTTGTCCACTATATATTTATGCTCTCTAAGCTTATATATGTACTCGTTATCTTCCCCATTTGAACGTAAGATTAAAAGTAGGAACTGTTTCAGCGACTGCTTCTGCATCACCTAGCCCAGTGACTGCTACATGGTAGGAGCTTAATATTTATTGGCTGATTGCTTGATTTTCAGACTCACCCAGCCAGAACTCAGTGGTTCTCCTACTTCCATCTTCCCAGTGTTTGTAGTAATAAGGGGCAGGAGCTGGTATCACTGATGTAGCACGCAGTCACTCCTGAGACTTTGGGGCCCTCAATGAATTCGTTCCTCCCCTGTCCTATGGCTGGTAAATTCTTTCATCCTGTTCTTTGCTCCCTGTGGGTCAAAATCACTGATTCCTATGGCAACAAAACAAAACAAAACAATAAAAAATCCTTTTCACCTGTTCCATCTCCTCGTGCTCTCGCATTTACCATCCTCAGTCCTACTTCAGTCATTGTCTGCTCACCGATTCCTTGTACCCTCATGCTCTACTGTTAAGAACCTTCCTTCCATCCTAGATATCTTCATCTTACATTTTTTTCTGTCTTCTGATGCTCATGGAAGCTTTCTTTAAAAAAATAAATAAAGCTCATCCCTGACCATTGTACCCAGTGCTGGTTGCCCCTTCTCTCATTCCCCATCTCCACACTGCTACCACCTACACCCCAGCCAAAAGGAGTTAGCAGGATCCTTGCTCCCTGTGGCCACTTTCAGTTCTTCTAGTTGATGTCTTCTCTTTTGGGGTTTTCAAAGGATCTATTCAAACTGGACACTAAGTCCCCAAGGTCAGCTCTAGTCCTGTTAGCACAGAAAGAGCTTCATTTGTCTCAGTAAAATAGCCCATTTTTCTTGTATCCCTGGTACTCTGCTCTTAGTAAGCACTTAACAAATGTCTCCTGCATTCTTGTCAAAATGACAGAAAATACCATGATTATAAATTCAGCACCCCCTCTGGGATCAGTCTCCCCATTTACATTCAGACTCACATGTTGGGGTCTCCAGAGGATTACTTGGCCACTCCTTATGAGGGTTCTATGGGTAATGGTAAGAGACTCACTGGCCCCTAATGGTGTACCCCCCATTAGCTGTAAACCAGATATTCTCCACTAACTCTTAGAAAAGGTATTTACTGAGAAGGTATAGTGAGAACAATAGATTTTTTTTTAATTCCTCACAAATCAGGGCACACTCTTCCCTTACATACACAAGGTTGCTGGGGAGAGTATTTTCAAATTTAAAGTATAATGTTAGTGAAGTATACATGTAGAAGATAAATATGGTCAACATCACTCACAGATCCTTCTCTCTCTGCATTCTTCCCATCAAGTTTGTAGTAGAGTGGGATATTGCTGGTGGACTACTCTCTCCCTTGCTAAACTGAGCAGATTCTTCCCAGGGCATTGGGTCATGGCTGGCTGGGTCAGTCTACTGCTGGGATGGGTCAAGCACTGAATCACCAGACACTCTCCCCCCCCCCCCCAATCAGACTTGGCTGCTGTTGCACTTGCTCAGCCTCTCCATTTCACGTTCTGCAATTTCTCCAGACTTTGCATTTCCCACAAGGTCACTGCCTGGGCACATCTGTCTCAAGGTCACTGCTTGGTTATGGCTATTGTCATCAGCTCCAGTAGGCTTGCTTCCAATTCCAGTTGCTAGCCAGTCCTCCATGGGACCTCTAGATTTCACCAACTCAGGTTGACAAGATAAGTCTCCTGTCTCAGAAGGTTGATAAGACTCTTATTTCAGAATACCTCAGAATATGCCCAAGATTAGGAAAGAGTGAACACACACACATACATATGCACACATGAGCTGCAGACGTAAGGTGGCCAGGAGGGAGAATGCAGCTAGCTGTCTCTCTCCAACACAGCACCCTGAAGTGGTTCCCCTGACTCCAAGTTACAAGAAAATGAATGAGAGACTGAGGGGTAGGAGGAGGAAATTGCAACTTTTTTCCCCCTAATGTACACTCAGTTTTGGATTAGGAGCTTCTGAATCCTCTGTTCTTCAGACTCCACAGTCAATTAGAAGACTTTTCACCAATACACAGTACCAACTCCAAGTCATCATAGTCAGACACATGCTCCCAAACTTCCATGTGGACTGAGCAGGTAGAGAAAATCTATACTTAGAAATGATACAATTGAGGTCCTAGAAAGTAAAGTGGCGTGTGTGCGTGTGTGTGTGTGTGTGTGCGTGCCCACGTGCACACACATACACACCAAAGCTGGGCTTACAACCTAGATTCTCTGACTCCAGGAACAGGGTTCTTTGATTGCAACTTGTGGCCGTCCAGAGGTATAACTAACATGGAACAAACAGGGCTTAGTCCAGACCTTCAGTCAAGGTGGGAGTAAAATGTGCTTCCATCTGGGGGAAATGCTTCCTCCTTGGGCTATCCCCAGAACAAGAGAGTCTGGCTAATCTCCTGATCCTCTGGGCAGCTGCTGGCCCCAGTATCTACCATCTTGAGGTGCTATGGAAGGCATCCTTTACTCCCAGGGTTCCATTTCCAGGGTACCCTTGCCTGGGTCACCTCTAATAACCCCTTTTATGGTGCTGCTGCCTCCTTAACACACACACACACACACACACACAAAACCCGTTTTTGCCCTCAGTAAAATATCACATGTTTATGATTCTATTTCCACTTATTTTTGGAAGCCATATAAAATTCAGCATGAAGTCTCCTGGTGCCAGATGTTTTCCTCTTTTCAGTGATTACATTGCTAATTCAGGTTCCAGCAGCAAAATGTTTACCACGATTTTTTTTCTTAAGTGAGGCAGCCTCCACACTAAGGGAAGATTGTCAGATGCAGCATCCCGTTTAAAAAGTGCTCCAGTTCATTTGATAAGATTATAAAATTATTCTTCCAACTCATTATCTGCCAAGCCACTTTTATCCGATACCTGCAGAGCATCTTTTTTTTCAAAGACTAAGCATTTCATTTCAACCCGTGTATGTGAGAAAGGAAAAGGGTGATAAAAGTCAAGGTTTTGGAATGTGGAATTAGGCTTTCAAGGAATCCACTACCACTATTACTACCATTACTAATCATAGTAACAGCTAACTTTATATGACCCTTAAAAGCTTCCAAAGCACTTCCTTGAGAGTAAGATTTAATGTTTTTGTGTTTTTAATTTGCACCCTCAGTGCCAAGCACAATGCCAATTACATAATAAGCCTGTGAGCTGCATATAACAGGCTAACACCGCTTTTTTCCATTGTTTTAGTTTTGTCCAACTCCTCGTGACCCCATTTGGGGTCTTCTTGGCAGAGACACTGGAGTGATTTGCCATTTCCTTCTCCAGCTCATTTTATAGATGAGAAAATGAAGGCAAACAGGGTTAAAGTGACTTGCCCAGGGTCACGTAGCTAGTAAGTGTCTGAGGCTGGATTTGAACTCGGATCTTCTGACTCCAGGCCCAGCACTCTATCCATTATGCCAACTAGTTTCCCTTTAGTACCATTTTACAGATTAGGAAACTGAAGCTTGGAGATGTTAAATGAGTTACCCATGACAACATAACTAGTAAGGCAAGATTCAGAACCAGATCTCTTGGCTATAATTTGAGACCTCTATCAACTATACAAGTCGTCCCGAGATCAGAGTATCATAAATTTAGACTCGGAGGCCATCTAGTCCAACTCTCTCCTTTTAAAACTGAGAAAATTGAAGTCCAACAAAAACTGCCAACAACAGAGCAATGAAGGGAAATTAACTCCCTGTAGTCTCTCAGGAAAAAAAGAGCCTAGAGGAAACAACAACGAAAATAAAAAAGCTCAAAAAGACTGTTCATCTGGCCTCAAGAGAAAGGTAACCAGAGCACCCAGGGGCAGCGGACACCCAGAAAAGCGGAAGGGCAAGGACCCAGGGAGGAGATCTCAAGGTGATTGGGGGGGGGGGCTGATCGAGTAGAAAGCAAAGGTCAATAATGAATTATACAAACAGGGACACAGGAAAAACTCTAACGCCTGCAAGAACTAGTCTTTCTAAGAGGCACAACAGAAAAGAGTGGGCTGGGGAGCAAAATCTACAAGGAAGAAGCAGAAACTGCTTTGAAGAACCCAACACAGGTACCTTAGAAGCTTGATTTCCATGAAGAATATAAGGACACAAAGAGGACTAAATAAATGTGGGGACCATAAATCAAAGAGTAAGAGTCTAGAATAGAGAGAAAAGGAACATAAATAATGAAGAAGAAGGTAAGAAATGCTTTTAGAAAAAAAGGTTCAGAAAATTAAATGTTAACAATATGCTGAAGGGAATGTTAGAAAGGTGGATTTTATTTTACTTAGAAGAAAATAGAAGAAGGATTAAATAACTATATAAAATTTAGAAAGAAAAAAGACTTAATAAGTTAAACAAAATTCCTAAACTAGGGGAAAGGGTAACATTGAAGGGGTGGGGCTTGAGAATAAACTGGTGGGAATAGGGTTGTCTTAAAATAAATTAAGCTAAAATAAGAGACATGGTATTGTGTTTAAAAGGAAGGGAGGGATATTAACTTGGGGAAAAAATTAAAGACAAATGGAAGAAAATTAAAACAACTCTCCTAACTTTAAATGTGAATGTATTGAACAATCCAATAACATAATAAAGAGTGACAGATTGGAGAGAAGAAGAAAATCCCACAATTCAACAATGTTTACATGAAAACATGTTTAAAAAAAACAACAGACATACACAGAATTAAAAATGAAGTACTAGAAAAAATTACTATGCTGCAAGTGAATCCAAAAAAAAGCAGAAGTTGCAATTATTTTATCAAACAAGGCAAAAACAAACATTCGAAACATAAAAAGGTGACTAAACCAATATACAACATTAAACATATATGCTTCAAATGCCTTAGCATCTAAATTCATAAAGGAAAAATATACTTAATTACAAGAAAATACAGACAGAAACACAATAGCGGCAATTTCAGCGTTCTTTCAATTTTGAGTGAATCCTGTAGAAAGATAAACAAAAGGAAAAATAAAGAACTTGACAAATAGTTGGGGGAAAAAACTAGAGCTAAAAAAGATTCATAGCATTTTTAAAATGGAACTAGTTACTAAAGAATAAATGTGCTTCTCAGCATCATATGAAATTTTTACAAGAACTTTGTATTTGGGTGCAGAGACACTGCTAACATATAAAAAGGCAAAATAGTAAATACATACTTTATATATGCAATAAAAATTATTATCAGTTTAGAAAGCACAAACAAAAGAAACAGACCAAAGCAGAGACTTAACAATGAAATCCTAAATAATGAGTGTGTCAAAGAACAAATCATAGAAACAATAATCATGTAAAAGAAAATGGTAGAGATGAAACAACGCACTAACATTTCTGGGATGCAGTCAGATAAAAAATAATATCTCTACAAAAATGCATTTACAAAATAGAAAAAGAAAGGACTAAGATACTGAATATGAA
>CM053585.1:497223494-497255175 GCA_028646515.1 Pseudochirops corinnae
TGCCTTTTCCCCCTGGACTAGGTAAATGATATGTTTGATTAAAGTAAGATTGTTAACCCATGTTGAGTTGCTTTCCTTTAGAAAAGCAGATCTAAGAACCTGTGCTAGGAGCCGCCCTAGGTATGCTAGGGTGCTTGCTGTTACAGTGTTTGAATCTACAAAATTAAAAACATTTGCATACTGAAAAATATCAAAAGAAAAGCAACAGGGTGGGCAGAACACACACATATGACGAAGACAACTGATTAAAAACTTATTGTTCAAAATACATAAAGTGGTAGAAGCAGATAAGGTGAATTCGAGACTCAACTCAGTAAACGTTGGTCATCTGCTGTTTGGAAGAAGTCCATTTCATTTTTTGTGATGTTGTTTGGTACTTAGCATGTCTAGCATCTTCCAACTTTCTTCTTAACAAAAGTATTCATAATGAACAGATGTGTTCATTATACTATCATGTTATACATTGTGCTATTATATGATACTATTAAATATTTGGCAAGCCTTTGATCTCTTTCATTTTGAATTCTGAATCGTATTTTTCCCAATATATATTTTTTTTTTTTGCCATTCTCTCCTGTCTTTCCTTAGTGTTGAAGTCACATAGGTTGATATACAATAGAGTCCAGTCAAGCTTGTCTTGCTATTTTTCATTCCCAACAATCTATCTCCCCTCCATCTTTGCCCTTAGATGTTCCCCATTCTTGGAATGTGTTCCTTCCTCAACTCTACTTTTAGTATCCCATTTTCTGTCCAAGGGCCACCTTCCACAATGAACACTTAACTGATATTTGATAGTCTGAGCTTCTAGTCCTCCTCCCATTATCTTGTGTCTATTTCATATCTAATATCGTATTTATGCTATGTGACCTTAGGCAAGTCATTTCACTTGTTTGTGTAAAATGAAGATAATAATAGCACTTGTTTCCCATGATTGTTTGTGGTGGTGATCAAATGAGATAGTATTTGTAAGTTATTTTGCAAATCTTAAAAGGGCTATATAAAAGCCAGCTAATGTTGGTGCTGTTGTTCTTCCTATTATTATATATCTAGGGATGTAAATGTTGTCTCCTCTGGCCAAGGGGAGGGCTCATTGAGGGCAAGAACCGTTTCAAATTTGTGCTTGCACCCCCCAGGGCCTGATACAGAACATACGTTAAACAAATGCTTATCAATTAATTAATTGATTATCCTCGGTTGGAAGGTTCTGTTGATTTCTTCACAAAGTTTTCCTGCTTCATGATGTTGGTACATAAGCTGCAATGATTAAATACTTGTTGATCGATTGATAATCATCTTTCCTGACACACAGTAGGCACTCAATAAATGCTTATTGATAATGATGATCTGCACAGTATTCCCATATTTTTCATGTGCTCTGATAACGAGATGACCAAGCATTCCATCAAAGTGATGTTTTTGCTGCCCTTAGACACACAATGAAACCAATTCCACCTTTACTCTAGGTCTTGTGAGCTTTTCCTCCATTTAACTATGACTTTGGTGTCTTCTGGTTTTGTTTATATCAGTGTCAATATAGATACAAAGACTGGAAGAGGCTGGAATGTTTGGAGCTTAAAGCTCATTAGGGTCTCCTAAAGAATCCAACCAGCAAAAATGAAATGCTCCCAGTCCTTGAAGGACTTATGTTATGTTGCATAATTTTATTGTTTGGTCATTTTTTTTCAGTTGTATCTGACTCTTTGTGAACTCTTTTGGGGTTTTCTTGGCAAAGATACTGGAGTGATTTGACATTTCTTCTCCAGCTCATTTTACAGATGAGGAAACTGAGGCAAACAGGGTTACGTGACTTGGCCAGGGTCACACAGGCAGTAAGTGTCCGAGGCCAGATTTGAACCCATGAAGATGAGTCTTCCTGACTCCAAGCCCTGCACTGTATGCACTATGGTGCCACCTAGCTGCCCTCAAGATAGTGATAGTCCCACTATATTTTGCCCTGATCAGACTATATACAAAATAATTGTGTTCTGTTTTGATAGCCACAGTTTTAGAAGGACATTGATGAGCAAGTGACCTTCCAGAGGAAGATAAGCAGGATGGTGAAAGGTTTCAGAGTCATATCATATTAGAAAAGTTCAAGCAAATGGGAATAGTTATCCTTAAGGAAGGAAGGCTGAAAATGATTGCTGTTTTAAGTATTTGAAGGACTTTCACGTGGAAAAGAGATTAAGCTTGTTCTACTTGACTAACTACAAAAAGCAGAACCAGTAAGAATTAACGGAAGCTGCAAAGATGCCAATTTAAGATTGATGTAAGGACAGACTTCCTAATAATGAGTGCTATTCAAAAGAAAATGGGTTGACTGGGGAGTTAATGGGTTCCTCCACTGGAAGACTTCAAGCAGGGCTTGCATGACCACTTTTCAAGTTTATTCTAACAGGATTTTTGGAACTGGTCTGGATGGCCATTGATGTCCCTTCCAACTCTAAAATTCCATGAACTTGAAGGCAATGCAATAATCTACTCTTACAAAGGGAAGGCTGGAGAGCTGAATCAGAAAACTGTGTTCCCATTCCACAGCATATTAGAAGTGAGCCTGGTCGAAGTTCACACCCATGTGAACACCTACCCACCACTTCTTCAGATTTGTTTCCGTTTTGTTTTCTCCATGCTATAGAAGAACAGCCATCTCCCCTGTTGGTGTAAGTGGGACTGCCGTGCAAAATAACGACTCATTTTGTTTCTAATTCAAGCAACTGTTGATTGCCTTGTCTTTTGAAATTGGTATTCTATTCACAATGCCGCAAATGCTAGCTGACTTGAGCAGATGTTAAAGTAATGTTTTG
Organism: Pseudochirops corinnae; assembly: GCA_028646515.1. Taxonomy (NCBI): domain Eukaryota; kingdom Metazoa; phylum Chordata; class Mammalia; order Diprotodontia; family Pseudocheiridae; genus Pseudochirops; species Pseudochirops corinnae. The sequence continues at coordinate 497,226,299 of CM053585.1, forward strand.
TGTAACTAGGGTACTTGGTGAACAAGGTTAGTGTCTCTCTCTAATTACAATTATCACACATACCACACACACCTGGCATTCATTTTTGCTAATTGAGACTGATTTCATTTGCCATAAACATTCCTTATATGGTTAATGCAGCGTGAAATTATCCCACGTGAAGCAAAACACAATATATAATAAACACTGGCAAAACCAGGGGAGAAGAGAGTGGTGTTTTGCATGTGTTAGCATAGGAAGCAGATTTTGCTTGGCATATGCTATGAATTATTCCTCTTTCTCTCTCTTCTCCCAAGCTGACTGCATCTCCAAATAAGTAATGTTTACTTCATGTCTGCAGAGAATTAAAAAATGGATTTATGAGGAAAACAAAAGTAATGAGTACACGGCTGTTTTCCAGATTTCCTCTGATGGCACATGAGTGGTAAGGTCTTCTGCCATCTTCGGAAGGTGGTTTTGGCACCTCATCTCAACGTTTCCTGGAAGCTCAAAGTCTTCCAGAAGGTGTACTCTGAGTTATAGCCAACACCCAATTGCAGCTGGATAAAGGAAAATGAGATCATTTACACCAGGGTCCACACCACAGAGGCTCCCATAAAACTCACCCCCCACCCAGGAAGGTCCAAAACATATTAAAATGTAATAAGAAATGTTTTTCCTAACAAAATAAATAAAAATACAAAGCAATATAGATATTGTTAATTTGTGGTTTGCTAAATCCAAATGGGGCAACTAGGTGACAGTGGGGTGCACGTAGTCAGGAAGACCTGAGTTTAAATTCAGCCTCAGACACTTACTGGCTGTGTGAGTCTGGGCAAATCACTTAACCTCATTTGCCTCAGTTTCCTCATCTGTAAAATGAGCTGGAGAAGGAAATGGAAAACCACCCCAATATCTTTGCGAAGAAATACCCAAATGGGGTCACATAAAGAGTTGGACATGACTCAAAACCAAACCAGAACAAAGTCAGTATGAGGTCTGCAGGAATTCTTGTATACAGTTTAGTAGTCCTCTTTTCTATTTGGGTCTGACACCACTGATGTAATGGACCATAGGTTCCTCCATTCAGGCTCAGACAGCAAGTGGGTCTTAGGGACCAGTTGGTTCAGCATTGACTTTGGGCAGCACAACCTGCCAGGTCTCAAACTCCTTCTCATCACATCTGTCATAGTAAATTTATTTTTGAGATGTGTCTGCTCCACTATGTATAACCTGAGCCCCTCACCACCAACCTCCTAACAATTGCTATCCACACCCTGGAGCTTTTTCTCTATGAGGGTTTGTTAAACCAACTTTCTCCCTTTTAAAACTAAAAAAAAAAAATCACTGATAGATTTGATTTAACATTATCACCATTTGCCAACATGTACCACCTTTTCCCCATTCCCCCAACCTACCCCACCCCCACAACACACAAAACCATCTGTTACAGTAAAGAATAAAAAAGAGACGGACAAAAGCAGTTCAGAAAACTTTAGCACATCAATCAAAATATGTCGTATTCCATACCCATAGTCACCCCCTCTACCAAGACAGGAGGGTGGCACGTCCTCATATCTCTTCCATTCTTTCTGTGGTGTCTACCCTAGAACTACACTTCTGATACCCCAGGGAATCTTTCCTTTGATAGCAGAGACAGGGACGCTGATAGGAAATTAGGTGGCATGATTGTTCTAAGAACTCAGTAGTTCTAGCCACTGGTGACAAATGCTTGTTTCCCCTTATATGCATGGGGAAACATCCCCTTAATAAGCTTACTAATAGTGACAAACTTCTAATAGAAATCAGTGTCAAGTTCAATGATCATTGGTTTGTGGAATCCACCATTTTACCCCATTTTGAAAATCAAGAAGTTGGCTCATTTCCAGTGGTGACATCCTTTCTTGCTCCCATGATTCAAAAAAAAAAAATTACAACAGCATTTCAGCAGACTGATCTACAAGGGTTTTTTTGTTTTGGTTTGCTTTTTAGTACCTTTAGACATTATTTATCTGGATCTGTATAGGAAATCTTCAAGTGGTTTAGAGCATCAGTGTTTAGAGCATTAGAAATCTTCCTAAATGGGGCTTCAAATCCTCTTAAATGTATTTGCTGATAGTATGAAAAGTAGGTCAGTGTTGAAGTAGAATTTCCAGATATTAGGAGTCCAGAAAGGCTGGGCGGTGATGGTGGCTTCTAAATCCGGTTAGCCTGTGACTTATGGGCAGCCCCGCTTCTTTTCTCTCCCATCAGTTCCATGCCCTGCTTTGAGGTCAGGAAGATGTAGGTTCCAGTCCTGTTTCTGACATAGTCTGACTAATAACCCTGGACAAATAACCCAATCAATTCTCTACAGGTTGCAGAACAATTTGTAATCTACACTGGTAGAGGAAGGGTCTTCATTTTAAGTTAGTGCCCTGGTACAGGAGTCCCTTATACCAAAAAAATTATGGGTCCAGGCTGAATAAATAAAATAGTAAACTGGCTTTTACCTGGAGCCCCTCTTTGTGAGGGAAGAAACAGAGAAAGAGGGGAGGAAAGACAAACAGACAAAGAGAGAGAGACAGGGAAAGAAAGGGAAAGAAAAAAACAAGCTAGGAAGGAAGGGAAAAAGAAAGGAAGGGAGGAAGGGAGGAGAAAAAAGGAAAGGAAGGAAGGAGAGAGAAAGGAAGGAAGGAAGGAAGGAAGGAATGAAGGAAGGAAGGAAGGAAAGAAAGAAGGAAGGAAAGAAAGAAGGAAGAAAGTTTTGATATATACTCATAGTTAAGTCTGGGGCTCTTTATCCTTCCCCATAGTATGGTCTACTCATTTATAGCAAACACTCATTCAGAATGCAATAAAACCTGTTTATCTTTACTTGGAAACAATACCTATTATAATAAAAGTGTAGATAGTAAATTAGCAAGATTTAAAGAGAGAAGAAGCTCCTGATGCCAGAAGTTTTAAGGTAGAGAACGGGGATAAAATGAAGAAGGGATAAATTCACTGTGTCCCTGTGTCTATGCAGGCAGATCACTCTTTAAGGGAGTTAGTGCATATGACAAGGATCCAACTGTTCGTGCTTACATTCAGTTAGGAGTAGCAGCACCTTTCCCTTGCAAATGGCTTCCTCTGGCCCAGGTGGCTTTCAGATGCCATGCTCCTTCCAGAATGGAATAGCTCATCACTGCTCTGCCCTGCCCCCCATGGGGGGGGGACATACAAATGAGAAAATTAATGGATAAAAAAAGTATTTATGAATCATTTACTTTGTGCCACACTTTGCTAAGCACGAGTGAATTCAGGATTACACTAAAGCAAACTCAAATATGTGGGAAAAGCAGCTGATTTAGAATTAGAAGACCTGGGTTCAAATCCTAATCCTGCCATTTGCCAACTGTGTGACTTTAGGCAAGTCAATTGCCTCACGAGGAGTTCACACTCTAACTGAGGAAGATGTGAGAGTTCAGCTGAAGAGGGGATTGTTGTTTAAGGAGTTGGAATAGGGGAAGAACCTGTATCTTGGCACTGGATCCAGCTGGTTCTATAGGAGAAAGTGAGGCTGGTGACTCTGCACAGCCCTCCTTCACTTAAATCCAATTCACCTGCATGTCATGGCATCCCCTCCCTGATGTCATAGTCCTCTTTGAGAATGAAATATAAATCAAAACAACTCTGAGGGACCACATCACACCTATCAGATTGGCTAATATGACAAAACAGGGAAATGATAAATGCTGGAGATGTGGAACACTGATGCATTGTTGGTGGAGCTGTGAACTAATCCAACCATTCTGGAGAACAATTTGGAACTATGCCCAAAGGGCTATAAAAATGTGCATACCCTTTGATCCAGGTCTGTATCCCAAAGAGATCATACAAATGGGAAAAGGACCTACATGTACAAACATTTTTATAGCAGCTCTTTTTGTGGTGGCAAAGAACTGGAAATTGAGAGGATGCCCGTCGGTTGGGGGAAGGGCTGAACAAGTTGTGGTATTTGAATGTAATGGAATACTATTGTGCTGTAAGAAATGAGGAGCAGGTGGACTTCAGAAAAACCTGGAAATACTTACATGAACTGATGCTGAGTGGAATGAGCAGAACCAGGAGAACATTTTACACAGTAACAGCCACAGTGTGTGATGATTAGCTCTTCTCAGCAAAGTAAGGATCTAGGACAATTCCAAAAAGCTCATGATGGAAAACGCCACCTACAACCATAGAAAGAACTATGGAGTCTGAATACAAAGCGAAGCACACCGTTTGCTCTCTTTTTGTTGTTGTTTTGTTTTGTTTCTTCTTTCTCACGGTTTCTCCTGTTGGTTCTAATTCTTTTTTACAACATGACTAATGTGAAAATATATTTAATATGAACGTATACGTAGAACCTATATCAGATTGCATGTTGTTTTGGGGGAGGGAGAAGGACAAAAATTAAAACTGAAAAGCTTATGGAAATGAATGTCAAAAACTAAAAATAAATAAATATTTTTAAAAAGAGAAAAAAAATAAAATTGCTGTTATCTCCTTTTACGGCAACATAAATGTTTAATTACGGCAAGTAAAGACAAAAGCCCTTTAATAATATTTCTCCACCATCACTGCTGTATGTATATTTTAGCATGAACATCAATTCTTTAAAATGAAGCACAAATGTAATTTCATAAACTAAAGCTAGTATTTGAGAAATTATTAGCAATATATATATATTTTAGGACAAAAATATTTTTCAGTTATGGATAAGTGGCTAAATTTAGACAGAAGAGGTAAAAATACTGATCACAATGCTACAGAGTCTTTGCTACCAGGTTGTAGTACACCTAAATTGACAAGAACAAGAAAATATCTTGAATCATTTTTGCAATATGAATTTATTTCTAATAATGACAAAGGTGTGAAAAAATCTCTTTGTTTAATTTGTAGTGAAGTTTGGCTATGGAGAACATAAAACCAGCCAAACTAAAATGACATCTTAATACCAAGCATGTAGCATGCTTGGAAGGATTTTTGAATATTTTGAATGACTTTTGAGGGGGAAGGGAGGGGAGAAAATTTGAAACTCAAGGGATTGTGGAACTGAATCTTGTAAACTTAAAGTAAATAAACAAGTCAATGGAGAAAAAAAATAAAGTGGGGATAACAAGTCCTGCACTAAAATAAATAAATAAACAAACAAGCACATCTATCTCATTAGTATGCAAATTTGCTTTTGTCTTTAAGAAACGGTAAAATTATATGTATACCAAAGAATTGTTTTTAAATAAATTTCTTTCTGATTTATTATCAGTAAATGTTTGACTTGTGTACCTATTTTATATGCCTATATAGTTGGGGTCACATAAAAATTTCTTGGGCAAAAAGGGGTCACAAGTGGAAAAAGTTTAAGAATCCCCGTTCTAGAGTTATTGAAATCCAGTGGCAAGACAAAATTCAAGACTACTGGTGATGGCCCAGGATGCAATGGATGCCCTTGGTGTCTTCAATGTCTGACCAAGCTCTGAGCTCTCCAAAGTGCCTGCTTTAGCCACCTCCATGGTCATTGGAACAAATTGTTCTCATTCACCCATTCTGCTGGGGGAAGTCTTCATATATTTGCAGTAGACAGTTTCCTAATTCACTGATGGGTTTGAGGCCTATAAGTTACCCATTTGTTGGGACTAGGTCTGACTGCTGCACATGCTACAGCTTCTAGGATCCATGAGTGACAGTTGGGTGACAAGTTAACAGCAAAGGTGGATAGACTGCCTTGAAAAGGGCTCACCAAACCCTCACCTCAGAGGTGCTAGACCTCCTTGAACACCCCATACACCCCTGGAGTCTTGGTAGCTAAAGCATCGGGAAAAGAGAGAAGGGAAGGGAAGGAGGAAGGATGCCCCTTAGTGGTGGATGACGGTGGGGAATCTTCCCACACTGAGCCTAAGATTTCAAACTGCCTTACATATTAAAGATTATGTCAAAGAGTATGTTAAAACAAAATATTTCAGGATCCAAATTCTTCGGGATCCAAATTCTCCAAATTCATGAGTATCAGCTTTTCTTGTTTTCTGGTTATTCAAATTCTGGATGTTTGGGAGTTTCTGCTGTTAAATGCTTAGAGAACAGTTCTATTCCATCTGCCTTATTACGTGGGATGGGGATTTTTTTTTAAGACATAATACTTACTCATAATAAGTAACATGCTACTTTTTCCAGTAATATAAGATAAATTATTAAATTCAGCTAGACCGTCATAAAATATGCATTGAAATAAAGCATAATGTATTCTCCTAGTTCTTCTGTATTTCCCACACAACTGAATAAGGAAAATGCTGATTTTTAGCACAAAGCATAAATGATATGCAGAAATCTGAGAAGTGTTGCTCAAAAGGACATAACCCTGAAGAAGGAAATAACTTTCTTATTCTACTTTAATAAAGAGAATTTCATCTTTTTAAATTTATTTCCTCAGATATTCTCATACTTGAAAAAAATATCCTAGTTGTTACTCAACCACACTCACATTTCAAAATTTTCCTTTTAAATATTTGATTCATGCATGGAATGAATTCTCTGCTTTCAGTGACATAAGATCACAGATTTATAGCTAAAACATACCTCATCTGGTCCAACACGAATAGGAAAACTGAGGTCCAGAGAGGTAACTGACTTGCCCACACATAACTGGTCACATACACAACAAAGGACAGGGTTGGCATTGGAACTCAGCTCTTTTGATTCCAAAACCACTGCTCTTTCCACGTAGTTGGGATTGCTTCAATGCAGTTCTGACTATTTCCTGGAATTCTACATTTCATAATACAAAAACAATTCACTCTGCTGACGTAGCCTTTGAGAACTCAGAGTTACTTCCATGCCATGATAAGGCATCAAAATAGAACTTCTATGCATATCTTTATTATTATTATTATTTTAAGCTTATTACAGCTCCTTGGGCAATTCCTTTCATTTCTCATCAGGAAAAAAAAAATTAAGGTACTATCATATACCTATTAAACTAGCCAGGAAAAAAGAAAAGCTCTAATGCTGGCAGGGATATGGGGAGCCAGGCACACATTAATTTATTCAAATGTTTCCTTACTGAAAATTAGTTCAGTCTTTCTAGAGAGCAGTCTGGCAATATGTTATAAGGACTTCAAATCTGTCTATATCCCTTGACTTACTAATGTGCTTTAGTGAAAATGCCCTAAGGACAGAACCCTAAAGAAAAAAAAAAGTAATTTAGGCTATAGAAATACAAAATGCTTTTATTAAGACAAAAAAATTGGGAAAAAGACAAACATCCAACAACATGGTAATGTTTAAGTGACTATTAAAACAGGCAAATAAAATTTTATATTAACATGATGGAATACATGCTATGACAAGTGTGTGAATCATGCAAATGTGGGTGTATTTACATGAAATAAATGAAAAAAATCAGAATGCAAGATAGTGTGCATCCTTTTTATAACTACAATGTGTATATATAAAGAGGCAGAATAGGGTAGTAGTAGTAGTAGTAGTAATAATGATAATATAGCTAACATTTATATAAGGTTTGCACTTAAAGTTTGCAAAGCCCTTTACATACATTATCCCATTTGATCCTCAAAACAACCTGGGAGATAGGCAATATTATTATCACCATTTTACAGATGAGGAAACTGAGACAGAGTAATTAAGTGACTTGCCCAAGGTCACTCAGATAGTAAGTGTCTGAGGCAGGATCTGAACTCAGGTCTTCCCTACTCCAAGTTCAATACTCAATCACTTCCACCACTGTATGGGCAACCACACTGGCATACCCAGGATGGCTGCTAGCACAGGTTCTTAGATATGCTTTACTAGGAAAGATAGCTGTTTAAGGGGTCAACAATCTTTTTAAATTAAATTCAGTAGTTCAGGGAAAAAGTCAGCACCCTGAACTTCAGAGAAAATTCAAACAAAAAAAATATAAGCAGAGATAAAGACCAACAGACATAGAGAGCTCTGACTGCCTGAATCAAAGCAGTGTTGCTATACACTTTACATACATCCCTGGATGGAGACCTCCTTTACATCTGAGCAATTGGGAGCTCTGAACATATGGTCACTCAGAATCTGGAGCAGGGAATCACAAGATCCTTCTCATAAATGAGCCCCCAAAGCAAAATACCAACTCAGAGTATATATACACTTGTCAGAGCCAGAGGGCATCACAACCCTAGTGACTTAGTGCCTGATTAGAAATTAGCAAAAGGTGTGAAAGCCTTCCTACAAACCAGCCTCCCCTAATCAAGCTTCCCTTAATGGGCTCCATGTGAGGTCTATTAATGGGCTGGCAAGATCTTAAATCCCATTAACTGTTACAACCATTTAGGAAATAGAGAGTCAGTTTCAGGACCCACAATCACCACATATTAGCAATGTAACCCTGAGCAATACACTGAATCCCTCAGTGCTTTACACAATTCTCTAAGACTACAAGTTTCAGAAAAGATGCTGACCTGTACTGATGGAGGGAGGGTCAGTCCCCGCTCCTATACTTGTACATTAGCAAAAATCAGTAGATTAGATTGATGTAGTTTAGAGTTTAAAATTTGTTTTTCTATAAAGCATTCATTTCTAATATAAATTAATAAGTGAATCAATACATACACTGGATCTTTTTTCAGCCACCATAGACCCTGTCTCCCAGGTAAGGTAAGGTAAGACAAAGGCCCAAATGAGAAGTGTCTGAATTTCATCAGCCCATCACTAGAGGGCAATCTAAACACATCCTCTTGAAAATCAGAGAGTTGAAGCTACAATGATTGCTCATGGAGAAGGGAAGGGAACCTTAGAAAGAACTTAGTTCAAGTCTCTCTTTTTTTTTTTCTTCCTTTCCTTTTTAAAAATTTTTTATTTTTTGCTTTTTTTTTTTTTTGAGGGCAATTGGGGTTAAGCAACTTGCCCAAGGTCACACAGCTAGTAAGTGTTAAGTGTCTGAGGTCAGATTTGAACTCAGGTCCTCCTGACTCCAGGGTCAGTGCTCTATTCACTGCACCACCTAGCTGCCTCCTTTCCTTCTTTTTTAATAATGAGAGAGAGATCCAGAGCAGGTCCGACTTGGTCTAATGCCGAACAAACCATAAGTGGCTGAGCTGGGTTTGAATTTTGCATCTTTGACGCCTGATCTGGTGCCCTCCGGGCTGAACCACATTGCTTTGTAGCTAACAAAACACCTTCCCCTCAGACTATCTCATTTGATCCTCATATGGACAGAACAGGTCCCAGTGTCCCATTTTACAGATGAAGATCATGCATTTAAATTGAAATTGAAAGGGACCCTAGAGGTTACTTAATCCAACTTCTAAAGAACTTAAGAAAGTTCTTTCAAACCTTTAAAGCAGTGGTTCTCAACCTTCCTAATGCCACAACCCTTTAATAGAGTTCCTCATGTTGTGGTGACCCCCAACCATAAAATTCTTTTCATTGCTACTTCATAACTGTAATTTTGCTACTGTTATGAATCGTAATATAAATATCTGATATGCAGGATGTATTTTCATTGTTACAAATTGAACATAACCCACAGGTTGAGAACTGCTGCTTTAAAGGCATGAGAATTTTTACATCAATGTATCCCCTTGCTCCTTTCTTTCCTGGCTCTGTCTAGATGGTCTCTACACTAGGATTTTGAGGACATGCAGTATATAAATAGTATGGAATGTTTACTGAAAATATATGGCAGACATATATGTGTACAGATACGTAGCACTAATAATAGTAGCATTTATTTATCACTTACAACGTGCCAGCTCTATGCTAAATGCTTTATAATTTTATTTCATTTAATTCTTCTAACAATCCTGGAAATTAGATGATGTTATTTCACCCATTTTACAGATGAGGAAATGAGGCAGGCTGCTGTTGCTGTGGTTTGTCCCGTGTTCTGGATGCCAGGAGGGTGATTGTAAGTGAACTGGATTTAAGTGAGGCAGGGCTGCGCAAAGTCTCCAGCCTCACTTTATCCTCCAGAGTCATCTGGGTCTGGTCGTCAGATATAGATTGGGATGACTGGAGATGTATTATCCTCATTTGGAAATGAGGTGGGCAAGAAAATATGTGACTTGCCCAGGGTCACACAGCTAGTAAGTGTCTGAGAATAGATTTGAACTTAGCCCTTCCTGACTCCAAGCCCAGTGCTCTGTCCATTGTACCACCTAGCTGCCTCATAGGGTTGTATGTGTACATATGTCTGTGTACTGAAAAAAATACATATTAACCAGATTCAGAGGAAATATATACTTATACACTCTATATCAGGGGTGAGGAACCTGTGGCCTCGAGGCCACATTTGGCCCTCTTGGTCCTCAAGTATGGCCATTTGACTGAATCCAAATTTCTCAGAACAAATCTCCTTAATAAAAGAATTTATTGTGTAAAACTTGGACTCAGTCAAAAGGCCACACACAAGGATCTAGAAGGCCACATGTGACCTTGATGATGCAGGTTCCCCACCCCTGCAATATCATAACAGCATATGGAGAAGAGTTAAAACATAGCAGTAATGCACCATGAAAAGGGGGAGGGGAAAATTTGAGAATTTTTGAATAAATCAGTTCAACAATGCAAACTGTCTAGTAGGCCCCCATTGTTAGCAGTTATCCTAGGTCAGTCCAGTAATGGTTCCTTAAATGCTTCTCGGAAGGCCTGTGTTCAATTCCCAACTCTGATGTTTACTAATAGAGTGACCAGAAGAAAGACACTTAACCCCTCAGAGTCCGGATTCCTTATCTATAAAGTGGCTATAATAATAACAGCAGATATTGTGTGCTCACAGGGTTTTTAAAAGGATTAATTGAGATCGTGTAGGTAAAACACTTTGCAGCCCTTCTGGTGTGTTCAAGATTAGAGCACTGTAGGAATGGGAGTTATTCTTACTCTTAGATGAACCAAAAACAAAAGAAAATAGAAGAAAACTGCTTTTTAAAACATTTTCATTGACAGGTTCAAAATTCTGAGTGCATTTTTCCTCTAGAAATTTGTTATCAGAGGGACTGAAGTCCAGTCTCCCCAGGGAAGTGGAGAGCAGGTGAAACCTGATGGCAGTGAGGGAGGCAGAAAAAAAGAGAGGGAGAAATCTGCCTGGTTTATGCCAAGACTGGCTGGTCCAGTCTCCTTAACTGGGCCGGATCAGCAGGGACAGTGGGGAGGCATGGGTGAGTCACTCTGCAGGGGTGGCTTCTCCCCAGGAGGGCCAGGCAGCCCTGGCACTCAATATAGTTTGCAATAGTAGGCGCCTACTTGGCCCATTTATGCCTTTTGTGCTGATGGGAACTGGGCCACCCACCAACCTCTTTCCCAGGGCTCTCACAGCCATCTGGAGACAGAACCTTCAGGTCACTCTCAGCTTTGGTCAGATTAGGACAAATAGAGAAAAACCTCCTGGTTGGTGTAAGGTTCCTGATGCAGGCCATCAGAACTCTGGCCCGAATCCCAAAGTTAAACAGGCCCTCTGTGTTCCAAAGCACTTCGATACAGGTCTGCACGTTCCTGTAATGCAGCTGATCTCCCAAGAGGCCTCTGAGCAGGCCTAGAGAATTTCCTTAGTCATCTGTCAGTCATTTCTGTATTCTCCCTTTAAAAAAATCCCCTCTGGTTCTGAAAGTCTGGCCAGACCCCATTATCACTTGTCATGCCATGCCTTGGCCTCACTAATGGGGAAGCCAACTGTGGAGAAAATATCATAGAATTAGTGAAGCAAATAAATCCCTGTTTGAGCTAGCTAGAGAGTTTAAGGCTGGAGGCATGAACCACTTAGGATACAGGGGTACAAGGTCATAGGTTTCGAGCTGGAAGCTAGTCCAGCATTTTGCAGATGAGGAAACTGAGGCCTAGGGAGGTTGAGTAATTTGCCCAAGGCTATACGGGTGTCAGGGGTGGGATTTGAACACAGGACCTCTGCCTCTGGAGCCTGTGTTCTTTCTGCTTTTCCATAATAAAGATCAAAGGAAATGAAGGCAAAAGAATGAATGTAATCAGTTGTGGTCAGCCATAGGTGAGTCTTGTCACAGGTGCTGAAGGCATTCATGGGGTTGGGGGGGAGAACAGCATGAACAAAATATGGAGTTAGGACAAGAGAGGGTGAAAAATCAGCCCCAGTATAGCAGAGATGCTTTATTGAGGTTAGAAACTTATGAAGAGGAAAAAGATCAAAGACCTGGCTTTGATACTATGGACAATAGAGATTTTAAATCAGGATGTTGACATGAAGAAAAGACTTTGATAAAGATTATCACAGCAATAGGATAGGCCCATCTTGCCCTGCTGTAAAACTTCTCAAAGGTTCTGCAAATACAAAAAGTGTTGTTTACAGGAGAATGATCAGGGATCCTGAAGGTCCCCTCCAGGACAGCATAAAAACACAATAACCACTTTAGCTTTCTGAGAGCAAAGATTGAGTGCACTTAGCACACAGTAGGCACTTAGTAAACCCTTAGCCTTAGTGCTGAAACCTTTACCCCGAAGATGATGCCCTGATTTTATATAAGGGGTGTGACTCTTGATTGGCTGAGAAAATGTTGAACCACAATGCTGCTTGACTGGAAAAAGGATTTAACTTTAGCATAGGAAAAGCTAGCCCCCATCATGGCCCTTGACCTCCAGAATCTGCAACCTACTAAGATCAAACTCCCTTTGGTGAGATCATTCGCTCCCGGTTTCAGTTGAGGTCTTATCTTGCTCTCAGCAGATGAGCTTATCTACTCTTGGGTATTTTTTGGTATATTCCAACATGCATAATTTCTGATTTCTGTTGGTCATTTTTTTCTTTGATAAAGAGGTTTACTAGCTCTTTGTGATAGTCTTTCAGGCAACAAACATTTTGGTGTGTGTGGGGGATGGCACAGCGGGGTGGGGGATCCAGGACTGTTGGCAATCTCTCCTGCAGTTTCCTATCTCCAGGTAGGGTAGTGTTCTAGAATTATATCTATCTACCACCCCCTCAATTATCTCTAGTTTAGGGATATGATTTTAAGGGGTTCAGAATAAAAGCAATTTCCCTGATACCTCTTAAAAGGGAGGGTTGTTGTTCAATCATTTTTCAGTCACGTTTGACTCTTCACGTCTTGGCAAAGATACTGAAGTGGTTTGCCATTTCCTTCTCCAGCTTACTTTATGGATGAGGAAGCTGAAGCAAACAGGATGAAGTGACTTGCCCAGGGTCACACAGCTAGTGTCTGGAGCCAGATTTGAACTCATGAGGATGAGTCTTCCTGACTCCAGGCGGGAGCACTCTATGCACTACACTACCTAGCTGCCCAAAAGGGAGGGTAAATCCTTAATTTACACTCATCAGCTTAGCATCTTCTCTTCAAATACTGTTTAATTCTCCAACTTGGGGCGGGGAGGACCCATCCATTTGTTAGTAAGACTAGCAATTATCAATAAATGGAGTCAATGGCTTCTCTAAATGACCAAAGACCTTGAGTGAAGACCTGTAGGGTCTTTGATAATAATCAGCAAGATGGCCGAGCAAAATCTCAAGCAACATACCTGTGTCTTCTTCTGAATGACTATCAATGACGCAGTCAGAATTGAGATTACATCATTTAGCTCCGCCCTTCTGAAATCTTAACCACAGCAAGACAGGTTATTGGAGTCACAAGACTAAGATTCTTAGGCCAGGGGATTTGTCTACAGGTGATTGGAGTTACTGTAGCAGCTTAAATTAATGTGATTTGACCTTTTGGGTTACAGTTTGTCTGAAAAGTGAGTAGTGGGTGGTGTTACAAAGACATAGGTAGTTACAAGACAGAAGCTTGACCTTTAAGGTAAGTTTGACCAGGATGTGGTTGGTGGGTGAAGTTTATGAGAGGAAGGAATGAAAAGGAATATTAAATCTAGCTTGTCTTAGCAAAATAGAATTAAAATCAGTTTTCAAATGTACAATTCTCCCCTTTGATTCTTAGGAGGCCATGCCTTCCATGAGTCACTTAGTTTGATTAAAGTTAAAAAATCACAGTGTAATAAAAATCATGAGTTTGTCTCCCCATAATGTTTAGTAAAGCTGAAGCATTGATATACAGAAGCAAAAATTCTGTGAAAAGGGGGCTAGTATTTCTGCTCGTTCTAATGCTGCAATCCTAATATATCGGAGTAGGAACTAAAGAAATTTTATCCCAGGTATTCTAATTTAATAGACTAACTTGAGGAATCACCAAACTTAATCTTATAGCAATTCACCTCTTGGTGAATGGAGACTGATATGACCAACACATTGATAGACTCCATCAGGGAAAGTCCCCTTTGGGTCTTACAGAAATAACTACACATGGGAAAGGAATGAAGAATGAACGTTAAGTATCTTTCCTAGTAACCCATTCCCAATGTCCATGTCGTTAGCACCTCATATCTTAGAGCTCAGTTGTATGGTTTCTGGAAATGTCTCTTGGGCACTCTGGCCTGTTCTTAGAGCAGCTCCAAAGGGAAGGGTTCCTTTCCTTCAGGTTACTTGTAGAGTTTCTCAGATATTTGTGCCACAATCTTTTGCAAAAAGACCTTGCTGCAGTTTAGTACACCCTCCTAAATTTGGTTTTCCAATAACCAGCTCAAGCACCAGGAACCCATAATTCACCCCAAACTTGAGAGAATTTAATTTTACATACTCCTTTGCCATTTCTATCTTTATCTAAATCCTGTACCTCTTATGGATGCTGTCAATTTTTGGTTATTGTGCATTTAGAAACCTTTTTCTGTTGCCAAATTTTTTTCGACCCCATGTGGGATGCATCTTTTTTATGCTGAATCCAAATTTCTCTCCATTGCCTTTTGTGGTTTCCTCCTGCAGACTACAGCAGAGTTAATCAAGTGACCCTTAGTTTTTCTGAATATAGTCATCAGTATAAGAAATGGTGATTCCCAGGGTCTTCAGAAATCTACCAGATCTGAAGAAGCCCAGTTTACCTATAGTTAGGACTTTTTATGCCTCTAAGTCACAATGAAACAAAAAATAAACATTGATTAAGCACCTACTTTGTGCCAGGCAGCTATGTACTGGGAATATAAAAAGTCAAAAGACAGTCCCTGCCCTCAAGGAGCTCACAGTCTAATGGGGGAGAGAACAAGCAAACTATATGCAGCATAAAGAGGAAACAATTAACAGAGGAAAGGCACAGGAATTAAAAGGTGTTCAAGAAGGCTTCCTATAGAATAGGTGGGATTTTATTTGGGATTTAAAGGAAACCAGGGAGGTCAGGAGTTAGAGCTGGTGGATTGTTAGATCTTGGGAGTTCTGAGCTATAGTGGCCTAAAGCCATTAGGTATCTGCACTAAGTTCATGGGCCTCTAGGCTGTTTAAGGAAAGGCAACCAACCCAGGTAGAAACTGTCACTTCAGCCTCAGTGAGATGGGGGGACCCATGACCCCCAAAGCATCTTTTAAGCCCTAGCAAAGCTGCGGATATGCGACATTGAGGGGGACCAAACACAATGAAGAAGCAGTTGGATGGTGGAACTGGGGATGTTCATCCCAAGTAGAAAAACCCTCAGAGGGAACTTCATAGCTCTCTTCAAGAATCTGAAAGCCAATCTTCCTGATCTCTATCGGGCCAGTGATCCCAGATGGCTCTGGAGGAGAAAGTGAGGCTGGTGACTTTACACAGCCCTGCCCCGCTTAAATCCAATTCACTTGCAAATCCTAGTATCACCTCCCCCAAAGTCTGGTCCTCCTTGAGAACTACAGCGGGGATCTGAAAAGCTTTGACTTGCAAGAGACATTACATTTGTTGTCCGTGGCCCCAGGAGATTGGATGAAAATTACAAAGAAGAGGGTTTAGACTCTATATAAGAGAAATCTCCCTAATTATTTGAGTTGTCCAAAAGTACAATGAAGTGCCATGGGAGATGTTAATGTCACACACACGCACACACACACACACACACACACACACACACACACACACACACCGCCCCAGAAGTCTTCAAACAAAGGCTGGTTGGCTGCTTGTCCCATATGTCATATGGTAGGGTAGGGGAGAATTCTGGTTCAGGTGTGGGCTGGATTAGGAGGCCTCTGAGGTTACTTCCAACTCCAATCATTTGAGTTTCTGGAGGGAAAGAACCAGAATTCTTCACAGAAGCAACTCTACTTGCTCTCCACCCCTATATATCTATTTCACAGAATAAATTGTACTGGACTTTAATGCATTATAAAGATGGAATGACATGCTAATTAATGCACTTCTTAAAAGGAGAATTAAGTAGCATGGTCTATAAGTACCTTGTGCTCTTCCAGAATCAAAAGAAAAGTAGTCCTTAATGGGGTTATTTTACTAACAACCATAGCAATAAACACTTCTTAAGCCTCAAGGATGTGCTAAGAGCTGCCTGGACCTAGCTCCCCCCACTTCTCTCCCACTCTAACCCCTTTTAGCTTGGAGGCTGACAAATAGCTCAGTTTGTCAGTTTTACTTAGGACCACTACGAATTAATTTCTGTTCTTTTGTTCCATGGGATATTAAAACCCATCACTGAATCCACCTGGAAATCCCCAAATACTTTAAAATAGAGATTTGAGTCTCCAAGAGTTTTTGGTCTAGTCTAGTAGGTGAAGGGTAAAAGCCTGCCACCTTGTGGTCCTGATGGTCAGTGCAATCAACCATAAATAAAACTAACTCAAATGATAAGCACATGAGTTGTTCCCCTTAAACCAGTGGTTCTCAACCTTCCTAATGCAGTGACCCTTTAATACAGTTCCTCATGTTGTGGTGACCCCCAGCCATGAAATTATTTTTGTTCCAACTTCATAACTGTAATTTTGCTACTGTTATGAGTTGTAATGTAAATATCTGACATGCAGGATGTATTTTCATTGTTACAAATTGCACATAACCCACAAGTTGAGAACCGCTGCAGCTTAAACCTTCTTGCTCAGGTTCCTGGGAGTACAGTGTGTATCCCCCCCACTCAGAAATGGAAGTGCATCAGGAAACTCAGAATGGAATGGAGACCAGCAGGGTAGTGTTGTTACTATCATAGTAAGTTTAATATATTCTTTAAAAAAAATGTGACAAAGGTTCCGTTTCTTACACAATCCTTTTCTGTTCTCCTTTGCATATTCAAATATAAGTGTAAAGTTCACAATGATAAAAAGTAAAGAAAATTAAAGAGAGGATGAACATTGAGAGAGAGACGGGGAGACAGAGAGAGAGATAGGAGAAAGAGGGGAGAGAGAGACAAAGAGAGAGAGAGAGAGAGAGGAGAAAGAGGGGAGAGGGAGAGAGAGAGAAAAGAGACGTTTCTCCCAATCTTCCATGAAGCAGAATGAAAGGAGGTGGAAAGAAGAGACTAGAATTAGGAGATAAAAAAGTTGGTGAACATGGGCACTGCTCTCTCAAGCCTATAGAAAGGTTCAAAAAGAGATGGTGAGCTCCTGGAGGTCAGATACTGCATCCTAAACTTCTTTCTCTATTACATAGCACTTAAGTATGTATATGGTGCTGGGGACAGAACAGTGGACTTGGAGTTGGAATGATCTGATTTCAAATCCTCCCTCAGACGCGTACTACCTGTGTGACCCTGGGCAAGTCACTTAGCCTCTGTGTGCCTGAGTTTCCTCAACTGTAGAGTGGAGATAATAAGGGCACCTGCCTTATAGCATTGTTGTGGGGATTAAATGAGATAATATTTGTTCTTAAGTTGATATTTAAATGCTACCTCCTAAGTAGCCCTCCCCTCTTTATTGCAAGGGTAGCATGTGCCGCCAGACTCTCATTATCAGCATTTTAAGTCCTTTCAGGTGTATTTCAAGCCCCAAGTACTTCATGTCCAAAATAGTTTATGAGGACGTCCTATCCTAGATCTTTGAAGAAAAGTTTTCAATTAGGCTGAAATTATCGGTTGGTTGCCAAGAGAAAAAAACAGAGCTGGAAACATGGGTAGGCAATTCTCTGCCCCACTCAAGTCCCAACTGCTCCAGGAAGCCTTCTTTGATGACGTCAACTCACTCAGGGTGATTTTTACCTTCCCATGAATTCCTGTAGCCCTCAGTGTCTGGACTGCCCTTGATGCTTCATCATATCCATTCCTACCTCATATTGTTGGGTGACCAGAGTCCTGTTTACAACACCTGGACCAGAGGTGGAGGATCTGCAGCCTCAAGGTCACATGTGGCCCTCTAGATCCTCAAGTCTGACCCTTTCACTGAGTCCAAACTTTTTTCAATGAATAAATTCAAAAATGTATTTTCTTTCCCTCCTACTTACTTCTCATTAAAAAGAAAGAAAGAAAGAAAGAAAGAAAGAAAGAAAGAAAGAAAGAAAGAAAGAAAGAAAGTAAAAGAAAACCGTTGCAAGAAGTGTGCGTAGTCAAACAAAACAGCTTCCTACATTGGCCCCATCCAAAAATACGTCTCATTCTGTCAGGAGGTGAGGAGCGTGGTTCATCACCAGATTCTCTGGATTGGTGGTTGGTCATTGAATTTGGTCAGAGTTCTTAAGTCTTTCAAAGTTGTCTTTTAATGGTTGTTTCTATTGTATAAACTATTTTCCTGGTTCTGTTCACTTCCCTCTGTATCAGTTCATATCAGTCTTCCCATTTTTCTCTGAAAGCATCCCTTTGTAATGTTTCCGATGAGGCTTGTTGTTCTCCTCTATTAGACTGTAAGCTCCTTGAGGGTAGGGATTGTCTTTTGCCTCTCTTTGTATTCTCAGGGCTTAATAGGTGCCCGGTACTTAGTTGTTATTGTTCAGGTGCTTCAGTCATGTCTGACTTGTGGCCCTGTTTAGGTTTTTCTTGGAAAAGATACTGGAAGGTTTGCCTTTTCCTTTTCATTTTATGAGCATGAGAAAACTGAGGCCAGATTTCAACTCAGGTCTTCCTGACTCCAGGTCCAGCACTTTACCCACCACCTGGCCACCTACCTCCCCACTGGCATTTAGTAGGTACTTAATAAATATTTATCGCTTGATTGATGGCACAATAGTAAATTAAACCTGGATCAAGAACAAAAGTTAGGTGAAGCAGACAGAGGTCACGGTTTCCTGTATTGTCGTATCTCCAAGCAATAAAAATCACCCAAGCTTTTAGCCCTACATTCCACCTAGTTCACCCCCCCCCCCCCATTTCCTGGGTAACCTTAATTACTTGGCGTGAGGACTAAGATTTCATTTATATTCTAACTCTAAATTTGTTCCTTTTGTATGTTGGACCATACAGGACACACAAGCACTCGCTAATGCAGGAAGAATCCTAAATCAGGAAGGTCATTGCAAAAAGGCCTTTAGGACAATTCATATGTGATGTGTGCTCAGAAGAGGCAGTGTGCCTTAGTGGAAAGAACACCGGACTGTTAAGTCAGGAGAGATCTGACCTCCCCTACCTCTCAACTCAGCTGAATTCCGAATTCAGCCTCTTTGAGCCTTACCTTCCCCAGATCAGTAATACAACAATAGCTCATATTTATATATCTAGTTAAGGTTTGTGAGGACTTTACATATGTTATTTCATCCTCATAGATATTACTATTCTTCCCGATTTACAGATGGGAAAACCGAGGCCAGAGAAGGTTAAGTGACTCGCCCAGGATTACAGTGTCTGAGCTAGGGTTTGTACTAAATCCAGCAAGCAGAAGGAGAGGGGAATAATTATGAAGGGAGTACCTTCCGTGAGCCGGATACTGAACTAAGCACTTTCTCAGTGTTAGCTCATTTGATCCCTACTGGGACCCTTCAAGGGAAATCCTGTTATTATCCCCATTTAAGAGTTGAGAAAAACAGAGGTTAAGTGACTGACACAAGGTCACACAGTCAGTAAGTGTCAGACACTGGATTTGAGAGCGGGTCTTCCTACCTCCAGGCCCAGTACTTTATCTACTCTACCATCTAATTGCTTATTTAAAGAATGGAAAAATGCTATGTATGTAAAAATATTCTTTTTTCTTTTTGTATTTAAGTTTAAAATGAATTTAAAAAATTAAAAAAAACAAACGGGAATAGTAGTGTTTACTTTCACAGAGATATCATGGGGGTGAGCTGAGATGATGTGTGTGAGTACCTTAAAGTTATTTATGAATTTCAGCTATGTTTGTTAGATTGAACTGTATCCCAGAGTTGGGAGCTTTTTTGACATTATTAGTTATACATCCTTGCTATCAGGGCTAGCTCTAGAGAGTTGGGAGTGGGATGTAACTTTGCCTGTCCATATATCCAAGTGAAAATATGTGTCTTGCCTCTTTATCTGGATCCAACTGAATTCACTTTATTTATATAGATAGGTACCAGTTTATACAAATCTCAAATGAAAACCAGCCCAAACCAACCTGATCAGAAGAAATCCAACCAGAAGGAAAATCCAGACTCAAGGAAAATCTAAGTCAAACAGGAAAGAGAAACAAATTCAGGAAGGACATAAGAGAGCATCCCAGCAATGAGAAATTGAAAGGAGTATGGGGGAAGGGGTGGAAAGCAGCCTGACAGGGAACCTCATTGTCCCCACCCTGTTAGAACAAGGGAAGAATGAATGTACCCAGATAGCTCCTGTCTGAAACCTCCTCTCACCAAGTGGTTGGTCCCACTATGAATGTAAGCAGACTCTTTGGGTCACAGCCCTCACTGGCTGGAGGTCAGAAAACATTTAAGCATCAGTCTCCCATGCCTGGAATGCACTCCCTCCTTAGCCCCTTAATAGAGCTTTTCTCTGCCTTTAGCTCAAACTTCATCTTCCGTGTGAACCCTTTCCTGAGCCCCTCAGTACCTAATGCCCTCCCTCAAAGACTACTTTGTTTTAAACTACCTTGAATATTTGCATTTAGTCATTTTATATGTTTGCTATATTTTTATACCCATCTGTAGTGCCACGCTAGAGTGCAAACTCCTTGTGAGTAAGGATTGTTTCATCCTTTGTCCTTATGTCTCCAGGGCTTAGCACATGTGCCCAACACTGTAAATGTTTGGTTGTTGGTCAGTCCATCAATCAGCACGGAGTCCTGGTTGTTGGTCAGTCCATCGATCAGCATGGAGTCCTGGTTATTGGTCAATCCATCGATCAGCATGGAGTCCTGAGGAGTGCTAGCTCTTGCTCTGAGCCCCTCTTTCACTGACCTGACCTGTCTCTCATGGAAGATCTAAGAGTTGACCTCAGGTCTGGCAAAGGCCCAAGAAGGCAACATCTAACACAAGAATGGGTCAATGGAAATAACAGATGTTTTTTGGACAAAACTCTTTCAAAAGATGAAAGAGGAACATTGGCAGCCCAGGACATTGATTGAGTTGCTGTTAAGAAAAACCCTGCCTTGCTTTTCTGGCTCCACTTCAGAGTTTTACTAAAGCTCAGGAAGTCCTTTTTTGTTCTCAGTCCTGGTTTGCTTTTTGAACCATGTTCCTGTCCCATCTCCACCCAGTTTCTTGCATGTTGTGCTGACTTTCAGAACCCTCTTTCATCAGACACATTCCCCTGGGGTGCCTTTGTTGAGCCTTACAGATAAAGCCACATAATCTGTAGAAAGTGAAAAGACAGGAGACCTATTGTTTTATTGTTTGAGACTCAAGGCCCAATCCCGTGACTTCATCTACCCCTCCTTGATTTGAGCTGGCTCTTGGGGCTTCAGTTTAGGAGAGAGTCTTGGCCTTGGCGTCAGAAAGGGATGCGTTTGAATCCTGCCTCTGATGCTTACTAAATGTATGACCCTGGATAAGTCATTTAACTCTGCCTCAGTTTCCTCACAGGTAAAATGAACCATAGAAGGGAATGGCAGAACACTCCAGTATCTTTGCTAAGAGAACCCCAAATGGGGTCATGAAGAGGCAGACGCAACTGAAAATGACTGAACAATAATAACATATGTAAAATACCTTGCAAGTTTTAAAGTGTTATATATGCTGTTGGAGACAGTGAGGTGAAAAGTCTATTTTAATAGGACAAAGGGTTTAAGGAGGCAGCTAGGTGGCACAATGGATAGAGTACCAGGCCTGGAGTCAGGAACACCTGAGTTCAAATCTGGCCTCAAACACAAAAGTACTAGCTTTTTGACCCAGGCAAGTCATCTAACTGTTTACCTGTTTCCTTATCTGTAAAATGATCTGGAGAAGGAAAGGGCAAACCATTCTAGTGTCTCTGCCAAGAAAACCCCCAATGGGGTCGTGAAGAGTTGGATATGACTGAAAATGAACAACAATAAGGATTTAAGATCTTTATTTGGCCAAGAATAGTAATAATACTCCACGAGAGGTGAGATTTCCCCATGTACGTACGTGCTGCCCACAGAAAGCTTTCCCCTTCGCCCTCTTCATGCCAGCTGGCTCGCATCTATCCAGAGGGGCTTCTCTACTCGGGACTGGGGAGCTTTGATTCTTCAGGTTATTAACTTCTCTGTTTACACTTTCTCCAGTACACTAACTTTGAGTTGGCTAATGAATGTTATTGCAGAGTAACCACATGTTTGTGATACCTGAGGGTGCGGGGGAGGAGAAATCATTCATCTGCCACCTCCATTCATAACTTTCACTGGAGGCCGGATGTGGCTCCTAGTTTCTAGACTGACAAGTTTCCCTCATCTCTATCCACAACCCCAGCACCAAATGCACAACAAAAGCCAGTGGCTGGAGATTTCCTTTCTATAAAGGGAAGTACAATGCAATACGATAATGGGGGCAAGAGAGCAAAAGGACAAAGGGGTTCATTGGTTATACAGTGACAAGCACCAGATGCTTCTGACTGCAACAACAGGAAATGTCTTTTCTGGTTAAATGGCTCCTCACTTGTGGGAAGGAGAGAGAGACAGACAGAGAGACGGGGAAAGAGAGAGAGAGAGAGAGGAAGGGAGAGAGCACGAGCACTTGGAGGAGCTACTGTTAGTGGGGTTATGTTTTTCTCTGACTTGGATGCAAAGAAGAGCTTCTAGGAGAGTCTCATTTGGGGATATGGACAACATGAGAATTTGTTTTGCTTCATGTTCCAACTCAATTGAACTACTTCCTGTTTCCCATACATGGTATTCCCAAATGTCTTTGCCTTTGCCTTGGTTGTCCCTATGCCTTTTGTGTCTGCTGGTAGCCATGGCGGGAGGGAGGTACATGGAGATGGAGAAGAAAAAGAAAGAAGTTACATGATAACGTTATTGTATATTTAAAAGGAATAGCAGGTTGGCATGTCCTTTATCATCTCAGTCTCCTAGAATTCTTACCTTCCTTGAAAGGTCAGCTCAAGTACCCACCTCTTATTTTGGGCCTCCCACTTGCCAGAGCCCAGTCTCCCTGAAATGACTTTGTAGCTGTATGTCTTCTCTTGTATTTGCTTATTTGTTCATTGATCTATTTATTTAGTTTTATGCAGGTTGTCTCCTACTCCCTTCCCTTAAAGATAAGTATCCCAAGAATCTAGCAAAGTTCCCATTAAAAGTAAGTGCTTGGGGCAGCTAGGTGGCTCAGTGAATAGAGCACCAGCCCTGGAGTCAGGAGGACCTGAGTTCAAATCCGACTTCAGACTCTTGACACTTAACTAGCTGTGTGACCTTGGGCAAGTCACTTAACCCCAATTGCTTTGCCTTCCCCTCTCCCCAAAAAGAGAATTTTTGAAAAATAAGTGCTAAATAAATGTTTATCAAATGAATGGATAAATCAGAAAACTGTAGGTCAGTGAGCTTGACTTTAATTCCAAGCAAGATTGTAGGCTGTGTTATTGAATGGATGGTAAGTAAATATCTGGAAAAAGATGTAGTCAATACAAGGAGCCAATATGACTTCATTAAGAATGGGTCAGACTAATCTCATTTACTTTTCAGACGGGGTTAGCAGATTATTGGAGCTGCTAGATGGCACAGTGGATAGAGCAGACAGCCCTGAAGTCAGGAGGACCTGAGTAAATCCAGCCCCAGATACTTACTAGCCATGTGACCTTAGGCAAACTGTTTGCCTCAGTTTCCTCATCTGCGAAATGAACTGGAGAAGGAAATGGCAAACCACTCCAGTATCTTTGCCAAGAAAACCCAAATGGGGTCACAAAGAGTTAGACATGACTGAAATGTCATTATTGTCAACAGCAACACTGAGTAGTAGATCAGAGGTGTGCAGCGTATATAATTTACCTAGACTTTAGCAATGCACTTGTCAACTCCTCTCATGCTATTTTTGTAGAAAAGATGGAGAGTGATAAAGGCTGATGGTATTGTGAGGTAGCTTTAGACCAGAAAGACCAAATCCATCATTGATGGCACATTGTCAGCCTGGAGGGATGTTTCCAGTAGAGGATCCCCAAAGAGGACTGACTCAGTCCGGTACTGTTTAGTATTTGTGTCAGTGACTTGGAATAAAGGCATGTAAGATATCCTTATTAAACTTTGCAGATGCTGCAAAGCTGGGAGTGATAGCTAACACCCTGAACATAAGACCAGGATTCAGACGAATTCTGACAATCTAGAACGTTAGATTGAATCAAAGAAGATGAAACCTAATAGGGGTAAGAAGAAAGTCTTACACTTGGAATCCCCAAAAAATCAACCTCCCAAGTATAAGGCAAGGGATTTTTTTAGTTTATCTAAAAAAGATTTGGGTATTTGGTGAATAGCAAACTCAAGAGGAATCAACAGTGTGACATGGCAACCAAGAAAGCTAATGGTGTCAAGAGGGGGCCTGATGTACTTGGGACCCTACAACAGTCAAACCACATCTGTAGTAGGCTTAATTCTGTCCACCATATTTTAAGAAGGACTTGGGTAGTTGGAAAATAGCCAAAAGAGGACCATGAGGGCTTTGAATTCATGTCATATGAGGACAAGTCAAAGGAACTGGGAATGTTTCACCTTGACAAGACATTATAGAAATCTTCAAATATCTGAAGGGCTTTCACATAGAAGAGAGAATAGATTTGTTCTGCTAGGCATCAGAGGACAGGTAGGATCAACAGGCAAGAGTTCCAAAGAAGCAGATTTAGCCTTAGGATCAAGGAAAACTTTGTAATAATGAGCTCTAGGAGAGAGTAGTTTCTCCCTCCTTTGAGATTTTCAGGTAAGGGTTGGATTTGGTTATTTGTTAGGTGTGCCATGGTATTGTTCAGGGTTAAAGGTTAAATTGATAAATTAAATGATTAATCGATAAATGATAAATTGTTCAGGGATTAAATGACGTCTGATATATCCCAGTCTGACATTCTGTGACCTGTGTTTGGTTCAGCAAGTTCAGATATTCAGGGTTGTGGGACACTAATGTTTTAATTCAGGTACCTGCACCAATGGACTTGGACAGGTCCCTAATTGAATGCTAAAAATAGTTATAGCACATATAAATTATAAGTAGTTGGGGATGAGTCTGTGCAAACAGACCTTTAGCTAGAATCTAGGCAGTCCCAAATGGACAGTGTTCCCAAATGGCTAAGAGGTAGCAATAGAAAGGGGTTTTTGCTTCAGAGGATGGTAACTCAGAGTTATAGCAATAAAGGGAGCAGGAGATGAGTTTGCCAGTCATAGGGTGTTATAAGAACCACTTGACTAGGACCCCATTTTCCAAGATCCTGTGACGACTTAGCATAGCATCAACAAGGGTGCGTTGGAATAACTTTCCATTGCTTGACACTCCAAACAATGAGCTCTTTTCAATCTCTGATGTATCCTTATGTCACCTCCTATATGTGGGTGTATGACCCCTAGGGCTCTATCCTGGCCTCCCTTCTGTTCTCTCACTATGTTCTCTCTTGGTGATATCATCAGCCTTCACGGGCTCAATTATCATCTCTAAGCTGATGAGTCACAAACCTAGGTATAACATAAGATGTTCTGGCCTGATTCTCTCAGGTCTATGTCTGCTAAAATGTCCCTTAGGATTCCAGGGTGCCCTGGATGTGGACCAGATGATACTACAGTTAGGTGGCTTCAGATCTGGTTGAATGGCCAAATCCAAAGAATAGTTATTAATGGCTCAGTGAAATTGGAAGGTTTCTGGGTGAATCTCTTCTATGCTATTGAATTGAGCCCCCATCAGCTATGTTCTCTCTCTCTTTTTAGCGGTCCAGTGACTAATATTCTAATTCCATTTTGCAATTTAAACTTGATTGGCTTTTAGAAAGAGATATTTACTTCAAAGGCAAGGCAAGAACAAATATACAGAAAAATTTCCCCAGTACCCAAGGGGAAAAATCCTCCCACACCACCTCAGTCTCTGGAAAGGATAAGGCTCAAAATTTAGATCAGTTCCCACATAGCATAGCATTGGTTCCACCAAGTCCACATGCAAAAACGGCATTGCTTTCCACTGAGTTACGGTCCTAAAGATTAGTGGCTGTTTGCTCCTGGTGTATTAATATGATGCTGGCAGCAAAAACCAGGCTGGAGTTCTAGATTTCCATGGTTCTCACTGCCTACCAAGGTTGGAAATTTCATTACCTCTACCTAGAATAAAAATAAACAAGCAAAAGGGACAAGGAAACCTCATTTAGGGGTTGGGATATCTCCCCACTCACAGTATCTAACCTAATTCAGACTACCATCCCATTTTTTTCCAGGACTTTGGCACTAGTCTTCAGTCTCCCAATTATCTTCCCCTGTCCATCTTCCACCTAGCTGCCCAATTAGTATCCCTAAAACATCAATCCAACCATTTTGCTTCTCTACTCAGAAATCTCCAATAACTCCCTACTGCCCCTAGCATAAAATACATACTCTTCAGTTTTCCATTTAAAGCTTTCTATAATCTGTCTCCTACCATCACAAGCATTTCAAATGACTTCCTTTAATGTGATCTACCTTCCCTGCATACTACTACATTATTAAATGTCCTCAGAAGTTAACAAGCTTTCTCTTGCGTCCATACCTTCATGCAGGCTAACCACCGTGCTTAGAATGCATTAGGATGTCTGGGTGGTATAGTGGACAGAGTGCTGGACCTGGAGTCAGGAAGATTCCTCTTTGTGAGTTCAAATCTGGCCTCAGACATTTACTAGCTGTGTGACTCTGGGCAAGTCACTTAATCATGTTTATCTCAGTTCCTCATCTATAAAATGAGCTGAAGAAGAAAATGGCAAACCACTCCAGCATCTCTGCCAAGAAAACTCCAAAGAGTCAGACACAACTGAGCAAGAACAGTCACAACAACAAAAGCCTCTTACAGTTTCTAACTTCCTTCACAACTTGGCTCAGGGGCTGCCTTCTGTAGGAAGGTTTTTCCTAACCCCTGTCCTCCTCCTTTTCTGGGTCTTGTCCATGCTCTCTCCATCCTGGGCTCCTGAAGGTTACTGACTCCTCGATCCTGGGGCATCAGTGCTTACATTGATCTTTCTGTTTCAGCCCTCCAGTAGAATTTAAGTTCTCTGAGGGCATGAACTAATGTTCTTTTGTCCTTGTGAGCCCAGTACCTGGCATGATGTCTCTCACAGATGTATGTTTTCCAAATCTATTTGAGAGGTAAGCCATTGGCATCATTGAAGCAGATAGGTGGTGGAGGAGAAAGAGCATTAGACTTGGAGTCAGGAAGAGCTGATTCCAAACCCTGCTTCTGACACTTAGTAGCTGAGTGACCCTGCACAAGTCACTTAACTTCAGTTGTAAAATGAGGATTAGAATAGCACCTACATCTTGGGGTTGTTGTGAAGATAAAATGAGATGATATTTGTAAAGCACTTTGCTAACCTTAAAGTATTACATATTATTATCATTATTATTATTATTATTATTATTATATATTATTATCATGCTTTCAGGAATATAAAACCTTATACCTCTATTTTTTAAAATTAAATGTTATGTTTATTTTTAGTTTACATCATTCATTTCCATGAGATTTTGAGTTACAAATTTTCTCCCTGTCTTTCCTCTACCCCCACCCCAAAACAGCGATCTCACTGTATACCCCTCCCCCAATCTGCTCTCTCCTATATCCTCCCCTATCCCTCCTCCCACTTTCCAGTAGGGCAGGATGGATCTCTATACCCCAGTGCCTGTATATCTTATTTCCCAGCAGCATGTAAGATAATAATAATAATAATAATTTTTTTAAACATTTGATTTTACAACTTTGAATTCCAGATTCTTTCCCTTCCTCCCTTGTCACCCACCCTTACTGGGAAGATAAGCAATTGAATATAGGTTGTACATTTCCATAATGGATATATTGTGAAAGATTGAATATATTTCCCTCCATCCTATCCTGGCCCCGACTTGTTCTATTCTCTACTTTGTCCCTGTCCCTTTTCAAAAGTGTGAGCTTCTAACTACCCTCCCCCTCAACTTGCCCTCCCCTCCGTCATCCCCCCACTCATCCCCTTGCCCCATACTCTCCTGTAGGGCAAGATACCCAGTTTAGTGTGCATATCATTCGCTCCCTAAGCCAAATTCAATGAGAGTAAGGTTGACCCATTCCCTTTGCCTTCCTATTCTTCCCCTCCATTGTAACAGTTATCCCTTGCCTCTTCTATATGAGATAACTTACCCCATTCTGTCTCTCCCCACCTCCTCTCATTATATTCCTTTCTCACGTCTCAATTTCATCTTTTAAATATCATCCCTTCCTATTCAGTTGATCCTGTGCCCTCTGTCTATGTACACCTGTACACATATATATACACATTCACATATGTATTCATATGCACATATACCCTCCTATATAGACACATATATGCATGTATACATATATACATTTATATTCCCTTCAACTATCCTCATACTGAGAAAAGTTTCGTAAGTTACAATTATCATTTTTCCATGTAGGCATGTAAATAATTCAACTTTGATAAGTTCCTTATGATTCCTTTTCCCTGTTTTTCTTGCTTCTTATATTTGAGTGTCAAATTTTCTGTTCAACTCTGGTTTTTTCATCAAGAATGCTTGCAAATCCTCTATTTCATTGAATGACCATATTTTCCCCTGAAACATTACACTAAGTTTTGCTGGGTAGGTGATTCTTGATTTTAATCCTAGCTCCTTTGACTTCCAGAATATCATATTCCAAGCCCTTCAATCACTTAATGTAGAAGCTGCTAGATCCTGTGTTATCC
>CM053585.1:497255675-497285390 GCA_028646515.1 Pseudochirops corinnae
TGTGTAGTGCTTATTATATAGTTTTTCCAAAAAAAAAAAATAAACAGTGTGAAACATAAATTCATGGTTTTAGCGTGAATCCTCTTTTTGTATTGTGTTGTGTATGTGGAAATGTTCTTTTTTTTCTGTCTTTATGTATTTAAGTTCAAAATGCATAAAAATAAACATTTTAAAAAATATGTAGCTAAAATACAACCAGTGTGTTAATGTGTTTTGCTCAACTATACTTCAGGTTTACAAGGGAAGGCTTTCTTGGAGGAGAATGTTAATGGGTAGTGATAGAAATGCAAAAAATGTAGTAGACACTAATAGGATGTATGATGTTACGATCCAATAAAATCTTTTATTTTTTATTTTTAGAATATTTTATTTGTATTTAGAACATTTTATTTGTAAGTTATGGAATAAAACAAACATTTCTATAGCATAGCATAATAAAAAAGATACGTGTACATGAAACCATATAATAAATTTGCACAAGACCTAGCAGCTTCTACTCTAAAACACCATAGGTCTTGGAACAGAATATTTCAAAGAGCAAAAGAGCTGGGGTTGCATCCAAAAAAAACTTACTGAGTATATATTATATACTCAGTATATAATGCTGAGTATAATATTAAACAGAAATTGACAAATGGAAAGACTTTCAAATATTTGTAATAAAAAGACCACAATTTGAAAGAAAATTTGATATAAAAGATCCAGAAGAAATATAAGGAACATTAAAAACTAATTATAAAGTGTTCATTAGGGTTAAACTGTTTATTGTATGTGTGTATTGTGTGTGTGTATATATGTATGTAATCAGTATTCTTAAAACTGTCATAATTACTAAGGTAGTTTGAAAGAAAGGTTGAGGCTGAGTTACGTATGATGGGGTGATTCTAAAGATCCAATAAAACCTTTGAAAAATACATGAAAAAGAACAAAAAGAAAGTCAGAAGGGGATACAAGTAAACAGGACAATTTGTTACTGCCTTATTATATCTAATTATACACTTTTTAAAAATTTATTTTTAGTTTTCAACATTCACTTTTGTAAGATTTTGAGTTCTAAATTTCCCCCCTCCTTCTCCTACCCCCTCCCCAAGGAAGCATGCAATCTGATATAGGCTATACACATACAGTCATATTGAGCATATTTCCACATTAGTTGTGTTATGAAAGAAGAACCAGAACAAAAGGGAAAAATGACAAGAAAGAAAAAAAGAGAGAGAAAAAACAGTCTGCTTTGATCTGCATTCAGACCCCATAGTTCTTTCTCTGGATGTAGATAGCATTTTCCATCATGAGTCTTTTGGAATTGTCATAGATTACTGTATTGCTGAGAACAGCCAAGTCTATCAAAGTTGGTCATCACACAATGTTCCTATTACTGTAATTATACACTTTTTAAAAACTGCATTGGGTTGAATCCACTAAGATAAAATTCAATAGAGATAAATCTTGTACTTGTCTACAAAAATTAGCTTCACAAGTATAAGATGGTGGAAAATGGTGGAAAAATTATTAGACAGAAGATTTTCTGAAAAAAATTGGGAAGTCTTAATGACCTGTAAGCTCCTTGAGAGCCAGCAGTGTTGCTTGTCCTTTGTTCTCAAAGAGGAACCAGGACATCAGGAGGAGGATGCCATTACTTACAAGTGAGTTGGATTTAAGTGAGGCAGGGCTCTGTCAAGTCATCAACCTCACTGCCTCCTCCAGAGCCACTGACAAGATATAGATCAGGAGGACGAGAGATGGGCCCCCAACAGTGAGACAGGGCAGCCACAAAAGCTAATGTGACCTTGGACTTCATTAAGAGGGGCACGACTTCTAGGAATAGAGAGGTGACAATCCCATTGTACTATGTCCTCATCAGACCTCATCTGGAGCACTATGTGTTCAGTCTTGGTCATATTGACTTGATAAGCTGGAGTGTTCAAGGGGTAACCAAGAAAGCTAAAGTGTCCTGAACCCAAGTCAGAGGAGGATCATTTGAAGGGAGTAACGTAGGTTTAGCCTGGAGAAGAGAAGATTCAAAATGGACAAGATAACTATCCTCAGGTACTTGAAGAGCTAGAGATGAGATTTCTTTTGCTGGGCCCTAGAGGGCAGGATTGGAGATATAGGAAGGATGTACAAAGAGGCCAATTTGGGCCTGACATCAGGAAAAACTTGTAACAATTAGAATTGACCAGAAAGAGAATGAACAACCTGGAGAGGTAGTAGGCTCCCCCTCCTTGACAGTCTTCAAATAGAAGCTGGACAATAATACATAGGGTATGTTATAGTGGGGCTTGCTTTCAGGTATGGATTGGTCTAGATGGAGACTGAGGTACCTTCCAACTTAAAAATTCTGTGATTCCTCTATCTTTTTTTTTCGGGGGGGGGGGGGTCTTGCATGTTGAAATAGTTGTGTTTGTTGATGGTTCTTAAGTTCATAATAAAAAAAAAGAAAAGCACAGTTTAGAGGAACCCGGGAAAGGTAGAGCTCACCCAAGAGGGACAGGGATGGGTTCAAGTGCTTAGCATTTTGTATCTTTTAGGTGAAATAAAACCTGTCTCATATACAATATTGACAAGCTAAATTCTTGTGTAGGAAATGAAGGCTTTTTTTTTTGCTTTTGTAGAGATCGACCCACAATGATATTCTCTGGGAATAGAGAGGTGACAATCCCCAAAATGGGTCCTTAAGAGCACAAGGCTAAAAAGTATAAATAAGAAGCCTCTAAGAGATTTCTACTGAGAACCCCAGAGACCAATGCTTTGGTCCTGTTTGATAAAGTCAAATCCACATACACCACTGCCTTGTGAGGGTCACAGGTTATAACTCTAGTAGGGTATTTTCTTTTTTGTTGTTGCAAGGTTTTTTTAAATTTTGAATTTAACGTCAATATTTGCATGTGTACAATAAAATAGATACATATAACTTTAGACCTCTATGATGTACAACTTTCTTTACAAGTTTATAATCAGATCAACCTATAGCTTTCAAAGCTTGCCTAGGGTTCGGGGCAATAGTGACCTCTACCCAGCTCTTACCAGCTTGAGAGGGCCTATTGTTAAATTTTTAGTGTGAAATTGAAAATTTGCAAATCAAGCCTTGATTTATGGTTTAACTGATTATCTAGATTTTTAAAAGTGATGGAGAAAAATGTTAATAATGAAAATTAAACTTAAAAGTGTCTTGTATATATTACAGTGTTACTAAATATTTACCAGCACACTCCTGAACAGGGGTATTTCCAAACTCCAGTGATAGAAGAGAATAATAACTACATATTGGTTATTTGTTGACGAATGTGAATTTATTAGAGACAGATTAAATTCATCTGGAGTTTTAATGGCTCTGGCAAAAGGAATGAGCTAAAGCCATCAATTTACTCAAATCAAATTTTGGAGAATAAATAAAGTAGCTATTTGAGGACAAATGGAAGGAAGAGTAAAGAACTTGGGAAATTAATGACAGGTAATTTAACATTAATAACAATAAACAATCAGGCAACCAATATGTAATCACCTTGAAGACAACACACTGGGTGGGAATAGATAGCATATGGGTTCACAAATAACAAATCATCTTAAATTTTTCACCCCCAAAACCCACCCCTAAGAGTTTAACAAATTGGATTGTGGAATGGGAATGTATTAAACGTTGTATTTCTAATGAAAAACAAATCCCATTCACAAGGAAAGACTAAATGTCCTTATCTGGATTTTACCAAGGGGCCTGGGCTCAGTTCCACACTGGGATCTTTCAGAAAATGGAGTAGAATGTTTTTAATAAGAATCCTTAAGATAGGACAAAAAGGTCACCATGCTGAATAGCAGGCCGATTACCTCTTCATGAGGAAGCAACAGATGAAGAACCTCTTCCCCAGCGGACCATCACCAGAAACATCTTGGCCATGAAGCCTGAAGCACTACAGGGATCTGCTTGGGCACTGGTTCCTTGTGTGGGAAGGTTTCCAGTTGGTCTCTTTCTAATATGACAGCTGCCTTTCCTCCTAGTGACAGTAAGAGTTGGGAAGGGGACCGTGGAGGTCATTGATGGGCATGAATTGCACTGACTTATGGCAGGTCTTTATTGAGGTGATCCAGCAGAGGGCAATATTCGTATAGTTAGCCATAAGGACAGAGCTCTCTGTAGGAGGTTAGAGCACGGAGCAGTCAGCCCTTTTTATCTAGCCTCAGAAATGATCGCCCCAAACACCTTTCTCTCCGTTGCACACAAACCCTCTCCTTTAGTTGCTACCTTTCCCGTCCATCGTTGCCTCTGATTTCAGAGCTCACCTCATCAACACTGGTCCTGCTGAGTTTCTAAAATAAACCTGTCCAAGGACCATAATCTGATCTTTTGTCCCGAGGTCTTCCTTTAAACAACATTTTCCCTGCCATCTTCAGAGCTGACCTTGGCGCATAGTTAGATAATCTTGACATGGTAGACAAGGTCATTTCCCATGATGCCCTGGCACTAGGCCACCAGACATGTTTGTAGGAACATTCCAAATCACTGCTGACTCATCATCCCTACCAGAAAGTTATATGTGTGTGTGTGTGTGTGTGTGTGTGTGTGTACTCACGTGTATAAGTATATATGTATATAAACTTTATATATACAGATATGGGCCTGTGTAGCTTCATACATACATATATGTGAACTTTATATGTGTATATATATACACACATACATATAGAGATATATATATGTGTGTGCATATGGCCCTGTGTAGCTTTACATAGTGTTCTCTCTCCTATCTATCTCTCTTTGTCTCTGTCTCAATCTCTGTCTGCTGTCTCTCTCCCCTCCTCTCTCCACACACACACACACACACACACACACACACACACACACACACACACACACACACACACAAAAGAATGAAGAACCTGGGAAATTAATGGCAGTTAATTTAGCAACAATAACAATGAATAATCAGGCAACCAATCTGTAATCACTTGGAAGACAAACCTAAGGGTAGGAATAGATAATATACGGGCTCACAACAATAAATACATATATATATATATATATATAGCTATATATAAAGCTACACAGTCTAGGTTCCTCAGGTCTCTACTAGTCCTAAAATTCCTTCTCTGTAGGAAATGCCATTCTGACTAGACTCAATAAAATTTAATCTATCTAATCCGAACTAAATCTCTATTCAGTAGTTCATTTATTAATCTGTAATTGACTCCTTATTCTGTTCCCCGCACAAGTTCCAAAGTTGTCCATCTCTTCCAGACTCCAGT
Source organism: Pseudochirops corinnae (assembly GCA_028646515.1). Lineage (NCBI taxonomy): Eukaryota > Metazoa > Chordata > Mammalia > Diprotodontia > Pseudocheiridae > Pseudochirops > Pseudochirops corinnae. The sequence goes on from CM053585.1 coordinate 497,260,914, forward strand.
CATACAACCTATTCCTCTTATCCTGGCATCACTCCTTCCCTCCTACGTTACTGAGAAAACTGAGGCCATCTAGCTCAAGTCCTCAGTTCTTCTCCTCTCCATCTCAAAATATTGGCCTCTGTCCTATCTGCTTTGTCTTTTTGATCAGAGTAATGGATATCTTTATGCTTGATCAATTTGCACCTGTGCTCTTCATCCTCCCCTTCTTCAGGACCTCAGTTCATCAATCATCCCCCTCTTATTCTTCTTCAGTGTCTCCTCTAGACCTGCCCTTTCTCTTTTGCCTACAAACATGCTCAAGATTGTCTGCCATGCTGCCCAACTAGACTTATCTTCCTCTGGCTCTCCTTTCACTGACACATTTCTTAGAAAAGTAGTTTACACTGGATACCTCCACTTTCTTACCACCTTAACTATTTGCAATTTAGCTTATACTCCTACCATTATTTTGAAACTGTTGTTCAAATGGTCACCAACAATCTCCTGATTGCTGAGTTCAATGATCTTTTCCAATCCTCAACCTCCCTCACCTCTCAGTTATACTTTTGACCACACATTCCTTCTTCAAATTCTGTCCTGGTTTAGGCTCTATAATACTGGAATGATATACATACCCACATACTCATTTTGCGTGTATATATAAACATATATGCCTCTCTGTACATATAGGTATGCATATATATAAATAAATATACACATATACATGTATGTGTGTAGATATATTCCCCTGGTTCTCCTTCTATCTTTTTGACCCCTCTTCTATCTCCTTCACTGACTCCTTTTCCTTCTCCCATTATTCAAAGAAGTGATATTCTCCAAAGTCTGGGAATAACTCATTGAAATAATATTTTATAAAGCCTTTTCTGTGAGGTGGATAGTGCATGTCTTATTACCCTCATTTTACAGATGAAGAAACTCTAAGAAGTGACAGGTTCATGGAGATACAACTTCAAGGGTCAAATCCAGACCCCCCAACTCCAAATTCATTGCTCTCCCCACTGTACTACCCTGTCCTCCATGTTGGAGCATGCTTGGGGGAGTGTATCTGATTTAAGGAGGGAGCTCAGCTTAGAGCCAGCACAGATTAAACTTGAAAGTATGTTGTATGTACACTTTTTCTTCCCCTTGAAATTGTGAAACATAAACCAACAGACCCCTGAACAAGAGATTATAATCAGCCTGAATCCTGCCCATCCCCTCATGCCTGGAATGTACTCCCTCCTTTCTTCTGCCACAGAGTCCTTCCTTCCTTCCTTCCTTCCTTCCTTCCTTCCTTCCTTCCTTCCTTCCTTCCTTCCTCTCTTCCTTCCTTTCTTCCTCTCTTTCTTCTTTCCTTCCTTTTTAGGCAATTGGAGTTCAGTGACATGCCCAGGATCACACAGCTAGTCAGTATATGAGGCCAAATTTGAACCCAGGTCCTCCTGACTCCAGGGCCAGTGTTCTATCCATTGTGGTATCTGTCCTTTCTTTTTTTTAAGTGACAGCTCAGGCACCATTTTCTCATGAAGGAAGACTTTCTTGATTCTTCAATTCTAGCAGTGCCACCATCCCCAAACTACCTTCTGTTTAACAGCTTTGTATTTATCCTCTTTATATTTATACTACCTGTGTGTGTGTGTGTGTACCACATACTTCTTATCTCTCCTCCCATTAGAAAAGCTCATTGTTAGTAGGGATTGTTTCTTTCTTTGCACATGTATCCCTAGTGCCTAGAAGAGTGCCTGACACATAGTAGGAACATAATGAATATTTGTTAGTTGAATAATTTTAAGAAAAGGAGAATTTGTGGAGACAGTTCCATTAAAATAAGGTGGCAAGTGGGATGTGCTATCTATGATTCTAAGGTTTTAGAGTTTAATTGGAGAATGCAAATTGTATTTGGGGTCCGCTCCTAATGGGTGAAGATTTTTTGGTTTGTTGTTGAGGGATTTTTAAATGCAGTTTATTGATCTGTTACACCAAAATATATTAGCACCTCTGGATAGAAAAACAAGTTATCTAGAAAAATGATGCTTTCTCAAATAACCATGTGGAATGCAAGCTCCCTAAGGGACTGGGGCCGTCTTGTTTTTGTCTTTTTATCCTTAACACCTGGCACAGTGACTCTGACTCGTGCACACATAAATACCCAAAGGATCTGTGATTACATCATTGTCGGGAAACTCACAATGTGGGAACTCACTGGAGTGACACAGACTACAACTCATCTATGATTTAATAGATAAATCCTCGGTAATTGCTTGAGGCACACAAAGTGAGCAGCCCACAGTCACACGGCATCAGATTTGAACGCCTATCTTCCTGACTCCAAACTCAGCATCTATTAATTAAGCCAACTAAATATTTGTCAAATTGCTTGATGATTAATCTTATGACCGAGCCCAAGGAATCTGATGATTGATCAACGAATGATCAATGTCAGCTTGAAGTGGAAGGTTCTGGTCTATTTAATAGTTTTATTAATGACCTCGATGAAAGTGCAGCTAGAAGATTTTTCCAATTTGTGGATAACATGAAGCTGGAAGGAATCACTAATGGCTTGGATGAGAATAAAGATCCAAAGATCTAGACAGTTTATAATAGTCTAGAAGAAGCTAACAAAACAAAATGCTCTTTCTTTTTAAGGCTCAAGAGAACCTGAGTTCAAATCCAGCCCAGATATTTATTAATTGTGTGACCCTGGGTAAGTCACTTAAAACCTTTGTCTGACTTAGTTTCTTCATCAGTAAAATGAGCTGGAGAATGGGAATGGCAAACCACTCCAGTATCTTTGCCAAGAAAGTCCCAAATGGGACCATGCAGAGTTAGACATGACTGAACAATAATAATATGAAATATATGTACTAAAATAGATTCCCAGTTGTCCATAGGATAATTTTGCCTTATCATTATCTTTTAAAAGTATATTAAAAAACGTACTTCAGCCCCCACTTCCGCCAATTTGACCCTTTCTTATGCTTTCTTCTTTATGTGACCCCAAAGTCCTGAAATGGATCAATTTCCAAGTTGCCTAGTTTCTGATGGCTCTGGTTCATGTCCATTGTGACTGTGCAGTGATTACAAACACACACACACACACACACACACACACACACACACACACACCTGTTTCCATCTCTTCCTCAGTCTCTCAGCTCCCATGACACAGTAATTGTCTCCGACTAGGAGGAGCCTAAAGGTGTGGCTAGGCAACTACTCATCCCCTAGCACACGCATAGGCGTGGCAGGAGCCACCCTGGGACTTCTCTCTATGGTTGGCCCTGTTGGGTTCGTCCATCAGGAGGCTGACACTGAGATGTGCTTGCAGGTCTAAGTCACCTGGCTCCCTCCTCTCCCCCACCCCTTGCCACCCCAGCCAAACCTGCTTAAATCCTATGAACCCATGAAGACCAGTGAGCCTCACTCTCTCTCATAGCCACACACTATGCCCCTAACCCAAATAGAACCTCCCCTCCCACTTCTTCTGTTGTTGAAATTCCTTTAAAGACAGGTAACTAACGCCTTTCAGTCCCTAATTAAAGGTAAGGCTTAAACTGTAAACACCCTTAGGAGAAGAGCGCAAGGTCTTAAATTCATAGGAAGCCATAAAATGACTTCTAGCTTTATAGATACAGTCCAATCCTCCCCATCCCCAAGAAAACGCATTTTTTTTTGCCTTGAGGGCAAAGGCTTCATTTGTGCCTTTGACTCCCTAACACTGGGCCTTCACAAAGTAAGTGCTTGGTAATTTGTTGTTGAATTGAATCAAATCTTTTCCTGAGAACAGAACATGAGTACTATGTATGCAAACAGATCATTGCAAGAGAGTCTAATCCCTGTCCAAAGCACGATTGCCCCTTCTTATATATTGTGCATATCACATTATGTATAATATATATGTCATATTTGTGTATATACACACATACACGTAGACATAGACATACACATAGACTGTGTATGTACGTAGTATGTATGTGTGTGTATGTATGTAGTCTGACAAGCAGCCATCTAGCCTCGACTTGTCAATTTCCAGGAAGCACTAATATTATTATTAATATTAATAATAAACCAATAAACATTTGCATTTAATTATTAATAAATAAAATTAATTTAATAATAAATAAATGCTAGTTCAGGGGTGAGGAACCCAACCCTTTGCTAGTTAATTGACTGACTGACCGACTGATGGGGAGCTCACTGATTTCTGAGACTATAAAATGGCATTGTAGGTGAAGTCTCTCCTTGGCACCCTGCTCCCCTTTCATGGCCTTCCCCTTTCAGGGCCCACTTCGGCCCCCGGCATGCCTGTTAGAGAAGAAAACAGCCCCCGTTCCTTGTCCTGGCAATGTCGGGGGCCGAATAGGTTCCTCCCTGCAACGTTCTTACCTTCAGTAGGTCTACGGTCCGTTTTTTGCTTACTCCTCTGCCTGGGGGGTCAGAAGAGCGTCCTCCAACGCTGCCTCGTGCACACGAGCCCCGTCTCTCCCTCACTTGGGGCTCTCTCAGCTCTCCTCTTCTCCCAACTTATTCACTGGAGTCTAATGCCTATGCGGTTGGTTCAAGGACACAGCCCCATCTTACTAGAGTGTGAGGGAATTTCAGGAACAAACGACAATAATGGGGGGCTGGTCAGAGAGGACCCAGGCCTGGAAGTGGGCAGCCACCTGGCCATGTTCCCAGCACCGCCTCTCTCCGCACTCAGAGGCTTAAAGCCACCGGGATAAAGACAGCTCAGTTTAGCCCACACCATGTACCTCTCTGAGCTTTAGAAAGCAGCTTTACATAAGTTACTTCATTTGATCTTCACAAAACTAAACTCCTAGGAGGCAAGTGCTATTTTTATTCTCTTTTTTTTTTGAGGGGGGAAGGCAAGGCAATTGGGGTTAAGTGACTTGTCCAAGGTCACACAGCTATTAAGTGTGTCAAGTTTCTGAAGCTGGATTTGAACTCAAGTCCTCCTGACTCCAGGGCTGGTGCTCTATTCACTGTGCCACCTAACTGTCCCTTTTGTGCCCATTTTACAGATGAGAAAACCAAGGCAGACAGAGGTAAAGTGCCTTGACCAGAGTCACATATCCAGTAAGTGTCTGAGGCAGGATTTGAACTCGAGGCTTCCAGTATCCCTATCCATTATAGCAGAAATGTCAAGCGCCCAGGTCCCATTGCCTACAATGCTTCCTAAGCGTGGGTTGCCTGGAACAGATTAAAATGTAATATTTAACAAAATAAAAATAGAATAAAAATTTTTTTAATGGCAGCTAGGTGGTGCCATGAATAAAATTCTTGCACTAGACTCAGGAAGACTCATCTTCATGAGTTCAAATCTAGCCTCTTATACTTATTAACTGTGTGACCCACGGCAAGTCACTTGACCCTGTTTGCCTCAGGTTCCTCATCTGTAAAATGAGCTGGAGAAGGAAATGGCAAACCACTCCAGTATCCTTACCAAGAAAATCCCAAATGGGACCACAAAGTGTAAAGAAGAAAACACAGAGAATGTTAATTTGTGGTTTTCTAAGTCAATATGCACTGCAGAAATCCTTCTGTGAGGTTTAATGGCCCCATTTCTATCCGAATTTGACATTGCTATGTATCACTTTCTTGCCTCAATAGGAAGCCACAGAATACCTGTGCTTGCTCTGAAGAGGCAAGCAGGATCCTCTATTCCATCATCTCCCACTTCTCGGACCATGCTCACCACCTCTTACCCACGTGGTTTGGCAGCAGGCAGCACCCCTGCCCACCATTCTATCCCAGGAATGGGCCCTCATTGGCTAATGCTCCCATCCCCACCTTTCTCGTGAGTACTGCTGATGGGGTTTACTTAACTAGGATCAGTTTTCAGGCATTCAGCCAAGGCCAGGATGTAATATTCCTGCTTATTGCTCCTCCCAGGTTTCTCCACTATGGCCTGACACCATCACTGCATAGTCATGATCTTCTTTATCTCTTCTTTTCCAGAATCAAGTCTTGGATTAAGCCACCACCTTTAGTTCCTTCTTTCCTTTCTGGCACAGGTTCCAGGTACACACCTATTTGGTTTCTGATCAAAATCATAAGACCTTGGCAGCTGCCTCCTTCATTAACCCAACTGTTTTCCTCTTGCTTTTTTCAGAGGAAGTTCTGCATCCTCTCTTGAACCTTTTATATAAAATTTACCAAAAAAATACTCCATCAAAAGTCAGAATCAGAAGGAATCTCAGAAACCTAGTCCAACCTTCACCTGAACAAGAATTCTTTCTATTATGTAGCCAATAAGGAATCATTCAGCATTAACTTGAAAGCCACCATTTGGGTAACTGCTCACTCTTTCCAGTTGTCCTTGCTGCTGAGGACATCAATACCTGGCCCATAGTAGGTGCTCAGTAAATGCTAGCTGACTGACTGGCTGCTTCTGCTGCTTCTGAGACATTACCCTAGGCCTAGCATACTGTGATGGGTTCCCATCATTAGGATTCCACTATGGCTTCCCTTGGTTGGATGCCATGATGGGTTCCCATCACAAGCCTGTTCAGATGGAAGCAGAAGAAATAGGATAGCAGCCGCAGGAGGAAACTCACCCAATCCCACCATCCTTGGTCCTCTGGCAGCACTCATCAGTATCTCAGATCATTAGGAAAACATGCCAGTCAATTTAACACTTTGGTTTTAGCTTTAGTGCCTAATGAGGACACCATCCACCATCTGGTGACTTCCAAATATTTAATTATCATTAGCCATATAATCTGAAGGCAATGGAACCAGAATGTTGACACTGAAAAAATAACAATAGAATACCACTGACTTTTATATCTTGTAATGTTTTCTGTCTCTTATTTGATAATAAATTCTTCCCTTATCCAGAGATCTGATAGACAAACTATTCCATGCTCCCCTAATTTACTTATGGTATCACCCTTTATATGTCTAAATCATGTAACTGACCTTGTATTATTATACAGAGACTGATGAGGGATAGGTTTTGGGGGGATTTCTAATGAGAAATCCTTTCTAGGTTAGCGTCTGAAAAGAATTACAGACTCAGCTGTCCTTTGGCAGATTTATAAAAGTTTTATTGATTCACAGGGCAAAAAGGGGTAGGGTGAGGAAACCTGGCTAGGAAAGCTGGCAAGCTGCAAAAAGGGGGGGGTCAGAGAAAGCCTGGAAGTGTGATGCTCTGCAGTGGACAGATGGCCTGCTGGAAAGGCCTACCTGCAAAGTTCTAAGGGCCAGAGAGGCATTTGTAAAGATACAAAGCTGTCAGTCATAAGTACTTTAAGCTAATGAGGTGTACAAAGGTGGAGTTAAGGAGGAACCTGGGAGGGGCCAGGGAGTGGCCAATGCTTAAAAGGGACATGCACCCTTCACATCAACTGAACATGCGTTTTACCCATAATCCACTGGGACATTCCAAGGGGAAGGGGAGCAAAAGTCGGGGTTTTAGCCCTGAAACGTCATAAGGTCAACCAGCCACCAGATTTGAGGTCAGATTCCTAAGGAGAAGTACCTTTTCCAGTTTGGGAAGGATGGGTCTTGTTTTGGCCGCTTACTAGTAGTGCCTTGAAAAGACCCTTGTTATCACAGCTACAGAGATAATGCTTTGTGGCTGGGGGCGGGAGAGAGACAGTTAATGCTTCACGGGGGGGGGGGGGGGGGGGACAGAGCCAAACTGATCTCACAACTGATGGTAAAGACTGAAGTTACAACCATGCCACAAAAAATCACCCCAAAATATTCAGAGGCACCTCGTCGTGACCGTGTTGCTCTATATCTAGTTTCTGCCAAAGTGCTTTCCAGTTTCCCCAGAAGTTTTTGTCAAATAGTGACTTCTTGTTCCAGAAGTTTGAATCTTTGTGCTTATCAAACATGAGATTACTACGGTCATTTCCTACTGTGTATTGTGTATCTAATCTATTCTACTGATCTCCCTCTCTATTTCTTAGCTATTCCCAGATTGTTTTGATGATTACCATTTTGTAATCCAGTTTGAGATCTGATAGGGCTAGGCCACCTTCCTTCACACTTTTTTCATTAATTCCCTTGGTTTCTGACCTTTTATTCTTCCAGATGAATTTTTTTTTCTAGCTCTATAAAATAATTTTTGGTAGTTCGATTGGCATGGCACATGGTAATTTAATTTAGATAGAATTGTCGTTTTTATTATTATGTTGGCTCAGCCTATCCATAAGCAATTAATACTTTTCCAATTGTTTAGATCTCACTTTATTTGTGTGAAAATTATGTTTTGTAATTGTATTCACCTAGTTCTTGGGTTTGTCTTGACAAGTGAACTCCCAAGTATTTTATATTGTCTGCATTCCATTTTAAATGGAACTTCTATTTCTCCCTACTAAACTTTATGGTAATATACCACAAACTTTTTGTCAAGAAAAATAATATTAGTGAAAGAAACTTTCTCACTAACTTGCAAAGTAAGCTTAGTGAGTCACACATTTCTGGCCTCATGTAATCTGCCCACTGTACCGATGTGGAAAATATAAATGGCCTATATTACAGGAATATTGTGAGAATATGGGGAGAAGGAGATTGGACACGAAGTATAAACATTTTCAGTCATTGCTTTGCTCATTATGGAGTGAATACTAAATTTATTTGAACCTATATTTTGGGATTCATGAGCCTGAGATAATCTTCAGAGACAATAGTTTAGTGCTGGACCTGGTTTTTTTTAATCCCTGATATTCTTGGGACCCTCAATTTTATGTACTTCTTTGTACCTTAAAAGACTAAGTATTATCTGAACTTCTCCAACGTCTAGACTTGTAAAGGACAGGTGCTTCGGTGTATGTGGAGAGAGAGATTGGTAGACACTGGGAGTTCAGCCCATGCGAAGTGACAGAGTGGGTGCATGAGAAAAGAATGAGTTATTGGGTGTGGAGAGAAGGTTTGGCTGATAATAGAGAATGGGCAGGGAAGAACTGGTGAGACAGCAAGCAGCCAGTGCTTGGAATGGACTAAAGGAAAATTTTACCTGTCAGATCTATGGATAAGGGAAGAAGCTAATTGGGGGGTGGGAGGTGGGGAGGAGACAAAATAGAACAGATGCAAAGAGGATGAGTGATCAGGACAAAGTCCTCGGAAGAGCTCCTACTCTGGGCACTCCTCTTTCCCAGGCAGGTGCATTCTTCAAATGTAACTATCCTACCAAGCACAAGCTCTTGAAGTATCTGCACATTTGAAGAACAGGTCTACCGGTTCTGTACCATGACCAGTGGAAAATCTTTACAGTCAACTGCTAGACTCTTCATTCACCATCTCTCTCTTCTACATGTCTACCATTAAGAGACTCAGTCAACACAACAGCCATGTTTCCTTTATCCATCTTACTGAACCATTGGAGAGGGCCACATCTACAAGTCTGCAATGGCACAGAACTAAACAAAACCAACAGCCAATTTTTTTAAACCCAAATCCACTCAATTACACCCATTTAAATTGGACACATCTGCTCCAGAAAAGATTACAGGTCAATTTCCCAAATTCTGAGTAATTTGAGAGGCTCTAAACGATTTCAAAGGATTCAATTTGTATTTGATTTCAGTATTTAAACTAGTTGGAACTTCCAACAACTACAATACTGAAGAGAGATGGAATCCAACACTATTTAGTTCAAGATGAAAATTCACTAAAAGTGAACAGTTAGAATTCTACCTTAGGAATAAAGGGGTAGCTTTTTGTCTAGATCTGGAAAAGGTCAACAACTCTAATTCCCCTCTAGGCTACACTGCTAACTCATCTCCACAGGATTTTGTTCACCATCCCCCTAGCTGGGTACCTTCCCTCTTCTTTCTCCCTCTTACCCATCCCTTTTGTCTTCCCCCATTAAAATGTGAATTTCTGGAGAGCTGGGGTTGTTTTTCTAATTGTATTTGGGGTACCAGCTCTTAAAATAGGCACATAGGAAGTGCCTAACTGACTGAAAAGGGGAAAGGGTATGAGAAAGAGATTCATTCCATTTTTGCTTATGTTCTTTGAATCCCCATGTCCATAAAATGATTAGAATATAAACAGCCTACATGCTTCTCTTTATACAGAAATGGAAAGAACATCAATTGAACATTTGTAGTCAATCCCCCATGTGTTTCAGTAATACATATTTAATTTCCTATATAATCTAGGTAAGTTTTAAAGCATTAAGGTATCATCATTTTCAGAAGAGCTGAATTATTTACTCTGGGCTTTGGATTTCCCATCACATTTAAATTGCTGTATCATAAATGACATGTTCCCGAGTAATGATGGGTAGGAATCTTCCCAGAATGCAAGTGTTATTAGTAAACCTGGCTTCCATAGCACACAGTGGAAAGCTAGAGATCCCCATTACTTCCCTATCCAACAAATGTGAGATTTCATTAGCAACCTTGCTTTCCTTCATTCCAAAAGCTTTTGAAGAACAGTGTCTTAAATGACTTTCAAATGCTGTATTTTATTTCCATGCCTGTAGAATATCTTATAATATAAAGATGATCTGTTGTGAATGTTTATTATTTCAAAAATGTACAATTGAGAGGCAAATATGTAAAAGCAAAACAAGGTAAATTGAGTAACCTGAAAACTCAATTGCATCATTTTAAAGTCATAAGACCTTTTATGCTATTTCTGTAAATATTTTAAAAATAAAAAATACAAAATCTTTGTGAATCAAATTACCTTTTTTTATTTTTGCTTTTTGGAGAGGGGAAGGTAGGGCAGTTGGGGTTAACCGACTTGCCCAAGGTCACATGGCTAGTTTTGTGTTCAGTGTCTGAGGCTGGATTTGAACTCAAGTCCTCCTGACTGCAGGGCCAGTCTTCTATTCACTGTGCCACCTAGTTGCCCCAAAGTTAATTTTTTTGTTGTTTCTTTCTTTCTTTCTTTCTTTTTTGCTGCTTTTTGGAGGGGGAAGGTAGGGCAATTGGGGTTAGGTGACCTGCCCAAGGTCACATGGCTTGTATAAAGTCAGGATAACTTTCAACTGACACTCTGTCATTCAACATTTTTAGAGATGATAGAACCAGGTAGATATTAAGCCAAAAGCCAATCTCATTCAACTGCCTGAATGTTGAAATCTTTTAAAGAAAGGCCCTTTTTGGCTTGCAGTAGTTTCTGATACATCTATAGCATCGTAACTCCATAGCAAAGCAAAGAAAGTTGACTGTCCTTAGTGGACAACCCAGAAACTTCCCAAGGTGAAGTTCCTCAAGCTTACTGTGGGTGAGAATGGATGCTCCTTTTTGCTCATTCATTTTGAATGTACTGTGTTTGGGTTTCTTATGTGCTGGGCTTGTGTCCTCATGCTCTGACTTATAGTAACTATTAAAAAGAGATAAATTAGGGGGAGAAAAAAAGAACAGTTAGCCTTGGAATTAGCAAGACTTAAGTTCAAATGCAGCCTGGGACTCTTCCTAGCTGTGTGATCCTGGGCAAGTCCCTTGAACTCTCTGTGCCTCGATCCATCAACCTTTTGATTGTCCTGGGTCCTCTTCTCTTCTCCCTCTATACAACTTCACTAGTTGATCTCAGCAGCTCCCATCAATTCAATTACCATCTCTGTGTTAATGATTTTCAGATCTACTTATCCAGCCCTAACCTTCAGACTCTCATCTCTAACTGCATATTGGATCTCTTAAATTGGACCTTCAACTCAATTTGTCCAAAATGGAACTAGTCTTTTCTCCCAACTCCTTCCCTCCTCTGAACCTTTGAACTTCCCATTATTGCAGAGGACACCACCATCCTGCCATCTAGCCAGGCTTAAAATCCAGGTATTATCTCAACTCCTCATGTTCTTACCCTCCATATCCAATAAATTGCTAAAGTTTATAGATTTCAGCTTCTCTACAACTCTTTTATCCACCCTCTTCTCTCTTCTGACATTGCCACCACCCAGGTGTGGGCCCTCATCACTTTATGCCTAGAATACTGGAATAGCCCATTGATTGATCACCCTGCCCCAAGTTTCTTCTCACTCGAGTCCATTCTCCACTCAACTGCCAAATTTATCTTCTTAAAAATCAGGTATGAGTCAAATTTATAAGAATACTAGTCATTCCTCAATTGATAAATAGTCAAAGGATATGAACAGGCAGTTTTCAGAGGAAGAAATTAAAGATATCTATAAATATATGAAAAAATGCTCTAAATCACTATTGATTAGAGAAATGCAAATCAAAACTACTCTGAAGTACCATACCTTGCAGTCAGATTGGCTAAGATGACAAAACAGGAAAATGATAAATGCTGGAAAGGATGTGGAAAAATTGGAACACTAATGCATTGTTGGTGAAGTTGTGAACTGATCCAACCATTCTGGAGAGTAATTTGGAACTAGGTACAAAGGGCTATAAAAAGTGCATACCCTCTGACCCAGCAATACCACTTCTAGGGCTGTATCCTAAAGAGATCATACAAGTGGGAGGAAGACCCATTTGCACAAAAATATTTATAGAGCTTTTTTTGTAGTGGCCAAGAATTGGAAATCAAGGGGATGCCCAGCAATTGAGGATGGCTAAACAAGTTGTGGTATATGAATGTAATGGAACACTATTGTGCTATAAGAAATGAGGAGCGGATGAACTTAATAGTAACCTGAAGAGACTTATATAAACCGATGCTGAGTGAGGAGAGCAGAACCAGAACTTTGTACACAATTACAGACACATTGTATCTATGACTAATAACTTTGACAGACTGAGTTCTTCTCAGCAATGCAAGGTTATAAGACAATTCCAAAAGCCTCATGATGGAAAGGATATCCACGTCCAGAGAAAAGAACTACGGAATTTGAACGCAGATTGAAGCAAACTACTTGTTTTCTCTTTTGTATTTAGTTTTGTTTCATTCCTTCTTTCTCATTGTTCACTTCATTGGTTATAATTATTCTTTACAACTTGACTAGTGCTTAATGCAAAGGTATTGGTAGAGCCTATATCAGATTGCGTGCTGCCACGGGAGAGGGAGGGGAGAGGGAGGGTAGGAGGGAAGAGAGGCAAGGACAGCAAGGGGGGAGAAAATTTGGAACTCAAGGGATTGTGGAACTGAATGTTGTAAACTAAAAGTAGATAAACAAATTTAATAAAATAAAATTGAAAAAAAAAACAATTCAAGTATGACCCTATGATCCCCGTAGTCAGTAAACTCCATTGTCTCCTTATCACCTTCAGGGTCAAATATAAAATTCTCCATTTAGCATTCAAAGCCCTTCCTAACGTGTCCCCCCTTTTCTGGTCTTCTTACACCTTCCATACTCCCTACTCCCAATACTCTTGGATCCAATGACACAGCCCTTCCTGCTATTCCTAGAACGAGATCCCCCATCTCCCAATTTCAGGTGTTGTCCCTCATGCCTGGAAAGCTCTTCCTTCTTATCCCCACCACCCACCTTCCCAAGCTTCTTTCAAGTCCAGCTAAAATCTCACCTTCTAGAGAAGCCTTTCCTGACTTCCCTTAATGCCAGAGCTTTCCTATGTTAACTATTTCCTCTTTATCTTGTATGTATCTCGTTGGAACATAGCTGTTTGAGCATTGTCTCTCCCGTTAGACTTTTAATTCCTTGAGATCTGGGATTGTCTTTTGCCTTTCTTTGAAGCTCCATTGCTAAGCATAGTTCCCAGCACATAGTTTTTGTTGTTATTGTTGAGTCACATCCTACTCTTTGTGACCCCATTTGGGATTTTCTTGGCAAAGACATTGGAGTGGTTTGCCATTTCCTTCTCCAGCTCATTTAACAGGTAAGGAAACTGAGGCAAACAGGGTCAAGTGACTTGCCCAGGGTCACACAGCTAGTACATGTGTGAGTCCAGATTTGAACTCAGGTCTTTCTGACTCCAGGCCCAGTGCTCTATCTACTGAGCCACTGGCTGCTTCCCGGTGAATGATTTCAAGCATAGGGGAAGACATTGGCTTGTTGTAGGCAATGGGAAAATAGCCAGTAAACAAGGAGAGAGTGGGGGCGATTGAGAGGGACATCGGCTTGGATGATAAGGAATGGATGGTTTCTTTTGAGTCAAGAAGGGCTTATCTTGGCAAGAAGGGTCACCTTTTCATGTGAGTCAGGGGTGAAGGAGGACATAGTGGCAGAAGGCGTCTGAGCGACATGAGATGAGGAAAAGAGAAGAGTAAGTAAGTTCTTAGTAAATGACCTCACCTTTTTTTAGTGAAACTGCAAGGGAGGGGAGAGGGGGAAGCTATGGGAAGTTTGAGGAGAAATGAAAAGGCTTAGGAGAACTTACATGGAGAGCAGGATAGTGAGTCAGTTAGAGAGGTGTAAAAGGATTGCCTTGCTGAAATGAGGACACCATTGAAACTATGTAGACTAAATTTCTCATCTGTAAAATGGGAATAATTAATAAGACCTACTGCTCAGAGAGTTGTGCAGATCAAATGAAATAATGCATGTAAGCCACTTTGTAAACCTTAAAGAGCTATGCACCAGTTGTAAATATTATTTTTTAATTAATAATAATGTATATGTAGCCAAGAACCCACACACAGTGTTTGATACCATATTTGTCCCCTTGTGAGTAGGAGTACTAATGAATGTTTGTGTCATTCTAGGTCAGTGGTTCTCAAAGTGTGATCCAGGCACCCTTGAGGTCCCCTAGACACTTTCAAAGAGTCTGTAAGACCAGGTCTATTTTCATAATAATACATTTTAATTTCAAATGTGGTAAATATTGACAGATATAACCCACCTAAACAAAAACTCTTTGTGAGGGTAGTCAATTGTTTTTTCAGAATATAAAGAAGTCCTGAGAGTTAAAAAAAAAAAGCTTAAGAATTGCTGCTCTAGGTCATGCCTTATACTAGGCTTGCACAGAGCATGCACAGTACTGTGGGCTGCTCAGCGTCCAGCACTTAAGCGTGATTGGAGATGTGAAGAAGAAATGACAAGACCATGTGGGTAGTTCAAGGAAGAACTATGAACTCTGTTTACTGATTCTTAGGACAAGGTTTTTATAGAGCAAATGAGATAAAGGAAAAAAGGACTCAAGTTTTCTTATCATTATCTTAGTCTGTTATATCCTTGAAGTAACACAGAATGGATAATTTGATAAGGATTTGTTATCTAGGAGACTAAAGTCTTAGGGTAGAGCCTTTGATCTCAAAACTCAAGTAACAGCCTTTTAAGTATAGCCCATATCAAAGGACCAAGGAGCAGCTTAACAGAAAGCCACATCTCAAAGGACCTCCTTTAGAGCACACTGTCTGAGATTTTTATCTGAGTCCTGGATCAGGCCTCCTTGGATCCCCCACACACCAGAACATGGAGTATGAAAGCAGGAAGCTGTGAAATCAGAACCAGCCTAACATTGGTTCTATCTGAACAGTACCTGGTGATGTTGTTCCCACTTTCAATCCCTAGAGAAAATCCTGGCAGCAGCAATGGACTTATGTAGCACCTAGCAGCCTTCTCTGTACATAGTAGGCCCTGAAGAAATGTTTTATGAATTAAACTGAATTAAATTTTTTCATGAACAGGATCCACTAAAGAATTCCTCTACTCTCTCTTTCCCCTCCCTTCTGTGCCAGCTTAGGAGCAACGATCCAAAAACCTGCAAAATCCAATCAGACTTAAACCGAGGGCATCTGGGAGTATACAGGACAATCTGCTGCCTTGGCAAAGAGCTAGGATATATCCTGGTTTTTGATCTCCATGTTATTCTTTTCCCACCCATCCTGCCCTACATTTCTAACTCCTGGTTCTTTGTGTGTGCTCAGGCTGGGCCATCCCACCTAAACTGCTGTCACCCTAAGATCTGTAGCAAATTTTGGTGCCAAAGCACCTGGTGCAGCACATAAGACAATGTTCTCACCTTCCCATGGGATTTGCATTTGCTGATTTCACTGTTTTGCAGAATGTAAAATTCTACAAAAAGGGCATTTCTGAGATTTTTTGTACACTCCTTTGGCCCCCTGCTCAGGCCCTCTCTCTACATGGCACACAGACCAAAAGGAGTGGGCAGAGTCAATCTGAGAGCACGATTCACTGTCTGCTCCAAGGAAGAATAGCAGTAAGAAGCAGCAGCATCGTGTTTAGAGGCAGCCTCGTGGGTAGGCAGGGTAGGTGACTGCTTGCCCACATGAAGGAATTTAAGGGATGAAAATAGCAGGCTTACCCAGCATGACGCAGTTTCAGAGTGGAGGCAAACCATAGAAATCACCCCCTTCATTTTACAGACAAGACACCTGAGGGGCAAATTACCAGCCCTAAATCATGCAGCTTAGAAATTTCAGAATTGAGAATGCAGCGCAGGTTGCCTGATTTTAAGTCTGCTACTTTCTCTGCTCTCCCATGCTGTCTATGCAATTCTATATTCTTCATCACTTCTTTGGATGGAGACATTACATTTCCAGGTACCCCACTTAACATGCAGATACTCCTGGTGAGGCAATAGAAAACTCAGCTAAATAGGGGATCATCTGCAAAAGCAGAGATCAGGCACCAGAGGAATGGGAAATGGGAAAACTAAGCTTTGATGAGGCAGGAAGTATACACAGATATATGGAAAGTAATATTGAGAGAGAGAGATCACTTTCATGTGGGACCCTTCACTTGGGGACCATGGACATCCAGGAGGGAACAAGAAAGGGCTAGGTAACTGAAAGTGTGTGTGTGTGTGTGTGTGTGTGTTTTACTCATGTTGGGAGGCCAACAATAAGAGAGAAGAGAAGTCCAGAGAAAAGAGATAGAAGAGTTGAGAGAAATATGTCCTAGCTTAGGCTGCCTGATATTTTAGTACTGCTAATTATTCCATTTATTTTCTCTTCACGTAATATTTACTTATAATGTAGCTGGCTCAACAATTCAGCAAACACTCAATCTGCTACATGCAAGGCACGCACTGTGTTAGGTGTTGATGACACAAAAATAAAAATGAAATAGTTCTTGCCCTCAAGGAGCTTACATTCTACAGTGGGAATTTTACCTATATAAGGAAATACCGGGTTTTTTGAGGAGGAAACAGGTGCTAAAAAGCTGAGGAAGTCAAGAAACGTTTCAAAGAGGATATGGGCAAAACTTTAAAGGGAAATAGGCTTTGAGGTTTGGGAAAGCAGTTTCAGTAGAATGGCAGGGTCAGATGCCAGACTATAGGAGGTGAGAAGTGAAGAAATGGTCAGCAGTGAATATAGATGACTTTCTAGGACATTAGCACTGAAAGGGAGGAGAGATAGAGGACAAAAACTTGAGAAGACAGCAAGATTATTTATAGATTTTTAAGTATCTGAGAGCTCTTCACTGCACAGAAGAATAGCAATAAGAAGACTAAGCATTGTAATTAGGTGGAAAAACCTGACTATGTAGACAGCAGGGAAGAAGTAAATGGATAAGGAGACATTGAAGAGATGAGACAGAAAGAGACAGAGACAGAAGGAGAGAGAGGGAGAGAGGAGAGAGATGCGAGAGGGAGAGAGAAGAGAGTGGGACAGAGGGAGAGAGGGAGAGAGAGAGAGACCAAATCCCAAGTTTGGTCAAATTAAAAAGAAAATGCCCTTTTATTTACTCCTTCCCTTCCACCTGATCCTTACCCTTGTTGTTACTGAGTCATTCTTCACTCTATGACCCCAGTTGGGGTTTTCTTAGCAGGGATACTGGAATGATTTGCCATTTCCCTTTCTAGCTCATTTTACATATGAGGAAACTGAGGCAAAGAGGGTTAAAGAACTTGCCCATGGTCACACAGCCATAAGTGTCTGAGGCCAAATTTGAACTCAGGAAGATGAGTCTTCCTGACTCCAGGCCCAGTGCTCTATCCACTGAACCACCTACCTCCTTCCCAAAGAGGAAGTTGGGTGTGTTTATTTCTAGCCCAATAACTTAGTAGGAGAGTTCCAGGAGCCAACCCCAGATTTCCCTTTATAGGGTTTTGTATTTAATGGAAAAGCATGAGAATCATCACACCTGGAAGAAATAACCAGCAGATTCAATGAATTCCACAAACATATGGAATACATGCAGAAATATCCATAAACCTTTGGAATGCTAAGGAATCCCATTTATCCCCCACATGGCAATAAATCCATGACCTAAGAAAATACCACATTGTAGAGTACCAACATTTCCTCAATTTACCCCACGATTTTCAACTAACAAGTCATTTTCATAAGCTGATGATTTTCTTCTGCAAACTTCCTTTTGAGGGAGTGTCACACCAGTTGTGCTTACTTCAAATGTCATTTAAGGACTTTGTCCCTGGAGGGGTACCTCCCTACCTCCCTTTTTAGCTACTTTTTAAATCTGCTGTCTTCTCCATTCAAATGCTAACTCTTTGAGGGCAGGGACTGTCAGGCTTTCTGCTTATCGTAGTATACCCAGCACTCAATATAGTGCCTAGAATATAGTAAACACTTAATAAATGCTTCATCTATCTATTTATCCATCTATCCAGCCATCTTTCATCTATCTGTATCTTTTTCCATCATTATCTATTTAACTATCAATCTATCTATTTATCTTTCTTAGGATATTTTCACACCAAATGTCAGCAGAAGTTCTAATATTGAAATATCAGCTGAAGTCTTGGTTGTCAAAACAAAGAATAATAGACAGTCATAGAATGATTTCTTTCTAAATTTGGCTATGGTGTCTGGTCTGTTAAGGCATTTCAACACGTTCTGCAGCTGCCAGGATGACCCCAAATGATACCATCCATTAGATGAAGTCCATCCCACCATGGTAGGCTGAAAGCCCTGGGTCAGACCCAGGAGCTCACCTCAGCACAGGTCAGCAAAAAGTCAGTGACCCTCTAGCAGTTTCTCAGTCAGCACTTCCTGTGCAAGAGGCAGCCCGATGAAATCTCAGCTCCCAAGGACTGCCAAATTTGGATTCCTGGATTCAGAACCAAAAAAAGAGTGGTTCTCCAGAGCCACACTGGAGCCTTTCTTCCCCCGCCCTCCATCAGCACCAGTGTTTTAAATGGAAACTTGACTCATTGCTCACCAAGAAATCCAGGGCCTGCTATATCAAAGCTGGCTAAAAAGTCTCTCTCTACCTCCAGGCTCCTGTTTCAGTCACTGATGCCCAACATGTTGATAAGAGAGCTTCACAGAGGTAAGAAAAACAACTTCTCCAGTGTATCTAATTGTGCCTTACAGAGACCCAAGGGAAATGTCTTCCCAATTCCCATCGACCTGATGACTCCCTGAAGGATCAGGTCTGTAACTTATCAATCCTTTAAATTCATCTTTTCTTTTTCATAGGGCATCCATATTAAATTTGAGTGAGTTTAAATTTCATAACATATTACGTTGTTCTTTCCAGTAAGGCTGATAAAGACTACAGTCTGCCAGAGGCCCTGTGTTTTCTTAAAATTTTTATCATCTGTCACTTTCTTTTCCCACCCCATCCCCCTAGCTCCTTATAGCCCATTATTTTTTAAAAACAATTTTTTCCTGTTATGTTTTTATATCATCTAAATTTTTCCCTGTATCCCTCCTCTTCCCCCTCCCAGAGAATCATTCTATATAGCAAATATTTTTTTTAAGGAAAAAGGAAAAAGATGAAGAAGAGAAAAAATCAGCAAGACAAAGCAATACATCAAAGAAATCTGCTAGTGTATTTAATGTTCTACAAACAGACTTCCCCAGCTCTGCAGAGGAATTGGGGGGAGATGTCTTCATTTCCTAACATTCATTTTTAAAAATTGTTTTGTGGTTTCTTTTCTTTCCATTCTCACTATTGAAGTCATTGTGCAGATTGTTTTCCCGGCTCTGCTTAATTCACTCTGCATCTGTTCATATAAGTCTTTTCACACTTCTCTGTGTTCTTCACATTCATCAGTTCTTACAGCAGGATCATATTCTATTATATTCATGTGGCACAATTTGTTAGGCCAATCCTCAAATAATGCAGTCTGTCAATTTTTTTTTTAATACAATGAACCACCAAGGGAATCGTGTTCAGTCATTTTTCAGTCATATCTGACTTTTGTGACGTCATTTGGGGTTTTCTTGGCAGATATTGGAGTGGTTCGCCATTTCCTTCTCCAGCTCATTTTACAGATGAGGAACTGAGACAAACAGGATTAAGTGATTTGCCCAGAGTCACACAGCAATTAAGTGTCTGGAGCCAGATTTATTTTACAGATGAGGAAACTGAGGCAAATAGGGTTAAGTGACTTGTCCAGGGTCATACAGCTAGTGTATACCAGACTTAACAACAGGCTACTTAATGAATAGACTTTCAGTGATAATGGGAAGGGTCTCCGAGAAGTTTCTCCCCTCCCTGTTCAGTGGCTCTTGAAATTCTTTTGACAGGAATAATAATAATTGTAGTAATAAACAACAATAATAATAGCTAGCATTTTAAGGGTTGCAAAGCTCCTCACATGGTATCTCAACTGATTCTCACAGTAATCCTGTGAGGTAGGTGCTATTATCATACCCATTTTACAGATGAAGAAACTGAGTCTGAGAAATTAAGTGACTAGTCCAGAGTCATGTGACTAGAAAACGTCTGCGGCAGGATTTGACTTCACATCTTCCTGACTCCCAGTTCGGCACTCTATGCAATTTGCCACTTGGAGGGCTTAAAATAATTTAAACACCCCTGGGAGAAAACCACATCAGTCAGACTCACCCTGAATCATCAATGACGGACATAAGGTCTTTTACTGAGCATCACTCTCAGGTGCAGAGCAGGAGGGGGGTGGGGGGTGGGCTGGGTGAAGGAATTGGGAAAGAGACACATAAATAGAAGGGGGGTATGCTGAAAACAACCTTTGCTTGCTCAACAGCTTTATTCACTTCCAGCTCTCCTCCGAAATACTCCTTATTTGGAAATCCTCTTGATTCAGTGACTATTCTCTACATTTCAGTCAAGCATCTGGTGGGAAAAAGCTTATACAGGGGCTGTGATTAAGCATTTCAACAGCAGAGAAGGGGGTTTGGTGCTCTGCCTCCCCTCTCCCACAGCTTCCCATGACCCCCACTCATCTCTGTTTCAATGAAACTCCTTGCTATAAAAGATGTATTTGTGCCATCTATATCTTTTCTAAGGTATGTTTAAGTTGATTGAAGAGAGTGACACAATAATTCATTATGTGAGACAATTGTAATTGTCTTTCATATAATATGACTGCCATGTTTCTGTAGAAAGCCTTTCACTTGCTGCTTCCTAATGCCTGTTTCATTTTTGCTACAACCAATCAGAAGGTGATGAAACGCCATCAGGGCCATGGATTTTGAAGGGTTTCTTTAGGGAAATTTCTACAACATCATTGATGATGCTTTTGGGGAAATCTAGTGGTTTGAAGACCTTTTGAAAAACTAAACCAAGGAAATTAGTTTTATTACCCTTCTTTTCTTACTTTGAAATAGTAAAATCATTCAGCTTTCTGGTGCTATCAGCTCATCAGCTCAATCTTGCACCTTAATTCATGGTATCCCTGCTTTTGAACCAAACTTTATTTGTTTCACAACAAGGCTCCATAGCAAGGACTTTGGCCGCTAAGGACCCTAAGGGGTGTGTGATCAGTGAGTCAGAAGGTGGGAAGATGGGGTCACCTGCCATCTTCACCACCTGTTGCCAGTTATAGGACTTGGTGCCAAGACACCCACGCCTGCCCTTATCTACTAATATCCTCCCCACTCCAACCCTGTTCTCCTGTGCAAACTCCCAACCTCTTGCCTTCATTGCACAGGCTGGATTTCAGAGGAGTTCTAGTCAACTTTTCTAAAGTAAAAACTAACTTGTTCAACTGTAGGGCATTATTTGGGGCAGTAGGTGGTGCAGTGTACAGAGTGCCAGGTCTTTAGTCAGGAAGAGTCATCATCCTGAGTTCAAATCTGCCATAAGATACTTACTAGCTGTATGACCCTGGGCAAGTCACTTAACCCTGTTTGCCTCAGATTCCTCATCTGTAAAATGAACTGGAGAAGGAAATGGCAAACCCCTTCAGTATCTTTGCTAAGAAAACTCCAAGTGGGGTCATGAAGAGTCAGACACACGACTCAACAACAACAAAAGGCCTTATTAGGGCCACTCATGCTAAAAGATGTAGGTGACCTCCTTCCCCCATCACTCTGAAACCCCTACCTGGAACTCTTTAAAAAGCCACACCCAAGTTGGCTAAGCATCAGCGCAGACTACAGCAGTTACTCATGCCTTGTTAACGCCACAGATCATGGCATAAGCAGCTTTCTGGATGAAGGTTTCCCTCAAGGCTGCATTTTCTCAATATGCTCATTGAGGAAGTCTGATGACTCCAAACATAAAATGAGCCACCCAAGCAAAAGCCATGAGCCTTGCCATTAAAGGATGAGGAAACCATTGGTTGTGTTTCAACTCCCATTTGCTGGTCCTTGCTTCTTTCCAGTTTTCTCATACATAACACTCCTTGCCTGTTGAAATCTTCAAGGCCTAGCTCAGAGGCCACTTCCTCCAGGAAGCCCTCATGCCTCTCTCCACTACTCCCACAGCCCCAGCTGAAGGTGATCCCTCCCTCCTTCAGTTTCCTTAGAGGCATTTTCTCTGGGTCTGTCCAGTGCTCCCATCACATTCTCTCTGGACACATATTCATTTTTGCTGATGTCATTCGGTACAGTGTTGAGGGCTGGTTTGGAGTCAGAAGGCCCAGGATCAAATCCCATCTTTTACTATATCCTATCCATGTATATAACATCTCAAGGGGGTGTTTCCTCATCTGTAAAATGAGAGTTGGATTAGATCTTTGGTCTCCAAAAGTAGAGTAGGTGCATCCCAGGAAATGGGAAAGATAATCCCTTGGGGTATGGGAAGAAAATGTTGTGGTTGTTTGTCCTTTGTTTTTAAAGCAGACCAATGACATCAAAGGGTGATGTCTTGACTTGTGCATGAATTGAATTTAAGTGAGGTAGAGTTGTTCAAAGTCATCTAGTCCAGTGGCAAGCAAAAGTCAAGACAACTGGAGGCAGCCTGGGATGCAGTGGCTGACTTTGGCCTCTTCAGTGTCTGACTAAGCTCTAAGAGCTCTGCAGAGCCTGTTTCAGCCGCTTTCATGGCCTTAGAGCAAATTGCAATACATGGGGTTTTCAAGGAGGACAAGTACGTCTAGTGAGAGGGCTTGCCAAGCCCTTTTCAGGATAGCCCCTTTGGAGTACATCTACCACTCAACTCTGACCAGTGGCTCCAAGAAGCTGTAGCATGTGCAACAGTCATACCTTGGTAAAACCATCTCAACAGAAGGGCTGAACCAGGTTGAGGGTAACCAATGGGCCTCAAACCCATCAGTTAGTTAGGGGGATGTTTACCCCAAGCATGTGAAGACTTCCCCTAGTGGAAATTTTGGAAGAAATACTGGAATGTTGATTTCTAATAATTTTTATTCAAAAAATAGGAATAGGCATTATACTTGTGGTTTCATTGGTATAAGGAATGCCCTCTACCAATGCAGGTCAGCCCCTCTGCAACTGAAAGTCTTAGAGAGCTGCCTGGAGCACAGGGAGTTTAAGTAACTAGCTAGTCTATGTCAGGGGTAGGACTCAAACCCAGATCTTCTTTGCTTCAAAGTTAGTTCTCGAGCTGCTACACCATGCTGTCTCTCTTTCCTAGTATTTAATATGGACACTGGGCCCATCATATGTAACACAGGCTATATGAAGAATCCTAATAGGAAAGTGGTGCTCTATAAAACAGAAGGCATTGACTGACAACGCCACTCATTTTGCTTCCATAACATTTTGACTTATTGTATTTTACACTTCTGGCTAAATGGATTTATGGGTTATATTAGCTTGTTCCAACTAATCTCACCCTCACAAATGGACAAGTGCCTTAAAAAAATTTCAGCAAAGAAACCACAGATTGAAAATAATACTAATGATGAAGGCAAATAGAACAAGAAGATGAGAGGACAGCTACTCTCAGTGTGAGCTTTTTGTGAGCTATATTATAAATAAGAAAGATAATAATCCCATCAGGTCTAAGAAGGTTGTTCAAAACAGATTGAAATTATAGAAAAGAATATTTGAAATATGCATTTACATCCAATATTTTAAACCATGAGAATCAGCCCAAGTATATATTGTAGCTTGAGATCTAAACAAACAAGCATCATTAACAGCAAGACGCTGGAAACTAAGTTTTTCTTACCAAAAATGAGATACCAAAATATGAGATAAAAAACCTTCCATGCTTACAAGGAAAACTGGTTGACATTGGTGAAGAGAAACATTTACTCGCTGAATTTCAACAAAAGGCCTTTGCATAATTGGTGGACTGAAAATGACTTTTGTGATTCAGAAAGCACAGTTGATGATACATTTCTTTCATTTGTATATTCATAGCCTTGTATATACATATCCATTTGTACACACACACACACACACACACATACACACATCCTATAGCCACTAAAACTCTGTATGATAATACAGTAGACTTTAAAACTAAGCCTTAGAATTGCTCTATCAAATTTTCTAAAAATACCAAGGCACATTAAATCACATCACCCTCACAAAAATGTTATTATACCCATCTATAAATAAACTACATATAAATTATACATATCTGCTAGCATATATATATATATATTTAAAATA
>CM053585.1:497285490-497297681 GCA_028646515.1 Pseudochirops corinnae
TTACTACATTTATTATTATAAATATAATACATAACTTACTATCTCAAGTGAGATAGTATTTGTAAAGTACTAAGCCCAGTGCCTGGCACAAAGTAGGTGCTGTATAAATGTTTATTCCTTTCTCTATAAGCAAATATATATATTTATATACACATACATACATATATATGGATAGATAGGTAGATAGATGGATGGAGAGATGGATGGAGAGATAGATGGAGAGATAGATAAACATGTGGTTCAAAATTATTTTTACTGATGAGATGCATAATCAAGTTGTTAACAAAATTTATTGATTTCCTAATATGTGCCAAGCACAGACTTAATGGGATACAAAGAGAGGCCAATATCGCCCCTGCTCTCCAGAAGCTCATGGTGCCATGTAGACACAATACGCAAACAATCATATACAAACATGACATATACAGGATAAATTGGAGATAGCTTCAAGGGGAAAGGATTGCTATTAAAAAGGACTGAGGAAGGTTTCTTGTAGAAGCTAGGATTTTAGGTGATACCCAGCATCCAATAGATGTTTGCTGAACTGAATAAAAGAACCATTCCATTCTGTTCAATTTAACACGTATTTCTTAATTGGGTACTATGTTAGGCACTATCCTTGGTTCTGGAGTTACAAAGATAAAAACAAAAGAGTGCCTGCCCTCAAGAGAAGGAAAAGGAATAAACGTTTATTAAGTACCTACTTTGTGCCAGACATTGTGCTGAACAGGATACAAAGTACGTATATTTAAAGTAATTTCAAGGAGAGATCCCAAATGGTGGCTTCTATAGAAGGTGGCGTATAGGAGCTGTACTTTGAAAGAAGCTAGGGATTCTATGAGATACAGGTAAGGAGGGATGCATTCTGGCCATGAAGGGAACACCTATACAGAGGAGATGAGGCAGGGGAAGGGATATCATGTACAAAAAACAGCTCTCGGGCAAGTTTGAGTGGGACAGAGATTGTGTAGAGGGGACTAATATGGACTAAGATTAGAAAGGTAGGTGGGAGCCAGACTACGGAGGATTTTTAAATGCCAGGCTGAGTAGTTTATTTTATCATAGAAGTAGCAGAGAGCCATTGAACATTTTTGAATAAGGGAGCAGCCATGGTCAGATATGTATGCCTTAGGAGTATCAATTTGATTGCTTTATAGAGAATGGGCTAGAGAAAGACAAGGCAGGAAGCAGGGAAATTCTGTCCCATAGTTTTTGTTTGTTTCTTGATTTAGCACCCGTTCCTGAAGAATTCTAGGACCATGAGCAACAATTCTGCAACAGTATATGTTTTCTGGAAATGAGAGGAGTGTTGTGGAAAGGGTGCCAGACTTGGACTTGGACAGTGTGGGTTTAAATCACAGTTATACTGTTAAATAGCTTTGTGACCTCAAGCAAATAAATCATTTTACTTCTCTGCCTCAGTTTCCTCATGAACAGAGTTGTAAAGAAAGCACTATATTATTATTCAGACTGGTCATCTTCAGTTGGGACAAAAGTTTGAATCGAATCAGCTGGTTCAAGATCAGAAGACCTTTCATTCTCTTTGAACTCTGTTAAGCAGACGTGGGAGTCATTTCCCTTTTCTCTCCTTCTCCCATTTAAGTGATAAGGGAGTTGTTCCTACCTGAAGGCTTATGTGGCAATGGATGAGACTTGTAATTGGTGGAAACTAAAGGGGAAGAAATGTAAAAGAGCCAGAGAGAGGAGCATGCCAGGTTGCTGGCTTTGCTGGTAGAGAGTCAGCCATGAGATATGATCTTCTTGACGTTCATCCCGAGGGAGACTGACTATTTCTCTCCTCAGGATTCTAAGGGTGGCCATGAACCATGAGGTTTCTAATACTATCTCTCATGAGCCCCCATCTGGTGTGTTCCACCAATATTAATCAACAAAAGGCAATTTATTGAAAATATATAGCAAGAGCATGTACATATACATATGCATATACACATATGTATACATATACATTTGTGTCTAATGGTAACCATCTTTAGGGTGGGGGGGAAGAGGGAAGAAAAAAAGAAATGTACATGCTAATTTTGTTGTATATTTGAAAGGAATAGCAAGTTGTGCATAACAGATTTGCAGTTTCATGTACAATCATCTTTTTTATTGTACTGTGTTATAAAAATGCTTGTTTTGTTCCATAAATTAAAAATAAAATAAAATAAAAACATCCCCTTAAACCAGGGCAATAATCTTCCCATCAGTAGAATTGGCTCAAACTTGAAGTACATAAAAAGTAGCCAGGTGGATGTATAGAGAACCAATGGGGCAACTCCTGGCCCTAGGCATCCTTTTCTTCCATCTCTGAGTCCCCAGACACCACACACTAAATTTGCTTCTGGGTGCAGTTTCCTTGGTGAACAAGTCACTCCATTGTTCAATTGGGCCAACTCTTCACAGGATTTGATATCTCATCCAGCAGGTCAATCTGCTGCTGGGCTGGATCAAGAAGATCATACCTCATGGCTGGCTCTCTACCAGACCCAGCTGCTATTGCTACTGGCTCCATCGGTTTCTGCTAGGGAGAGACCGACCCCTCAAATCTTTTGTCTGCATATTCAGGTTCTGTTTCAACAATCAATCAGAAGAATCCTCACCACCATAGTACCAGCCCTCAGTCACTCATGTCTAGAAGTAGACACACCGAGACTCTGTGTTGGATTAGAACCATTCCAGGAATATAGATAGGGTGGACCCTCACTAACTAGGCCCCCTATTACATTAGTTAAAATCAATGAAGTATCAAGTTCTTTTGAAGAAAGAAATGTAAACTATGTAGTCATTCTGGATAGCTACCATTATAAATGATATTCACAACAGCATTAACAATAGACTTTGAATGAAAGCCAGACATATGATGTTAGAAAAACACAACTGAAAGGTTCTGTCATATAACAGCCTTGCTACTGTGGTTTGTTGCTTGGTACAGTTCTTCCTAAAGAAACTATGGTGCATTCACAATAAGCAAATGCACATCAACTTTCCCATAAATGGAAATAATTCATGGACCTTTTTAGACATCTTGGATGAGAAGTTAGAGATTAAATTAGAAAAGAATCTGACCTCTAAATCAAGGTTGCCTCCAGGTCAGGGTTGGGGGTACATTGATGGTATAGGGTACAGGAACTGGCCTCAGCCTTAGTCTCTTTCCAAGTATACTGTAGGAGGGAAGGTTTGAAGGGTCTTTTTGAAGGGTGATGAGAAGGGCACTTTTATTTTTTAAGGATTACCACCTTCTTGTGTGGCTATTTTTAACCCATGAGATCCCAAAGGGAAAATGAAATATTTGGCTCTCCATCAATGATAGGCATTCACTGCAACACCTTCTTGAGGGAGTGAAGGCGCTGTTCCCATCAGGAACAGGGAAAGCCATGACTCACACTGGGCAGGAAACAGTTGTCTCTCCTGCTGCTGCTGGGCGGTGCCTTGCAGTCCTTTAGCAAACAGGTTGTTGTCAACAGTATGACTGCACAAAGACAGAGTTTATCTGCTGTGCTTCTTGGGGACAGTTGAGAAAGGAGCCAAGCCAGGGATTAGTCAAATAAACAAACGGAAAGGTAATACTCAGTCTGGAGGCCCTGGGAAGGCAAGGTCAGGCCATAGTCTTGGAGCAGACCAGGCAAATGATGACTACGTATTAGTGAGAAGAGCTCAGATTTACCCAGCTTTACAGTGTGCAGGGGGGTTTCCTCACAACAGCCCTAGAATCTGGTAGTGCAATGATCTCTATTTCATAGTAAAGTGACTGAGGTTGAGAGATTAAGTAACATCTACAATAAGGGGTGAATCACAGGCTGGAACCCAGGTCTCTCACCTGATTTCAAGTCCAGTACTCTTTTCACTACAACATGATGCCTTTATTTGAGGCGAATCCATGGGAATTTTCTCTGTTCCTGTCCTCTTTATCTCAAAATTCCTCGACATTATCTCCCTCTGTCTCCTCCTTTTCCCCAGCCTCTGACAAAGAGGTAACCCTTCTTAACCAGGACAACCCCTCTACTTGGGCATTTCTTCCCATGCCTTATTTTCTCCAGCAGACTTTCTCCTAAGTGATCTCTGCCTCCCCCAAGATCTTTAACTTTTCCCTATCAGCTGGTTCCTTTCCTGTTGCCTTTAAATATGCCCAAGTCTCTTCCACCCATTAAAAAAAAAATCCTTCATTAGATCTACTGTCCCCTGAAGCCATCTTCCTATATCTCTCCTCTCCTTTTCATCCAAATTCCTTGAAAAAAATTATCTCCCTTTGGTCTTCCTCTAACTCCCTTCTCAATCTTTTGCCATCTGGCTTCCAGTCATATTATTCAACCAAAACCACCCTCACCCAAGTTATCAATGCTCTCTTCTTTTCTACATGTGATGGTCTTCTCTCAGTCCAGCCAAAATGCCCTGTTCTCTGTCACCCACACACTATATACTCCACCTCCCATTTCCAAGACTTTGCATTAGTTCTGCTCCCTTCTCCCATCCTTTAAAGTCTCCTTCCTTACCTCCTCCTCATAGAGACCTTGTCTTTAGCACCAAGTCTTTCCTGATCCTTCCAACCAATTCCTAGTGCTCTCTCTTCCAAACTACAGTACCTTACATTTCATTATTTTGTACCTATTTCTATGTATTAACTTTATATTTATGTTCTTACTTTTTATACATATATGGCTCCACCTATTAGAATGTAACCTCATTGTGAGTCAGGATTGTTACATTCTTTGTACTTGCATGCCCATTGCTTAATATAGACCCTAGTACATAATCAATGCTTCATAAATTCTCATTAATGATTATTAATGGATTGATTAAAGCTTCTCATTAAAGAACATGGGAGTGAAGAGGTGAAAGGCTTCCATAGGATAGAATAATCCTACTCCATCCTATATGATTTTTATTTGCTTCAAAGGAAGTCAATGCACTTCTGACTCAGAGCATCTGAATGAATTATTCTGAGTGTTGAAGGCTCTTGGAACTTATCATGGTAGAATCTTAGAATTAAAATGCGCCATAGATAGAGATCTTCTAAGTCTGACTTCCCTTCTAATATTATGTGAGGGAAATACTTGATTAATTCCATTAAGAGAAATTACATTCATGAGATTGTTAAGGAGCCAAAAGAAGGGCAATGGATTTTCCTTAGATAAATACCAGTAATGGTATGCCATTATGTTAATTATGATCAACAAGCTGTTGAGATATAGTTGGGGTGATTGGGCCCTGATCTCCTATTTTCTGGGCTTGTCATGTCCTTCATACATAAAGTCAAACCAGTCAGTCAGTCAATGAATATTTTTTTAAGCATCTACTATATTTTAGACATTGTGCTAAGTGTTGTAGATACAAAAAGAGGCAAAAGACGGTCACTGCCTGCAGGGAACTCACAATCTAGTGGGGGAGAGAATAAACAAAAGCTGTGTATGACATGCTATAGAAAGGATAAACAGGAAATAATTGAAGAGAGAAGGCACTAGAACCAAGAAGGGTTGGGAGAGACTTCCTGTAGGAGATGGCATTGTATTTGGGACTTAAAAGAATCCAAGGAAACCAGAAGGGAGAACATTCCAGGCATAGGGGACAACCAGAGAAAATGCCCCAAGCCAAGAAATGGAGTGTTTTGTTCCTGGAACAGCCAGGAAGCTGGTGTTATTGGATCCAAGAGTATATTTCAGGGAGTAGAGTACAAGAAGCCTGGAAGGATAGGAGGAGGCTTTGAATGCCAAACAAAGCATTTTTCTGGAGACAACAGGGAGTCCCGGAGTTTATTGAGTAGATGGGTTGACATGGTCAGACTTGTGCTTTAGGAAAATCATGTTAATTATTGAATTGAGAATGGCCCATTATAAGGAAAAGATGAGGCAGGCAGATGTAACAGCAGGCTACCACAATGACCAGGCAATAGGTGATGAGGGTCTGCACCAGGGTAGTGGCAGGGTCAGAGGAAAGAATGGGGGACATTTGAGAGATGTCACAAAGGTGAAAACAACAAGTCTTGGCAACAGTTTGGACATGGGAGGAGGGGTCAGAGAGAGTGAGGAATCCAGGACTCCTAGGCTGTAAGCCCGAGGGACTGGGAGGAAGGTATTACCATCTACAGTAATTGGGAAGGTGAGGGAGGAGACTTAATGGGGAAGATAATGAATACAGTTTGGGTCATGTTGAGTTTAACATGTTTACTGGACATCTAGTTTGAGATGTCTGAAAGGCATTTGGAGGTGTAAGATGGGAGGTCAGCAGAGAAGTTGGGGCAGGAAAAGTAGATTTAAAAATCATCAGCATTGAGATATCAATTAAATCCTTGGGAGCTGATGAGATCATCAAGTGAAGTTGTTGTTTGTCCTTTGTCCATGACATCAAGGAGGTGATGCCATGACATGCAAGTGAATTGAATTTAAGTGAGGGAGAGCTGTGCAAAGTCACCAGCCTCTCTTTCTCCTCAGAGCTATCTGGGTTCAGTGGCAAGATATAGATCAGGACAACTGGACGACAACTAAAGATGGCCCAAGATGCAGTGGAAGACCTTGACCTTTTAAAGCCAAGGTTTCAGTTTGACTGAGGCAACACCCATTCAGTGGTTAATGCTAGGTAATAAATGAGGCAGAAAATTGCTTCTTTTACCTAGTCAAAAAAGAAAAAGAAAATCAAGCTGAGAGGGGAAAACTCTACTCAGAGTTTCTGGCCAAAACAGAAACAATTGCTATTTACATTGATTCTAAGCCAATCAAGGTCCAAACAATGACCAAGTAGGTTTTGGTCTGGAACTTATTGTTGGCCAGTCAATGAGAGGTAGAGTGGTTTGTGTTTAAGGCACGGTCCTTATGGCTCCCCCCAAAAAAGTTTCAGAGATGAAAATTGACAGTTTTTTGGACAGAGCACCCACAGGTAAAGGTGTGATATCTTGTGTAGAGAGAAAAAAAAAAAGGAAAGGAAATAAAAGAGCTGTGTTGCCCAACTGGCCAGTTCCAGTTGGATCTCCACTGGGGCAGTTCCTCTTTCCATACTCAGAGGTTGCTGTTTGTCCTTTATTCTAGAAGAGAATGATGACGTAAGGTTGGCAGTACCATGACATGTAAGTGAATTGGATTTAAGTGAGGGAGGGCTATGTAAAGTCACCAGTCTCACTTTCTCCTCCTGAGTCAAGTGAAATAGTATAGAGGGATAAATAGAGGGAGAAAAGAAGAGCCAAGACAGAAGCCTGGGCGATACCTACAGTTAAAGGGTGTGATCTGGATGAGGATGCAGCAAAGGAAACTGAAAAGGACCAGTGAGGTAGGAAGAAAACCAGGAGACAGCAGTGCCCCCAAAGAAAAGAGAGTATCAAGGAGGAGAAGA
The DNA here is from genome assembly GCA_028646515.1 of Pseudochirops corinnae. Lineage (NCBI taxonomy): Eukaryota > Metazoa > Chordata > Mammalia > Diprotodontia > Pseudocheiridae > Pseudochirops > Pseudochirops corinnae. The sequence goes on from CM053585.1 coordinate 497,292,811, forward strand.
TGACCAAAATTGCTGCAGGGAGATAGAGGGGATGAAGTCAGGAAGAATGTTGCCCAATTTTTCTTCCATTCTACTTACTACCTGTGTGATTTCAGAGAAGTCATATAATGTCTCTGAGTCACAATTTTTTCATTTATAAATTGGGGTTAATAATACTTGTACTAGGGGTGGCTAGGTGGTGCAGTAAAGAACATTGACCCTGGAGGCAAGAGGACCTGTGTTCAAATTTGGCCTCAGATGCTTAACATTTACTAGCCGTGTGACCTTGGGCAATTGCCCCTCCAAAAAAAAATAATACTTGTACTAGATAACTCACTGTCCTGTGAGAATCAAATCAAATCCATATGTATTTATCAAGTACCTACTATGTGCCAGGCTCTTGAGAGTAGGCATTGTTTCATCCTTGGCACATTCAAGATACATAGTAAATGCTATTGAACTGAATTGGATAACTGACATTTATGTTCTTTTTTCCAAAGTACTTTATATACCTGATCCCATTTGACTCACAACAACCCTGCATGAGATAATTCATGTAAAGTGACTTGCAAACAGTAAAATGATAGGTAAATGTCAGTTATAATAATAGTATTAACTATAATTATGATGTTGACATATCTATATGGATGGGTTCACTCCAACAGCTAATGCTTAGAAGACCTAGAGTTTGAGCCCTAGTTAGGCTCACACAAAGGAAAAACTTGGTCTACATGAACACAGACTATTTCCCCAACCCCAGCTAGTTATTTTGTAAATAAGGAGGTTAAATAATGGTCATAAGGGTCATAATGGAGACCACAAAAGATTGGAGGCTTCTGTACAGATCCATCACTGCTACTACAAAAAGAAATCCCAACATAGGTCTAGCTTGGGTTCATTGGCAATGCCGCCATCCCATTGATAAGACAACACGTTCTCCAGGCAGAGAGTTGGCTATGTTCCTCTCCTCACTTCCTTCTTGGCCTGAGGCTAGAAGCACAATCTCTCAAAGATACGTGGTCTGTATGGATGGTGTTGACAGTGGGATTTAGCGAATGTTAATTCACTGATAACTTCAAATCCACTATTTTTTGGCCAGTTCCTCAACTGTTTTCCCCTTAGTAACTTCAGTAGGAGCTTGTACTAGCCCCACCTTTACTCTCCACCTCTGGGGGATTCTTAATTAATCATTTCTTCTGCTGGTCCATGGGTGATTGCTGCAGGCTAAGTTCAAAGAGGCTTATCTTCAAAAAGCTTGCCCCAAAGGAATTTTTTTTTTAACTATATCAACTCATTGAAACATCTTCCAAGGCAAAAAGGGAGTCCAAACTACAAAAATGGAGGGAACACCCTGTGGGGAGCCAAAGAGGCCAAAATCAGGACTCAAATGAAGATCTAGATAGTGTACTCTAATTAGGGCCTTTTGGTGTCTAATAACTTTGCATATGGCTGGCTCCCTAAGGACCCCCTGGGGTTACACTTAAAAGGACTTTTGTTTGAGACCCTGACATCAAGGGCTTTGCCCCCAAAACTTCAGACACCTGAAAGACTTGTCCCTTATTATGTTATCCATCCTGTGTTGGTTTCAAGATATAACAGACTAAAGACAATGATTACACCTAGACAAACCTAAAATGCTTTGAAGCCTGCTCTCATTTGCATCCTCTTTGTTCATGCCATTAAAAATGTTAACTGATTTCCCAAAGACCTGTTGACTTTCACAAGATCTTTTGATGCCTAGGATTATGGAACCTGATTTTATCTGTTACTTCTAGAAACTAACAGGCTTAAGACAATGATAGCAAAACTTGAATCCTTTCATCTTTCTGTATAAAAATCTTGCTCAATGAATCATTAAATGGAGTTCTTCCCTACAAACTACCCCTGCCTGGTTAATTCTCTCTCACATCTCCGTCTCCGCACACACTTGGGACTGGTACCCAAGTGACTCATGACAACACCCATAATAAAATTATGGATCTCTTAAAGTATTTAGATACTTTGCATCACCACTAAATCTTTATCATGACATAAAGGAAACCCAGGTTTCTTGAAGGCTAGATACTAGACAGTCTATACTTCAGCCAAACTGGACTACTCAACATTCCAATCTAGCACTTAGCACAGTGCTTGGCACATAGTGGGTATTTAATAAGGGTCTATTGATCATGATGATGATGATTTCATTTTGTTCCTGCACACTTTTATGTATTTGCATATATGTTAATGTTTACATTTATATGATTTTTCTATATCTTAATGTTTTTTGATTGGAACTGAAGAAAGGAGTCTTGACTTGGACCAATAGAGGTATCAAATAATTATATGATACAGTTCCTGCCCACAATGATCTGAGGAGACAAGACAGATAGATAAAATAATTAGAGGACAAAGAAGTCTAAGTGTTGGAGGAATAACCTACAGACACATAGAACTTCTCTAGTGGTGACTGCAGGAATGGTGGGTTGAAGAAATTGAAACGGTGGTTCCCAATCTATGGACCACAGACCTGTAAGAATCCAAGGAACTCTTTTGAGAGGTCCATAAATTCATAAAGCTACAAAGAATTGTCATTCTTATTTGTATTTCACTCTAACAAAATACGTAGCATGATTAATAAAATAAGTAAATGTACTTTCTGAAGAAAGGATAAAGAGAGAGAGGGAGAGACAGAGACAAGCCTTTATTAAGTGGTTACTATTTCTTAAGATCAAATTAGCCACTGATAAGAATTTTGACACATAAGAGTTGAAATAGTCAAGAAACAAAATACAAGCTTAAAAATCATGTTATTTTCCTTAAATTCTCCAAGTGGGAGATCTCAGAAATCATGGACTTGTGTCATGCTGACATTGTGTCAGCAATCAGTTAAAAACTTCAAGTATGAGTTCAAATCTGTTCTCAGACATTTATTAGGTGTATTACCCTGGGCAAGTCACTTTACTTTGGTCTGTCTCACTTTCCCCAAATATAATATGGGGATCAACTCCTTGACCCAAACTCCCAGAGCTGTGAAAATCAGATGAAACAGTATTTGTAAAGCTCTTAGCACAGTGTCTGGAACACAGTAGGCACTTAATAAATGTCTGTTCCTTTTTCTTCGCTGTCAGACCCTGTACTAAGCACTGGGGAAACAAATGCGAGTTAAGACAGTTCCTACCCTCAAGGGGCTTACATTCTTATGGGGAAGACAATATATAAAGGGGACTGGTGAGGGAGGCCTGGATCTGGGCAAAATAAGGCAAAAGTTCACCTATCAGAGTCCAGATTGATTTCAGGGGAAAGATCTAAATGTCTAGTGTGGAGGAAGTGGAGGAAATGTCTGGAGAGCAGGTTTAAAGATGTCTAGGAAGTGATATGGAGGCCCTCCAACACTCTAGGGCCCCAATTTCCTCCTGTAATGTTCCCAGGCTGTTCTTTGCTAGATGAGATGTCTTGAACAGACACATTACTCTGCCTGGTTCATTGGGTCTGCTCCCGAATGATCACATTGCTCAGTGTGTCCAGTGGGCTTGGCTCTCTGGGCATATTGTTCTGACCATGGTTGCTCACGGTCTCTACCTCCCACTTTTACGTAGGCAGAATTCCTTGGCAAGGACATTCTAGGTTCTTTCAGAAAGAACCAGAAAAATCCTTACACTGGCACCATTGAGAATCCTCTACCATTTCTGCTCGATTTCAGTCTTGGTTCCTAAGGATTGTCATCAGCCAAATATCAGGATTTGCACTTCAGATCCCAAGCTATCTCATAGTCTATGTATTATCATTATTATTCAAACATATGTAGATATTGTTATGATTAATAAAATACAAATTCATTTAAAAGCATTATTGAATGCGTAGTTAACTTTCTGTTATGTTTCCTCAATGAACAGATACTAATAATATAATTATTAGTCATTACATAGTCATATATATTACATGTATTATATTATAGTCATGTAATGTCATTATTGTCATTAATGTAATTATTATCATGTAGAAGGCCTGATTTTATTTTTTACATCAAATAGGGATCCTAATGCTTGTCCACCAATGGTCATGTGTCAGAATAAGTTTTCATCCTGGTTCCTTCTGATGGCCCCCTGATAAAGAGCATGTCTGTTCAGAGGATTCTGTTTGGTTTCCATGTATACCTTTCTCCTCATCCCAATTCTCCTGGAAGCTGCATCAAAGAAGATTGGTCACTGAATGAAAAAGAAAAACCTACTCAGTAGATTTTTTTAAAAGTAGGTCTGCTCCTTCATGTTTTCTGTTTCCCATCTGTGAACCTCATTGGTATGCTTTGATCTTCTTCCTCAGACTTCAAGGAGGGGGAGAGGGAAAATATCCTCCCCCACCCCAGATCTAACAGCTATGGCATATGCTGTGTAGGTGAGACTGAGGTCATGAACAGGCTGCTCTGTTTTCTGTTTCTTTCCCTAAACACAAGTGACCGAAAGTGATCCTGAAAGTTGTACTTTTCTAGCTTTTGAATCTTGAGTTCCTTAGACTTCCGTTTGGGAAGTATTCTCTGAAGCTACAACTTCTCAGAGAAGTTGATCACTAACAGGGCCATGACTCACTTAGCAGATCAGAGGTGAATGCCTGTTTAGCAGTCCCACAAAGCATTTCATGTTTTATTATTTTAAGTATCAACCAGGAGAATATAATAGAAATGATGGAACATTAGTACCAATCAATGCATAATCATGTCATTTGTATTTTAAGCATTTCTTTTGTGGTGAAGGAAATAAATAGCTGTCCCATATCTGTCCTATATCTTTCTAGAAGGGATCTTATCAGTCCCCTCAGAGGCCATTCTAAACATGAGCCAAATATAAACTTTAAGAGATTTTCCCCAAGAGAGAAGATGAATTCAGGGCATAGATAGATAGATAGGTAGGTAGATA
>CM053585.1:497306660-497345469 GCA_028646515.1 Pseudochirops corinnae
ACTTAACCCCAATTGCCCTGCCCTCCCCCCTCCAAAAAAGCAAAAAACAAAAACAAACAAAGATGTCATGTGTGTTTGCAAAACATAAATTATGGTTAAGGCACAAAATAATGGTTCTTCTAGCTTCTAGCTAAAGACTTCAAATACCCTAGAACAGTGGTTCTCCACCTTCCTAATGCCGCGACCCTTTAATACAGTTCCTCATGTTGTGGTGACCCCCAACCATAAAATTATTTTCGTTGCTACTTCATAACTGTAATTTTGCTGCTGTTATGAATCGTAATGTAAATATCTGATATGCAGCATGTATTTTCATTGTTACAAATTGAACATAACCCACAGGTTGAGAACCGCTGCCCTAGAAGAATCTTCTGGAAAAATTTAAGTATTAGAATAAAAATAATGATAATAGCAGCTAGAATTTATAAAGTTAAGGTTTGCAAAGTGCTTTATATTCATTATTTCGTTTGATTAGACACTATAAACGAAAGTCTCTAAGGATGGAAGCAAATGCGGTATAGAATACTGAAAGGTGAAGAAATTCTAAATACTGTTATATTTCTTGGAGGCTGGCTCCTTTTGGACCCATTCATGTTGTTCTGGGTCTGGTATAAGGGATCCTTGGGAAGTCTGGCCAGATTCATGGTCATCTGTAATCTGAAGAATCCAGGGGGAAACTAGGCTAGCCAAATCAGGAAGTCAGGTTCTTTGTATCAAGGAAGGCCCCAGATTCCAGCCTAGTCCATGATCCCAAGCCTGACCTAGGACCTTTATTGATACATCCTATGGGATGGGGAACCTGTGGCCTCTAGGCTACATGTGGCCCTCTAGCACAGTCCTCAAGTTTGAAATCCAAAATTCCATGAAAGGACCTCACTTGAGAATCTAGAAGGTCCTGTGACTTCAGGGCCACAGATTCCCTGTCTCTGTTAGATCCAATCCAGGCTATGAGATATCTTTAAAATTGGCATGATTTTATTGAACTACTTTATACAGGGAATGATCTGGGGCTGGTTAGAGGTGGGAGCAGAGATAGGCAGGAGACTGAACTGAGGTTACAATGATGTAGTTTATACCTTGAGTCTAGAACTGAACTGTCAGACACACAGCCTGTTTAGTTCACAAGTGATAGGCAACATTCTTCAGAGCAACCAGAATCAGATTAAAATATAATTGGGAAATATTTAACAAAATTTTTAAAAATGCAATAGAATATAGATAATGTCCATATGTGGTTTTCCAATCAGTGATCCTTTTGTATGGTTTAGTAGATACCATTTCTATCTGAGTTTGACCCTTCTGGTCTGGAGGACCCAGGTTTAGGAATTGGTTTGGGCAAAGGGAACGTGGCTAAATGGTTTCTCACATCAATGCAATCTGTCATTGTGCTAGGTACTCAGTAAAATCTTCTCAACCAACTCTTATTGATGGATTAACTGGACAGGAGTCCTACCCTGCTCAACTCATACAACTAAATGGTATCTGTTGTCAAAGTTCCAAGTGTGATGGATGTTCCCTAAAACTATGACAAGTTCATTTGTTCTACCAGTAGAAAGAAAATATTTGGAGTATACCCAGAACACTGCAATCACAATCAGCTATTCACTCTAAAAATGGAAGTGTTCCATTCTGAATAAGTTATGAAAGAAGCTAAAAGAACAACTTAGGGCACTCAACCTCTAATGTCATCAAGAAATATGAAACTATTATGATGCCGGACCTTTGAATGAGAATTTAGGATTTATTGCACGTCTATTAGAATGTTAAATTTTTCATTGCCTGTGTTCCCAGGGTCCTTTGTGAAAATAAAGAAAGCATGGTCATCACATCTTGCAGCCACTTTCATTCAAGATCTGGGAGAGAAACTTTTAGACCTAATAGAGTTTGTGCCCAACTGGTATGCTTTATTCTTTAAAGAAAGGAACTTCAAAGAAAACTTTACTCACATAAGGTATATTGAACACCTGGTGTTGTTCCTAGTGCATGAGCCCTTCTCTTTCTGTTTTCCAGCACTGGATGTTTGTTCATTTAATGTTAAATGATATAAAGGTGGCAGAGCAGAGGGATGTCTTGGATATTCTCAATTATATCCTATCATGAAGTTAGCTTTTAAAACCCAGTCATCCTCTATTGATAAAGATGCTTTCCTTTTATTCTGGCTGTTTGTTGATAATTTTCCAAGATGATTCAGTAGATGAGCTTTTATTTTTTTTTTTAAATAAAATTGAATTTACCCATTCTCCTTGCTAAATAGTACCTGTTTTCAAAATCCTCCTTTCTGTTCTCACTACAGGGGTTAAGACTTGAAATCTGACTTCATTTGAGTTCTTCTTCATTAATATCCTTATTTCCAAATCTTTTTGTCATTAGAACTTACTAAAAAAAAATCTAAGAAAGGCTAAGATCTCAGATTCTCTTATTATCATTATAGAATTATCCCCAAATTAATGGCTAGATTTCAGCTTGAATGTGGCAAAAATATAGCCCAGTTAAAACTAAATTACTTTAGTATCAGTGATTTTACTTTAAAGCTAGAATTTTTTAAAAGTTGCCAAGTCATCAATAATAGACAAGGGAAGTGTTTGACACTTTTTACTTAAGATTTAAACTTAACATTACTTAAAATTTATACCAAACATCTCACAGCATTGTATAGGCAACCAAAGTTTGAAGAATCTATATATGTGGGGGTAATATTGCATCTGAGAGCCTCTGGCTTTTTTCCAATTAAAAAAAAATTAATCTAATGCCCACGTAGGGAAAAATTATTTGCTGTGGGAACAATGTTCCATTGTACTAAGTTAACTGGACATATTACCAGCAGTGGCTGTTACTATATAAATTTCCAGAGGCAACTTCTACTGTGAAAAAAAAAACAACTTATCCCAAACAAAAAATAAACAATAAATCTTAAATTCAAAAAAACCAATCAATAATTCCTAAGTGCAGTGTTAGGCATTAAAAGAACCAGAGAAGAGAAATATTTGAATCATGATTTAGTAATGTCCAATGTTTTATCTAGCACTTTGCAATGGTCTATAGCCATCATTAAGCAGGCTAAACATCTTTTGTAGGACCTTCCTAGCCAATTGATGTGCAATGGCATTGTCAATTTTGAATTTTATCACTTGTCAAAAGGGAAAAGTTTTATTTTAGCTTGTCATCCCCAGTTTTTCATACAAATCCTTTGATTCTGACTAAGAAATGTAGTTATGCTTTATAAGAGTTCTTAACAATTTTTTTTTTTTTTTTGCATCATGGACCCTCCTTTGGAGGTCTGGTGAAACCTAGGGACCCCTTTTCAGAATAGTGTTTTAAAATATATGGTACTACAAAAGTCAGTGAAAATAAAGATGTAATCTTTTCTCCCATCCAAGTTTACAGAAGCCCTGAAATCTACCCACAGATGACTTGGAGGTCTGTGGACCCCTGATTAAGAACCCCTGTTCTACTGAAGATCACAGAGGCATAGATGGTTTGACTAGGTTCACATCGTTAACAAAAAGGTCAAAGTTTCAATAATAAAAAGAAGTAGAAAAAAAATGTATTTGCATCAGTCACTATGAGACTCTGGAAGTAGCTATGAGTTTAGGAGAACACCAAGAATGTGCATCTCAGTGATGAATCACACTTGCTAAATAGGGAATGAGGCAATGTTTGATATTCTCCCTGCCTACCAGAAAAGCCATCTTATTAGATTAAATCCAGAAGGTTATCCTTAATCATTCTTCCTGAAATTTCTTGATCATCCTTCCAATTAATGAATTCAACAATTACTGACTGAAAATGAAAAGCATCTCAGGAATATGGGTTTGATAACACGGATGTTCAAGCACCGTAGGCATATGGGCAATGTGTACAGTATGTACTCAGGCACACCCTCAGAGCTCCAAAAATTATATTGGTATCTTCTGTTTTAAAGTTCACATTTTAAAAGTAAATTTAGTTGTTATTTTAAAAAATTAGTTTAAAATTAAATGTTAAATTAATTAAAGTTAAGTTTACTTATATATTGGTTATTTTAGTTTATCTGATGAATTAAAAATAAGGTCATTTATACTTCAGTATTCAATAAATGCTCACTTTGAAATATATATAATTCCCTGGGAGCACATCCTGATAAATTATGCTGCTCAGAACATTTAATGGCAAGATGTCTCAGAACTCAGCTTTCTTGTCCAAGTGATTCTTTGGCAATATACTAACTTATAGATTATATAGAATCTAATGATTCTATATATTAGATTATATTAACTCATTCATGATATTAACTCATTCATGTCCCTTCACCTTCTGTGCATGAGCCTTGGCAAACCCTCCATAGCAGGCCCTTTAACTTTCTAGAGATCTTCCTCTAATTCTCCTGACATTGTATGAATAACAATGGAACATACAGGCTGTCCATCCATCCCTTGCTCTTAATATATAAGGGTCTAAGTTGTTTTTGTTGTACAGTCAGTTTCAGTAGTGTCCAACTCTTTGTGACTCCATTTGGAATTTTCTTGGTAAGGATACTGGAGTGGTTTGCCATTTTCTTCTCTGGCTCATTGCACAGATGAGGAAACTGAGGTAAATAGGGTTAAGTGACTTGCCCAGGGTCACACAGCTAGTAAGTGTCTGCGGCTCGATTTGAACTCAAGGAGTTGAGTCTTCCCTACTTCAGGCCTGGCGCTCTATGCACTGTGGCACCACCTAGCTGCTCTATAAGGGTCTATGATTAATTTCAAAAACCACCTTTACCAGTATAGGACAGAGATGTGTCTAGACAGAACTAGTGTTAGACATAGAGAAAATGCCCAACAAATGTCTGATAAGTTCAATTGATTTTTGCAGCTCCTTGTTTTAAAAAAAGGAAACTTGCATATGTATTATTTGTATATGTCTATACTGCTTATGTAACGACCCAAGTTCTCCACTGAGAGTAGCTAAGTCCACTCCCTGAGTGTCTGGTGACTCTCCAGAACCCTGGCAGGCGACTGGGGAATGTGTGATCACAGCATGCCCATCCCTCAGCCCCCTCCTCAGGTGCAGCTAAGTGGAGCACTGGGCCCTGGAATCAGGACCACCTGAGTTCAAATGCAGTCTAAGATACTTGACTAGCTGTGTGACTACAGACAAGTCACTTAACCTCAGTTTCCTGGTCTATAAAAGTGGGTATAATAATACCATCTACCCCCTAGAGTTGTGTGGATAAAATAATATTTGTAAAGTGCTTTGAAAGCCTTAAAGTGCCATGTAAATGCTAGATATTATTATCAAGCTTAAGGTGCTTACACTTAAAGACACCTTATATTATAAATGTCCTGGCCTTGGATTTTAATTACAACATATAAAGATAACCACCCAGTCATGACCTAGATCTCAGAATATGTTAGTTTTCTTGTTTCTGCATGAAATAGAGCTTTACCATGGGGGAAAAATAACATAGCTCGTATAGACTTGCTCTTGTAATAATATTGTATCATCCATTAATTAAGCTAACAAAACAAACTGGTTTCCAGGTATAGAGTCTTGAAATGAAAAATGTTTCCCTGTCAGAGGTTTCTTGGTATTTTCTTGTATGTTTGCACCTTAGGTATCCTTGAATGTGGAAATATGGGTTTTTGGAAGATCTCATTTCCTCTAGGATAAAATACGAACTTCTCAGACTGGCATTTAAGGCCCTCGGCAATCTGGTTTCCACCCTGCTGATTTACTTTGCCTTACTCTACAAAGTATGCACTCCAGCCAGCCTAGAATACCAACTGTATTCTGAGGACACCGCTCCATTTCCTACTTCTCCATGGTCTTGCAGGCTATCCTGGCAATGCCTGTGGGTGTCACACAAGTTACCCTGGTCCTTGCCACTTGAAAGGCAGAGTTACACTACCACCATAGTAGGAGAGAAGATGGAATGAAGGCTAAGCTTTTGATTCATGTTGAAGGTCTCTCTACAATGGTGATAATGTAACAGAAGAGCTTGAGAAATGGACCCCAATCCCTCTCAGTTTCCAGGTTCTAAACCCATCACTAAATCCAGTCTAGATGCAGTGTATGGAACTGGAGCAATGATATGCAATGTCATTCAGGGGTCTCCTTAATGGAAAGGGAGCAGGTAAACCTCCCAGAGGTTATTATTGTTAAATACAGATAAGGAAACTGAGGCCCAGAAAGTTTAAATGACATGCCCAAGGTCACACAGATGAGTCTCAGAGCTGGATGTCAAACCCAGGTCATCTGTCTCCAAACACAAAACTTTTTCTACTATATTCCCCATTTTTGTGCATGGTACTATCTTTCTGTGAGTCGCATAGTCTCAAAATTTTTTTAATAATCTTCAAAACTCTTCCCCTTATTTCCATCTCCATATGCAGTCATTAAGTCTTATTCTTTCTTTTTTTTTTTTTTGCTTTTTTTTTTTGGAGGGGGGAGAGTAGGGCAATTGGAGTTAAGTGACTTGCCCAAGGTTATACAACTAGTAAGTGTGTCAACTGTCTGAGGCTGGATTTGAACTCAGGTCCTTCTGACTCCAGGGCCGGTTCTCTATTCACTGCGCCACCAAGCCACCACCATTATTCTTTCTAATATACTTTTCAATTCTTTTCTTATATTCATCCTTTTCTTTTCATTTCCTAACACTGTTGTACCTAAAGAAACGAGTGAGACCCCAAGTGCAAACTTTGGAAGTGGACTTTATTTAGTGTGCACTGTAAGGGGCAATTGCTCAAATCAAACAGGCCTGACCAAGGGTAGGTCACTGGTATATAAAGGCAACCCCCGACTCTTAATGGTCAGGGATTGCGTAAGCAGGAGTTTACAGTAGGGATTGACTAGTACACATTTTAATTTTCCTGGGTGTGGGGGAAACCATGGGTCCCTGCAGCCAACTAGTGAAGCCAACTTCTGTGAAGAAACAGGAAGAAGATAATTGGCTAGGGCACAATGAGGGGAGGGGAAGGGATCAGAGGAGCCAAACTGAGGCCAGGTACAACACGACCCCCAACTCACTCCAACATTTTAGATCAAACTACTGCAAAAGACTTTGAATGGTCCGCCTGCCTCTCATTGCTTGTCTCTCTCGTCTGTCCCCTGTGGGGTTATCTGAAACTTCTTAAAAATACCACTGTGGTCAGGCCATTCCCTCTCTTTTCGAAAACTTTCATTGGTTCCTCTTGCTTACAGAATCAAAGCTTCAAGTCAAAGGAGCCAAGTTTTCAAAGCCTTCTGCAGTTTGGTCCCAGGTGAAATTTCCAGTCTTCTCTCCAGCTCCTCACTTTTCCAAACCTTCTCCAGCTAACCGGTCTCCTCAAAGTTTTCCAAATATGAGCTTTCATTCAAGCCATCAAACGCCCTCTGCCTTTTTCTGTGGCTAATTAGCTTTTAAAATTAATTTATTTGTTTTTAGTTTTCAACATTCTCTTCCACAAGATTTTAAGTTCCAAATTTTCTCCCCATTCTCCCTTCCCCTCACCCCAAAATGGTGTGCATTCTGATTACTCTTCCCCCAATCTGCCCTCCCTTTTATCACTCCCTCCCCCTTCTCTTATTCCCTTTCCCTTCTATTTTCCTGTAGGATAAGCTAGATTTCTATACCCCATTGCTTGTGTATCTTATTTCCCAGTTGCATATAAAAACAATTTATAACTTTCAGTTCCACATTCTCTCCCTCCCTCACTCCCCACCCACCTTCATTGAGAAGGTGAGCAATTTGATATCTGTTGTACATGTGTAACTAAGGGTATTTCCCTCCGTCTTTTCCCACCCCCACCCTGTTGCTTCTGATTACCCCTTCCCCAATCTTCTGCCCTCCCTTCTGTTACTCCCCCCCAACTCCTTCCCTCCTACTTTCCTATGTGGTAAGATAGATTTTCATGTCCAACTGAGTGTGTACGTTATTCCCTCTTTAAGCCAAATCCAGTGAGAGTAAGGCTCACTCATCCCCTCTCACTTCCCCCCTTTCCCCTCCATTGTAAAAGCTTTTTCTTGCCTCTTTCATATGAGATAATTTACCCCACTCTACCTCTTTCTTTCTCCTTCTCCCAATACATTCTCCTCTCACCCCTTAATTTTTTTTTGGATATCATCTCTTCATATTCAACTCACCCTGTGCCCTCTCTCTCTATATGTAAATATATATATATATATACACATATACGTGTGTTTATAGATATATACACACATACATGCATACATACATATATATGTATGTATATATGTCTTCCCTCCAACTAGACTAATACTGAGAAAGGTCTCATGAGTTACAAATAACATCTTTCCATGTAGGAATGTAAACAGTTCAACTTTAATAAGTTCCTTATGATTTCTCTTTCCTGTTTACCTTTTCATGCTTCTCTTGACTCTTGTATTTGAAAGTCAGATTTTCTGTTCAGCTCTGGTCTTGTCATCAAGAATGCTTGAAAGTCCTCTATTTCTTTCTTTCTTTTTTTTGCTTTTTAGAGGGGGGGAAAGCAGGGCAATTGGGGGTAAGTGACTTGCCCAAGGTCACACAGCTAGTAAGTGTTAAGTGTCTGAGGCAGGATTTGAACGCAGGTCCTCCTGACTCCAGGGTCAGTGCTCTATTCACTGTACCACCTCGCCATCCCAGAAAGTCCTCTATTTCGTTGAATGTCTATTTTTTCCCCTGAAGGACTATACTCAGTTTAGCTGAGTAGGTGATTCTTGGTTTTAAATCTAGCTCTTTTGACCACCAGAATATCATATTTCAAGCTCTCTGATCCCTTAATGTAGAGGCTGCTAAATATTGTATTATTCTGATTTTGTCTTCACAATACTTGAATTGTTTCTTTTTGGTTGCTCACAATATTTTCTCCTTGACCTGGGAACTCTGGAATTTGGCTACAATACCCCTAGGAGTTTTCCTTTTGGTAGCTCTTTCAGGAAGTGATTGGTAGATTCTTTCAATTTCTATTTTGCCCTCTGGTTCTAGAATATCAGGGCAGTTTTCCTTGATAATTTCTTGAAAGATGATGGCTAAGCTCTTTTTATGACTATGAGTTTCAGATAGTCCAATAATTCTTAAATTATCTCTCCTGGATCTATTTTCTAGGTCAGTGGTTTTTCCAATGAGATATTTCACATTGGCTGCTATTTTTTCATTCTTTTGGTTTTGTTTTATGATTTCTTGATTTCTCATAAAGTCATTAGCTTCCATTTACTCCATTCTAATTTTTAAGGAATTATTTTCTTCAATGAGCTTTTGGACCTCCTGTTACATTTGGTCAATTTTGCTTTTTAAGGGGCAGCTAGGTGGCACAGTGAATAGAGCACTGGCCCTGGAGTCAGAAGGACCTGAGTTCAAATCTGGCCTCAGACACTTAACACAAAAAACTAGGTGTGTGACCTTGGGCAAGTCACTTAACCCCAATTGCCCTACCTTGCCCCCTCCAAAAAAAAAAAAAAAAAGCAATTTTGCTTTTTAAGGCATTCTCTTCCCCATTGACTTTTTGGACCTCTTTTGCCATTTGAGTTAGTCTATTTTTTTAAGGTGTTATTTTCTTCAGTATTTTTTGGTTCTCCTTTAGCAAGCTGTTGACTCATTTTTCAATTTTCTTGCATTTTTCTCATTTCTCTTCCCAATTCCTCCCCCTACTTCTCTTACTTAATTTTCAAAATCCTTTTTGAGCTTTCCCATGGCCTGCAGCCAATTCACACTTTTCTTGGAGGTTTTGGATGTAGGCGCTTTGGCTTTATTGTCTTCTGGTTTTATGTTTTGATCTTCTCTGTCACCAAAGTAAGATTCTATAGTCTGATTTTTTCCTACTGTTTGCTCATTTTGCCAAACAATTACTTGACTTTTTATTTCTTTGTTAAGGTAGGACTCTGCTTCTAGTGTGGAGGGTGCACTGTCCCAAGCTTCAGGGGTTTGGGGCAACTGTTTTCAGAAATATTTCTAGGGACCTGTAAATTTTCAGTTCTTCCAAGGTGGTATGATCAAAGAAGAGGTGTTTATTCCTCTCCTGATCTTTGCTTTGGTTTGTGAGTGACCATAAGCACTCTTTTCTGCCTTGGAACTGTGAAGAGGATTCCCTCTTCATCTCAGTCAGAAGCTCTGTCATGCTCATTCTTCTCCTCACCCCAGGACTGTTACCCAAGACTGCAACCCATATTGAAACATGGGCAAAGAAAGAGAATCCTGCCTCAGTGCCAGAAAAGAGATCCCTGCAATGACCCTGTGATCAGCTTATTGATCCCACCACCATCTGTGAGCTGAGGAAGTAGCCACTGCTGCTGCCACTGCTGCCACCACCACCACTTCTGCCACTGCTGCCCCAGGGCTGGGGCTGGACAGTGCTCCTCTCTCATCCAGATCCAACAGACCTTTCCTTCTAAGTTGTCTTGGTGTTTGTGGGTTGAGAAGTCTGGAAACCACCACAGCTATCAGTGATTCGGTGCCCTGAGGCTTGCTCTGGCCCTGGTTATGCTGCCACAGCCCATACTGGACTGCACTCCTCTCTCAGACTGGTGCAACAGGCCTTTCCCATTGACCATCCAGGTTGTCTTGGGCTAGAAATTTGTTTCATTCTGTCATTTTGTGAGTTCTGTTGCTCTAGAATTTGTTTAGAGTCATTTTGTGCAGGTATTTGGACAGGTTTGGGGGAGATCTCTAGCAAGTCCCTGTTCTTACTCTGTTATTTTGGCTCTACCCCCTACCTGATTAAACTTTAACCATCCATTAAGACCCAGCCATCAAAGAATCCCAGAGTTTGAAGAGACCTTGGAAGACATGTAGCTTATGCTCCCTCAACCCTATATGCAATAAGTTTCCAAGCCTTATTGCTCTACCCCCACAATGTCACTCACATCTATCTCCTCTTCTCCACTCACAGTCATCAGTCTAGTTAAGGCTCTCACCAGCTCTCATTTGGAATGGTGCTTTAGCCATCTAATTAGTCTGCCTGCCTCAAAGGTCTCTCCTCTTTAATCTGTCATTGGCAGAGCTGCCAAAATAATTTCCTAAAGCACAGATCTGATCTGAAGTTCCTGTCACTTCTCTACTAAATCCAACAGCTCACCATTGCCTCTAGGATCAAATATTATCTCCTCTGGCTGTTAGAATCCTTCACAACCTGCTCCCAAAATTATTTACATATTACCCTTTCTCTCACATGCTGTAGTGCAGCCAAATTGGCCTCCTTGCTTTTCCTCAAATACAACATCACCCACCAATTTTAGGCCTTTGCAGCATCTGTCTCTCATGCTTGGGACGCATTCTTTCCTCATCTCCACCTCTTAGAATCTCTTTTTCTGTTCAAAACCCTGCTCTTGTACTACCTTAAACATAAAGCATTTTCTTATCCTTTCAGCTTCTGGTGCCCTTCCATCATCCAATTTACCTTATATTTATTTTATATATACTTATTAATGTACCTGTTGTCTCCCTTGGTAGAATATAAGCACTTTGACAGCAACAACTATTTCTCTTTTGTCTTTATAACTTTGTACTTAGCACAATGTCCGGCACATAGCAGGTGATTAATAATTGCTCATTAACTTATTGTCATCCCCACTTAGAAAGGGGGAAATGTACCTAGAAAAGTATGGGGGCTTGCTCATGGACATGCAACTAGCAAATTATGTCTCTATGCTTTGAAAATTTCTCTTTCAAAAAACTCCCAGTCTAATAGTGGAGACATGGTGGACAAACTAAGATTCATGTAAGTATGAGCAAGTAAATATAATGATTATGCAAGTTTATTAGTGGGAAACAGTAGGTCAAAGAGTGTGTTTGTGGTTTGAGAGATGGGTGGGGTTAATTAGATAAAATTTCCTAAATTAATATGGACCTTGAAATATGAAAAGGAAGAATTTGGTTTGGAGGAATGGAATTCCATTGAAATACTTCAAAGGAATGGTATGTCCAAGGCCACAGGCTCTAAAAAGAAAGGCATTGGAACCCAGCATTTCACTACATTGCTATATGCCCACATGATAATGCATGCCATAAACATCAGCCTAATGATATACTATAATTATACTTAATAATACACTATAATATAATTGAATTATGTTATAATGCAATAGTAAAAACAACATCAAAAAGAGCTTAGTTATTACAATGCTAGCTATCAGTCAAAACCAAACTTTTACCTTGCTTTTAAAATAAATGCATATAATACACATTTATTTGTAAAGAAGGATAAATACAAGTTTGTACGTGTATGTAAATCTCTATATCATATAGCTTTCAAGTCCATTTTTAAACACTGATATTCTCTATCAAAACAGTTGAACCCAGAGTTGTCAAGAAAGAAGAGAAGGAGAGATTGTTTGGGGGAAATTGCAAAATTCCCTATCTTTCCATCACTGGAAAGGTCCATCTTTTCCATGCAAACTTTTTATCAGAGCTATTGTGTGGTAGTGACACTTGGAACACCACTCCTTCTAAAGATCTAAAGGTGAGCATGACACAGAAGGCAATGGAAAGGCATGTGATAGATGTGAGCAGACCATAAATAGCCAGTAAAGACAAAAATAATGGGTGTCCTCAAAGAATTGTAAGACAGAAATAGTAGGTGGGAAGTTCATGTGGTGAAAGCAAGGGATAACAGGTGGACAACCAGAATAATCTACCATGAAGGAAAGTCTCAGCATGGGGAGAAAGCAAGAAAGGTCTCCAACACATTGGGTGGATCCTCATGGGAAAAGGTGAGAGAAGTAGCACAAAGTAGGTAAAAATCGATGAGTTGCAATCAATGTCTTTCAAAGCAACTCTTGAATCTATGAGATTACAGATCTGTTTGAATACTTTAGAGTATTTTCAAGAAAAGTTTCATCCCAAGATTGGATTCAAGTAAATTAAATTTTCTGCCACAGCAATTCTCTATCTATTGATGTCATGAAAAAGACATTCTCCACATCTGTAAAAGTAGTACTCACACCAAAGAAATCATGGGTACCTGAAATAATAAAGTAAGTATTCTCTTCTGGCAATGCTCTACAGAAAAACTATATGGAACAGGGCAATGTCCAAACAACCAAAAGCAACAGAAATATGTAGAGGGGACAGACATAAGATGCCACATGTTATCAACAATGGCTTGACATCGTCATAGGTACACATAGTTCAAGGGCTGGCTCCTTGTGCCAAAGGACTGGTTCATTTGTCATATTTGTACACTCAGCATCTAGAAGAATTCCTGGTACATAGCAGATGCTTGTTGATTGATCGCTAGGAAGGACTGGGACTATAATGTGTCATGAGTGAAAAATAAGAGATGGAAGCCATGGATAATTTTTCCCCCAGATGCCACACATCATAGTGTAATGGTAATTAACTTAGCAGGTACTTAGCCCTTAGTAAGTAAGGGCTAAGTATTTCTGTTAAAGAAACAGAAGGTGTGAACTCTGTCTCGTGTTGCTGACATAACAGGAAGGGGTTGGCTGAGACAGGAAGCCTCTGTGTGTGTGTGTGTGTGTGTGTGTGTGTGTGTGTGTATTTAAGAAGAGCTCAGAGAAGAGACAGACAGAATCAAGAATTTTTGCTCCTGGTGGAGGAAGCAGAATTGTTCCAGCATCTGGGAGCTGGACTACTACTAGACTGAGAACTGAGTTTTCTATGAGACCAGAATCTGGTGAAGGCCAAAATGGCTGTTGCCTCCTGGAAAGCTAAGATTTCTTCTGGGTCCTATGGCCAGCTGAACTGCTGGAAGACTGAAGAAGCATGACCAGGATAAGGCTCTGTTTGTTTGTGGCTTGGTTGATCCTTGAGTTCCTGGCAACAGAAGTTATGAAGGTTTTGAGATGTATTGGACCCTGTGAACTTCAGTGTGTAACAAGAACTGTCCAGAGGACTGGACGAGAACCTGGGAGCTGTCTGCCTCTGAATCCAGGTGACTGGTGGATTCAGATGGGACCATGGAAGGGGATCCAGGGAATCTGGGAGACCACCCTGAGTCAAGATGAAGAAAAGGCTTCTCCTTGGATATTGAACGTGTGATGAAATTGAAGTTTACTAGACACTGAGGGTGGCAGGTTTGTGTAATTTTCTAATGATTGTGTTTAGTGATTAATGATACTTAGTAATTGTGAATCTGGATAAGTGACTGATTAAGTTAACTTCCCCAGGAGTGGAAGACTGACTTGTATTGTGAAATGATTGAATGATTAAGTAAAGAGGGTTTCCCTCTTAGGGAAACCAGATGATTATTTTTTTGTTCTTTGTTCTAAATACTGTGGGCACTTTGGTGAAAACTATGTGGCCATTCTAATGTTAAGCTGTTGTCAACACTATATTGTGATTTTCTGTGATAAGATGTAATGTTGTAAATATTATACTGTACCTTGATTTTCTGAGAAAGTTTGCCTTGATTTGTTATGGAATAAGTGGAGTGTTCACTATACTGTGTAATCAGAACCTTAAAAGCTGTTCACAGTAGCATTCTTTTGGGAAGCTGCTCTTGCATGAGGTTATACATAGACATTAGTGAATGTGGAAAGTTGCTCTTGGAAGCTCTGCCCATTCCTCAGGTTCTTTCCCTTCCATAGAAGGGCTTACTTATTGATTAGAAGGTTTGTTTTTCATATCCAGTAGATTTCATTCACAACTTGGACTTTCCAAACTTCTCTCTAGCTACCTTGTTCCACACCCCCCTTTCATCTCCCTTTTTCTCTTTCCACTTCCTATTTATATATTATTGTCTTTTGCCATGAGAACATAAGCTCCCTGGAAGTTGGGCATACTTATTTCTAGTCGTATCTCAGTGCTTAACAAAGTGCCACATAGTACTAAATATTTTATCAATCTATGATGACATGAAAAACCAAAAAGGGGTGGGGGACATAAATTTCTGCAAAACTCAGAAACTCAGTTAAAAGATCCAGACAAAAAGGAATTCTGACTGCAAAGGAACGTGCATGTGACCCCAACCTTGCAATTGTTTGTAAAAGAATCAATTACATTAGAGAAGCATCAGCAACTGCTCCAACCACTCCCATGAATCTCCATTTTTGGCTCAGTCTTCTCTTTCTGTGCTAAATCAGCACTTTTGGAAACAGAGGCTCCTGACCAACTGCTGCAACATCACATAGCTTTCACAGAGATAATTCAATTCAATGAGCAGTGAATAGACACCTTTGCTAAACTTTTGAAGAGTTATAGGAATGCTGTTCATTCCAACCTGATCAAAACTTCTGTAGATGGTAACTGAGAAGCATGACACTTTGGGGATGAGTATGTGGAAAGCTTAAATACTTACTTATATACTCTATACTATATATATATTTTTTAAAAACTTACCATATAAGAAAAATCTCTTACCTGTTGACTGGTCTAAGTTTTTATTTAATGAGAGGGTTTTTTTTTTTCTTTTTGCTTTTTAGAGGGGGAAAGGCAGGGCAATTGGGGTTAAGTAACTTGCTCAAGGACACACTGCTAGTCAGTATTAAATATCTGAGGCTAGATTTGAACTCAGGTCCTCCTGACTCCAGGCCCATTGCTCTATTCACTGTACCACCTAGCCGCCCATAATGAGAGGTTTTTTTGGGCACATATAATACATATTGATTTATGGAGAGTTGTTGATAACCATAATTCACTGATCACATAATTCTTTATAGCAAAAACATTGGCAAAGATAGGTGATGCTGTCAAACTACCCAAACAAGTTATCTTAAAATTGATCAGCATAATCAATTGGAGAATGACTGAACAAGTTGTCATATATGAATGTAATGGAATATTCTTGTGCTATAAGAAATGACAAGCAGGTAGATTTCAGGAAAACCTGGAAAAACTTACAAGAACTGATGCAAAGTGAAGTAAGCAGAACCGGGAGAACATTGTACACAGAAACAGCAGCAAAGATGAACTATGAATAACTTAGCTCTTCTTAGCAATACAATGATCCAAGACAATTCCAAAGGACTCAAAATGAAAAATGTTATCCACATCCAGAGAAAGAACTGATGGAGTCTAAATGCAGATTGAAGCGTACTATTTTCACTTTCTCTTTTTTCTGTTCTTTTCCTTTGGGTCTGTTTCTTCTTTCACAACATGACTAATATGGAATTATATTTTACATGACTGCACATATATAACCTACTTAAAATTCTTACCTTTTTGGGGAGGAGGAAGGGAAGAGAGAAAATCTGGGACTCAAAAAAAATGTTTTAAACAAATGTTTAAAAAATAGTCTTTACATGTAATTGGAAAAAATAAAATTCCGTCAAAAATAAAAATAAAATTGATTAGTATAGAATCCAATATTTACCAAGTAACTCAATCCTATCCAGATAAACTTTTGTCCTATTTTTTGTGTGGTTTCATTTTTAGTATAGTTTACCTTGTTTTCTGAAGGTTAGTCTATTATTTATTTTAACTTTTTAAAATGAAATTTCAAAACAAGGCCTAGCACACATATAATTCAGTGGGAAAAGGACTGAATTTGGATTCAGGTGATCTGGGTTCAAATCTGGCTCTACCACTCATTGTAAATCTTCACTTCTCTGGGTTCTGGTATCTTCATTGCTAGAAGGAGAGGGTGGAAGCTGATGACCTCTAAGTTCCCTTCTCATTCTAAAGTTATGGTTCCCTCATTAAAAAAAAAAGTGAAAACAAGCAAACATTTTAAGGTCATTGGTTCTTGCCACTTTGTATAATGATTTTATTTTGGTGGTGCAGTAGCTAGAGGACTGTACCATGGAGTCAGGAAGACTGGAGTTCAAATCCTTCCTCAGACACTTCCTGGCTGTGTGGCGATAGGCAAGTCACTTAACCTTTATTTGCCCATTTCCTCATCCATGAAATGGGGATAATAATAGTACTTCCCTCCCAGAGTTGCTGTGAGGAACAAATGAGATAATAATTATAAAATGCTTAGCACAGTGCCTGGCACATAGTAGGTAGGCATCACATAAATGCTAACTATTATCATTGCTTTACTTTCTTATGGGCACGCAGCTTTTTAGCTGGCAGGAATATTTTGTTCTATTTATTTTTCAGAAGCAAAGTTTCAACATTACCTCATAACTTTACTAAGAAGGAGGGGGTAGAATTTGATGTTTACTTTTAGATCCAACCTCCGCATTCTTAAAAATCATGTTTCCCACACTTAAAAAGCTCCTAAAGAATTCTTTGGTGAAAAGGTGGTGATCTTACAGATTCCCTGGGGTACTCATGATTCACCTCCTTTGGAGTTAGCTCATTGTTAATATTTTAAGGGCTGGTAGTCTTGGGACCTTAAGGCAACTGCCCTCTTCACTCACTCAATGCATTATCACACACCCAAGTCACATTTATATACTATTCTAATGTGTACAAAGCACTTTCCTCTCCATTACCCCGTAAAGTCGGTAGTTCAAGAAAGTATTATCGTCTGAAGTTTCCAGATGAGGCTCGCCAAAGGTCATATACTAATAAATGCCAGAGCTTGAACCCTGAGCACTTTACTCAGTTCACTGTAGTTTCCCCTGCATTAAGTTGACTTTAGCTACACCCCACTGATGTTCTTTGTCTAGGAAGTTGAAATAAAGATGAAGTAAAGATAAGCTTTAAATATGCCACTCATTATTCAGTGGAAAACTCACTTTTTCTAATTATTTGGAGATAAAGGCAAGGAACCTTAGAAAAAAACTTTTAAAAAAATCTAACAAAAAGAAATGGATGCTAAAAGGGATTAATTAAATTGTGGATTGGAAGTTGTTCCTTTGTTTTCTCTGACCTAACAGCGGTATAGTATTTTTTTTGAGTAATATCAATTCTATTTCTTTATATCTGCATATGCTACAAATCTAAGTTTAAATTCCACTTATCTGTGAAATGGACAATGAACCTGTTGGAGATCATTTGGATTCTACAGAAAGCTTTTAGTGCTATATTAATATAATTCATTCATATTTATCAAGCACCTACTAAGTGAACCATATTGTGCTAGAGGCTGGGAAAGATTCCCTTGCAGAGAAATAACCATAAGGCAAATTAATATATTAGAAGGGCATAAAAGAAATGCAAAGGGCCGTGACTGCCGAAGTCCCAGCAGTTTTAATAATTGGAAAGGGCTGATAACACCTTTACAAGGTAACTCGCTAGGCACACAAAAGGAATACAGGTTGTACCTAAAGGTGTGGTAACAAAACTCTTCCTTCCAACTCTGGATTTTTATTGAACCCAATCCACGTTGAAGTATTCACCATACTAGTCCTGCTCTCTAGAAAGCAGGAAAATCTGATCTGAAACATGAGGTCAAAATAATTCTGACCCAATTTAAAACTGAGGTCAACCTATGTTGAACCATAGCCACCAGAGTCCATGCTGAGTACAACATACAAAAACAGGAAGCAAGAAATAATAGAGTCAGTGTGCAGATGGCCAGACTTCAAGTCCGAAGGTCCTGGGTCTAAATCCTGTCTCTGACTTATGTGACCATAAGGAAATAATTTAACTTTTTTTTTTTGCCTTAATTTCCTCATTGAAAATAGAGACAAAAATAACATTTATGTCATGCTTTAAGGTTTGCAAAACAGTTTATGTGTTATCTCATTTTATAATGAATGATATCTATGGTACCTACTTCGTACAGTTGTGATGAAATTTACATAATAAAAAATGATCAATATCTTTTAAGGTTTGTAAAGTGCTTTATAGATATTATCCTCACATCAACCCTGGGATATAGGTACTATTATTATCCCCATTTTCTAGATGAAGAAACTGAGGAAGACCGAGGTTACTGGACTTGCCCTGTCTCCCACCTTGTTAAGCATTTGATTAAGTATTTCCTGATTCCTGGATGTGCTACCTACCTACCTAATAATGTGTGTAAAGCACTTTGCAAACTTTTGATTGCTATGTAAAAGTCAGTTAAAATTCCCATTTCCTTGTGATATTTGAAAAGAACCTCCATAAGCTTTCTCTTCTGATGCCTTGTTGTTGCTGCAGATGTAAATGGGTTCTTGAAGACTAGACCAGTGGAGCCAGAGCTTTGATAGATTCCAGGAAATACAAAAGGTTTTACCTTTAAAGAGACAGCTGGGGGTATTTTAGACAAGAAAGATCATGTTTTAATTCAGAAGACTTGTATTTGAATCTTGGCCTTGCGACTTATTATCTGGGTACCTTAACTTTTCTATGCTTACTACCCACTTCATAGGGTCGACGTAAAGAACAAACTTCATAAACCTTTAAAAATGTATAAACCATAGTTGGTTTTATAGTCCCAGAAATAATTAACTATACTTGTTGTCTGAGGACCCACTCATTGTGGAGGTGTTCAAAACCACAGCTATTAGGTGATGCTTGAAATGAGAACCATTAGGTGATGACATTTTTTAGCCACAGAAACTTAAGAAGATTGTCTATTATTGTATAGAGAGATTGCAGTTTCCATTGGTAGAGGGAATACCTGCACTGACAAAGCCAGTTTCTGAGATCTTTGACATATGTGTTTAAAATTAAATAAGATTGAATGTTTTAAATTTTTTATTGGTATAGCCCACACACATTACACTCAGCTCTCAATTCATGGGATCTAGTGAGTTCAGTGCCGTGTATTTTGGATGATAAACATTATCCCACTTGGCTCAAGTTCCCTGGGTAACCTTTAAAATCATCTGAATTCAGTTTATACCAAGCTAACAGCACAGAAACGGCTTTAAATAAATGAAACAATCGGGACTAACACAATTAGCAGAGGAAGAGGGAAAGCAATCTATACACACAGCTTGTAGGTATTAGGGTCTCATTCCAAATGCAGAGAGTGTGGGAAACAATTTACTTTTTGAAACAAGTTCTCTGA
The DNA here is from genome assembly GCA_028646515.1 of Pseudochirops corinnae. NCBI lineage: Eukaryota > Metazoa > Chordata > Mammalia > Diprotodontia > Pseudocheiridae > Pseudochirops > Pseudochirops corinnae. The sequence continues at coordinate 497,326,391 of CM053585.1, forward strand.
GGAGGGAAAGGCATGTAAATATTTCTTGCATGCTTGGATGTAAGGGTAGGGGAGAAGATTCACTCATGCAATGTCTGAATCCCTGGCCTCACGGATGGCATCTGCCACATTCTGTCTTCTGTCCAGTCACAGCAGGAGGACTTCTCTCTTTCTCTGTGCTCTCTCCAGTTTGTTCTGGGCATCTGGCAAGCAGACTGTATCGCCACTGTCCATCCTGTACCCAGTTCCACGATGATGGCTTCTCTCCTTAGGTTTCTACTGTAGCCCATCTGTTGGAGCTGTCCCTTGCCCTGAGTGGAGTGTGTCACAGGAACTGAAGTCTTAGGAGCTTCTTCCAGGGCCAAATGTTCTTAGGATAGTAGATCTGGGGCTCAAAGAATAGTGGGGAAATGAACAACTAGTTTTCACAGAAGAATTGTTTTTAGAACCAGGCCCAATTTGTGTGCCAAAAGTTATCCATTTTTTTTGTCCTTTATTTTCAGACACATTCTTTGAGAAATAGATTTTTTCCAGCAGAACACTGACATATGTATTTGAAATTAAGACTGAATAGTTTTTAAATAGTTATTGGCATAACTCACATTGTGCACAGCTCTGAATTAACGTGAACTAGTGGGTTCATCCCTTCAAGTTCAATCCCTGCATTTCACATATGAAGAAAGTGAGATACAAAAAGCTAAGTGGCTTGCCTAGGATCTCACAACCAATAAGAGAAGATTTGAACCCATATGTTTCTGACTCCAAGTTCAATCTTCCATCCATGACATGTGAGAAATGATATCCTTCCCTCAGAGGTGTTCTCTGTAACCTGTAAGATGAGGAAGTTAGACCAGATCAACCCTAAGGTCCTTCCCAGCTCTAGATTTATGCCTTTATGAATGTGGGGTATAGAAGAAGGATCTTGTGTCTTTCAATTTACTCAAGTTTTTCCTTGGAAGGTCTATTTTTCTATTGCTGTTCATTCTTTTAATTTCTCGCAGAAAATAATTTTATTTCTTGGAAACAAATTACTGCTTCTAAATGTAAGAATACATATGAAACTCTTTATATTAGAAGTTCTAGATTGGGGTGATATTTCCAAAAAATGTTAATTTTGTCAATTGTCAAGATCTTCCTAAACACAAACAACTAAATAATCAGTTAAGTCCAGAATTCACACAGAGTTTCTAAACATTTTCTTTGTAGTACTAAAGAAAGAAAGAACATTAGGAAGTGAGATAGTTCAGGTCAGGCCTAATTTGGCAAACAATTCTTTAATCCACTTCTGCATATTGATTTGCAGATTCTGAAGTCTTGACACATATTGTACTTTGATTCTGGTAAATCACATGCTTATTCTCAGCAACTGTCAAAAACATGGTGGGGGGGGATGGCAGGGAACCTACCTCTGTTTGAATGAGAGATAACTGTATATGGAATTTCCATTTTGATTTGCTAAATCAATTTTCTAAAAAGTTCCATTTAATCACTTATAATTCTTTTAAATTTGAGTGTAGTCTAATTTTTTTTTTAATTCTCCAAAAGTTAGATTGCTAGATGTATGGTACAGAGAAATTCTACAGAAGGTAAACCTTTCCTAACCAGGTGGTTTGGGATGAGTCTCCATAACATAAGGAAAAGGAGAGAGCTGATAAACTCCCATTTGGTTTAAACTATATAATATATTATGTAATTTCCCTGCCCTCTCTGCCCTCTCTAAATTAAAATTTGAAGTCTAATTTATCAACTCTTCTTATACTAATCAAATAAATTGGAATTCTCTTAATTTTTTAAGTAAAAAGTCAACAAGAGTCGCTTTTGCATTTAACAGCTTTGTTTCTATTGTTGACATGAATGAATAAAAAGATATTCAATGTAATAACGCCCCAGACATAAAGCTTCAACTCTTAATTGCATGAGTTTTATGCCCTCCTATTGACATCTCATAAATGAAAACAATCTTCAGAAACACAGGCCATCCATTTCTATGATTATGAATAAAGTTTTCGGTGTCCACTTGGCCACCTAAACTGGACACCAATAAATGAAGTGGTTATAACATGTTTTAATATTAATATTATTCAAGTATAACACTTAAATGACACATTTATAGCTCAAGGACCTTGAAAAGCACCACAGTTCCATTTACAGAGTATATACACTTCTTCGACACAGTAAATAATAATTATTAAAGTGTTTGTGCAGCTGAAACTCAGAGGTGAGGCTGCAGTTGCCCTGATTAAGGCAATGCCCTTCTGCAAAAGGTTTTAGATTGGGCTTGTTAAAACATGACTATGATTAGAATGGCAGTAACTTTGCCTCCCCATTCCAGAAATAGTCTCCTGTTTTAAACCTTTTCATAATAAAAGCAGCATAATGAAAGACAAGACCTCACAGAGATAATTCAACTTTTGGCAACTATCAGTGCCAGGTCTCCAAATGAAGAATGGAAGTTTTAATGCTATCTTTCCAAATAATCTTTTGTTCGACTTTTAATCTTTCAGCGCCACAGCAGTGAATAGAACTGAATAGGAAATGGGCAATAATGACACAACAAGGCCCTGCCCAAAGGTTCGTCATCATTAAGGTACGTCTGGAGGAGAAGCCTACTCTAACTACCAGTTAGAAGAGCTGGAAGTACCAGTACTTTGAGAATGTGTTCTTAGAAAATGGAAATTCAAGACGTTATCTCTTTTGCTTCCTAACCAATCCATTTAATGCTGGCTTTTTGTTTGTTTAATTTAGAAAAAAAAAATAATTACTGAAGTAATGCTTGATTTGGAGTTGAATGAAAAAGACTGAACAGCCATTCTTATCACATTCATATTAACAGTTCTTAGAGATATAGTCTAGATAAGCCTCTAACTGGACAATATGGCAGAAATATTCACTTCAGAGAGGGCCACCTTAATGTCCAGTTTGGATTATTGCTTTAGCAGTTGAATTAAAAGTGAATGAAACGGCCACAGGGAGCATCTCTGAACAAGTTTGCAGGGGAAGGGGTGGGTATGAGGTCATGTCAATACAAAATAAAGTAAAAGTGTAGAATTTAAATAAGTCACAGACTCTTTCTTCGTATTTCTTTTTAAGCAGAATAACCCAAAGAAGCTGACCACGTTTGTCATTTGTATTGTATGAGTGTTAATAACTACGCTTCTTTTCACTTTCTCATTTATGTATGTATATATGCATGTATATAATATATCCTTCCTTATTATAAAGGACACTGTTGATAATGGGCTTTTCATAAGCAAAAAGGGAGGCTTCAACACAAGCACTGACATATAGGGTTCAGAATCATGATCCATCCAGTTTAGTTTTCAACGTGACAAGCACATGTTATGTGGAGGGCATGGCCATCCTTTGATGAACTTCAAAGGTAGGAAGAGTCCCCAGAACTTCCTTCCTTAAATTAATAAGTATTTCTTAAAGTTTTATTATGTCTAGCACTGGTAGGGATAATAAAATGCATACATTTAAAACATTGTTCCTGCCCTCCAGATTATAATCTTGTTGATACTGAATTATCACTTGTGAAACAGTGAGGAATTAAGCTGAATCATTGTGATTATAAGGGTAATAGATGTTAACAGAGAAATCAGTATGTTCAGAAAAGGCTTCAGAAAGGAGGTGGGCCTAGAGTTGAGGAAGGGCAGGATTTGGATTTGTTGTTGTTGTTGAGTCATTTTTCAGTCAAGGTCAACTTCTCCTGACCCCACAGGGGGTTTTTTGGCAAAGATACTGGAGTGGTTTGCCATTTCCTTCTCTAGCTCCTTTGACAAATGAAGAAACTGAGACAAAAAGGTAAATGACTTGCCTAAGGTCACACAGCTAGAAAGTGTCTGAGGCCAGAAAGCAGAGTCTTCCTGGCTCCTGGTCTGGCACTTTATGCATTGTACCCCCTAGGGACTCCAGGATTCGGATAGGCAGAGGGAAAGATGGAAAATATCCACAGTAGGTGTAACCTAAGCATAGGCACAGACATTTGAATAAATTTGATATGTAGGGGCATAAGGAGGATCCTGGCTTGGCTAAAGCCTAAACTGAACTAATTATCTTTTTCCTCCAATTCCCCGTCTCCTTCCAAATTTCCCTATTACTTTTATGGGCACCATCCTTCTAATCACCCAGGCTCAAACCTTGACTCTTCACTCTCTCTCAACCCTCACATTGAACCGATGACCAAGTCCTGCCCCCCTCTGACACCTGCCCAATGAAGGTGCTCATCACCCCCATCAAGCCTATTGTAATAGCTCACCTAGGTGGCTGGTTGTGTAGAATTCAAGGAGTACGAGGAGACTGGAAGAAAGACCAATTTAAAGGCATGAAATGGAGGGAACAGTAGCTGTGGGGTAGTGGAAAGTGTCCAGGATTTGGAGTGAGAAGGGCTTTAAGAGTTTAGACAAGTCTCTTAGCCTCATATATAAAATGGGAATAATTGGGAAATGTACTAAATCGTACTGCCAACAATAAAGCACTCTACAAATGGTAGTTGTTATTTGAGCAGTAAGAGTGAAATGGAGAGGAAGATGTGAATTCGAAGGAAGAAAGAATAAGAATGGGTGGGAGGTTAGGTCCAGATTGTCATTAATTTAGGAATAGATGGTATTCCAAAAGTTGGTTTATAAATTAGTTGTTTGGTACTTGAAACCCATTTTCCCAAAGGAACAATATTATAAATGGTGGTTAGGTTCCCAGGCCAGCCCACAAAAACATGTTTAACTCCACCTTAGTGTGACCGAAGCATAACACTATTTAAGCTATACTTAACTATCTATCCCTTGTAATATTGTTTCTGTGTAAAAATGGATCCTGAGTTGTAACTAATTACTTCAAAGATGGAGGGAAGGAGATGAGGGAGGTAGAGGTGGTTTGTATTCTCCAGGGTACCAATAACCACTTTCTATATCAGCCTAAGAAAACATAATTCAAAATCAGAGGACAATAACCCCGTGGAAAGTAAAGACCTCAGATAAAGATGTAGCCCAAGTTTTTTTTCATTACATTTTCAGATTGGGTATTAACAAATCAGAGACGGGGGAAGAAGGGAGAATTAAAAAATACTCCAAAGTATTTAGTGTAAGAGACTGAAGAAATAATATCATCTCTAATAGAACCCGGGTACTTCTGAAGGAAGTTATGGGGGGGGCAGGGCGGGAGAGAAGATAACGCACATGTATAAAGTCCTTTAAGGCATAACGTCTTTAAAACACTTCTCACAACACAAGATAAATGTTGTCATCATCTTTATTTTATAAAAGAGGAAACAGAGCCTGTGAGAGGTTAAGTGAATTGACCAGCCACTACTTACACGAGATGGGATTTAAATCCAGCTTTGCTGCTTTCAAGTCAACACTCAAACTTCTACATCACATTGCCCTTCTCTGAGCTCACAGAATCTCAGTGAATGACTAAATGTAGGAGGCTTGCCATGGATTGGGGACTGGCTAAACAAACTATGTCCCATGGATGTAATGGAATACGACTCCACTGTAAGAAACCTTGAATGTGAAGGACTTAGAGAAGTGTGAGAAGGTTTATAAGCAGAACCCTGAAAACAATGTGCACGACGATTGCAACAACGCAAATGACAAGAGCAAAAACCCAAAGTGAACACTGTATAACTATGATGACGAAACCTTGCCTGCAAAAAAGGACATGGAAAATCCACCCCTCTCTTCTTACAGCCTTAGAAGACTATTGGTGTGGAACAAGGCTTGGATGTATAAGTTTTGCTGAACTGTTTTATTTCCTCTTTTTAAAAATCCTTTGTTAAGAGGGATGTCTCTGTGGGCAGAGGAGGGGGAAGGATATAGTCAGAAATAAAGTTGATAAAAAAAGAAATATTTGGATGATGAGTCGCTTCCTTAGTAAACCATTATGGACCTCTTTTTTTTTTTCTTTTTACTTCCACTGATGACATGATTTCATCTGTGTAGTGAGCTCCTGGTGAGTAACATCCTCTATCAGTGCAGATCAGGGCCTTCTGGGTAATTTAAGAGTCTCAGAATGTTGCCTGAGGCACCAGCAGGTGATGTGACTTTGCATAGGTTTTTACAGTCAGATGTGTCAGTGGCAGGATTTCGACCAAGGTCTTCCTGACTTTAAGGCCAGCTCTCTACTACATTACCATGTCACAATTATGCTTCATTAATTTAGTGGGAAACTTTTTAAAAACTCATTTTACTTTATGCCTCTAGTCCACTTGAAGAAGTGCCCTCTATCCATTGATTATTCCACAGCATGGCCTAGTGACTAAAGAGCATCCAGAAAACATGGATTTAAATCTTGACTCTGACATTTCTTTACTAGTTATGCAATACCGACATATTACTTAATCTCTCTGACCCTGTAACTTCATCTGTACAATGGGAATAAAACCTATAGCATTTAGCTTATAGAGTTGTTATTGTGAGGGTCAAGTGATGAGTGTGTGTGTGTGTGTGTGTGTGTGCGTGTATACATATAATGGTACCTATTATCTGTGCTAACTCATTCCCCTTTTTCTTTATCTACATTTCTTTGGCAATCATCTTCATTTTACCTGCAGTCAGGGGTGTGGGGTTTTGTGTGTGTGTGTGTGTGTGTGTGTGTGTGTGTGTATCTGTGTGTAGGGGAAGACAATTTTCTTTTTGCTTCCTTTTTGACTTCTTTCAGTCCCAATCTGGGCCTTTTCCAACATTTCCCCCTAGCACTAGAACCTAGCCACAAAACCTCCAATCTTTTCTTTGCTCTGGAAATTCCAACCTGATAAGGGGATGCTTTAATTCTTCCTCTCTCTACTCAGAAAGGAAACATTTCTTTTGTACAGTTTTTGATTTAAACAAACTATTAAAAAAAAAAAAGCGATGTTAACTGGAAGTGACCCCTAAATAGAAAGTTATGTGACTGGGTCAGCTGCCAGAAGAAAATGAATGACTGTGAGTCCTTCATAGAGCTTTCTTATGACCTGCTGCCCCCTCTATTAATAAAAACAATAACATTTGTGTAGTGCTTTAAAATTTGCCTTGGGTCACACCTACTGCTCATCACCTTCACTCTTACACACATGCTGCTAAATGAAGATGAAGAAAAGCACACAACTATTTTGTGTCCACTACAAATTTGTTACACAATCTCAATTAGGTCCTCACTGATATCTGGCAATCCTACTATGTCCCGCTTACCAACTCACTATCTCACTCTCCACATCTGTGCTTCCAAATCCTTTTTATCACTCTTCAAACCTCACAGAATCCTCCCTCCCCTCATTGTCTCAGATGAGAATCTTGCCTCATATTTCATAGAAAAAATTGAGGCCATTTACCATGAGCTCCCTCTTCTCCCCTCTTCCTTATTTCCTATCACTCAGATGCCTTCTGCCACCATCTCATCTTTCACTTCTGTCTCACATGATGAGTAGCCTTACTTCTTAAAAAGGCTAGCCCCTCTATTTATTTGAGTAATCTTATTCTTTCTTTCCCTTTTCCTCCCAACAGATTGCCCCGCTCTGTCATCCCCATTCTGTCACTTATTTTCAATCTCTTCCTATCTACTGATTTATTCCCTACTGACTACAAACACATCCATATCCCCCTCATCTGAAAAAAACCTGTTGACCCTTTCATCCCTGCTATCACCCCATAAAATTGTCTGCTCTCTATGGCTAAGCCTGTTGAAAAGGCCATCTATGATCGGTTCCTCCCCTTTCCCTACTCTCACCTCTCTTCTTAATCCTTTACAATCTGACTTGTAACCTTATCATGCCATGGAAATGATTCTCTCCAAAATTACTAAAGCTCTCTAGTTGCCAAATCTTATCAGCCTTTTCTCAATCCTCATTCTCTCTGACACCTGCTGATCACTTTCTCTTCCTTGATACTCTCTCTTCTCCCTAGGTTGTTGGAATGTCATTCTCTCCTGGTTCTCCTACTTTTCTGACTGTTCATTCTCTGTCTCCTTTGCTGGATTCTCCTCCAGATCATGCCTTCTAACTCTTAAGTGTCCCTTAAGGTTCTGTCCTCTTTTCTTTTCCTCTATACTACTTCCCTTGGCGATCTCATCAGCTCCCCTGAATTTAATTACCACCTCTAAGATGATGATTCTCAAATCTACTTATTCTGCCCCAGCTTCTCCTCTGACTTCCCATCTCACATCTGCACCAGCCTTTCAGATATCTCAACCCATATTTAATGCCTAGCCAACATAGAAAATATACTCTTCCATCCAGTAACACTGGCCTTACGACTGTTTCACAAGCAAGACATTCCATCTCTTGGTTTTGGGCATTCTATCTGGCATTCCCCATGCCTGGAATGCTCTCCCTCCCCATCTTCAGCTACTAACTTCCTTAAGTCCCAACTGAAAACCCATTTTCTGCAGGAAGCCTTTTAATTCCAGTGTCTTCCTATTTCCCCCCCCTCCCCCAATACAGTTTCTTTGTTACCTCTCCCATTAGACTGTGAGCTCCTCTAAAGCAGAGATTGTCTTTTGTCTCTCTTTGTATCCCCAACCTTAGCACAGTGCCTGGTACACAGTAGGTGCTTCATAAATGTTTGTTGATTGATATTGTTTTCATTTGATTTGATCCTCATAACAACCCTGAGAGGTAGGTGCTATTATGCTCCCTGATCTACAGAGGAGGCAACTGAGGCTTGAAAGAATTTAAGTGACTTGTCCAGGATCACACAGCTAACAAATGCTGGAGTTAGGATTTGAATTCGGGTCTTCTTGAGTACAAGTTTGGCATTCTATGCACTGCCTCAGCTATTTTACTTATTCTTAAATAAAAAAATGTAATTGGGGGGAAAAATGTAATTTAAAAAGTTCAGTTTTCATAAAAAAGATATTGGTGAAAATGAAAATAAAATAAAATGGTTCACTTGGGTCATAAAAAGTAGGGTATTACTTATTAAAAAAAATCAAGCTCAGTAGAGCCATACATTTCTGGGATACCCACAAGCCCTACTAGAAGCCGGGCAGGAAGAAGAGTGGCTAGGAGTTGGCCCCGGTGAGGGGGAGGGAGCAGAGGAAAGGAGGGCGGCCTCTTCACGCCTGCGCCCTAGCCCCACCTTCCTCCCTCGCTTCCCGGGCTCACCGCCGCCCAGAGTGGGGCGGCTGCGCACTGGATACAGGACGGGGCCGGGCGGGCGAGCAGTCCCAGAGCCGGGTGGGTGGGCGAGCAGAGCGGAGCCGAGCCGGCCCTGGCTGAGCCGAGCCAATCCCAGCCTGCCGTTCTGGGCCCAGGGAGGAGGCCACGCTCCCAGTTTCGCGGGACTTCTCTTCGTCTCCGCCGCTCCCTCCGCCAGGGGTGGGGACGCCGCCGGACACGCCGGACGCTCTGCCGGTCGCCGCTGCCATGGCCGCCATATTGAATCGGAAGTGAGGCGGGAGGGGGCCGAGGCGGCTGCCGGCGCCGGCGCCGGAGGTTGGAGTCGCTCTTCCCGGCCGCCCCCGCCCCCGGGGAGCCCGGCCCGACCCGGCGCGCGGCGAGGAGCGCAGCAGCTCACTCGGCGGAGCTCGACCCCTGCGTACGGCCCTCGCTGTCCCGGGCTCCGAGGCTGAGCGGCGGGGAGGGGCTCTTGGCCTTGGGCCCCGGCCGCGAGGAAGATGGCGGACCCGGCCGAATGCAACATCAAGGTGATGTGCCGCTTCAGGCCCCTCAACGAGGCCGAGATGGCCCGGGGCGACAAGTACGTCGCCAAGTTCCAGGGCGAGGACACCGTCATCGTCGCGGTGAGTGTCCGCCCTACCCTGTCCTGTCCGGCCCCTCCCGGCGCGGGACCGGGCTGGGGGGGAGGGGGGAGACCGGGGTGCGGGGCGAGGGGCGCTCGCTGCAGCCTCCCTCACCGCGGCCCTTTCTGGCCAGGACCCCGGGGTCCTGCGCTCCCAGTTCTGGGGGATTCGAGTTGCACGCACGATGCAACTTGTTGGTCCCCATTGGAAACTGTGCCTGTCATTTTTCTTCTGGGTCCTGGGGCGGGGGGAGGGGATGGAAATTAACATTCCAGCTAGCGCTGGGGTCTGTCCCCTCTAGCACCGCCACCCCGACCCTACACGGTTTGCTTCGTTTAACGAATGTAATGTTAGCCATTTGTTCAAAGTGGCCGCAAAAGAACAGGGCAGCTTTCTGTCGAACTCCGGCCGCCAGATTTCTTTGGGCGAGAAATAGCGAAGTGATCTGAAAGGGATAGGTCCTCCCACCGACCCCACCCCCAATCTTTTCCCTCTTTGTCGAAAGGAAACTTAACCGAGTTTTAAATTTTCATTTCACAAAGGTGATACTGTTGTGTTGTAGTTTGAACTAAAGGAAACTCTTCGCTGGAAGAGAATTGATCTGTTAACTCGACTTTGTTTTCATTTAATTAGATACATACCTGAAAATGTAGCCAAGCTGTCCCATGCAGCCCAGGCCTGCCACAAAGGAAATTACAAAGTTACTTGGTGAAGGGAAGTAAGCCAACTAGTGCTGTTACAGTTTCTATCTACATAAAGATGCTAGTAGTGACTAAGCTTTCTCTCGAATAAAGACTAAGACGTCGAAGTTGGCTTAGAATAGTGTACTGGACTAAATATTTAGGAATGCTTTAAGTATGCTTTCTCATATATGTGATGACCCTAAAGTGGATAGTAAGATAGTGCCTACGTTGAACTGGTAAAGACTTGTTTTCCTGAGGGTGCCAGGGCACTCTGAATACTGTTTAATTACTTTGTATTTTTAACTTATGTTAACTTTAGCTACTGACATTCCATATTAAATAATACATTGAGGGCAGTTTAATTTTAGAAGGAAAGTCAGAGTCATTTATAGCTTTCAGAATAGTGGAAAAGTTTCAGAATCTTAAAATACATGGTAAAGTGTTTTAACCTGTTTCTTTCTCCCCATTTGGTCTACCCAAATTCAACTTTAGAAAATGAATGACAGCTCTAATGGTAGCTTTTCAGTGTGGTCCCAGTCTTTGGCAAACAAAATTGACTAACTGCCAACAGATGGCATGTTGAAGGGCTTGATGTTGGTCTAATTCTTAGTTGATAGATCCTCAGATCAAAAACTTTGGCTGCAAATTTGAAGAAATAGAATAAGTATTTAGGCTTGACCCAGGAGAAGGCATCTTCCAGAAAATACATTTATAAGATGTATTACATGATAAATGATAACCTTTTTTCTTGTAAACTTATTCTTCATATGTTATCTTCCAAGATTGTATTTGTTAATGTTAATATTTTTCCTAGAATTTGGTGTTCATAAATGTAATAAAATTAAGTTGGAAATTGTCTTTACATTAGAATCTCAGACACAGTGTGAAGAAAAATTTAGAATTATTGAATATTGTCCCTACTAAACATAGATGCCTTAATATTTCACTCTTATTTTTTCCTTGTTGTTAACAAAGGGAAATAGGTTGGGGGAAAAAACCTTAGAACAGGTGACTGAATACGAATTAATCATGAACAGTTGGGAAGATCTAGCATTTAGATAAACTAGGAAATAATTTTATTTTGTTTGAAAAAATACAGTACAAGGGATTGCAGAAATGCAAGTATAGCTTTGAGATTTGATTACAAGGGCTTAAGAACTGACACATTTATTATTAGTACATTATATTAGTTCTTGATTTCGAGTAGTTTGTTTTCTCAGGATATTCTTAGGGGTTTTATTTTCCTCAAGACCAAAGTCTTATATATTTGGTGAATTCTAGTAAATGGATTACTTTTTTTAAGTAGGTAGTTATATGTTCATTTTCTTTACTTAAAGTTTCTCTAAAAGTAACCATTAGTTTGTCATATTAGTTTTCCTGAGTCACACTGATTTATTCTTAAACATGTTTCCATTCTACTCAGCTGAATAAGTATTAGTGAAAGGTACAGGGTACAAAGACAGAAATATGAAATAGCTCTTTTCCTTTTAAGGAGTTACATTCTTCTAGAAAAATTGAAATATTAGAGCAGCCTGAATGCAGCTATGGAAATTAATATAAGAATCCTACTTTTCTTCATCATTTATTTTCCATTACTCCGTACTTAAATGCCTTCCTATACTTTTCATAGATAAATGACTAATCTGTACACAAATCAATCTCATTTATAGTCACTTGATCCCTATGTAGCACTTGTTTCCTGATTTATCAGTCCTATAGGTGCAATGAATATAATGAATGATAAGGTTGCTAAATGAATATGATAAAAGAAATTTCAGCTACCATGAAGTTTAATACCTGCGTTGCCTCTCTGAGTTTTAGGAAAATAAATGGTTATAGTTCACAGAATTAATGTATTTTGATTTTTGCCTTTATATTTGAAAAATAAGACTTGATCCTATATAGAAACAACTTGTTTAGTCACAGAAAGTAAGCTTGCTTAAACATTAATAAGAAAAACAATTCCTACCTGTTTGGGCAACATTAAGGTGGAGGAGAATGCTGGTTTGCATCACTCTTAGTGCCTTTGCTGTATAGGAGAAACTAGGCATGTAGACATAGAGAAAGTAGGTTTCCTTAAAACAACAGAAAAATGAATAGGAAAAAGTACTTCCTACCTGTTGTTTCACAGTTAGGTGGAGCATGCTAGTTTGCATCACTTTGCTAAGCAGCATTCCTTTTATGGTGAATGACCTCACACTGTAGAGTCTGCCAGAACCAAGTATAGGCAGTTGTAGCTTTTGAAATGAGAGGTGGATAAAACTGGTTAGGTCATCTTGGCCATTCCCTTGCCTGAGGAGAACACAGTTGCTTCTTTTTGAAGTGCTTGGTTTGTTTTTGATGCTTCTGGCTAGCCCAAGAGGGACATTTGGTAGAGTAGTAAATCGATAAGTAGGTAGTAAATCGATAAGTAGGTAGTAAAGAGAGAGGTTTCTGCCTTGAAAAATATAAGGGAGTACCATCTAGACATATGTATTGTTTTTTTAACAGGAAGCAAAAAAAAAAGTTGGTTTCTATTGAAACATCAAGTAAAGGGATATAGGATTGTGGTATTTAAACCATAGTCGTTTTTTGTATTCGCAGGAGTATCAACTTTAAAGTGAGGAAAACCTCATGTAGTAGTCTCCTGAGTTATCTGAACAGATGATCTCTATTTAGAGTTCCAGAGGAAGGCTCCACGTTTGGCATTCAGTTTAGTCTACATGAATGTGTGAGAAAGAATCACCACTTATAAGAAATGTAGGCTACAAACATAGGCCAGGTAATTGACCCATTTCCTTTCTTTTTCACTTGACTCCCAGTCATGTGAATTTGTCTTGTGACTAAGTGCCTTTATAGGGAAATCTGAAACTCATTATGAAACGGATTATGTCTGAAGAAGATAGGTAAATGGCAAAGCTCCATAATATGTATATCTGTAGCCACGGACCAGGTTCTAGAGTATGTGCATGTCAGAAGTTTGAGTTTGATGTTGTTCACACTTCAATTGGAAAGCTGTTAAAGAAGTTTCATTGGCCTTCTATTGCCATAGGATAAAATACAAAATGTGGCATTGAAGCCCTTTACAAGTGTGGCTCCACCCTCCCTTTCCAAACTCATTTCATATTACCTTCTTTTTCATACTCTGTTTTATTCAAATTTGACAAATCTTTGCCTCAAGTCTGGCCCACCTCCTTTGCATTGATATTTCTGACACTGTTTCTTGTGTGTAGATCATTAATGGAAGTATGCTAAAATGTGCTTGCACCTACTCTAAGAGTGGCTATCAGAGAAAATTTTCATGGAAATGTCATTCTTGAATTTTTTAATCTTTAAAGCGAGGAGGTTTTGAACTATTGAATTAGATATACTCTTCCCTCCCATTTACACCACATATCTAGTCAAGTCTTGTCATTTCTACCTTCATATCTCTCCTTCATGTCTCCTTCTCTTCCCTCACATAACTGCTGCCCTGCTGCTGGCTTTCATCTCCTCATGCCTGGAGAACTATAATAGCCTCTCCTCACTTCATTCCATCCTCTGTTCAGGTGCCAAAATGATTTTCCTAAAGCACATGTCTGACCATGTCACCCCACTTCCCCCTCTACCTTCCCCCCAAAAAACTCCAGTGGTTTCCTATTACCTCCACTCCAGAGGCTCTTCCCAGTCCCTCCTCACTGCTCCCACTCATAGCATTATCCTTGTGAGATTATCTTCCGTTTATACTGTATGTCTTGTATGTGTCTGTTTGTCTTGTGTGTATACATCTTTTTTGCATGTTGTCTTCATTAGGATGTGAGCTCTTAGCAGCCAGGAACTGTTTTTACCTTATGTTGAATCCTCAGCCCTTAGCACAGTACCTCTGGAACATAGTTAATTGTTTAATAGGTTGTTGTTGACTAATACACCAAATACGATCAGTAATCATAAAGCTTCTTAAATTGATTTTTAAGTATGAAAGTATCTTTTATGTAAAGCCATTTAATGCCCCAAACAAGAAACTCAGATACTCAAATGGATGTGTCCTTTCTACTGTGCTGATGGCTTCCAGTCCATGCCTTTTTCCTTTCCCAAACCACCTGTCTGCTCCACCTTTTTGACATAATGTTTAGAATGAGTGCAATACCAGTGTGTCGCAAAGTATTTTAAACTTTAGAAGTTAAAACAATTTAAAACAACAAAAAAGCACTTTTGAACAACTAGAACTTTCTTAGTCATCATGGTCCCAGAGTGAGAAAGTCTTCTGTTTCTTCCTGGTTTGAATTGTGAGGTATACTCTTGAGTTTTAGTTGTCATTTCTGTGTCTTTGTACTGTTTTTTTTTTCTTTTCCCCTTTATAAAGAAGGTACTGAATCTAAAATGTGTTTGTTGTTAAGATAGAAATCACGGAGGAAGGAACCAAGTTTTATACTGGCTGATAGAGGGAGCACTTGTTCAGGATTCCAAGAATAAGTTTAACTAAAACCCTGACTCTTGGCCTTGTGATTTCTACTAGAATATTAAAACAAGCAACTTTAAAAAGAAAATCCTTGAGTAGATAAGGTCTTTAAAACTGGAGTAGATAAGGTCCAAAACTGTCAGTTTTGATTCTAAATGTTTCATGGCCCCAGTTTTTTTTTAAAAAAGATATCTCCATCCTCCATTCCCTTCCATTTCTGCTGCCACCTCCCCATTTGTACCCCATACCTTACACTTGTATTTCTTGTGCTCGTTTCTTAATGAATATATCTGCTTCTCTGCTTTCCACCCCACATATTGGCCAGGTTAATCTGCCTAACGAATCACTATGGTTGTAAATGTTTTAGAAGTATTTCTATAAAAGCCTTTAATAGTTTTATAACATTTGCCTATTGCCTACAGAATAAAATACAAACTCCTTATTCTGGCACTTAAGGCAGTCTGGCTCCAGTTTACCTTTTCAAAGTCTTTACTTACTGCTCCTCTGCCTTTAGTTTTTTCTTTCGCTTTTTGTAAAAATTTATATTTATTCATTTTGAACTTGAATACAAAAAGAACATTTCCAGGAATGTAGTGCAACATAAAAAAAAGAATTCAATATAAAACTATGAATTTCTACTTAACACTGTTTACTTTTTTGAAAAACTGTATAATACTAGACTTTGTTTTCAAAGCTACCCTGCTTTTTGTGTTTCCTTCTAAGTTTTTTGTTCTTTGCAGTGCATCACTCCCCTAACTTTAACTTTATATTCTGAGCAATCGGGACATCTTATTACCTGACGGAAATATGCCAGGCTTTCTGAAACCTTCTTTACTTCTCATGGCCCTGCCTATTGAAATCCTACTCATCTTTTAAGGCCCGGTTCAAATTCTGGCCTTAGATCTCTGATCCTGTGATTGAGATGCCTCACCTTCTCCATAATGCTTTCTCTCATCACTAAAGCCAGAAGTAATTCCACCTCCCTGAGTATTCTTGTAACTGTTAGTTTGTACAGCCTACATAGCACTTAACACTAACAGCTTTGTATTGTAACTATTTGAATATACTTTGAAATACACTATTTGAATACACTTTGAAATTCTTAGTAGAGTCTGATCTCTTTAGAGACCAAGACCTGGTCTTTTGCTTGTCTACTAGGCTTTGAATGAATAGTATAAATATAATTATAATGTAAAACAAATTATTTTAGTTCTGTATAGAAAGCTTGTTTTCACTGCCAGAGTTCGTTATAGTTGTAAGATTTTGTATTAAATGTATTTATTTCTTTTGTTAAAGTTTTTTAGAACTAAGAAATTAAATTTTTGTTCTTTTCATAGTTGCAATATTACAGTTAAAGAATGAAAGTTAGCATCTTTTTTTCCCCAAAAGAAATGTTTTAGTCTTTACTTTGGAAGGATTGAAAAATAAAGAACAATATAATTGGCTGTTTCTGTGAGGATTTTTCTGTGAGGATTTTTTTTTGGCTGCAGAATTTTTTCAAATCATCAAAACAGTTCATTGTCCTTTGTTCTACAGAATTAACCATAATAAATTTTTATTGAAATTTTAAACGAACTCTAGTAAGGGATTTTTAGAAAAATAGGATAAAACTGAGTAAGTGTCTTCATGATGAAGTGAAGTATTGAAGGATATTGAAATATCAGAAGCTTCTGCTTACAGGACAATATTCCTTATTCCTCATACAATCCATAAAGCATCCAAAATAAAAGAAATTCTGGACCTACTTCACTGTCAAGTTTGGTTTGCCTTAATTAGCATTTCCAGCTATCATTTTTATCAGTCTGTCAGTAAACATTTATTAAGCACCTACTGTGTGCCAGGCACTGTGCTAAGTGCTGGGAGCATTTTCTGTCAGTTAACTTTGACTTTGGTTAAGTTTGAACTGTTAGGAAGCTAGTGATTACAGTTATCTTGTCAAATGACTTGCTTGCTTTTTCCTTCTAGAATTTTTTTTTAAGTTTTTCCAACTTTCTCCTGGCAGAATAGAGGTAAAGCCAATGTTTACTTGAATGTTTACTTCCCTGCTTCCATTTTCTCCTATATATTCTTCTTCTTAAGAGGTTTTAAAATTCTTTAATTTTCATTTACTCATGTTGTATCTGACCCTCTAAGTATAAGTAATCAAGAGCTGACTGCTTTTTTAAATAGCATAGATCAAATTATTAAATACTTGATTCACAGTAATTCAATAATTGCTTATGTAGCACTTTATAATTTACAAAGTACTTAAAACAATCCAGTATATATAAATGCAATAACAATTTAAACAATATAATTGGCTATTTCTTTGAGAGTTGTTAGGCATACAAATCTTACACTTATTTGTTTACTCCATATAGTAAGCACTCTTCTCAGTATTTGTTGTTTTGATTTTGAAGAAGAAAAAGGTTTGCAGAATTTTTCAAATTCAGATTCCTTCCCTTAAATATACCCATTGGTTAATACATTGTCAATATTTTCTTTGTAGCCAGGGAAGCAGAATTCAAGATACTTTGGGGAGACAGATTGCCAAGGTTGTTTTCTAGGTAAACGGAGACACAAAAGCAGACAGGTTGAAGATTCACTATTTCTTTCAGAGCTAGGAAAATGTTTGAGAGCTGTTTCCTATAGTAGGCTCTTAGTAATATTTTTCAAAGATTTCTAATAGATCACAAGGAATATATCATTGTATTCCATCTTAAATAGCAGACCAAGTGGGTTTGAAGGGACTTACTGCAAATATTCTACTGCTTTGTCTCATAGCTTCTGATAATTTGTTTTCTTTATTATGCTTAGCCCTAGTTGGTGGCACTTGACATTTGTATTTTTGTGCAGCTCTCATTGTACCAGCACTGCCTTGGTTTAAATGACCTTAAATGATTTCTAAAGTTATATTGGAAGATAGCATGGCATGGGGAAGGACCTTAGGGAGCATCTCATCCAATTCCCCCAATTTACAGGTGAGGAAACTGAAATAGAGAATTATAGATTCCCTTTCCTGACACATTCATGATTGAGTTAATACAGTATAAATTCTCAAGAGATAAATATTGTGGGTATATAGAACAGAATATTGAAAGATAATGATAGTTGAGCATGGGTCATAAATTGGTGCATATTTTGTCATCAGTTATTATTCTATATAGAAAATTCTGTATCCTGTTAGAGCTAACAAGGCTAATATATCTATTTATTGTCCTTGCAGATATACTCTCTTAAAAGAAGCTGCAGTAATCATTCCCTCTTATTCAGTTTCTCCTTATCTGCCAGCTGCAAATATGATTAGATCTTCTTACCCTAAAAAATTTCTTTGGCTTAGCTTCTGTTCCCTCAAGCTGTAGTCACAGAAACCCCTCCTTGTAGTGCCAAGTTAGCTAGCCTCTCCAGTTGCTGCTCTTTGCTCCTTGCAATCTGGCTTCGACTGGGTCCTCTCCAAGGGTAACTATGATCTCTTACCTGCTAATTTGATGGCCTTTTTGGATCTTCATCCTCTGCAACTTTGGATATGCTAAACACCCACTCTCCTATATTCTTTCATTCTTTGATTTGTGTGCTAATTTCCGCCTCTTCTCCTCTCTGTTTGATCAGTCCTCTTAAATACTCATCTTTGTTTTTACTACTCAGTTCTCTCTGGGTTTTGCCACCTGACTGACCACTCTTTAGTCATCCATGTCCTGCCCCCTGTTACCTGTAAGTGTTCCTTCCACAAGTTCAAGAACTTTGAAATTCCTGTCTGACCATAAGTTCTTGTCATTCCTCCTGAAGCTATTCATCGTCCCGTTGTGACCTCTAGTCTCTCTACTCCTCAGTGTTTTCCCAAGTTTCACGATTGAAATGAAGGTAAATGGAGGCACAGAGTTTTAAGCATGTTCAATTTATTGGTAAGACTAGGAGTTACAAATAAAAGAGATTTGTTTATCCATCACCATGCAGATGACTTCCAGATTATATATAGTTTCTCTCTTGAGCTCTAATCACTGAGTCCTTGTGCTCCAATCACTATTAGACATTTTCAATGAGGTGTTCCCCAGACATTTCCAATTGAAAATATCCAAAATGGAATTCATTATCTTGTGCCCCAAACCTACCCTGCTTGAAGACTTTCCTTTTTTCTGTTATAGGTACCATTCTTCTTCTTTTTTTTTTTAATTTTATTATAGTTTGCATCATTCATTTCCACAAGTTTTTGAGTTACATATTTTCTCCCCCTCTTTCCCCCTCCCCACAACCCCAAAACAGCCATCCCAATGTGTCCTCCCTCCCCCAGTCTATTCTCTCCTATGTCA
>CM053585.1:497345969-497367349 GCA_028646515.1 Pseudochirops corinnae
GGTTTGGGAGCTGTTCTTACTTTGCTTCTTATGCTTATTCTTACTCATGGTTGTTCAGACCGTGATTTTATTTTATTTTTTTAATCTCTATGGGGCTCTGCTTCCAGCAGGGAAAGCTCTGTCCCAAATCGCTGGGGTCCTCCCGGCTGCCGTAGACTTCCGGTTGACTGGATAATGAAGACTCCAAGACCGAGGCCCAAGACGATGATCCGGATCCAGGCCGCTCAACACGAGAGCCGTGGCCTGAAAACAATCGCTCAGTCACTTTTCCGCTCTGGAGACCTTTTGGCTGGACTGCTTATCTCCCCCTTTCGCAATCCCCACGTGCAGCTGATCCGCTCACCTGAGAGCTTTCTCTGCTTCTCCCGCCCAGCCGCCCCGGGGCACAGCTGCGGCTTCAGGCCAGGCTGGCTTTGCTTTGCAGTGCTGATATGCTTCCTTGTAGCCGAGCAGACTTTAGTGGGAAGTATCCTTGTGTGCGTTTTGGAGTTCTAGGATTGGTTTAGAGTCCTATCTTATGGGTATTTTGGGGTGGCTATGTGAGAGCTGCGATATGTTGCTGCTGCTACGCCGCCATCTTGGCTCCACCCCCCCACCATTATTCTTCTAATCCAGCGGTGGGGAATCTGTGACCTTGAGGCTACATGTGGCCTCCTCAGGTGCAGCCTTTTGACTGAGTCCAAATTTTACAGAACAATCCTTTTATTAAAGGAACTTGTTCTGTGAAGTTTGGATTCAGTCAAAGGGCCTCACTCAAGGCCTAGAAGGCCACATGTGGCCTCAAGGCCAGAGGTTCCCCACTGCTGTTAGTCACTCTGGTTATCAACATTGGAGTCATCCCCTACCCATCTCTTGCCCCATCTCCATATGCAGTCAGTTGTCAGTCTTGATTCTATCTCCATATGTCATGTCTGCCCCTTTCTTACATACCACCCTAATTCTGACCCTCACCTGTCACCTCTCTTAGACTATTATAATAGTCTCTTAATTGCTCTTCCTGCCTCAGGTTTCTTCCCCTTCCAGTCTATACAACCACAAAATTTTCCTACATCTGCTCTGACCATGTCATGTCTTTAGTCAGTAAACTCTAGTGGCTTCTTACTGACTTTTGGATCAAATGTAAGCTCTACTGTCTTTTTTTTTAAAGACATTCACAACCACCTATATTTTTTAACATCATTATACATGATTTCCCTTCCTGCATTCTCTAATCTAGTGAAACTGGCTTTCTGTCACTTCCTCACATGTAGTCTTCCATTTCTCAGCTCCATTATTTTGTATTGGCCTTGCTAGTATTTTGTATTTTGAATACCTTTGCCTGATAGTCACTCTTTATTCCTTACTGCTGCTGCCTCATTAGAAGAACTCAGGCTCCAGCTTCTGCCTGAAATCTTTCCTGATTCCTAATCCCTCCCCACCAAATATCTTCTCTGTCTTGTATTTATTTTGCGTTTATTCTGTGTGTACTCACATGCATTTTGTCTTTCTGGATAAACAGTAAAACTCCTTGAGAATAAGAGTTAATTATTTCTTTAGTATTTATATAACTAGTACCTAGAACAATGCAAAGCCCGTAATAAATGCTTGTTGAGCTATTGATTCCCAAAGCGTGGGTCTGACCATGTCATCCCGTTACTCCAAAACCTCTATTCACTCTAAAATTGAAAAGTCCTTTATTTGGCATTTAAGCCCTTTGCAGTCTAGTTCCAATGACACCTTCCACATTTATTACACGTTACTTTCTAGGCAAAGTGACTTTTACGTAATATTCCATCTCCAGTTTTCACGCCTTTGCCTGAACAGGCTGTTCCTCATATCTGGAGTGTACTTTTTCATCTTATTTACTTATTTTACATATTGTTTTCCTGATAATGTGAAAACTCTCTGAGAGAGGAGCTATTTTGTTGTGTCTTTGAGTGAATAGTATCAGATACCTAGTAGGTCATTAAGTCAGTCAGCTAGCATTTATTAAGCACCTACTATGTGCCAGGCTTTGTGCTAAATGCTTCAGATGCAGAGAAGGGCCAGAAAGGGTTCTTCTCTCAAGGAACTCACAGTCTGTGAGGGAGACAACAGGCAAACAGCTGTGTACAAGATATCAGCAGAATAAATTGGGGGTGATCTTGGAGAGAGAAGTGCCAAGACTAAAGAAAACTGGGGAAGACAGAACTCTGACTGAGATTAGAAGAAAGCCAGGGAAATCTCCAAAGTAGGGAAATGGAGTGTCATGTTAGAGGAACAGTGAGGAGGCCAAGTTTCATTGTCCTAAAGTATGTGGATGAGGTTTAAGGTAAGGTATTAGAAAACTAGAAAGGTAGGAAGGAACCAGGTTATGAAGGACTTTCAAAGCCCCAGAGGATTTTATATTTGAGGTGATACGGAGCCACTGAAGTTTATTAATACAGCTGAAGGCTTTCAAAAGATGAATTGAATGGAATATGAACCAGAAGGGAGACCAACCAGCAGACTATTGAAATAGTCCAAATGTGAAGTGCTGAGGGCCTGTAGCAGGGTTGGTGCTAGTGCCAATGGGGAGAAGGGGAGGTATATATATGAAAGATGTTGCAAAGGTATAAGCAGATTTGGTTATTGATTAAAAGAGAGGAATTGAATATGATGTCTAGATTTTGAGCCAGAGTAATTGGGAAGGTGATGATACTCTTGACAGTAATAAGAAAGTTAGAAATAAGGGAGGATTGGAGAAAGATAAATTAGTTCAATTCATTCAGTTTTGGACATGTTGAGTTTAAGATGTCTCCTAGACATGCAGTTCAAGATACCCAATAGGCTTTTGGAGATGAGACTAAAGCTCAGGTGAGAGATTAGGACAAGTAGATCTGAAAGTCATCTGCATAGAGATGATAATTCAGTCCATAGGAGCTGATGAGATCAATAAGAGAAATAGTATAAAGGGAGAAGAAAGAGGACCCAGTACAGAGCATTGGGAGATCCCTTTAGTTAGTGGGCATAACCTAGATAAAGATCTAGGAACAGAGATTGAGAAGGAGCAGTCAGACAGATAAGAGAATAATCAGCAGAGGCCATTGCCATGAAAGCCTAGAGAGAAGAGAGTATGAAGGAGAAGTTGATTAGCAATATCAAAGGCTTCAGAGTAGTCAAGAAGGATGAGGATTGAAAGAAGACCGTTAGATTTGGCAATTAAAAGATCATTGGCAACTTGGGCAACTAGGTGGCATGGTGGATAGAATGCTGGGCTTTAAGTCAGGAAGACTAATCTTCCTGAGTTCAAATCTGTCCTCAGACACTAATTGTGTGAGCCTGGGCAAGTCACTTAACCTTGTTTGCCTGATTTCTTCATCTGTAAAATGAGCTGGAGAAGAAAATGACAAACCATTCCAGTATGTTTGCCAAGAAAGTCCAAATGGGGTCACAGAGAATCAGACACAACTGACCAACCTGTAGAGAATTAAGAGAGTGAAGAGAAAGGGAATAGAAGCACTTAGGGTAAATTACCTTCTCAAAGAATTTACACAAAAAAGGGAGGAAAGCTATAGAACAATGCTAGTGAGAATAGGTGGATCAAATGAGGGTTTTTTGAGAATGGGGATGCGACATGAGCTTGTCTGTAGGTAGTAGGGAAGCAGCTAATAGATATGGAAAGATTGAAGATTAATGGGAGATGAGGGTTATGAGTAAATTTTCTAGAGAAGATAGAATGGAATGGGTTCACTTATACTAGAGGAATTTTCAAGGGGAAGGCCACCTCATCATGTGAAACCAGAGGGCCAGAGGAGATAGTCATCTGAATGATGTTAGATGAGGGACAGACCTCAGTTGTTGTTTTTCAGTGATAGGCAAACTCCTCAGCCAGAAGGGTAGGGTGATGGGGAGCTCGATGGGAAGCTGTGGGAGACTGATCCTCCTGATCCAGCTACTAATCTAATTCAAAGCTTTCATCACTTCTCATCTGGTCTTTGTAATAACTTCTTAATTGGTCTCTTTAGGCTCTTCTCTCCAATCCATCCCACATAGTTGTCAAAATCTTCCTCAAGCATGGACCTGACCTTGTCATTCCCCTACTCAGGGTCCCTATCATCTCTAAGATAAAATATAAACTGCTTGTCTTAGCATTGAAGGTTTCCCACAGTCTGGTTCCAGCCTGCCTTCAGATCCTTATGTCAGGTTAGCCCTCTTTGTGTGATCTACTTTGCAGTCCAAACATCCTATTAAATGTTCACTGGATTTTGTATTCTGTCGTTTTACCTTTGTGTATTTGCATGAGCCATACTTGGCTTTCACTGCTCCTTCATCCCTGTTCCTCAAAAGCCCTCGTTGTCCTTTGAGTTTTAATTCACTTGCTTTCCCTGTTCTCTCCCTTCCCACTTGCAACCTTTGTAACCTTGGGTAAGTTGCTCAACATGTCTAGGACTCAGTTTCTTCATCTGTAAAATGAGAGGATTGGACTAAGTGGCTTCTAATGCCACTTCTGGTTTAAAAAAAAATATGATGCTCTTTAACCTTCTTTTAAAACTTTATTTTAAAATAATAACAAAAATGGGGCATTGATTATCATTATAGAATCATAGATGTAGACCCAGAAGAGACCTCAGAGGCTATCTAATCCATCCCCTTCATTTTACAGATGAAGAAATTGACACTCGGGGATATTAAGTGACTTGCCCAAGGTTCATAGGTACTTTACATATTAAAGGTAGCATTTGAACCTCCTTTGAATCCAGAATTAAGATTCTTTTCACTGTACCATGCTCCCAAGGTGCCTAAAACCAAAGAAAGCTTTATTCTAGAAACTCTAGATAATCTGTAATCCTGAACTCAGAATCCAAAGCATTTTCCTATTTGTAAAGCTTTTAACACAGTGCCTGGCATGTAGTAGGCACTATATAAATGTTAAGTGGTAGTTATGGTGGTAGTAGTAATCATGGTAGTTAGCTGTACTTTTTCTTCAGTTTATAATCTTACAGAATTGCCTAGGACCCTGACGAATGTTTTACCTAGAGTCACAGATTAAATATCAGGTGAGAATTGAACTACTTC
This sequence comes from Pseudochirops corinnae, assembly GCA_028646515.1. Taxonomy (NCBI): domain Eukaryota; kingdom Metazoa; phylum Chordata; class Mammalia; order Diprotodontia; family Pseudocheiridae; genus Pseudochirops; species Pseudochirops corinnae. The sequence continues at coordinate 497,350,986 of CM053585.1, forward strand.
TCCTACCTGAACTACTGGTTTTAAAAAAGGATTAATTTAATAATTTACACACTTGTTATTTAAATAAGAGTTATCTAATCCTTTAGACAACAAAAATTCAAATGGGTGGTGGTTGAATTTTTTTTTTTAAAGAAGAAATGCATTCTGAAACTATATCCATCCATCTTATCTTCTTATGTCCAGAGGAGGAAATACGAGCTAGAGAAGAAACAGAAAACAGCTTCAGCTCAGTGTGCCTACAAAAAAACTAAAACATTTTGGCCTACTTTGGCTACCTTCTCAAAATGAACTTGTATAACTAAAAACCAGTGGTTGCTAGAGGTAATCTGTGTATCAGCATTATGACACTGGTGTTTCAGAGCTAGGGAAAACAGTGGTTAATTGTCTCAAGTTAAAGTTGTGGGGAGTGTTCAGAAGACAAAAATAAGATAAATTTATGTAATTTCTTAATGATTTAACTTAAGCTAGTTTGCATTTCTTGAGCAGTTGTAGGGAGTATGGAGAATAAATGATGAATGCTATGTGTATAGCAACAACTCTCAAGTACAAGAATATCAAGTATAAAAATGCACATAGTGAAGCATGAACTAGATCTCATACACTCACACATAGTACTCTTTAAATTCAATAGACATTAATGTACAACTACTATATGTGAGATGTCAAAAACACTAGAGCAGAGAACATATCCCCTGCTTGTGGAGGGGCGGGAGGTTTATAAGCTCAGAGGGGGACAAAGATACCACATGCACAAAAAAAGTAAAATATAAGGTAGAATGTAATTAGGGAAAAAAAAAGATTTGTACAGAATTCTTTAGAAAAATGTACAGAAAGGGAAAAATTTTCTTTGCTGCTGGTAGACAGTACATTCTGTGAGGTCCAGACAGAGCTGCCCCAAGCCCTAATACAGTCGTCTGTACTCAAAATTCTCAGTAAATGGTTCTTGAAAGAGTGAGTTAAGGAATGACTTTCAGGGCAAGTTGCTTAGAGGAGATAGAACTGAGCAAAGTCCCTGAAAGAAGAGAACTAGTTCAACACATGAACATGGGAAGAAAGGAAATGTATTCCAGTCATGAGAGATGGCCTATATTATTGAATACATGGAGGGGGGAGTTGGAATCTAGGAACAATTAAAAGTCTACTTTGTTAGGTAAAGTATATGTTGAATGTTGCATGAAGAGAAGTAATGTGAATAAATATAGGAAAAGTAGGTTATTGCTAACTTGTGCTTTGCCTTAAATTCTAAGCTAAATAGATTGTGTTTTATACTATAGATAATAGGGTGCCACTGAATATTTTGGAATAAGGGGGTGATATAGCCAGACCTCTGCACTAAGAAGGTTATTTTGGCAGCTTCATAAAGAATAGAGTAAAGAGGGAAGAGACTCGAGGGTGGGTACCCAGTTAGGATTCTACTGTAGTAAACCAGGTAAGAGATTGAAGGCCTTAACTTAAGTGGTGACTGTGTGTGTCTGTGTCCCCTTAAGTGGGTAAACTAGAAGGAAGACAGATGCAGAAGATAATCAAGGTAGTCAAATTGGCAGGCATTTGATGGGATATGAGTGGTAAAAGAAAGGAAAGATTCAAAGGCATCTGAAATTTTGGGCCTTCAATGACTCGGAGAAACAAATTGGGAGGAGCAGGAAGATGAGTTCAGTTTTCAACATGGCAAAGTTGTGGTGCCAAGAGTCTTTAAAAACCAAAGGGAGACCTTTGATAACTTGGTTAGGTCTTATGTGGGAGATTTATGAAATAAATGGTTAAGAATAGTCTAGGCTGGGAAGGCATGGAGAGATCACAGCTGGCCTGCCTGCAAGACAAAGGTCTGTGTTAAACCAATATAACAGGCACGTCTCTGGGGCGTAGCCTAACATAGTTCCCGGCATATAGTAGGAACTTTAAATGAGAACTAAATTGAAAGGCTAGGATTACTTGTCTAGAGGAGATCCTAGATTCATCTAAGCCTCTGCTTAGGATAGTAGATACCTAGGAAAGATTGATTAGTATGTATTTGAGGACCTACTCTGAACTCAGTACTCTACTATCAGAGATGTCAGTTTAAAATAGAAACAGATTCTTGCAGGTAACTTAGCACAAATTAATATTATCTATGTTGTGTTGTATTTTTATTTAGTTAAACATTTCCTAATTACATTTTAATCTGGTTTGGGCTGCTCAAAAGTTTTGCTGGGGAAGTTTCACACCTCTGTACATGACCTCACAAAATATTTTGTTTGCATCTCTTTTGGTGGACTTTCTGTTTAATTTCAATTTTCTTTCCGTTTTTTGTTTGTTTTGTTTTTCAGTCCAAGCCTTATGCATTTGATCGTGTATTCCAGTCAAGCACAACCCAAGAGCAAGTATACAATGACTGTGCAAAGAAGATAGTGAAAGGTAAATATATTTCATCCATTTCTAAGAATATTGTTTTGTGTGGAGCTTCATCCTGGTATTCTTCTCACTCACATTTCTTGTTATAATTTTTGAATATTTTTCTAAGTTAATAATCAAGAAGGGAAATTTTTGTATCTTTAATACAAAATGATGATGGTAATTATCTTCAGTAAATATTTTATGTGGCATTGCACAAATGATCCTGCATGAATTTGTGTAGTATCTACCACCTCAAAGGTTGAAAACTGAAAACTTTATTTCTTACCATACTTTTTATGTTAACATTCACATCACAGAAGAGTTTCTAAGGTAATAAAGTAGAATTAAAGTAACACAACAGCAGAAACAGAATTGCTAGGCAGATTTCCAACAATTTATAGGAAATGACAGTTCTTTGTCAGTGTATGCTTCTACTTCATTATTGGTTTCTTTTCAAAGACCCCTTCTAGCGGTAAGCACAGAAGCTGCAAGTGAATTTAGCAAGAAAGATGATCCAGATGGATGTATTCCAGGCCAAAAAATTAAGTTAGTATAAGCCCAGTTGTGGGTTGTTGTTTTGGTTGGTAGGGGGTGAGAGGTGGGGAGTCTTCCTATTTTTCATCCCATAGATTCACAGAATCTTAGAATTGAAAAGAACCTTAGACATTATGTAGTCTAAACTTCCAGTGTAGGATGCCATTCTCTACCAACCCTAATAAATGGAATGGCCCTCCAGCCCTTGTCCAGTTATGTTGAGTGGTGAGGGCTTATTGCTGTTAAAATGAAGTTCATTCTATTTTTAAGACTGTACTAATCATTAGAAGGCTGAATTTCACATTGATTTGACACTTCCCTGTCTAACTTTCCTCCATTCATTCTAGTTCTGCTTCCTGGAGAACCCCAAAGCAAATTACTTTACTCACATTAATACATTTTTTAAAATGCCTCTTTTCAAACTGAATTGCTCCAATTTGACCATTCTTCTTGTGCTGTCATTTCCAGACTCCTCTACTTTTAGATTGCTCTTCTTTGAATACACTCTAGGTTGCCAATTTCTCTCTCAAAATGGGAGGATTGAACATAGTATTCAGAATACGTGAGTATAGAGCACAGTGGTACCATTACTTCTCATAATCACTCTGTGATTAATGCTACCTTTCATTGCTTTAGCAGTTTTAGTATCTATATAACACACTTGACATTGAGTTTTGCAATCAGCTGAAAACCCCAGACCTTTTTCAGGTGAATTCCTGTCTAGTCAGGTCTTCCAGATCTTAAACTTATGCACTCATGCAATTGAGTTTTTAACCTAAGTGCAAGAATTTAGCTCATTTTGTTGACTCAAACCAGTAGGTTTTAAACTTTAAAGATTGTTTTGAATTTTAGTTCTTATTAGCTAGCTCTCTAAGCTTTTCACCAAATTTCTAGCAAAATAGATTAGTAGGTGGTTAAAGCTTTCTAATTTATTCATGAGCATGCCATATGCCTTCATGTAATTGACTTTTAAAAAATATTAGGGAATGAGTTTTGTCAGAGTCCCCTAGAGACCTTCCTCCTGGTTAATACCAATACATCAATCAGTACCTGGGGCACAACTGCATAATCAATTGCAAATTGGCCTGACTGTACAGTCACATAAGCCAGTTCATGAAGAACTTTGTCAGTGGTTCACAGATTTGGAAAGGACCTGATTGTTTGTCGGGTCAAATCTTCTTATTTTACAGACGAGAAACAGGCCCAAAGATGCTAAATGATTTGCCCAGAACCACACAGCTAGTACTTGTCTTAGGCAGGATTTGAATCCCAGTCTTCTTGACTACACCTGGTTGCCCGGAGTTTCTGTGATACCTAGTTTATTGACACTGTCTACAAATTTAATTTAGTATGATTAATTTTTTGTGAACGTATGTGGGCTCATGGTTCTTACTCCAATGTTTCCTAAGGACTCGTATGCTATGCGTTTAATACTTCATTCTCTATTTTTGCCAATTATCGGCTTGGGCATATTTATCTATACTTTCTGGAAGTTGCTCTTTGCTTCTTTATAAAATTAAGACATTGTTCCATACCCAATCTTTAAACTGTTCTTCCTGATATCTCAAAAATTACTGGAAATAGCTCTCAGATCAAGTTTGCAAGTACTTTCAGCAACTTGGTATGTAACTATTCCATTACTACAGACATATCTCCCTTGACAGCTGGTCCTATTACTCCTTGCTTTGATCGCAGATTTTTTAAATTTTTATTATTTGCTTTTTGGAGGGGGGAAGGCAGGGCAGTTGGGGTTAAGTGACTTGCCCAAGGTCACATAGCTGGTAAGTGTTAAGTATCTGAGGTCGGATTTGAACTCAGGTCCTTCTAATTCCAGGGCCAGTGCTCTATTCACTGTGCCACCTAGCCACCTTGATCACAGATTTTTTTAATGGCCTTTTTTATCCCTAGCGATTGTCAAGTCTTAAGTGCCTGCTGTGGGCCAAAGAAATGCAAGACAGTCTAGATGGTCTCTGATTTCAGGGAGCTCATGATCTGATGGGGGAAGAAAACACATGAAAAAGGGGGCCAGGGGAAGGGAGGGAGAGAGAAGAGGGGATGATTAAGTTCTATTGCTGGATGGGAAATGATGAGATCACTGCCCTAGGCTGGTCCTGAAATAGAACTCTCTGATATCCACGGCTCCACCCTTTCCAATCAAGGAAGGAAGGGGCCTCTGGGGCAGAGGAGGCTTGAGTTTCAGAGTTGATGTGATCTTTCAGGAAGATGAGTTTATGGAGACAGTGATGAAGTCCAGGACAGTAGCCAGGTAGGAAATGGTTGTTGCGAACTAAGCACAGCTTTTTTAGTCCTAGAAAATGTAAATATTATTATATGCCCAATAATTCAGCACTGTTTTGAGAATATAGTAAGATAATATATAAAAAACTGTAAAGTGCTCAGTTAATGTAACATTCCTCTTATGTGCCCTTGATTTTCTTGCCTCTACTTCTGTATTTTGCATATGCACAGCTAAGTGGGACAGTGGATAGAGTGTCAGGCCTTTAGTCAGGAAGAGTCATTATCCTGAGGTCAAATCTGTCCTAAGACACTTACTAGCTTTATGACCCTAGACAAGTCACTTGACCCTGTTTGCTTTAGTTTCTTCATCTGTGAAATTAGCTGGTGAAGGAAATGACAAATCACTCCAGGATCTTTGCTAAGAAAACCCCAAAGTGGGGTCACAAAGAGTCAGACACAACTAAAAAAACAACTGAATAACAACATATTACACACGTCCTGTATAGCTTTACTGGCTTCTTTAAGTTCATTTGTTTATTAACAGAAATTCAAAGATGCCTTCATGGAGTTAATAAACTGTCAGGGAGACTATAACATACCACAACTATACAACATTATGCAATGATTGTGCACTAACTAGTATGTGCTGTAACATAAGAGTAACATAGTACTCGAGATACAAGGAAGGTCATATTTCCAAGTGGTGGGATCAGTGAAGGCTTCCTAGGAGCCTTGGACCTTGAAGAATGGGTAGGATTTTCAGAGGCCTATGTAAAGGTAGAGGATTTACAGGTAAATTGAGTAATATGGACAAAAACACTAGGGTGGGGAATTGCTTAATGTTTATTTGGGATGATGGCTACTCCATTTTGGCTAGACCATGGTTCATGTAGAATGGAGTAAGATAAAGCTGCATGAAACTTTCTTTCTTCCCCCAATCATAAGTAACTTTGAGCCCTAAACCTCATGTAACACTTTGTTCTACCCCTTTCCAGTGCACTTAACTATAACGTAGACTGTGATATTACTTTTGTGTTTGTGTCATATGAATCACCACCACCACTAGACTGACCTTTAGGACAAGGAATGTGTCTTATCTAAACTTTGTATCTTCCCCAGTGCCTAAAATGCTCTCCCAAATGGTAGGTGCTTAATATATTTTAATTGAATTACAGGGATATACCAGGTTATAGAGTGACTTAGATGCCAGGCTGAGAAATTTGGACTTTATTATATATTCAGTAGGTCTCCAGTTGATAAATGCAAATTAAAATAGCTCTGAGATACTATCTCATACCCATCAGATTGGCTAAACTGACAGAAAAGGAAAATGATGAATCCTGGAGGGGATATGGAAAGGTAGACACTGATGCACCATGGGTAAAGTTGTAACAAGTCCAACCATTCTGGAGTACAATTTGGAACTTTGCCCAAGGGGCTATATAACTGCATACCCTTTGACCCAACAATACCCCTATTGGATCTATACCCTAAGAAGATCAAAGGAAAGGACCCATATGTACAGAAACGTTTATATCAGTTCTTATTGTGGTGGCCAAGAATTGGGGAATGGCTGAACAGGTTATTTATGTGTATGCGCATGCATGCACACATATACACATATAGTATATTAATAGTAGTAATAGTATGATATACATATATATACATAGTATATAAATGTGATGGAATATTATTGTGCTGTAAGAAATTATTAAGATTATGGTTTCAGAAAAACTTAGGAAGACTGATATGAATTAATGCAAAGTGAAGTAAGCAAAACTAGGAGAACAGTCTGCACAGTAACAGCAGTACCGTAAAGATAATCAATGTGAAAGGCTCTACTCAATACAGTGATCCATCATAATTCCAAGGGATTCATGACGTAAAATGTTCTCCACCTCCAAATAGAGAACTGATGCACATGCTGAACATGACTAATGTGGAAATGTTTTGTATAACTTCATATATATATATAATCGGTATGATATTTCTTGCCTTCTCAGTGGGTAGAGGAGAGGCTACAGGGAGGTAGAGAATTTGGAACTGAAAGTAATATTTTTTTTTTAAACACAGTTATATTCAATAGGAAATCACTGAGGAATTTTGAGCAGAGGCTAGACACAAACAAGTCTATACATAAGGAAGATTAATTTGGAAGTCATGTAAAGGTTTGATCTTAGGAAGGAAAAACTAGAACAGTGGTATGCTAGTCCCAGGTCATATTGGCTAGAATCAATTATTAAATTTTTCACTATGAGCATTTGCACCTCAGAAAGTGGCAAATGCTGCAAATCTGGCCTGGTTTATTTTTTTGTTGGTTGTCTAGACTTAAGAAAGTGATGGAGAATTACTAATTAAGAAAGTGATGGAATAATTACTAGTGCAGACTAAACTTAAAAATTGTATCAGTTGTTAAACAATTACCAGCACACTCCCAGACTAGGCACAGGGAGCCATATTAGGCTATTGGAGAAGTAGGGCCAACTCTTTAAGGGCAAAGTCTTTTTTTTTTCCTGAGCATATCACTTCCCTGATCAGAAGTTTCAGTAACTTCCCAAAGCCTTTAGAATCAAGTATACACTCCTTTGGCATTTAAAGCATTTCACATGCTGGCTCCAGCTTGTCTTTTCAGGTTGATTGCCCCTAACTCCTCCTCTCACTCTAACCCTAGCCAAAATTGGGTGCTGTTCCTTGAATTGAATAGTATTTCCCACCTGCTTTGCACACCACTATCCCTAGTGCCTGGATTGTTCTTCCTCCCTGTCAGGCCCAGCTTTAGTACCACCCACTTCAAGAGACCTTTCCTGATTTCCCCTTATGTGAGTGATCTCCTACCCCCAAAATCAGTTTGACTGTAACCTATATTTACTCGTGAACATGTTGATGCCCTCAAGGGCAAAAATTGTCTCCGGATTTTTGATGTATCCCAAGTATCTAACTAGGTGTTTAATAAATGCCTGTTGAATTTAATTGAATTGATTAAGAGGCTATTTCAGTAATCATCAAAAAAGATAAGAAACCCTGAACAGTGGTAGTTATAATGGGAATTGGAGGGAAGTGGGACTGATGGGAGAGATTGTCCAGGTAGAATTGACAGGACTTGATGCCTGATTGAATCTTTAGGAATGGGGAGGAACCAAAGAGATCTCTGCTATTTTCAGTCTTACTTAGGTGATTAAGCCTTAGGTGACTTTGGGTAACTTACCTTGTCCTACTCATTTAAGTGGATCGAACCTAAAGACAGCCAGTGACTCAAGTTTTAGCAGGAGAGAAGGAAGCAAATTTGTCTACATATATGTGACATTTTTGTGTTTCATAAAGTACGTTGAGGGAATTCTATAGTAATTGAATATTACAAAGAATAATTTAGGAACAGGAGATTTCATAGGATGTTTCTGATAGATGATTTTATTCTAGAGTTAAAACTAGGACTAACAAAATCTATGAATTCCCCATTTTCCAAGTTTATAATTTTAAAAAAAATCTAAGAATATTATAGGAGAAATGTATTCCTGTTTGTAGATTTTAGCATATTTCATAATATCCTTTTGATTTAACATTTAAAAGCATGAGCTGTAATATTTCATATTTGGTTATTTCCTTCAAGGTCTTATAGTAATGGCTTTGTTTTGTTCTTTTTTAGTAGAGGCAGTGAGACAGTAGATAGTATGCTAGACTGAGACGGGATATTTATTAAATACCTACCATGAGCCAAACGTGCTTCCACCTTTCAGGGGGAAAAAAATCAAATTTTTATCAGTCCTTGATATGAAAGAAAGGCCCTGGATCAATCCACAATCCCGGTTCTGACATTTACCATTTCTGTGACCCTGGGCAAATCACTTAACCTTTTGTGCATCAGTTAACTTCCTAGGATTTATTTACTAAGTCTTATATAAATAGTATTCTACTCTGGCAAAGGAACTTCTCTAAAATCAAAAATCCTTCTAAGCCATAAGAATTAAACTTAGACTATGATCTAACTTTTATATAGAATCTTAGGTAGACTTTGTTATATATCAGCTAGTCTGAAGAAAAATTAACTTGAGTTTTCTCTCACTGAGTTATTTTGCTAGATTTAAGAATTTAGGCAATTCTCTTAAATGTTTTAATTATTTAAGAGGTTTTTTTTGTATTGCTAATCAGGAATATATGACATTTTCTTACAACACTTGAAAGCAATTCTCTGAATTTGTTTTAGGAAGGGAAATTCTTTGACATATTCTTTTTTTTTAAACTTCTTATAGATGTACTTGAGGGATATAATGGTACAATATTTGCATATGGACAGACATCCTCTGGGAAGACGCATACAATGGAGGTAACAAATTGTAAAATAAATTTTCCTCTCCTTTTTTGAGTAGCATATCAAGACTATTAGTGTATTTTTCCTATTGACAGTAAAATTATTTTAACAGTTATTTTGGACTCTTCAATACTTTTTCTCCAGGAGGCAATTATTAAAGGTTTATCTTATTAGTGATGTTATAACAACAAAATAATAAGAATTTGGGGTCTGCTTATGGTACAATAGCAAAGTACAGAATTCAGATAAATTTCTCTTTTAGAAGCTGATTGGTTTTTGGCATAGTTTAGACAGTAGGTTAAGAAGATGGTCTTATTGGGCCCTAAAAACTTTGAGTTCTATCCCAAGTGGAACACTTGTCACTTCTTTATATGAAGCATTTGCAATAGTTCTGAAACTTTTTTGAGGAGATTTTTGAATGCTTATCTGCTAAAAGTTCAGAATGGTGTTGTGTAGGTGCTTTGGGGTTTTGTTTGTTTTTTTAACCGTGCTTTTGGAAGAGGGCAACATTGCCTCTTCTTTGACCAGTAGGTTGCCCCAGTCATCCATGTCATTCTGAGCAGGAGGTCTGAGCGCAATCCCCCTCTGCTTTAGAAAACAGTCCATACTAAGTACCTGCTTTGAGGAATTAGTATAACTACAGAAGTCAGAAGTGAAAATCAGATGAGGCATTTCTGATATTTTAATACATTTGAATTGAGCCAGAGGGAGAAAGAAGATTTTTGTAAATAAGGAATTTCCCTTTTTGGATATACCTATTATTCCAGTAACCTGAAATAATCCAAGCTTGATTATTAGAATATAAGCCTAAGAATACTCAAGTAAAAAATAATGTTCATACTTGGGATCATGGTGATGATCTGGTTTATTTTGATACATGTATGCCATATAGTCCAGAAATAGATTTTTCAGCTGTCTGGCAATATTTAATAAAAACACAATTATTATGTTATTTCTATCTTTCCTGTTCACTGTTGATTCATTTTAATCATAAAAAATTTGCTTGTAGATTTTCTTCATTAGTTACATTAAATGTATATAACTCATTAAAAAGTTTAATGTTTTTTGTTGTTCCGTTCAGGGTAAACTCCATGATCCAGATGGAATGGGTATTATTCCAAGAATAGTACAAGATATTTTTAATTACATTTACTCTATGGATGAAAATTTGGAGTTCCACATTAAGGTAAACTTTTGAGAGATTTATTTTCATTTAGCTTTTAGGATGACTCAGATTAAAATGTACTTAAGTAGTTGTCAGGTTTGTAGTTGCTAAGTTTTTAGAAAAATCAACTTCAGCACTTCAGACTTCAGACTTACTCAGTCTTGTGTTACATTGTTTGTGTGCATACCTTATGCTCTATTAAGTGATGAGATTCTGGGAGGCAGGGGCTGTATCTCATTTAATTTGAATTGATAGCAACTTGCACCATGCTTCTGCATAGACCTTATAAAAATTCAATCTGGTTTTTTTGGACAGCTATTTTTTAGTTTTGTCTTTGTCCTAGGTGGGGTGGTTCCCAAACTCATCTTCTGGGTTGACTTGCTCACTGCAGCCTGCCCTCACACCAGAAGATCTGTGTTCTGGAAGACAGACCATTTTCATACACCTGATTAAACTCTCTCAAGGTCCTATTCAGGGAGAGTGCCAAGATGTACTTCCCCTCTTTACTACTGTAGCTCCTGAGCCCCACTGGTGTGATTCCCATATTTATGTAATATTAGTTAGTCACCATGATAGTGCTATTAACTCTTAAACATTAAACTTTGATGATGAGGCATATCAGAGTTACTTAATTATCAAGCAAATGCATTAATAATCAGTATGTTATATTCCGTACATAAACCTAGGTGATATTCTCCCACCAGTATACATGGGGAAGAATAAACACTTAGATGCTAGAGACATATAAATTACCCCAAGCACAAGTTATAAATTGCCCCAGGCACAAGGTAGTTCTTGTTTATAACTAGACCAGGACTGCTCTAGACTATAGACCTTGATTTTATTGGTCCCTTCAGGAACAAAGTTATATCATGTGAAGCTGCTTCCCTTCAGATGCTTAACACTCCTTAGGGGCAAATCTATTCCTACTTTTTAACTGTTAAAGCCAGACAGCCGCATCATCCTGGACAAATCACTTAAAAGATTTAAGACTAAGACGAAGGAAGGAAGGAAGGGAAGGAGGGAGGGAGAAAGAAAGGAAGGAAAGGGAAAAAGAAAGAGAAGGAAGGAAGGCTTTTAGGCTTCTTATTCTCTTTTCACTTCCTCTGTAAATAAACAGAGAATATGTATTAAGGAATTTTAGTGACAGTTGAATTTTTTGCCTCATTTAATCTTTGTTTTTCCTTTAGGTATCATATTTTGAAATATATTTGGATAAGATAAGGGACCTTTTGGATGGTAAGTTGTACACTTTCCTATTTCTTATCTCTCCTGGAATAACAGTTAATTACGTTATGTCAGAATGAACTCTGAAGATTTCCTTTTCCTGTAGTTGGAAAAGCCTTTGGCTACAGTATATTTAAAATTGCCTTAAATTATAGAAAATGGCATTTTAAAATTATTCGTGTAAATTACCGTTGTGTGCCTTTTGATAACACAACTTGAGGCATACATTTATGGATACTTTAAAAATATTGAGTATTGATTGTATAAATGTCATTGTTTAGTGATGATAGAGTATTTTTTTATTTCCCCTCAGTACTTCTGAAGGCACTTGCCTGTTTGTCATACTGCTCAGAGGGGGAAAATTATAATAGCGGTTTCTTAGCTAATGTTATATTTTGGATGTTATTAGTTATCATCTGACAAGTAATGTTTTGCTATTTCAGTTTCAAAGACCAACCTTTCTGTTCATGAGGACAAAAACAGAGTTCCCTATGTAAAGGTCTGTATAAAGTCTGTAGAAAGGTTTTGTAAGAGAAAAAGTATATATTGATGGGGAAATAATTTTCATACTTCAAAAATTATTTTCAAGGGTTGCACAGAGCGTTTTGTATGTAGTCCGGATGAGGTTATGGATACTATAGACGAAGGAAAATCTAACAGACATGTAGCGGTTACAAGTAAGTAGAGTGCTTGAACTTAAAAAAAAATCCTTTTCCAGTTGACAACAGTACTTTTAATGTAACATATGCCATCTTAAAAGAAATTATTGGAAAGGGAAAATTAATTAATGGTTAATCATATAATTGTTTTAATTTGTTTTCATTATAGATATGAATGAACATAGCTCTAGAAGTCACAGTATCTTTCTTATTAATGTAAAACAAGAAAACACTCAAACAGAACAGAAACTGAGTGGGAAACTTTATCTGGTAGATTTGGCTGGTAGTGAAAAGGTAACATTTTTCATGTTTTTCTTTTCTGTTTTTTCCAAATATTTCTCTAGGTATATACACATAACTAAATAGTTTGTTCTTGTGCATTGCTTTGTATACCTTGTTAAATCTTTTGGGCAAAATACATAAAATATGATATAGTCTGTCCTTCGACCCCTGTAACAGTTGTTGTGGGTCACGGCATGTCCTATTTGACATATTCCATAGCCTTATTTATAGTCAGACACCTTACCTAAATATTTGGTAATGATTTCAGTGAGAATATATTCAGGTTTTTCTGCGTGACTTAGTGTGGGTTATTGTGTTTGTGAATATGCTTATCACATAACAGGTACTTCAAAAATATCTGTTGATAATTGTTGAAAAATCTCATTTGTCCAAATCTCATTTGGATGAATTTCAACTTTTAGTTATACTTACATTATAATGTTTAGAGGATTATTTTACCTTCAGAATCCATCATTACCTGGTCCTCTTTACCTGTCCAACTCTATTACCCCTAAAGCTAGGCCTCTCTTCTCACTGTCATTAGTATTTTTCATGGACATTCTTGCCTCTCTAGCTTCGCTTCTATTTTTCTTGTTCTTCCATTCTTACTCAAAAGTCTAAACATTTTTCAGATATTTTTTCAGGTCCTACTTCTGACACAGAACTATCCCCCAAAACCAATATCGTTAGCCCATCTTATTTTAGTTTATATTGCTAAATCACCTAGTTAATTTAATTCAGGGTTAAATCATACATGGCTGTAGATCTAGGAGTATTCTTGGAAATCATCTAGTCAAATCCCTTCATTTTGTGACTAAGGAAGCTAAGATTCAGTAGTGTGATTTACTGGAGTTCATAGAGGTAGTTGGTAAAAGAGCTTGGGAAGTAAAACCTGGGTCTACTGACTGGTAGAGGTTGCTCTGTGTGCTACACTATGCTTTATTTTTACATATACTGTTTGTTTCTTATTTAATGAGTGCAGCCCTAACTGGATTATCAACCTTTTGAGGGAAAGATGTTATCATTTGCTCTCTATTTTCTGCCACATGCTAAGACGTATATTGGCTTGATACAGAAAGTGCTAGAGTTAGAATCAGAGACTTGGGTTTGAAGCCTGCCTCCAACACAGAGGCACAGTGGTGAATGGAGAATGTACTAGATTTGGGATCTGAGGCCCTGGGATTAATTAAATGTTTGCCTTTCTGCTTACACCTGTATAACCTTGGGAGATTAAGTTCACTTACATGGGGTTCAGTTTCATCCGTAAAATAAAGGGTTTGAACTAGCGGCCCTCTAGGGACCTAGCTTTCAGTTTAGATATGTGACCCCAGGCTCTTGGGATAATTCCCTAGCACTTAGTAGATAAGTCACAAATGACTTGTGATTTGTATGATTAGAGATGTTCCCAGGATTTCCCACACTTACTTTGAATAGCTTGTCACAGCACCCAGTAAAGTACTAAGGATATAATAAGCAATTACATATTTATTGAATCTAATTGAAAAGTTTTGTAATTAATAGTATTTGATAATATTCTTGTTTCTAAGTGTCTGCTATGGGATTAACATATGGAATCATGAAAAAATGTGTGGTACAATGCCTAGGAGTATGGACATGGGGTCTAAATACAGTCTGGGTTGGATTGCTTGCTATCCAAGTGACCCCCTGGCAAGCACCTTAAGTTCTCTGAGCCTCAGTTTCGCAAGTATAAAATTGAATCCTACCATTCTTAGTTAAAAATAATTGTTTAATTTCATGCTTAAAAGAAAGAAATCATTTTAGATAATATTTTCTGGCCATTGTACTGTATGTCCATCAACCTTGTTTAGCACAAATAAGTTAGATATCGTCACATTTCTCCAGACATTTGGAATCAAAAAGAAAAAAAGCAATAGATGTAATATATTGAAAATGGAAGAAACCGATAGACTTAAATGCAGAGCCCAAGGTTACAATGAAAGAACAAAATTTAAAAAAATTTAAAAAATTTTTATGCTTAAGTATTCCTTCTTAACTATGAAGTACTGCCACCATATCAGCAAACATTTCAGCACTATGTGCAGAGCTGGGTGTAAAGTGCTCCAGGATTTCCAATCCTTACATTAGAGAGATAGAATGCATACAGAAATAGTTATAATACAAAATAGCAAGTATTTTAGAGAGGGGCACAAAGAACTCTTATATTAGTAACAGTATCTGCCAGTCCTGCTCTACCTTCTCCCCCCAAAACATATTTTTCAGAAATACATTATATGAAAAATACCAAGGTAATGAGTTATAGTATCGCTAGTAAATAATTAATACTTTGTTGAGAATGAATTATCATGATGGTGGGGGTGGGCAGGGAACCTGTGATTTAATAGATATGGAGAACTTTCCCTGTGAAAACTCCCTGTATAGGTACAGATTAGTAACTCATAACTAATTTAGACTCTTGGAGATTTGTCTGGGATGCTGAGAGATTAAAATGGTTTTGCTTGGATAAAGCACCAGGCCTGGAGTCAGGTAAACCTGAGTTTAAATTTGGCCTCAGACACTGACTAGCTCTGTGACCCAGGACAAATCATTTAACCCTTTTTGCATCAGTTTCCTCATCTATAAAATGAGCTGGAGAAGAAAATCCAATATCTCTGCTGAGAATGGGATCATGATCCAAATGGGATCATGAAGAGTCAGATATGATTGATGATGACTAAACCAAAAAAACCTTCTGAATATGTTTGAGAGGCAAGACTCAAACCCATGTTTTCCTGGCTTCAAGACCTGCTTCTATATGCTCTGCCACACTGCTTGTCTCAAATACCAACAACTTTACTTTAAAGAATGTAATTTTTAACTTTATTTTTCTTGTGGTTTAATTTTTTTTTAAATTATGCATATAGGTTAGTAAAACTGGAGCTGAAGGTGCTGTGTTGGATGAAGCTAAAAACATCAACAAGTCTCTTTCTGCTCTTGGAAATGTCATTTCTGCTTTGGCAGAGAGTAGTGTAAGTGTCATTGATTGCTCTGTCCTGTTTTTAAAATTTAAAACTAATCTTTGATATATACACAGAAACTGATCCATTTCTAGTATTATAAATTATATATAAAGATATTATGCCCTGTATAACAGTGCTCAGATATTTATTGAGCAAGTGAAATCATTATCAGTTTTGGATTTCCATATTATAGCAGTAGTGAAGTTAAACAGTATACCTCAGCTATTAGGCAATTAACAGTAAATGGACAGATTGAAAAATAGTCGAAATAGTCTTGCTCTGTGGTGAAGTTTGTTAAGTACCTCCTGTGCTTTATTTCAGAAGTTTATAATATATGATCCTGAATGCCTAAAAACTATATGAACCACTTTTTTTTTGTAGACATATGTTCCCTATCGAGATAGTAAAATGACAAGAATCCTTCAAGATTCACTAGGTGGCAACTGCAGAACTACTATTGTCATTTGTTGCTCTCCATCATCATATAACGAGTCTGAAACAAAATCTACACTCCTATTTGGTCAAAGGTTAGTTACTGAAAATGTGAATAATACTCTTAATAGATATTTGAGTGAATGAAGTTTAAACTTTTTATCTTTATA
>CM053585.1:497367849-497410867 GCA_028646515.1 Pseudochirops corinnae
ATTTTTATATAATTGGTGTCTATTCTTATTAGAGCCCATATTTTGTGTTTAGGATACAGATGATCCAAATTTGGTTAAATAACTATTACAATATTCATCCAGTTCTTTGGAAACTTAGGTTAAGGTTATAACTAAGGAAAGAAAATTTAATTTTGCTAGGATTAACAAATAAAAATTTGGATCATGTTGTTAAATGAAATCAGTATAATTCTGACTGAAATTAAGTTAGAGCTGCTGTTGTATGCTCTGGGATCAGGAATATTTTGAATCTCATGGTGACATAACATTATTATTAACCTTAAAATAGTTTTAAGGTTAGCTTTGCAAATGCTACAAAATTGTAAACCTTTTCCCTCTCTTCCCTTATAAGAGCAGCTCACAGTTTGCAAACACTATACACTGTCACGTCTCAAATATATAATAAAGTAGCCCCTTTCTATTTGGGTAAACACCTTTCTATATTCATTCTAAAATGTAGTGCTTAGGCAAGAACAGGTAATATTCAGTTAAGTTGTATACACATTTTATTACATAATGTAGTTAAAGAATCAGTTGGAAAGTAAATGTATTTGAAAATAACTAGTTTATCTCTGTTTAATTTTTTTTTCCAATTTCATTAGAGCCAAGACAATAAAGAACACAGTTTGTGTTAATGTGGAGTTGACTGCAGAACAGTGGAAGAAAAAATATGAAAAAGAAAAAGAGAAAAACAAGACATTACGTAACACCATTCAGTGGCTAGAAAATGAACTCAATCGATGGCGCAATGGTAATGAAATTAAGCTATCACATTTTTGTGCTAGTGAGGCCATAACTGTAGAATAGCTATTTAAAATGTTGGAGGATCTAACATAAAGGTAAACTAAAATAGAGGCCAAAGTATTTGTCATTTAGACAGCTTTGAAAATTAGTTAGGTATGTAAGAAGAAAATGTCAAATGTTCTTATAAACTATCATTAGGCCCTCTATCAAAATGACTCAAAATAATTGGAGCAAAAAGTTAAGAAAAGGTGTCAGAATTCAGCTGAATGTCCAATTTAAGTCAGAATTATATGACTTTATTTACTTTTTCATGAGCATATCGATACTTAGCATATCTAGTTTTAACTTGGCTAACTTTAGGATATGGTGATTATTTCTCTACTTTGTTTTTCAGTAGTAAGGAGGTAATGAGTAACAGATTAAAAAACAAAAATGCCCAGGGATCCAGAATGATAGAAGTAGATATATGTAGATGATTAAAAAGAAGCATTTTATATTTGAGATTAAGTAATGTAAAAGAATGTCTTTCATAATTATAGGGATTAATCACCACTATATCAGTGTCAGGAAAATTTCTTCAGCAGTTAATACACTTTTTAATTCTCTGATTTATAGTTATTTACTGGCATGACTGAATTTCAATGAGTGATCCTGGGATTTTGTACATTTACATTTTCCCAGTAGTTGGGTAGACAATTTCAGTCCTTTAGCAAGTATTCAGTACTTCTCTGTGATTAGTATTGTACTTGGTGGGGGTGAACACAACAAAAAGTATAAGTTATATTTATAAGCTTATATTTACATGGTGGTTTTTTTCTTTTTTTCTTTTTTTTTTTTTGAGGGAAGAAGGCAGGGCAATTGGGGTTAAGTGATTTGCCCAAGGTCACACAGGTAGTAAGTGTATCAGGTGTCTGAGGCTCAGTTTGAATTCAGGTCCTTCTGACTCCAAGGCCAGTGCTCTATTCACTCGCCACCCCTACATGGTGGTCTTAAGGACCTTACAATTGAGTATAGTAGAGAAGACTAACAAATATGGAACCAAAGCAAACAAAACAATAAATAATTAACTGCTAAATTGTGTGATATGGAGTAAGTGCTGTAGGGATTCAGAAGAAAGAATGCACACAAGAGTGATTATGGAAGCTGAAAGAATTTTGTCTTGAACAGTAGCCAGGATGGAGAGGTAGGAAAAAAGGCCATTTCTTTGTAGGAGAACAATGTAAGAAAAGAGAGGGTTGGGAACAGAACCAGATCGCCATATTGGACTAAGGCATAGTTTAATAGATAGTGGGGGGCTTTGAAAACCTTTGTGGCTTGGCGTGGGGGCAAAGGACAATGTAGGTGGGTAAGGTGGTAGATTAGCTTGCCAGGATTATCAGGATAGATTTGAGGAGGGATGCAGTAGGAAGACCTGCTGGTGAACCATTGGAGTATTCCATGTGAAATGATGAAGCCTGGCTTAGGGTGGTGAAGATGAAATTGAAAAGTGACTTTTCAAAATTATCTGGGTTTGGTGATTGGCTAGATATGAAGGAAAAAGACAGGTCAAAGATGACTAGTCATAGAAAAGTTGATAGGGGAGATGAATGAGTTTAATGTTGAACATGTTTAGTATTGTTAGATAATCATTCCTTTGTCTTTTTTAAGGGGAGACCGTGCCAGTTGATGAACAGTTTGACAAAGAGAAAGCCAACTTAGAAGCCTTTGCAGTAGATAAAGACATTACTGTTATCAATGATAAACCAGCAGCCACCATTGGAGGTACAGGAAACTTGACTGATGCTGAAAGAAGAAAGTGTGAAGAAGAAATTGCTAAATTATACAAACAACTTGATGATAAGGTAGGAATTGTTCTTATTCAGGATTGTATTTGAATTTGTGCATATTATTTGTTTCTTGACAAATTGTTTTCATTTGGATGTGAATGTATTTTCAGCTAATAATATTATGGTCCTTATGACTTTATTCTAAATACATCTTTTTAGTATCTCTCATTTCAGCTGAATTTCTTGGCAAAGAAGTCTCTGTCTTTGGCAGATGTGTGATTTTGCATATCTCATTGTACAAATTTATTCTATCTCTGGTTCTGAAACCATGCTGTCAGATAATTTCAGTAAGTTCAGGAAACATTTATTAAGTTCTTGTTAATGTGCTAGGAACTACATGGAGGTGTTGAAGATACAAACATAAGTCTTTCCCCTTGAGGAGCTTACATTCTGTTGTGGGTGGGGTGGGGTGGGAGGTTGGGAGGTTGACAATGTCTACACAGATACGTGAGTACAAAATATCTACAGCATTTCAGGGGGGAGAGAAAATTAATAAAGGAGGGAATCAAGAAAGGCGTCTCAGCTGAAGTGGAAAGGAAGCAGGAATTCTAAGAGGTAGAGGATACCTGGTAGTGCAGTCCAGACATGGGATTCCACCTGTGCAAAGGCATATAAGAAAAGGATGAAAAGTCACATATGGGGAATGGCTAACAGACCTATTTGACTAGAATTAAGAAGGCAAAAAATGGAATGATATGAACTATGGCTATAAGGAGAAAAAGAAGTCATCTTAAAGAGGGCTTTAAATGTCCCATATTGAAGATTTGAATTATATTTTATCTTAGAAACAGTAAGGAATAGCTGAAGCTTAGTGGGGTGATAATATGGTCAAATACATTTTGGGAATATCAGTTTGAGAGCTGTGTAGAAGGAAGATAAGAAGCAAGGGCACTATTTAGGAGAAAAAGAATAGTCCAGGCAATAAGATTCTGAATCAGCTTAGAGGGTGTGTAAGGGATGAATACAAGAGATGTTATAGAGGTATAATCAACAGTGACACCTGACTAGATATGAAGTCAGTGAAGGTTGAAGATGCCACCAAGATTGTGAACCTGGGGTGATTGGAAGAATAGTGATATCCTCAACAGAAATAGGGAAGTTTGGAGGAGATGTGAGTTTGGGGAGAATTACAGTGAATTCCACTCTGGTCAGTCTGAAATGAGATACCTACAAGGTAGCCAGGTTCAGGAAGCAGTTATGAATGTGGGACTTGAATTCTGAAATAGTTGTGTAGAGTAGATTTAGATTTGGAAGTGATCCCAGAGGTCGTTCAGGTTACCCTCCTCCTTTTTTATAGATGAGGAAACTAATACCCAGAAAGGTTAAGTGACTGCCTAAGCCTCTGAAAGTAGTAGATGGCAGCACCAGAATTTGACTCACATTCTCTGATTCTAAATGAGATTATCCTTCCTCAACAGTATATGACTGGATATGTTATTTGAGAACTATCTATGGAAACTAATGAGATTAAGGAGTAAAGACTGTAGAGAGAGACAAGGGCCCAATATAGAGCCTTCAACATCATCCATACCTTGTGAACAGGAGCAAGAAGATGACAGAATAAAGGAGACTGAGAAGAAACTGTCAGACAGGGAGGAAGAGAACCAAGAAAAAACAATGTCACGTAAGCTTTGAGAGGAGAGAGCTGGTCAGTGATATTAAGAGCTAAAGAGAGATCAAGTAGAGTTAAGATGGGAAAAGGCCAATGGGGTTAGCAGGTGAAAGGTATTCTTGGAGGGGGTGGTTTTAGTCATTAGTGGGAACAGAAGGTAAATTTCAGGAGATCATAAAGCAGGAATGTAGATAACCCTTTCTAGGAATTTGGCTGAGCTAGAAGATGATAGTTTGAGGAGATAGAGCTAAATGAAGGTTTGTTATTCAGCAACAAGGAAGAAGTCAGGATAAGGAAAGTTTGAAGAGAAAGAATCAAGCCAGTAAGCCTCTGAAAGAGGGTGATCAAAGAGGAGTGTGATGATCACACATTAAGATAGAGTCTAGAGAGGAGGGGGCCTGATGCAGGGTTTAAGGTACAGGAGGGAATGGAGGAGAAAAGATAAAAAGAGAATGAAGAGATGGTATTATGAGGAGAGAGAGATTGTGGAAGTAGCTATTGGGAAGAATATAGTAGAGTCAGAGAAGAATAAAAGAATTATTCTCCAATAGTGATGGCAATCCCACTACCCCCCCAAACCCCTTATCAATTCACTATTCCACTCTCCAAAGTGGCTCTTCTAAACCTTTTCATCCCTGTTTATTCATTATATAGCTCCCTGTCCCCACCCTCTCAGCTGAGAACCTTGCCTCATTTTACAGAAAAAAAATGAGGCCTTTCACCACAAGTTCCTTCTTCTCTATCTCCCATCACTCATGTGTCTTCTGCCACTATCTGTCTCCTCCTTCACCACATGATGAAGTGGCCTTGCTGCAAGGTTAACCCTTCCTTTTTCTTCAAAAGATCACATTCCATCCCCTCTCCTCCACCTGTCACTTACTTTGAGTCTCTCCCTGTCTACTGGCTCACTTCTTATTGCCTACAGACATGCCCATGTCTTCCATACACCATCATCCTATATCTCTTCTGCCCTTTGTGGTAGAATTCCTTGAAAAGACCATTTGCAATTGGTGCCTCCACTTCTTCTCCCCTCGCTGTCTTCTTAACCCCTTACAGTCCAACTGCTGACCTTATCATTCCTCGGAAACTGCTCTCCAGAGTTTCTCATGATCTCCTAGTTGCCAAATGCAGTGACCTTTTCTCAGTCCTCGTTCTCTTTGACCTCTGAAGCCTTTGATGCTGTTGATCACTCTCTCTTCAATAATCTCTAGGTTTTTAGGACACAATCTTAGTTCCCTTCCTACCAGTCTGACTGCTCCTGTCTCTGTCACCCTCTAATTGTAGGTATCCCTCAGGGTTCTGTCCTGGGTTCTTCTCTTCTCCCTCTGTACTACTTCATTTGGTGATCTCATCAGCTCCCATGGATTTAATTACCGTCTTTATGGCTATGATTCTCAAATCTGCCTTTCCTGCCCTCATCTCTCTGCTGACCTCAAGTCTCTTGTCTCCAGCTGCCTTTTAGACATCTCAAACTGGATGTCCAATAGATATCTTCATCTCAAAATGTCCAGAACCAAACTTTCCCCCAAACCCTCCCCCATTGCCATTCCGTCTGTTACTGTAGAGGACTGTGCCATCCTGCCAGTTCCCCAGGCCTGAAACCAAGGAGTTATCACTATGTATCACCACCACTACCCCCATGTCCTAGCTGTTGCCAAGGCCTGTTTCATCTTTGTAACATCTTCAGAATATACCCTCTTCCCTTCTCTGGCATGCCTCTGGTGTAGGTCCTGTCCTCACCACTTCACCCTGCACTATAGCGATGGCCTTGTAGTGCCTCTGCCTGCCTCAGGTCTCTGCCCACTGCAGTCCATCCTCTGTTGTGTCACTAAAGTGATTTTCCTAGTGTGACACCACCCTCTCCCCACCTTGCCCACACCATTAAACTCCTGTGGCTCTCTGTTGCCTTCTAGAATCAAAATTTACAAAATGCTCCTCCTAAAAAACCTTCTTACCTTTTCAGCCTTCTACCTGAAATGGCAAGTCTTAACAGAATGACCACAGAGTCCGAATAATAAGTTTTAGGAGCTTTTATTAGCCAGCTGGCAGCTGTCCTTCTTGGACCCCTCTGAAGGAATCAGCAACTAGCTCAGGGATGCAGAATCATTTATACAGTATAATTCCATTGTTCAGAGGTGCAAGTAAGTTGCTGAGGCAAGGGGGTTGTGATTACAGGGCATGACGATGGAACAAGAAGAAGAATGAAGAATAGGCAAGAGGGGAGTTTGTGATCACATCTGTAGGTACAGGGTTGTATGGTAAGTAGTAGGGGCACAGGACATGATGACAAATTACTCTAGGCTAATTTCTTGATTCCTATCTTGAGTCCATGAAGTTTCTACTTAACTAGTTCCTGGCCACTTCACTACCTAACCATCAACATAGCTTTCAGTCCATTGACACTGGCTTACTGGCTGTTCAGTGGATAAAGATACCCCATTTCTCAACTTTGGGCATTTTTTTTTCCTGACTTTGCTCTGTACCTGAAATGCTCTGCCTCCTCTACACCAACTACTAACCTCCACTAGCTTCCATTTATTCCCCCCTAAAATCTCTTCTTTTATTGGAAACCTTCTCCAACCCTTCTTAATTCTAGTGCCTTCCCTCTGTTAATTATTTCCTATTTATCCGGTATGTAGCTTACATTGATTTGTTTACATCTTGTCTCTTCCATTAAGTTGTAAGCTACTTGAGGCCAAGCACTATCTTTTGACTTCCCAGCACTTACAGTGCCTGACACAAAGTAGGTACTTCATAAATATTGATTATTTATTCATTGACTTCCTGATTACATGATGAGTTGATCGAGGTTAGGTGCCCTCTTTGGGGTTGGCATACTCTGTTGCTGTCTCCAACTACCACAGACATAAGACCTCTTAGAGTTTTTAGATCCCAGTGATTAGGTCTCTGGTTTCTGAAATGAACTTATGCCACAGATTCATCCCAAGATGAACAAAACTCAAGGCACACTTGGAAGATCAGCTCTTATTCTGAAATCTTAGAATTCAGATTCTAGTTTTAAAGAAAAAAAAAATCTTCTGGGGAGTGAAAAGTAACTATATGGGGCATAGCAGAGCTAAAATATAGCCCCCAGCAGGACTGGGGAACATGGGAAGCCTAGAAAACAGAGCAAATCATCAAGAAAAAGAGATGTGATTGGGAGCAGAATGGAATGGAGATTTTATCAGGAAAGTATAGAGACATTGTTGAGTGTCAGTAATGTGTCCAGAGTGACAGCAGTTTGGGTAGGAGCAGTGAAGGAGAAGAATAAGAAATGGACAAATAGTTACATGTTGATTGTGTGTGGCATCAATTTGAAATGTTTCCGTAATGTAACTTTACCATGACACTTCCGTAAATTGTATGAAACCTAATACTTTTTTGTATTCATTATTTGTTACTTATGGCTTGGACTTTGTAAAACTCACATTCAGATCCTTCTGACACTGATTAGTTATATGACCATTGGCAGGTCACATAATCTCTCCCTTAGCCTCAGTTTCTTCACCTGTGAAATGAGGATAATTCTGGATAACAAAACCTATCTCATAGGATTATTGTCAGGATTAATGAGTTAATGTATACAGAGTGTTTTAAAGTCTTGTATTAATAGCAGTAATTATGGTCGTTTAAAATATTTTAAGAAAAGGCTTTGGTAAAGAATAAATTTGTTTCCTTATTTATAGTATAATAAATTATACATTTATTGTAGCAATAGCTACTTCAAAAAATAATAGTATTTGAATATTTTTTTGAGAAAAAAATTAAACCATCTTGAATTTAAAGAAATTTTTCTTGCCTCACCTTGCATGTTTTTATGTATGGCAAAAACATTTATTTTCGGTATGTAAAAAAATAGGATTTGCTTGTGCTTTATAATTTGAAATTTCAGAGAGTTATTTTCTATTGCCATTTTACATTTATGTTTAATTATATTATAAGCTAAGTAATCAAAATTACAGTTAATTTTTGAGACCTGTTGATAACTGATTTTTTAAAATTATAGGATGAAGAAATTAATCAGCAGAGTCAGTTGGTAGAAAAACTGAAGACACAAATGTTGGATCAAGAAGAGGCAAGTTTCACGTGTTACCTCCCTGTGAAGTTTCAGTTTATCATGAACTTAAAATTAAAACTACATGAATTCAGACCACATTTTCAGTCCTTTTTACAGATCTTCTTCTTGCCTTCTCCATTTCCTAAATCTCACTAAAAATACATTATCATATCTAAGTCAAGAAGAATTCCTAAAGGAAGCGTTTTATTGCCTCTAGAGTCCATTAATTTTTATCCCTAATTCCTATGCAACTTTGGGTGAAGTCAGACGTTTAATAAACAGGAATGAGATGTCAAAGATCAGCGAAGAGTGCTATAGTTAATAATTTACCTGGAATCCCCATTTCTGTACTTTGTACGTATACTCAAGAACAGATGAAGGAAGATGAGAGTTAAAGCAAAGTGCATCTAGCCTTTTCTTATGTTAATACTTTGGTGAAAATGACCACATATGCCCTTCTTTGCAGCTTCTAGCATCTACTAGAAGGGACCAAGATAATATGCAGGCTGAACTGAATCGCCTGCAGGCGGAGAATGATGCTTCCAAGGAGGAAGTGAAGGAAGTGCTGCAGGCTCTGGAAGAACTTGCAGTCAACTATGATCAGAAGTCTCAAGAAGTTGAAGACAAAGCCAAGGAGTATGAGCTACTTAGTGATGAATTGAATCAGAAGTCGGTAAGAAAATCACAGTATGTTTTTTAGTTTTTTAATGATTTGATAAATTTCTGTCTTTAATAGTTCTCACTTGGCAGTTATTTAAATTTCTTACTTCTGGGTAAGGCTGGGTATGATTGTACATTGATGCTGATGGTCCTAAGCTCTCAATCAGCAGTTCTTGCTCTATACCAAAACCTCCTTGTCTTTTATTCTTCCATTGTTAACAATAACAAAAAGATGTAATAAGATTACCATTATATTCCCCCATTATGTCCATGTGTGGTTAACTGCTGTTAAAATGATTATTCTCTAACCTGATGGAAAGAGAACTTTTTTAAAAATTTGATCCCATTTTTCCGGACAGATGGTAGTAAACTAGCAAACTGACTAAGAAATTAAACACAATAACAAAGGGAATTTCATTTAATTTGCAACTTTGGTAAATTATTCACACTAGTTGCTGGTATTGTAACTTTTCATAACCAAATGATTTCCTATTAGCATTTAGCCAATAAGCGGTTGACTTGTAAAATACTCCATGTGCGTATTTTTTACAACATACCCAGCAAAGACTCAGTGATGTTGTTTACTGTTTTCATTATGATTTCCTAAAGAGGTGAAATTTATGTAGAGTGTTATAACTGGAAAGAACTATGTAAATGCCTGTTACTAGCGTGTTTTATTTTTTAGGGTGTCTACTTAACATTTTAAAACTGTTGTATTTGTGCAAAACAGATTAGCAGTGTTTGGGGGGCAGGGGGTGGAGGTTTATGAAACTCTCTCTCCCAGTACAGATAGGCAACTGCTTTACAGTTTATAGTCTTAAGGAGAGTTGCCTCATGTTCTGAAGGCTTAGGTAGTATTCCCAGCATCAAACAGCCAAGATCAGTCCTAGGCAGGATTTGAACCCAAGCTTT
Source organism: Pseudochirops corinnae (assembly GCA_028646515.1). Lineage (NCBI taxonomy): Eukaryota > Metazoa > Chordata > Mammalia > Diprotodontia > Pseudocheiridae > Pseudochirops > Pseudochirops corinnae. The sequence continues at coordinate 497,377,679 of CM053585.1, forward strand.
CTTGATTCCCAAGGCCAGCTTTTCCTACTATACTATGCTTCCCCTGGCTTTAATTAGTAGGTTATTAAATTGTTTTAACAAATATTTGAACTTTTTTTTATAGGCAACTCTAGCAAGTATAGATGCTGAACTTCAGAAACTCAAGGAAATGACAAATCACCAGAAAAAACGAGCAACAGAGATGATGGCTTCTTTATTGAAAGACCTTGCAGAAATTGGAATTGCTGTGGGAAATAATGATGTCAAGGTAAATGCGATGTTCCAGTCATAACTGTAAATAGTTACCTATAGCCAGTTTTATAGGGTATCCAAAAAGTCTTGGTGCAGTTTTAAGTCTTGGGGGTCATTGCAGGGGAGCACCCATGCACGTGTCTGTGTCTGTGTCTATCTGTGTGACAGTTCGTTTCTACAACGAAAAGATTTGCAGATTTTTGCACAGCCTTAAGAGTCCTGACTGAAAGTATTTTAGATTATTGTTGTTGTAGTTGAGTTGTTTCAGTTGTATCTAACTCTTAATGATACTGCAATAGGTGACGTGTTTAGACTTTACCTTTTAGTTAAAATCCAGCTTATCATTAGAAGAACATCTTTCAATTTCTACTTAAGAAAGGGATTAAAGCCCTTTTATATACAAAGCACTTCTGGACTGAAGCATTTCTGCTCAGTTTATACATTTCCCCATTGTGAAACTTCAGGGGAAAATTTTACACATTATTATTTTTAAAATTGTTATTATTGAATTAAAATAGCATTTATTCTCTCTCCATCTCATGTCACCTTCACATTGGAAAAAAAATAGTAATAAGAAAACCCTTATAACAGATACACGTAGTAAAGCAAAAACAGACTCTCACATTGGTCATGTCTAGTATTCAACCATCACCTCCTTGTCATGTGGTGGACAGCAATTTCCGTCATTAGTCCTCAGGAATCATGGTTGATCACTGATCAAGTTAAGTCTGTCAGAATTGTTTTTTACAATATTGATGTTATAGTATAAGGTGTTTTCTTGGTTCTGCTTACTTGACCCTGTATCATTTCATATACAAGTCTTCCCAGGTTTCTGTGACATTATCTTCTCATTTCTTATAGCCCAATGGTATTCAGTTACATTCAGATGCCATAATTAGTTCAGCCATTCCCTAATTGATGGACACCTCTTAGTTTCCAGGTTTTTACGACTGCGAAAGAGATACTATAAATATTAGGACCTTTTCCTCTTTCTTTGATCTTTTTGTGGTATAGACTGAGTAGCAGTGTCACTGGACCAGTTTAATAACTTTGGGACATAGTTACTAGCAAGCCATTCCATAATGGCTGGACCAATTCATACCTCCATCAATTAATATACTTATATTTCAGCAGTCTCTCCAACATTGTCATTTTCCTTTTTGGTCAAATTTGCCAATCTGATGGGTAGAACTTCAGAGTTCTTTTAATTTGCATTTCTCTAAATTATCGATGATCTGAAGCATTTTTTCATATGGCTATAGATTGAATTTTTTTCTTCAGGATTTTCTGTTATATCATTTAACCTTTGACCATTTCTCAATTAAGAAATATTAGCAGTATATTATTAAGACTACCAGAAATAGAAATAAAAATAAGCTTTTACTCTATCTTTCTCTGTTAACTTATTTCTCAAATTTTGATTCCTCAGAAAGTTCTGAGGCAATTAACTTAAAAGCTGGAAGCCAAATTTACTGTTTGACCAGAGTTGCAAAATTAGTTAGTTTTTTTCTTATGTACATATAGGCACTTAATAAATGCTTATTGGATGAATACATCATCACTGATGTTTCATTTCTTCCTGAGGCAATTCAGTTCCCAGCCTACTCTTCTCTCAACTCTATTACTTTGTCATGTTATTCACCATTAACTTTCACTCTTCTAAGTAAAGTCAAGTCAGTAAACATTTATAAAGCACTTACTGTACCTTTGGAACTATGTTCATTTTTGGGCATTGTAATGGTAATGGGTATTTGAAGATATATCCTGCCCCCTAATAGACTGAATGCAATCACAGGGAGCCTGTGATGGGAGGAATTTGCTGAAGGGTAGAGCAGAGCCCACAGGAAGCTAGGAGTCAAAGAACTTAGAGACTGGAGGGAGGAGAGGATGCACACAAGGGAGACAGGCTTAGTAAATGTTGGTTTGTGGGAAGGCTAAAGGATGCTGTGGCTCTCTGTGCTGTTATGGCATATTAACTTCTTTGCTACTATGATGGAATCAGCTTACTGGTTTTGGTATTCAGTTTTCTGGTGTCAGAATAAATGTTTTGCTTCTGTCTTCTATGTGGAGAGTTATATTTTGCCATTGAGCATTATGCCAGCATATTTACAGTGGCCATTGGCACTGTGAATATTGCGTCGGCACTACAGGCATATGTATACAAATAAAAACAAACTAGTCCTTACCCTCAAGAAATATACAATCTAATGGGGGAAGACTACACACAGAAGGAAGCTGAAGAGATGAGGGAAGAAGGTATCTAGTGAGGAGACATGACAGAGAGAGAGTCACAAAGAAGTCCAAGAGCATTGTAGCTGGTAAGAAATATGGAGAAAAACTGTGCTTCATTCTTAAATAGAGGCCCTGGAGCCCATGGCCCAGCCTCCCCATTCAGAGGATCCAGTTAGAGGGGACTATGAGATGTAAGTACCATGCAGATTCAAAGGAAAAGAATTTACTGATCAGTATTTACATGACTATCATTACACTTCCCTTTTCAACGGCCTGAAAATTTTGTCCTGTTTATGATAGAGGTGGGATTTCAGAGGGTGTAGGAATCTTACTGGAAGATAAAAAATGTTGAAGACCACATGATTTAGAAAGCATTTATTGTTGAATAAGATTCGTAAATTTGAAACATCACATTTTCATTTTTAGCAAATTTCATGATTTAAGTTAAAATACATGTGTTGAAAAGATAACTTGAAATATTGTGTGTAGTGTACCCAAATGTGAGTGGTATACCCCCAAAAATAGAAAAGTTAATATTGCCTCAAAATCATCACCCAAATCAAGGATCTTAATTTTTGTCAGGATATCTCTCTAAAGCACCCCAACATTGCCTACATGAATTGTTGTCAGCTGTTAAAGTTATGCCACGTTTTACCAAAAGTAATAAGATCTAAAAACCCTCTTTTAATCTTAGGAGTAATCAAAAGTTCATTAATGTGACAAGGAAATCTGATTTTTGGCAAGCTAAAATGCTGTCCAGCACGATTTTCCACCCTTGAACTGGACTCTGGTGCTTGGGACACAAAAATAAATTCAATTGAGAAAATCTAATATAATGTAATGCTGTTTCAGTAGACATTTATTGAGCCTCCCATCTGTGCTTTACACTGTACTTTCCTTACACAAGAAAATATAAGTGATACAGCTTAGACATAATTCTTTCTTCATATTCTTTATGGTGTTCTCACAGCAGCCTAAACTTTGTTTTACTAGTAATTCATTAATAGTCTAGGGATGTTACTATAACTGAAATATACTGAAAAATTTACTCATGAAAAAATTAAAGAGGCAGAATTGTATTTTTTTAGGCCTAATGTCAGAACTTTTTCTTCACATATATTCACATACTGTATATAACATTGCATTTTAAGTAGGGGAAAGAAAATTCAAGAAGGTTATAGTTTGGGCCAGTAATTTCCTACCTTTTCAAGTATGAGAACCCTTTTTTCATGTGAAATTTCATGGACATCTACATTCTGGTAATACATTAGTATCCTTTTAAAAAATTCATAAAATCCAGAATGACAGGGGTGGCTAGATGGTGTAGTGAATCGAGCACTGGCCCTGGAGTCAGGAGGACCTGAGTTCAAATCTGAACTCAGACGTTTAACACTTACTAGCTGTGTGACCTTGGCCAAGTCATTTAACCCCAATTGCCCCTCCAAAAGCAAAAAGAAGAAAATTTCATAATGACAGACTGGAAACAGAGAGAGTGTGAGTGTGTGTGAGTGTGTGTGTGTGTGTGTGTGTGTGTGTGTGTGTGTGTTCAACATTTTAAAATATATTCCACAGCAATACTGTCTCCAATCTATACCCTTCCCCAAACAAAACAAAAAAATAATAATCACCCTGTAGGTTGGTATTCTTTGATGTGAGCTTTGAAAGCAAAAGTTGAAAGGAATAAACTGAGCCCAGATATGAACAGAATTTAAGTAAATGTTACACAGATTCTGCAAATATTAACTTTGTTGACTGTATTTTGGATTCTGATCTTCCACTAAAATATTTTATTGCTCCAGTGTTCACATGAATTTAATTTTTCTTCTCAGCAGCCTGAAGGAACAGGCATGATAGATGAAGAGTTCACTGTTGCAAGACTGTACATTAGTAAAATGAAATCAGAAGTGAAAACAATGGTAAAACGCTGCAAACAGTTAGAAAGCACCCAAGCAGAAAGCAACAAAAAAATGGAAGAAAATGAAAAAGAATTAGCAGCATGTCAGCTTCGCATATCACAGGTATGTATTATAATATGTAGCTTAGAGTTCAGTTATTGAAATGGCTTTATAGTTTCGATTTTAAAATTTAAACAAGGTTTGGTGAGATCCTTTTGGAAAAACAAATTTCTGTAGTTTAACTGAAAGTGAAACACATTGAGATTAATTCAGAGAGAATATTCATTTTTTTCAATGTGACATTACAAAGTAATATGAGGGTTCTGAGTAGGTTACACTTGTCACTCAATATAATTCATCCCCCACAGAGAAATTTTTCACTTCCAAAAAGGAAAAGCTACTAAGAGTAAAATCTGGGAATCCTGGCTGTAAATTGCAGAGTGAGAGGAGTTTCTAAGAGATAGGACCCATTGAAAAACCCATTCATCCATTCGGGAGAATGAAGAGTGGCTGAAATGAGACCACCGAGCACATTCTTCAGGAATTCATTTCAGTTCACTTTCTTGCTTAGACACTTGTTATGTGTAGTAAAGCAGTGCCAGACACTCTGGGGACCCAGAAGATGTGATATGGGAATGAGATTAATACGTGAATAGCAAATGTGAGCTGAGAACCTAATACAGGAAGGTCAGACAGTGTGCTAGGAGAGATTTGAGAAGGGAGAGAGAGCACTTGGTGGTGGGCAGATCTGCATGGCTTTCATAGAGAAGACGAGCATAAGCTGGACCTTGAAGAAAGAAAACGATTTCAATGTTTGAAAATGTAAGGGTAGATCATTCCCTCTCTGACAGTGGAGATGGGAACAGGCAGGAGGGGACTGACTGGAGAAAGGCCAACGGTTTATTTTAACTGAAAAGAGATTACGTGAATTAAAGTGGAGTGCAGAGAAACTGAAGAGCAGGTAAGGATGAGATGGTGAAGGGTCTTAGGTGCCAAACCGAGGAGTTTATACTTTGTCCAGGAATGGTGAACACTACGTGAGCAGAGAACTTCTGTGATCACTGTTGTTCATCAGGAAATTACCTTAGGAACAGTGTGAAGAGAATCTGACAGCAGAGACATTGTAGGTAGCAAGATCTCTTTAAGAAGCTCTTACTACTGCTGCCTTCTTTGTTCCAGATGCAGCCCCAGAGGTCCCTTGCTACCCTGGTCATCTCTCTTCTTACACCCTCTCTTTTCTCCCATATACTTTCCATTTTATTTAAACTAATTTCTTTGGATTGAGATGAGGGCAGGCCCAAGGCAGGGAGCACAAGGTGAGGGAATAGAGTAACCATGGAAGTTCAGAAGCTGCTGCAACTGGCTGAATGTTCTGTTGGAATAGTAGTACAGATGTCACCAAGGGTTTGTGGCTTGAATCTGATGAGTTTGTACCTAATTGTGGCCTTTGGGTGACTGCAAGACTGAGAAATTTCAAAGTGAAAAACCTTTTTAGCCTTAATCTTTTGCCTTTGACATTTTTCCCTATCTTTGAATTTATTGGACAGGTTTCTGTCTACCCCATGTGGGATTAAGTTCCTTCTGTCTGTGAAATCAGAAGAAGCGTCAAGAGAAGTTCCATTAGCCTCTGCTTTGATCCAAATTAACCAGTATGAATTCAGCTTCTGAAGTGATGAGAATGGAAAAAATTGTATCCAAGAGGGTGTGTTAGAAAGTCAAAGCCACTCTTGCCTTTCAGTTTCTACAACTCTTATTATCCACTCATTCATGAGAAGTAACCATTTGAAAGGAGAAAGAAACTGAATTTCAAGAAACTGGAAGTTTCGTTGACGGCATGTTACTGTAGGATTATATTTTCTAAAGTAAAGCCTTCTGTGCTGGAATTGTCTATAAAATTTACAAAAGAAGTAGAGTGGCTTTAGGAACACTCCAAGATAAATTGCAAAGGTCTGACCTACTGGAAGGGCCTGAGTACTCATTAAGCACATGTTCTAAATCAAATGTTCAGAAGTTGAAAATGGACTGTGTATAGGCATATTGCTTGTCACCTGAAGCATAGTTGTTACAGAATTGCCTATCTTCAACAGTTCCTGAAACAATCTTAAAGTGAATAAATGTTCAACTATTTTGGTCTATATCAGAGCTCTGGGTGCCAGCGTAAGAATGAATTTAAGCTGTGAAGCCTGAAACATAACTAGATTAGCATTGATATTTTCATACTTGAGGAGGAAATAGGCTGTAATTGGAAATTTATTATTTTGTAGTTGGAAATATGTTTGGACCTAAATTATGATTCTGTTTGAAGTATGTTTATTTAAAACTAAAATACAAATGTATATTCTAATGCAGAAGGATTAAGATGAGAGACTATACTGTGAATTGGCACGTACTGCTGATCCAGGCTAGTAGCATTTGGATCGTTATACTGATTCTAGGTAGTATTGAAGGCAAAGGATGATGAACTTTAATTAATACCATGCAATCTTAAGTGTGATTTTAATTGTGATTCAATTTCACATTGAAACAGATCAGTTGGGGGCAGCTAGGTGGCACAGTGAACAGAGCACCAGCCCTGGAGTCAGGAGGACCTGAGTCCAAATCCAGCCTCAGACACTTAACACAAAAACTAGCCATGTGACCTTGGGCAAGTCAACCCCAATTGCCCTCCAAAAAGCAAAAAAAAAAAAAAAAAAAAAGATCAATTTTGGGAAAATAGTATGATGCATTTTAGTATACAGTTAGGGTTGCTAGCCTTTTAAGTAGTATAAACAACTTAAACCATATTATATAGCTTAATACAATACAATAATTCTAAGAATTTCATTTTTGTTTGGCGTATTTTTTATTTCAATTTGTTTATGGAATTCTACAAAATGTGTAAACAGACCTATTAAATTTAAGTTATCTTCAATATTATCCTGGAGAACAAATGATATGGTATACAAGGTTTGATACAGAATAGTTTTTATCTCAGTCTCTAGTCTCTCAGCCCCCTTTCAGAAAAATAATTTCTATTGTACAAGCTGTTCTCATAATCTGCCAGTCTAAAACTTCGGCTGTGTCCTTCTAAAGCAGAGGTTCTCAACCTTCCTAATGCTGCAACCCTTTAATACTCATATCTGGGTGTATCTGCATGTGGGCAGACCCGCCTGGAGATGGATAAAGGAGGAGTGTCTCGGTTCCTAAGATCATCTCATCGGGAATATGTGTTTTCCTGTGGTCTTAGGCAACCCCTGTGAAAGGATCGTTGGACCCCCAGGTTGAGAGCCACTGTTCTAAAGCCCTGTAAGCTAATATTAACATTCTAGAGCTTTTGAATAAGGATTGCTATTGGCATGAAGTTTAGAGTTTTGTTTTTAAAAGAATACAAATGGAGTATCCTTAGTCAGAATGTTCCTGTATCAAAAGAAAACCTAGAGAGACTAAAAACAAGCATTGTCTCCCCATGAGATTCAAGTAAATAGCAGTTTGATTTACTAATTACTTAATTGGGTCTTAGTAGTAGGTTAAAGAATGTAAATCGACATATGGTGTGTCCCAAAAGTCTTACTGTATTTTAAAGGCTAAAATTGAACTACATGGGTGGCTAGGTGGCACAGTGAACAGAGCACCAGCCCTGGAGTCAGGAGGATCTGAGTTCAAATCCAGCCTCAGACACTTAACATTTACAGGCTGTGTGACCTTGGGCAGCTCGCTTAACCCCAATTGTCATCCAAAAAGCAAAAAAAAAAAAATTAAAATAAAAAAATTAAATTGAACTACATTAAGAATTTTGGGATACCCTGTATAATGTTGAAAGGGTCCATAGTTAATCAGTACAGTGTATAGCTTAGCTTCCATGATAGCTGTAGCAAATTAACATTTCTCTTTGACATATTACAGAAAAATTTCCCTTTCAAGGTACACCAAAGAACCACAGCATATAACTTATGCTGCATTTCATAACATTGTGTAAATATTAGATGAATTCTTCTGTTACTCCTAGCGACCCAATGAATTGAAGAATTTCTGTTCTGACTCATCATTGTAAACTTAAATTGGCTAAAGTAACCTAAGTACTGTTATCTTTTGGTCCTAAGAAATTGGCCTTTGAATAACACTATTAAATGGAAGGGGGTAAAAAGGAGAAGCTATTATAAGAGTCGTTATAATATAATGTTGGATTTAGAGGCACAAGACTTGGGTTCAAATTCTGCTCCTGCCACTTACTGGGTGACTTTGGGCAAGTTAGTTAACTTCTTTGGGCCTCATTTTTCTCATCTGTTAAACTAGAGTGTTAGACTGGACAAGATCTCAAAGCAGGCCAGAATCTGAGCTATGGTCGGGTTAGAAAGGACCAAGCAGGTATGAGAGAGATTATTGAAATAAAATCAGCAGAACCTGTCCACTTATTGGATCTTAGGGGTCCAAGGAAGAGCACATGTCAAAAGATTAGTCTTGAGAATTTGATCCTGACAAATAACAGAAGGGGCAAGTTTGGATATGGGAGTTTAGTTTTAGAAGTCTTGAGTTTGAGATGATTATAGAACAGTCCACGTGGAGACCAAGCATTCTCGTGAGTTCTCATACTTCTCTGATCATTCTTACTGTCTTTTTGACTCCTCTTCTTTTTGATCTCTAAAATATGGTCATCTCCTCAGGCTTCAATCTCTTATTCCATCTAGGATAAAAAAATCCTAGAAGCCAGTGATGAAATCCATGACATCAGATTTATATGTACACAAATGTCCAGAGTATAAGTTTCAAACAAAAACAAAAACCCTAGATCTTCTAATGCTGGCAGGCAGTGTGTGACCTCATCGGTGTTACTGGAACTTAATGCAGTGACACTAAGGACTGGAATGTGCTTCTGAAAGGGCAAGAAGAAAGAAGCTAGGTTGGTGTGGGTGGGATGTGTTAAGAAGACAGAGTCATGTGATAAATTCTGACTTTGGGGAGAGATTTTAAAAGGAAGGATGGTTAGGATCCTGTGATAAAAAGGTTCTCTTCTGGGTATGACTAGAAGGCCACTGAAGTTTCTTACAACTCTAGAGTAAAGTTACCCTAGAAGGGATAAGACACTCTCAACAATAAAATTATGAAGATGTGAAAATAGAAATAATGCTGGTAATCGGCATATGCACAGGGAACTCACCAGTGAGTTTAGATTTTTAAAAGTCATTGAGAGAAGAGGGAAGGAAAAGCAACTAATAGGATGAATGCAGAAGTTTGGGAGTGGTCATGGAGAAATCCTCTCAGGAGGGCTTGGGGAGAAGGAAATGATAATTGATGACAGAAGAGTTAAAGTGGCTTGATTTTTCAAGTGGTTTTGTTTTCTTTGCTAATGAGAACAAACTTAGAAATGTAAAAGAAAAAATGGCTAATAGGGAGCTAATACCCCAGATGCTCTATAAGTAAGAAATGGAACAGCAAGATACCCTTAATGTTCATCTGACCCAAATGAACACTTTCAGAAACTGAAAGAACTGCAGCTGGATGCTGGGCCGTTTAGAGTGATCCTGGAAAGGTCAAAAGAAGGATCTATCAGTGTCCCAGCTTTCAAAAATTCAGAGAATGCTGTTCTTGTGAAAAGCGTGGGGAAAAAAGTGAAATGAAAATACAGTTAGGAGGATACAAAACTGGTTCTAAAGATACAGAGTAGTTAATCAGCAGTAATTCATGATTTGCTGTCAGTTTGGAAGGAGATTTCCAGTAACAGGACCCAGGAATCTGCTTGGTTCTATACTTTTTAACATTTTAATCAGTGACTTGGATATTGGCATATATGACATGTATATCAGATTTACAGCTGACATGAAGATAGGAGGAATAGCTAACAGTGAATGACTGAGGTTGAGAAAGATTTTGACCAGCTAAATTGAATAAGATGAAATTTAATAAATAAGTGAAAAGATTTACATTTGTTCAAAAAAATCAACTTCACAAGTGCAAGATGGCAAGGGCTGGCTAGACAACAATCCATCAAAAAAGAGCTGGGGTTTTTAGTGAACAACAGCCTCCGTGTGCTTCAGTGTTGTGATATGATAACCATAAAAGCCGGTCCATTCTTTATTAAGGAACATATACTTTCCAAGACTAACTACAGATAAGAATGCCACTTTGTTATGAACTGGTCACATCTGGAATGGCACATTCAGTTCCAGGTGCCACAATACAGAAATGACATTGAGAAGCTGAGAAGCATTTAGAGAAGGGCAGTCATGCCATATGAGGATATTTTGAAGCACCTGGCAGTGTTTACCCTCAAGCAGAAGAGACTGGAGGGAGGGGGGAGCAGAGAGGACAGGGCAGTGTCTTCAGTTGAAGAGCTGTTGTCAAAAAAGGCTCAGGTTTGTTCTGCTTAGCTCCAAAGAGCAGAGCTAGGCATAGCAGGTGGAAGCTGCAGAGGCACATTTAGGCTTGATGTCAGAAAGAGCTTCTGATAGTTCAGCTTTGCAGGAGATTTCCCTTCAGTAGCGGCTGAATGTATACTGCAACAGATTGTAGAGGGCTTGCGATGGCCACAGAGTTTCCAGCCCTTAAATTCTGTCATTCTGACACAGCCACTAGGAAGGGACAGGTTGAAGGTGGGAAAAGCAGAAGGGATGAATAAAAGGAGCCAGGGTCTCTGGATGGGGAGCAAAGATGCATATGGAGGGATGACTTCGAAAGAAGGACAACCTCATCTTCTGTAACAGGAAGGAAGGAGAAAAGGGAGTCACAGTTTTAAAGTTAGTAGCCATTTTAGTATAAAGCAAGCGGCAGGGTCATCAACAAGAGATGTTAGGGAGGGGGATTTGAGGTACGTGGAGAAGATTGGAAAATATTGCTTTGGTCAGTGTTAAGAGGTGAACCTGCAACAAACAGTGCCTAAAATCTTACGTGTCCATTTTCATGTTCTTGTTGAACAGAATTCTTAGGATAAGAATGGGTCTTGGAGATCATAGTGAACTAGTAAAATTAACAACCAGCGATTTGGAACCATTGTCAGGAAAGTATGCTGTATTGCAGGGTGACTTCTCAGGAACAGAATGTGTAAGGCATACCAGAAAATCATATAGGGTGAGGTTAAATGGGGGAAAACATAGAAATACCACCGTCACTGCCCTCTCTTCAAGACTATTGTTTTCCATTGGACACATTGGCTAAGTGCTTTAAGATTTTAAATCTGCGACTTAACTTTGTAGTTTACCATATATTTGTTTTCTTTAAAATTTATTTATTTTTACATTTTAAATTTGTTTTTAAAGTTTATTATCTCTTGCTACCCCTGCCTGCCATGAGCAGTCAAAAAGAAGAAAAGAACACCGACAACAAATGCTGATAACCCAGTAAAACAAATCCCCATGTTGGCCACGTACGAAAATGTACGTCCCCTCATTTTATCATGTATTTGAAGACAATTGTGTGGACTCGAATTTTTTAGAAGATGTATTTTATTTATAAGATTTTATAAGATTTTTTTCCCCCAAAGTGGTTGAGGTTTTTTTTTCTATGTCAAATCACTCCAAATATATTTTTTTCTCTGAAAGCATGAAGCCAAAATCAAGTCATTGACTGAATACCTTCAGAATGTTGAGCAAAAGAAAAGACAGTTGGAGGAATCTGTGGACTCCCTTAATGAAGAATTGGTCCAGCTTCGAGCACAAGGTACACTAATTCCTTATTATACAGTAGATATATTTCTTGCATTTTGAATTTTACATGTGTATTTTGGGGCTATTCTCTTCATACTAACAAACCAGAGCCCCAGAAATTTCATTTGCTCAGCATCCTTTTCAGTCACCTTTGAATTTTGACTATCCAATCTTGAATTGCCTTTGTCTTCACTGCTTAAGCAAAGCCAGGTTAATGATTTTGATTTTTGTACCACCAGTCTTTCAGAAATCATCCATGTTAAATTATTCCTTTCAACCAGCTTTGATTTGCACTAATGGAAGATAGTAGCGATGGGGACTTGGTTTTTTGAAATTACATTTTAATAGGTATAAGACTGATCTGGGAAACTACTTCATACATAATAATGAAGTCACATTGAAGGCCTAGGTTATAAGACATTGTAAACTGTCCAGTTTCCCCATAGAGGCTTCCTGTCCCATCTTCACCAAGGGCCTATTGCTGCATTCTAGGAATAAATAATTCTCAGGCTGTTAGGAAGCATCAACCTAGATAGAGCAGACCCCTCTCAGCCTTCCCAGGAGCAGGAAAGGAACTAAGTGTTTGAATTTCAAGGGACTTTGTATGTAAAGTAACAGTAAATAAAGGAATTCAATATGTCAATAGATTGAAGTTTTACTAACTACTCATTTTGAGGCAAGATTTGCAATTTAGGACGTGAATAATTGAAAGGGTTTCGGGTTGACTGAATTATTGCTGCAGAAAAATGGGCCATATTTTCTGTAATCTCTATTAGAAATTTTCTATTCTTTTCCTTTCCTCTGCCCAGAGAAAGTCCATGAAATGGAAAAGGAGCATCTAAATAAGGTTCAGACTGCAAATGAAGTTAAGGTAAGTTCATTTTTTATTTCATAATCTTAATATTTAATACATCAGTGCTCATTTTTGACCTTTTTTTGGTTTGTTTTAAAAAATCTCTGTTTTAGCAAGCTGTTGAACAACAGATACAAAGCCATAGAGAAACTCATCAAAAACAAATTAGTAGTCTGAGAGATGAAGTTGATGCAAAAGAAAAGCTTATTACTGATCTTCAAGAGTAAGTGTTTGATTTTTTTATTTTAATGTATTTGGTTATATATTTACAATTTAATTTCAACAAAAGTATGTTTGGAGAGATTAAGTGGGGAAAAATAGGATAATCTTTATATAAAGAAACAGATACAGGTATCATTAACTTTTTCTTTGAATTTTGAAGCATTATACGAATGCAGAAGTCAGAGTTAAAATTCTTGAAATTTTTGAGTTATTTTCATTTTAAAATGGAGTGGTAAAATTTCCTCAATTTTCTTTTTTTTAAAGTCTTAAGAAAAATCCTGGAACAATATAAATAAAAAAAATTATTTGGAATTGCAAACAAGCAAAACTAAAGTATGTAGAAATTATTGTCCTTACATATTACTGTTTATGCAAGTCTGCGTATAAAACAGTATTAGATATATGAAAACGATCAGTTGTATGAGGGATGTTTGACTTTGTTTAAAAAAATATGGAGTCACATAGTAAAAAGAGAAATCTTAGTTTCGATATTAAGAAAAACTCGGCTGGGAAACTTTGAAGTCTTAACACTTTCCTGAGTCTGTTTTAACACATTTTATAAAACTAATATTACTTATGCCTTTTTTTCAATAGCCAGAATCAGAAAATGATGCTAGAGCAGGAACGCCTGAGAGTTGAACACGAGAAGTTGAAAGCTACAGATCAAGAAAAAAGCAGGAAACTACATGAACTTACGTGAGTGAGAATTTTAGCAAAAACCTAAACTAGGAGACTGTATTGGAGTAATGAGAATCTGGGCTCAGCATCAGGCTACAGGCACAATGAGGTCCACTGACTGCAGGCAGTGGACATTGTCTTTAATACATACAACTAATAAGTAGTCTGGACCCGCCCCACCTGCTTGTAGATGCTGTTGTGTTAGAAGACTGCTACCAGATGGGAATCACTAAGGAGAGATGTTTTTGTTCACTTAATTCACTAGGTAGTAGGTACAGTAAACACTTGATTATTCTTAAGTCAACCAGGCTCCTTTGGAACTAACAGTTTGTGATCTGGAAAGCTTACATAACTAACCCCTACAAGTTTCCTTACTTCTCGATTTTATAAGAGAACAGACTAGCTGATACCAGAGATTTATTTTAAAAGCAGCTTTTAGAGTATATCATAATGATAGGTTCAGACCCAGTCACCCACATCTCATGTATCTATGCTACTATACAGTCATGACTAGTCACAATAAATAACCATGTAAGATCCTAGAGTGCTTTTTTAATTCATCAAAGGAAACTTCAGTTTATGTTTAGTATGGTTTTAGTGCAAAATAAAATTTGTCTTATTCTAATTCTCTGATAACATAACATCTGCTTAATTCCTAGTTAACCACCTCATTCCACAACCATGGTTTTGATTTAGGAACACTTAAATCAGTACCAGGTGTTGGCTCTTTTTGTTCACTACTTCAAACAAAAACTTTTAACTATTTCCATCATTGACGCATTACTCTTTTTTTTGGAAATAATGTTATGCATATCTCATGAGAGTCTTGAGGGCCAAATAGATTATATTGTAAAATTTTCAGCTAAAATTTCTTACTCACCCTAACAGTCTAACTTCTATTGGATGAAAGATTTTTTTCTCTCTCTCTTTCCCTGTTATATAAAACCAGGGTTTTTTGAACCAGAAGATAAAATTGGTCATGTGTACATGCATATCTATATGTATATATTTTTATCCTTATTTTTAGTGTTATGCAAGACAGGCGAGAACAAGCAAGGCAAGACCTGAAGGGTTTAGAAGAAACGGTGGTAAGAGAATTTAAAATTTTGGATTTTGTGCTTATCCAAAATATGAAATATTAAGTTGCAAAAATGTTTTTCATTCAAGGCAAAAGAACTTCAGACTTTACACAACCTTCGGAAGCTCTTTGTTCAAGACCTGGCCACAAGAGTTAAAAAGGTAATTTAACATTGAAATTCTTGTAATGGTCATTTAATTTTATTTATAAATTTCATTCTCATGCCTTTAGTTTATCTTAGTTTTCTTAAATAATTATATATGTTTAAATATTGGAGTGATTCATTATCTTTTTGTTCTCAGAGTGCAGAGATTGATTCAGATGATACTGGAGGTAGTGCTGCCCAAAAACAGAAGATCTCCTTTCTTGAGAATAATCTTGAGCAGCTCACTAAAGTGCACAAACAGGTAAAAAAAAAAAAAAATGGAGCTAGAATGACTTGTAGAAATGCCAGTTATTTGGAAGACTTTTATAATTTTGTCTGTCATTCAAAGGCTTTCCAGTCTCTGTGGTCTAGAATTCCATAAGACATATTTTCAGACCCTGCATTTTTCTATTTACAGTATATAAACAAACTCCCAAAAACTTTAGAGGATTTGAGGAGGGAAGAGGAGGCTAACGGATATCTCCATCCCTGAGAGTATGCTGGTGAACCCGTCTTTGCAGGTTCTTGAAGTTTAGATAGCACTGATGGGTCCTCTATCCTCAGTTTCTCTTACTATGCCCCAATCCCTAGTTCCCTGATCAGTAAAGTATAAATCTTTACAGTTGTATCAAGATTTGGAAAACATTTAGTTCCTCAGTAAAAGTGTGAACTGAATGAGATAGTGTTAGTTTAATAAAGCAAACATAATTTGTATACCTAAGAGTTGTGTCACTTGAGATGATTTTTGTTAGTTTTTTTTTCTTTTAAACCTGACCTGTAATTTCATTGGTGTGGGGAATGCCCGGTGAGGAAGCTCTCCTTTCCAATACCAAGCTGTACCTGCTCAGCAGCCCAGCCTGAGAAAATAGAGTGGCCTCGAACCCTAAGAGGCTAAGGTACTTGGCCAGGGCCACACAAGATTTGTCCCAGGCATCAGCCAAGGCCAGCTCTCTGTCCACTTTGCCATGCTTCCTCTCTGTTTGTTTTATATTGAGGATAAATGAGTATTTGAGTTCAACTGACTAGGGAAAAGTCATGAGCAATGGAAGATCTGGGATTTCGGCTCAGATCTTCAGACCCCATAGCCAAATGGCCCTTCCTCTTACACCTGCAGCTACTTTGGGACAAATATTTGTCTTCAACTGTACCCATTCCCATTTCCCCTTTTTCTGGAGGAAGAACAGGGGGCAGGTTGCCTGTGTTAAAAACAAAAATGCCAGAAAATAGATGTATTCAGTGTGGTTAATATTCTAAAGAGTAAATCATTCGCTTTGACTTACCCTCAGTTGGTACGTGATAATGCAGATCTTCGCTGTGAGCTTCCAAAATTGGAAAAACGACTTAGAGCTACAGCTGAGAGAGTTAAAGCTTTGGAGTCTGCTCTGAAAGAAGCCAAAGAAAATGCCTCTCGGGATCGTAAACGGTATCAGCAAGAAGTCGATCGGATTAAGGAAGCAGTCAGGTCAAAGAATATGGCCAGGAGGGGACATTCTGCACAGATTGGTTAGTAGAACATGGAAAAGAGGGGTTTTTTCCCTTTCCTTCTGAAACTTCTCTCTCTCTCTCTCGCTCTCTCTCTCTCTTTCTCTCTCTCTCTCTCTGTCTCTCTCTCTTTTCCCCCTGACCTCCACTCCTCCCCCATGCAGTCTGAAATAGGCTGTACATGTATAGTCATATTAAACATATTTCCATGTTAGTCATGTTGTGAAAGAAGAATTAGACTAAAAGAGAAAAACCGCAAAAAACATTAAAAAAGAGAAATGCTTAAATCTGCATTCAGATTCCAGAGTTCTTTTTCTGAATGTGGATAGCATTTTCCATGATGAGTCTTCTGAAGTTGTCTTAGATTATTGCGTTGCTGAAAAGAAAAGAGGTTTTTTTTAACTCTTTTTAGACCAAATAACTTTCATTTAAACAAATAATAACTTGATTTATTTCAGATATGCTATGTGTGCTCTAAAACTGCATGAGAAATATTTTAGGACTTTTATTTAATCTTCAAAATATTAACCAAAAGGCTTTTCCATTTATAAATATAAACTGCATCTCTCTGTGCTTATATTTTTGGTCAGAATACAGTATGTAGTATATAGAAAAACTACAGACCAGAACCAGAAATTCTAGCAGTGCATACTATTTACTTAGAGTATCAAATGACAAAAGGGAAGCCAAATGCAAATCATCAAGCTTTGTTTTAGTGAGACAAGATCATTTCATTCTCATATCTCTGTGATCCTCTTAACGGAATTAAATGACTCTACTTGTTGGCATGAAAAAAATAATCATTTGACAAATTGGTTAGATCAGTATTTTGTTCATGTTGCTAAATGGTTGGTTCTTGAATTCATGATTCTCTAAAAGCAATTTAAATGAAATGAAATCAAAATATATTTTTGTGATAGTTGCTTTAGTTTGTGAATTTTGTAATACTTTCCACTAACAAACTTTATATGTACCTTAGTGGATTTGAGCTTTAATTTCATCAATTTAGAAATTTCCTTCAAAGTAGCATGATTGAAACCTACCCCCTGCCTTTTCTTACCATGTGATTTTTTGTCTGTGTCTTCACATACTCTATAGGGAGTCCATCAGGCTTCGTGAAGGGCTTTTCTTTAAGTCTTATATGGGAGGGTACTAGTACAACTTTCAAGCTGTCATTTTATTTTCTATTCATCACTCTTGTTAATATCTGACCTTTTCTTTTTCTTTTAAAAAATTTTTTTCAATTGGCAAACATTTATTTTTTCTCCCTTAGTGGGAAGAAAAAAAGAAAAAGAAAATCCTTCTAACAAATAAGTACAGACAATCAAAACAAATTCCCATATTGGCCATTTCCAAAAATGTGTGTTTTATTTTGCTTTTAGTACATCACCTCTTAAGGCCTCTTTTATTACAAGAGTTCTTAAGGCTTTGTTTTCACAACTGTTGATAAATCAGCTTTAAGCCACATCATAATGTAAATAAATCTGCTATTCAGAAGCAGTGCATTTGGAAAGTATGTGCCAATGAAATACTGGCTTCCATGAGTTAAGACTGGCATTAAAAATGAAAACCTTTTGTGGCTTTTCTAAGTATCCTGGAGAGATAGACCTGGGAGCTAATTATTCTCCCCCTCCCCATCCTCTCATAAATACATTTGTGTATCTATGATGTACAAGGTACTCTGCTAGGTAGTGGAGCTAACACGACAGTTCCTACGTCCAGTGCAGAACTTCAAAACATGTCCAAGTTTCAAGTGCAGGAAAGGGAAAGGACCTAGCAGAGAGAAAACGAAATGGGAAGAAAACCAGTGCTGTTGCATTGTCCTGCAAAGCTGGGAGAACTGAGCATTTCACAGTGGAAATTCCCAGGGCAGAGACAACAGACCTGAAAACAGGACATTGGACTTGGCAGTCAGGAGGAAACATTTTTTGAAAGAGTCATTTCAGTAGAGGTGGGGAGTTGGGGGAATAGAACCACATTGCCAGGGGCTAAGAATTGAGTGGGCAGGAAGAGCAGGAGGGTCAAAATACCTCAGCTTCAGCACAGCTTATTTGCAGATGTTGTGAAAGAAAGTGGTCAGGATTTTTTTTCCTATTTATATCTATTTAATACCTTCTAAAGAACTCCATTATGTTATCCATCTTAAAACTCTGGTGAACTACTGAAAGTAGAGGAGTAGAATCAACTCCAAAAAGAAATGCAGCCACTAAATCACATATTAGGATCCCTGTGGGGTACACATCAACTTAGGAAACCTTACATAATCTATGTTCTGTTGTATTTTTATTTATTTTGTTAAGTATTTCCCACAAATATATTTTAATATGGTTCATGCAGCATGCTGGGGTGTTACCTCTGCAGTAGAACATTTTAGACTGTGTTTAGTTATGCCCTGATTTCTAAAGAAGACTAGTTTTTTTTATTATTAAAGTCTGTATCACCTAATACCTACATATAATCACCATTACTAGGAGAAAAATCTAAATTTTGTATATTCATCCTCTAAAATAATCTCATCAGTCAGTAAAACAGCATTAAGTTCCTACTATGTGCTAGGCATTGGAAATAGGGGGGGAAAGTGTTCCTGCCCCTCAAGAAGGACCCCCGACAAAATGTACATATGTGTGTATGCATCTGTTTTGTGTGAGTGTGCGTGCATGTAGGTCTGTACACACACACACACACACACACACACACACACACAAATATGGAGGAGGGCACAACCAATTGAGGGAGCAAGGTAGGACTAGAAAAGGTGAAGCTCTTGTCACCCAGCTCCAGAATCTTATGTAGATCTGCACATTTGTTGAAGCAAAAACCAAAGAAACTTTTAGTGCAGGCTCAGGAACGTTCCTGTCCTTTCTGTCCAGAGGCCTCAGCAGGCTGTTGAAAAGGACTTCACAGAGAAGCTGTGGCACATTTTCTTGGAACAGTAGTGTGTCTGTGTTTGACAGAGGGGGAGAAGTGAGTTGATGTTACTTCAGTACTTTAAGGAGCTATGGTTTCATTCGTGTGGGCTCAAATATTGAAGTTGATTCTATAGATTTTGAGATAGTATTTCACCTATTTTTAGAATCTAAAATAGTGTGTAGGTAGATGTGAAGAACTTATCTGGCTCTTTTAATTCGCAGCTTTTTTTTTTGACATAGTAATAGAAATCATTTTTTTTTCAGCCTAAACTCATAAAGACACAAAGACCACCTAAGAAAAGGAGATATGATATATACTAGTGGAGGAAGGAATTAATTGCTTGAAAAATTGTGATAAATGGTGTTCAAAAGTTATTCTTTACTTTTATTTAGCTAAGCCCATCCGTCCTGGACAGCATCCAGCTGCTTCTCCAACTCATCCAAGTGCAATTCGAGGGGGAGGCGCATTTACTCAGAATAGCCAGCCTGTGGCAGTTCGTGGTGGTGGAGGCAGGCAAGACAAAGTGTAAGTACTTGTCGCTAGCAAATTTTCTGATTTTATTTTTTTATATATTATTCCCATTGGGGATCAAAGAAGAATAGAAAAACTTAATTGAGATACTTCATTTTGAAATGTTTTAAATAACTTTTTGAAGCTTTAAATAGAAACAAGATTCCTAAATGAATTCTAATTTTTATTATTAGTGAAGCATATGTGTTCTACAGAAATTATTTTTAAAAAACATTTTTAATGTAATAACTGTAATTTTGACTTAAACTTTGTGTACTGTCCAGGCAATCAGTAATTGGATGTTAGTTTAGTGATTGTCAGAAATAGTGGGAAGATCAGAGGGCAGCAGAAAACATTTCATGATGACCAGTTACTTATAATATAAAAATACCTAGTCTGTTGAAGGCCCCAGATGCTCACCTCCTGGACCCAGCTAGAAGTGATCTCTGTTTCCCCCAGTTACTCGCAGAACTCTGCCCAAAGACCTGTCTTAGACAGCTACCGTCACCTGACTTTTCTTACAGTTATTTGTCTACAATTCTTGACTCCTTTATCATATTAAGTAGTCCTCGAAGGGAAGGCTGTTTCCTCTAATCTTTTCTCCAAAACCCACTCCTCATTTTGACTTTTCCCTTTCCCACACATTCAGTCATTTGTCAGGTTGTGTCAGTTCCACCTACATAATCTCTCAGATGGCTCTCTTTATTCTCACTGCCTCTAACTTTGCAGAAGCTGTTATCATCACATCTGAGTATTTGCAGTAATCTCTGTTCTGTTCCTCTTTCCTTCAAACCATCCTTCATGCTGTTGATAGCCAATCTAGATATGAGGAAAATTAGCCATCTCCCTTCTTTTCAAAACCTGTTAATGGTTTCCTATTGCCTGTCCAATCAAGTTCAAATTCCTCAGCCTAGCCTTCAAAGCCATTTCCATTATGGGAAATTCCCTGCCTTTCCAGCCTCATCTTACATTATTTCATTCTGTGTGTGTTCCATTTCCCCCAAACTGAACTACTTACCCTCTCCCATATACATCTTGTACTGCCCTGTATCCAGGCTTTTGTTCATAAATCACTCCCCTCTCTCTGTAGCCCTTCTTCTTGGACCTTACATAGGATATAATTTGTAGTTTTCTTGCTTATGCATCATTTCACATTATAATTTATGCATTTTGTTGTAGCCCATTATTAGGTTATGAGGTTCAAAGGGGCAGCAATTACATTTTGTTTTCACTACCACCAGAACCTGGTGCTGTGCTGTGTGCATAGTAGTCACTTATGATTTGTATTAGGAAGCAAAACAAAACAGTATGGAAGTCCATCTGTTTAGAAAAATCAGTCAGAGAATTTTGAGCTGGACAGGATCTTTGAAATCATTGGTCTCTTTTACAATGAGGAACCAGAGGCCCAGAGATGTTGATTAACTTACCCTGAGTCGTATAGCTTTAGATATTCAGTTAGTTGGCAGAGCCAGCATCAATACTTGTCTCCTGACTTCCCACCCAGTGTTTTCTGCTCTATAATTCCTTCATAATCTTTTTTAAAAAATGTATCATCAAATGTATCATGAATGCCTCAAAGATGTATGATTTCACTTTGATGACTCCCATCATTACCAGTCATAATCCCCCCAGTAAACGGAAAGCTTTCTGAGTTGCTGTGGTCAAAATAATTCAGCAGCCATCTGGTAGCCAGCCTTCTCTGAACAAGCTCTATTTTCTATCCATATGCCTCACAGAGACCTCCAGGGAAGAGCCATCTCAGGAGGCATTGCTTGACCTAGGTAGAAGGCAAAATTGAAAGGATTGGAATTTTATATACCATTTGGATGAGCTGCATGTTAATTTAGATTGTTTCTGCTTCCTATTTGGATTGGGCTGTAGGAAGCCTCAAGGTACTTGCATTAAGAACAGCCGATTAGTTTTTGATGATGGACCTTACAAGTGGCTATCATGTGTAAACTCGGAAGAGGGACAATATTGTGTTAAATTAGCTTGAATTTTGAACTTCATTGCAGTGTAGCAGCAGTTTTGCCACATGAGGGAGATAGAACCCTCTCTATACTTTAGCTATATTGGCAACACTTGAAATTATTTTAAAATATTGGGTTAATTGTAGTGTTTTTTCTGTATAGTAGAGGTACATATCACACCACCCCATCCCCCCATCCTAAAGAATGGCTAGAAAGAAATAATGTGAATGTTTTTGTAAAGTAACCTGAGGTCATTTTATCCTAAGAATGCTGGTGTGACTGGAACAGTTCAGACTCATTCCTTCTGCTAGAAAAACAATTCAAAATCCCATCTTCTTACTGATTGTATTATTGCTAAGCTATCTGTGGGCTAATTTTAGTACTTCTTCCTGGGTAAGGAGCCCTACAGCACCTGACAGAATGGTGGATAACATTCCCCTTCTTTCTCCCTTTTTGAGGGTCTCATTCCTTCATCTTTCCTCCCTCTTTTTTCTTCATCCCATTTCTCCACTTTTTCATTTCCCCTTTGCTATGCTTGCTAACATACTTAGAACCATTGCTTACTTATTCTTTCCAGTGGTTTTAAAGATTAAAAAGGTTGTTAGCTTTAATAAAAGCTTATTTGTTTCCCTTTCCATGATGATCAAATGGTGATAAAAGAAAGAAGTCTTTTTTTGAAAGTTTGATGAGTAAGGTAGTTATTGTTATAGCTTTAAAAAGTATTAGATTATTGATCAGCTTTAATCTAGCCGTTTCAAAATTGTATCACCCCACTTCATAATTACATCAGAAAATCAAGAATTATTTGTAAATTGAAATAATTTTTCTTTGTGTTTTTTTTTCCTCTTTCAGCTGTTGAAGATGATGTGTTATCAAGCAGAGAGAGAGCCTCATTCCATGACTATAATCTCTCCCCTCCAGGGATTATAGGATTATAACTTTTTTAAATGTATAAATTATACCTGGCCTGTACAGCTATTTCCCACCCAACTCATCTTGCAGATTCTGCTGATTCTCAACACAAGTAGAGTGCAATTTTGGCGTCTTGGGAAAATTGACGTGTAATTTCAGAGTGTAGCCCTGTTCATGACACGATTTGTCTTTCATGTCTTAAATTTAGTCTGCACTGTGCCAAGCTGAATGTACTCTACAGGTTTAAAACAGATTTTAGTTTGTTACTTTCCTTCTTTTGTGTGTGTTTTCTTGTTTTAGGGAACATGGAACAAGGTTGGAGTTTAGATTTGATATCGTTTTACCACTTATAACACTATGTGTCCCACTGTGTGTATCAGGGCAGCACTTAAAGACTCCTGAAAACGACATCAGGGCTAAAATTTATTTGTATGGTTTCTGAAGTGTGCTTCTGAAAATCATTTGGGCACTGAAATCTCGAAACTGCATAACCAGATATTTCAGTTTCAACCAGGCTGCTTAACTGTTAATCTGATTAGATGCCTGTTGTCAGGTTATTTTTAGTTAAATACTATATATTAACAAGTAAACCTAAGTTTACACAAGAGAGTTGGTTTGGCACAGGAACATTTTTATGTGTTGTTCCTGATTTCTATATACAATATAGTTTGATGAGGTGAAAATATCCTGCTTCATTCCGGTTAGCCTGCTAGCTAGCACAAAAAGCTGACAGTTAATTTGTCATCTCTAACATAGCAAAAAGAACTAGAAGGGTCTAGAACTAAATTTAATTTCTTATTCTCACATTATCAGTACTTATATCAGTGACCTAAATTTAGCCTTTGGAAATTGAGAAAATGTGAAGTAGCTTCAACAGCTAGATAGTGAGTAAAACAGACTGGTGCATATAAAATAGGAACTAGTTCATCCTGGGCACCCATCCCTGAGATGTGTTTTAAGACTGTTCTACACTGAGTTGTACACTATAATTTATTTCTGATTTAGTCTAGAAATATTGGGATGTTTACTCCAAACCTTTTATATTAAATGAATCTTTTCTTTTTTGCCTTGTTTGCAAGAGTTACTAGTACATTCATGAAATAAAATGGTTTCTTTTGTTGGCTTTAGTTTACGATTTTGTAATTAGATGTAGACTTTTTCCCTATTACTCCCAGTTTTTCCTCATAGGATTGAAATGGATCGATGGTTTCATTTAGAAAATAATATCAGTGATACGGAAAAGAAATCTCAAATCTTTGTTTCTTCTAGACCTATTAGCAGGATCGAAGGGAAAGTTGGGGTTTGGGAGCTATTCATCAGAGAGTGTAGGAACTCTGTGAAGTTCTTTATTAGGATGTTGGTGACGAAATAACTTTTTAGCAAAGTTTTATATACAAATATTTGTATTACGAAATTTGGAGCCATTGTCAGAAGTTTCAGGCCCTAATTGGCTTATTTTTCTATTTCCTTAACTACTGTAATTTCCACCTTTTGTAATAATTTTGATTTAAAGGGTGAATTTATTTATTTATTTTTTTATTAACAGCCAGAAATCCTTGCTGTTGCAGTCTGTAGCCCTTAAAGCAGTTATGTTGCTTTTAGGACTGATCAGAAAAGAAGCACTCCAAAACTCAAGAAGAAATCTTTACATGCAGCAAGATAGACGATTTTTACTAAGAAGGAAAATCCTGCAACATTTGTGAGGAAGACAAGAGTTTTCTAAATGAAAACACCTTTGTCCTTGCCTGCCTAATGGGTGCATATGCTTAGACATTTGTATTTCACTTCTGACTGAAAACTGGTTTCCTTGAAAATATACATAAATGAAGCAGATTTTTTTTTCTCTTTTGTCTGTCTCTGGTAGTTTCATTCCTGTAAGTAAAGTATCACGGGTATCGGTGCTGAGCATTGCTGTGTAACAGTGCAATTGTAACTAGCATGTAGCTCACAATATACATTACCTTTTTATATCTTAATAATTTTTTAATTTCTAATTTTAAACCTTTTGCAAAGTTTACCAAGAATTACATCTAAAATTTTTTAAAGGATCTGCTCTTTGGTTATGCTATGGTAGGTCAATGGAACAGAACATTTACTCTTTGTAAATGAACATTTTCAATCTCTAATAGGACCCTGATGCAATGCTATTTCAATTTGCAGTATCCCTTTTTTGGAGTGGACTTTATTTTTGTGTTCCTCTGAATCATCTTGTTCAATGGTTTAGAAGAAAAACTCAGTGAAATAAAAGAATAATATTTATTCATGGTGATCAATTAAATTATTTGCATAATTTAAGGTTACTGACTCACTACTATGTGTAACTCTAAATTGGACATGAGATGACGGGAGTGAATCTACCTGTGGAATACGTTGGCTTAATTTCAGTGCATGAAGAAGATACATTCAAAGATAATTGGTTTGGGGAAGACGCCATATAGTTTTAATTTAACCTGCATGCTGTAAATGTATTTGTGTTTAAATAAAGAGAGAAAAAAAAACACTGAAATTTAGTGACTTCATTAAAATTCCGAAATCACGTGTTCTCTTTTAGTAAGAACAAATTACTTATCTTTTGGCATGATGGTAGTTGTATACAGACTGCTTGTTAATGTCTTTACGTTCATTTTCTAGAATTTTATTTTGGCCTTTATGAGTAGCAGATGTTAAATATCTCTAGTCTTCAGAATTATGAACTAGAAATGGATTATGCCATCAATTTTTCCTGTTTCACTTCAATACACTTTCCATTATAAAGTTTCATTTAGGCTTAATAACTGACTATTGAGTTTCAAGTTTGAATATGGCCTAAAATTTTATTTTTGAGATTATTAATGGACATATAAATCCAACAGGAAAACCAAACTTTAAAATAGACTTGATTTCTTCCTCTAAATTATTTTGTCTTTATCTAGAGAAATGGATAGTGACAAGAAGGATAAATATGCTTTTTATACATCATAGATACTCAGCATCAAAAACTACGGAGTATAGGTTATGGCTTTTCCTAAATCCGTCATCACAAGTATCCAAGTGAGAGCTTCTTGCAGTGCTACCTGTTTCAAAGTAAATAATAAAGGTGTGTGTATACATTTAGGGAAGTGTTGAATAAAAAGTTCATGGTTTTGTAAATCTGCATATTGAGAAGTAGAATTAGGGGGAGATTGTTACAGGATTTCTAAATGAACAGCTCATAGAATAGTGACTTTTCCAAAGACTTTGTGGAAAAAGCAACCTAAATAGCTTGCTTATCAAAGCATTTAGTAAACTCTAAAGTACTTTATAGCTGTGAGTTGTTATTACAACGCCCTTTAATCATAGCCCAGGCTGACAACTAATTCAAACATTAAATGGAGTACAGGGAAAGAAACCACAGGGAGAAAAGGCACTCCAGCAGAAATTTACCAAACTGCTGTCAAATGAGAGTAGAAGGAGGAAAGTCAGAGGCTTATGGGTACCAACTGCCCAGAACTCCAACTTCATGGAAATAATGGGCAATTGGTGACCAGGACAACAAGGAGCAAGAACAGTAGGGGATCTTAACCTTCTCTATCCCATGGACTGCTGTTTGGAACAACGTTTTTAAATGTGCAAAGTGGGATTACAAAGGAAACCAATTGTGCTCAAATATTTTAAACAAGATCATAGGCTAGGAGTTAAGAACCTGTCTTCATAAGCCATGGAAAATGTGACCCATCAGTCTGTTTAGTGCATGAAGGTTCACTCTCCCAGTTGGAGAATGGCAACCCAAGAAGTCCCTTTTATGCTCTTATTCTAGAAGTAGAATCTGAAGCTGGGGCTTCCTGACTTCAAGACCAGCTCTTTGAGGCAACCAAGTGGCCAAGTAGTAGAGCTGAAGACCTGGATGCAGGGAGTCTTTTGGGTTAAAATCTTGACTAAAGCATTTATTAGCTGTGTGACCCTGGGTAAGTCTCTTAACCTCTGCTTCAGTTTCCTTATCTATAAGATGAAGATAGCACCTTCCTCACATGATTGTCCTGAGGATCGAGTGAGATACATTCATTAAGTGCTTAGCGTAGTACTTGGCTTACAGTTAGCACTGTATAAATGTTAGTTGCTGTTATCAAAAATTCCATACGCGATCCCTAGGAACAAACTTACCTAAGCTTCCCCCTCACAGCCCAACTAAAATGGATAAGAACAGGTAGTCATGAAAGTGTCTTAAGTCTAGGGTATTTTTAAATGTTAAATTAAATTAATTAAAATTGTTCCATTTTACAATCCTCTTTGTGGAGACTGTGATATAACATGACCTAGAGTACTCGGAGAAGGAAGAACTAAGAAATGAAATGGTAAAATGGTAAGGGTCAAGTAGTCTGTCTTCCACCAGCTATCAGTTATACCTTAAAAACCCACTTCAGGTAAAGTACTTGCATATAGCATTTCTATGCTTGTGTATAGAATGACACTGTAAGCTTTCAAGTTCTCAGTTTCAGGAGAACAATTAGCCAGTCCCTTTTGTACATTGTGTTGCAATCAAATTGCATTACTACTAATTTCATCCTGCCATCTCTCACCTCCTTGCATTCATGCTTTTGTCTCCCATGCCAGAAACATTACTTGTTTGTCTTTGCTTCTTAAAGAAGTCTTTCTTTTTATTCAAGGCTTTGCTCAGTTGCCATCTCCTCTCAAACTTCTTCAGGTTTCTCCCTCTTGTAAGTGTTGTATCCCTCAAATTTTCCTAGAATATTTTCAACCTCCTTATATTCTATTGCACTTTACTTTGCATTTATTATACTTATTTCTGTAAATTTCTCACAGAAACTTTTTTTCACCATTGTATTCTCCCAACACTTAACACAGTGCCTAACAATAGTGGGCATTTTAAAAATATTCAAATGGAATTGGCCCACCATAAGAGAGTTTATTACATAGGGGAGGGACATATTCAGAAATTAATATATTAGGGGGCAGCTAGGTGGCACAGTGAATAGAGCACTGACCTTGGAGTCAGGAAGACCTGAGTTCAAATACAGCCTTGGACACAACATTAGCTGTATGACTTTGGCAAGTCACCTAACCCCCATTGCCCTGCCTTCCCACTTCCAAAAAGACAAAAAAAAATGTTGCCAAAGCAAAAGAATTTTTTTTAAATTTACTGTTTCAAGTTAGTTTTATATGACTATTACTTTTTGTTCAATTTTCAAATTGCCTTGGTTTTAAGTGAAAAATCTTCCTAGATTAAATAATGAAACATATCCATGATCTCATCAGTACTTACACTCCCTTCCAGGATGCAGTTCACAGACCATTTAGTTGTTGTCCCATTTTAATTCTTGTCAATATTCTCTCATAAATTGTCCATAAAAGATCCATCCAACTCAGTACAGGGACATCTTTAAGTATTCTTTAGGTGCTTGTTGGCCTTTTTTTTCCTAGTTCCCATTATGTGAGGGCCTTTTGTAGTGATACGTTTCCTAGAGATCTTTTACATCACTTCTGGCATGTAATCACTATCAGTACTATGCTCTAGCTAGCCTATCTTTAGCCAATATATTTCTTCCTATTGCTTTTTGAATCATTCACGATTTCAATTCTTAGGAGATTGTGGTCAGGCATTCTTGGTCAGGTATTGGGTTGGATAGGATTCCAAGTACTAAGAAACCAAAAGCATGAAAGACTTTTTTTTAAGCCATTGCTTCAATATTGCCATGCAATGGAAAGAGCACTGGGCTAGACAAAAGGAAGACTATTTACCTCTAGCCAAGTGTCTTTGGGCAAGTCATTTAGCCCTGTTAGGTGGGCTTGGGTTATCTAATCTCTACTTCCATTCACAGCCATACAGCCTCACCAGAATGTTTAGGTCATTGCCAAATACTGGATGTTTTGTTAGGTCCTTTATACTTAAAAATGTTAAGGCCCTGGTTCAAGACCTATGAGTTCATTGGTATAGAGAACTATGGTTCTCTGTTCCCTCAACTAATGCAAGTTTAAGTCTTAAAGAAGTACCCAGTACACTGAGAAGCTAAAACGACTTACCTAGGGTTACACAACCAATTATGTGTCAGAGGCAGGTCTTCCTGGCTCCACAGCTATCTCTCCATCTACTATCTATGCTGCTTCCAAAAATTCTAAGTATTCATACCTAATACTGAGGATTTTTTGAGTCTCAGAAATAATACTGAAATGACAGAACTGTAAAGGACCTAGGAGAATATAAAGTAACCCCTTTCCCACCATTTTACAAATTAGAAAACTCAGGCCCACCTAGAGAGATTGAGTGGCTTGTCTAAAGTCACCTTGCTAATTAGTGGCAGTCAGGTTTCCCATCTAGCCCAGTGCTTTTTTTTTTTTAGTCCATAGAGTCAAAGCATTGGCATAAAGAAAGGGGCATTTCATCCTTTTAGTTGCAGGATAATTCAGAATAACAGCAACTCAAAGGCCATCCAGTCCAACCCATACTTGACCAAGAATCCCCTCAATAAGATTCCCAACAGGTAGTAGTCCAAGCCTCACGTTTGCTCATAGTCTTGACTTCTGTGTCTCAACAAACAATTCTACCTTGATTTTCTGCAGCATATCTTTTCATATACTTGAAAACAGCTTCCACAGGGTATTGTTTCTCAAGGCCTTTCAGTGTTCTTATTTTCCTCTGGAATCTTTCTAACTTGTCACTGTACTTCCTAACTTGAAAATTCTCTAGACTTGAGTCAACCAGAGAAAGATATAAGACATATCACCTCCCATGTTCTAATCGTTGTGCTTGTCTTAATAGAAGCTAAGATCACTTAAGTTCTCTTGCCTGGACAATTGATTCTCTGTTCACTAAAACCTCCAGATTTCATGAAGCAAACTGCAATCTAACCAAACTTCTCATGCGCTGTACTTATGAAGCTGTTTTTAAAAAAAATCGAAGTGCAGGATTTGGCCTTTCATTCTAACCTATTGATATCTTTTGGATCAGAATTCTATTGTCCTACAGGTTAATTCTCCCAGATGTGTGTTATCTACAAATTTGCTAGTCATTCTATCTATAATTTGATTTGAATGGTTGATTTAAAAAAAAGTAGGAGCATGGGCCAAGGGCAAATCCCTGGGGACCCTCAACTTGAGACCTTCCTCCAACCTCCGTAATTAATGACTATTCTTTGGGTCTGGCCATTCAACCAGGAAGAATTTCTTAATTCATGAGTTTGAGAGAAGAGACAATCAAGGCTCATGGAAGTTATTGATATCCTTGCAGGGGGATTGGGGGAGAAGGAGATTTTTCTCCCTTTCAGTTATAGGATCTAGCAGCAGATTTACTCACCTAAGAGATTGCCCATCCATAATTGACAAGTCATTTGAGAGGGTTTCAGGCCCAGTTAGGCTAGCAGAAAGATACTCCAGATAGACATGACTACAGAGATGAAGAAGGAAGTAATTTCAAGGAATATGACCCATGATAGCAGAGAAAAGATGAGTTGTCTGCAAAGAGTACTTGCCAAGTAGAGGTCTTCCCATGCCCTAGAGTAGTACTATAATCGGGGTGTGACTTGGCACACACATTCCCCATAGACTCACCTCACTATAATAGTGCATAAATTTATTCCCACTCATCCCACTGGTGCTGTATTTGTGTGAATGTATATCAAGTCTCTAGATGAAGTAATATTTTGTAGTCTGCCCTACTCAAGCCATTATCTCTATCTCCTCCTCACTTTTCCTTCAATAAACTGGACTCTGCCTCTGGGACCCTTAACCTGATACATGAGCTTTCATTCATCTTGCCCAGGCCTAGACCTTCATGCCTCGTCCCTGACCATTCTACACCATGCCACCTTGCATCTCCTGCCTATAACTCCAGTACACAAACACACTTTCCATCTCCCTTCTATATGTTATCTTCCTCTAATATAGTGGTTCTCAACCTTCCTAGTGCCGCGACCCTTTAATACTTGTATGTGGGCAGATCCGCCTGGAGACGGATGGAGGAGCGGTGTCTTGGTTCCTAAGACCATCAGAAATATGTGTTTTCCAATGGTCTTAGGCGACTCCCGAAGGGGTCACGACCCACAGGTTGAGAACTACTGCTATAATAGAATATAAACTTATTGAGAGTAGAAATTGTTTTTCTTCCTTGTATTTGCACCTCCAATACTTAATATAGTCCTTGGTATATGTAAACATTTAATAAATGCTTTATCTGTGTACTGTTCTTTCTATGCCATCTTCCTAAATACCTTTGCTTAGAGCTGATTGTGTTTAATGGCTGATTGTTAATGGGAATTACCCTGGTGAGAGCTAAAGAGCACTAGTATTTGCGTGTAGATCTCCAGAGTTATTCCAGCTGTCCCACCCCTACAAGCCCACAAGTTCAAGTTCATACCTGTAGCACTGGAGGCTTATCTATTGATAACAGAGGAAATAAGCACTTTTTTTTCCAGACTGAAATTGGACAATTTGTTTTTTGGTGTGTTTCTTTGCAAGTCAGAGCAATTTCTTTTCAATAATATTTGCTTGGTTGAATGATTAAGTACTAACATCTGCTGTATTATAGTATCCATTGTGGATTTTGCATCCCCAGAATGCCTAGGAGTTCACATTGTGGATTCTAGGGGTAACTCTATGGTTACCAACTCTGAATTTTTTCAATTCTTTGATACGGGAGAAGTCAGCCCTATTTCTCTTCTCCCTTTGACCTTTACTGGAGAGTTTCTCCCCTGACAGTATCTGTGGATCTGCTCTATCATCTTTGGGGAAAGCCTCAGAAGTATCCCTGTGACATTCTTCTGCCCACCAACTTCTTATAGGTCAGGATTCCCTTCTGCCTCACCAGAGTGTTTCTCATCTTGGTTTTCACTGTCAATAAGTCAAAAAGAACAATCCTATAAGAACACAACCAACCAATCCTGGCCAAAGATAATAGCTCCCTGTTCCACAGGGACTTGGATATGTTTAATGACATCTAGTCACTTTATTCGCATTTAACTTGATGTTGAGATGCTAACATGACAAACATGAAAGGTTTAGTTTCCTCTGCATGTATGCTTAGAAACCATGGGAACCATTTTAAAATGATTAAGCAATTCATTTTACGCCTACTTAGAGTTATGAGCTATTTAAAAGGGCTAAGAAAGGAGTGAAACACACAGCAGGGCAATACTAAATAAATGTCCATTGTCCCTTGGGAGATAGAGAAGATACTATCAGAATGAATTGCAGAAAACACCCACTTTAACCTCTGGGGTACATTATCTTCCCCTTAAATGGTGAATTATGCATACTGCTTTTCTTGAAGTAACTGGAATTTTGCATCTCTCCCCCCACACACACATGTTGCTTCAAAAATGCATTTTTATTTTATACAGATGTGGGCAAATTCGATTGAACGAAAGAAATATGTTTCAAGGTCAAGGGGATGAATCTGGAACTCCAAAGGCTACTTTTGCTTCCAGCAGTTACAGTGACAAAGGGAAATATGGTCCACAGAGAGAATGCTCTCCTGTCCTTTACTAACTTCTGTCACATTAAGACATGTGAAGTGAATCACAAGGGCTCATTCATTTTGACCTGCCTAAAATTTCTTAGTTCAACTCCTAGTATATTTTACACAGTAGCTATCTCTTCTTGGGACGTTTACAGATGTATTCTCTGCCAATAGAAAATGGAATCAGGTTATGGAACATTTGGCCTCTGAAATATTTCTTCAACGTCTTTATTTTATATTTCGTATTTTGAACTTTGGCCAATTTTCCCCCTTTACCCTCACATAAATTTTTTTATTAAATTATTTAATTTTAGTTTTCAATATTTACTAATAAATTTTTAATAATATACTCTAGCAATGACTTAATTTAAGAGGAAACAGGTAGAGCATTTGTGGAGGGGAGATAAGCCATTTTATTAATAGAAATAAAAGTAGAATAAAAGCTAACATTTATATAGTGCCCACTGTGTGCCAGGCATGCTAATAATCATAACAACCCTGGGAGGAAGGTGCTGTTATTATCTCCACTTTGCTGATGAGGAAACTGAGGCAAACAAGTTAAGTGACTTGCCCAGGGTCACTTAGCTAGGAAGTGTCTGAGGCAGGATTTGAACTCAAGTCTTTCTGACTCCAGTCCCAGTGCTCTATCTATTATACCACCTAAAAAAGTAAAACTTTTTTTTCATATTCTCTATATTTCAAGAAGTTATTTTTTGGGGGGTGGAGCCAAGATGGCACCGTAGCAGCAGCAACATATCGCAGCTCTCACATGGCTACCCCAAAATACCCATAAAATAGGACTCTAAACCAATCCTAGAACTCCAAAACGCACACAAGGATACTTCCCACTAAAGTCAGCTCGGCTACGAGGAACCATATCAGCACTGTGAAACCAGCCTGGCCTGAAGCTGCGTCTGTGCCCTGGGGGCGACTGGGTGGGAGAAGCAGAGAAAGCTCTCTGGTGAGTGGATTAGCGACAGCTGCGTGTGGGGATTGCGAAAGGGGGAGATAAGCAGTCCCAGCGAAAG
>CM053585.1:497411367-497442549 GCA_028646515.1 Pseudochirops corinnae
GGGGAAAAAATCTGAAACTCAAGTGATTGTGGAACCGAATCTTGTAAATTAAAAGTAAATGAGCAAATAAAAAAAAAAAAGAAAAGAAAAGATCCCAGTAAAAGGTAGGAGTTTAGACTGGGAGCTGCTGAGGTCCCTTCTAACTCAATTCAATAAATATAAATTAAGCATTAATAATACTAAATATATAATTAAGCATTAATAACACTATTTAAATATAAATACATAAATAAATTATTTTTTTTACAGGGGGGAAGGCAGGGCAATTGGGGTTAAGTGACTTGCCCAAGGTCACACAACTCCTAAATGTTAAGTGTCTGAGGCTGGATTTGAACTCAGGTCCTTCTGACTCCAGGGCCGGTGCTCTATTCACTGTGCCACCTAGCCACCCCAAAATTAATTAATTTGATAGATAAACTAATAGCAAATAAAATTGAACATATACTGCATGCAGATCATGTTGCTAGGCTCTGTGGAAGATACAAAAGTTTCACCAATGACAGGCTTCTCCTTGGCTCTGCCTGGTCCAGGGGTAGGGCCTGCCCTGATGGAATTTACAGCCCTGTATAATGAGGGAGGTGGGGAACAGCTTCAAAGATCTGAAGGAAAGAATGGGATAGTGTTGAGAGGAGAAGAGGAGGGAGGCAAGAGAGATGTCAGTACAGAGCGCCAAGCCAGAAAATAGACAGCTATCTGCTGAAGTCCATAGGAGACAGAGAGAGACTTGTTTCCCAGGCTGTCAGAGGGTCAGCATTTTGCTAAGTACTCCCATTGTGCCAGGTACTGTGCTAGGGACCGGAGATAAACGTGAAAGACCTTGCTCTCGAGGAAGTTATATTGTAGCAGGGAAGACATGTACATACATCAGTATACGTAAAACGTATGTGAAATAAATACAAGGAAACAAGGGTGGAGATAGCCCTCCACATGAAAAGAGCCAAATGGAATCGGAGGCCCAGGTGCCTGAGTTCAGCAGCCTTCGGCCTGTGCTTTCCTCATCTTCTGGCTTCACGCGCTGCTCTTTGGAGCTGCTGAGCTCAGCAGAGAAGGTAATAATAATAATCACTTAACATTTATTTAACGCTTTAAGGTTTAACAAGAGCACTTTTCCTGTGGGCTTCATCCACAGCTCTGTGTGGTAAATTCATGAAAAGAGTGGAGTCCCTAAGAATGCCACACAAAATCTAACACTGGACAGTGGTGGGACTGAGGAAAATGAAGGATGCGTGTCTGAGCACAAAGGGGAAAAAAGTACTAAATAATTCATGCATACTTCCTGAAGACATCTGAATTTTCTAAATGGAAAGACAAGGCATAAAAGACCATTGGTTAAATCTGCCTAGTGACTCAGTAGCAGAAATGGGGCTACAACTCCAGTATTCTCGTCAAGAGGACATTTTGTTGTTCTCCCATTTTGCCTAACAGCTCCATCAATGGGGTTCTCCTCTCCACCCTTCATGAATGGCTGAAAAATATGTCATTTTATAGCTACCCTTCTGTGGCTTAACTTCTCTACTCTCAGCTAGGATGGTCCTCAAAACAACAGATACATGGACAGGACCTTCTCTTGTCTTCTGTCACCAGGTTTAGAAATGATACAGCAGCTTGCCAGGGATGCCCAAGCCAGGAGGGGCCATTGCTGACACCAAAGTTCTTACTTCTTCTCTTTCACCATTGCTGAATCTAAGAGGAAGAAATTCCTCCCCTGCTGGTACCTAATCTTTCTTAACTGTCCAAAAATCAATAATGCCTCAGTCCTCCATAACAATCTGGCACCGAGACCCCATCCTGAACCAGGGCTTCAGACACCAAGGCCAAATGGGTGCTGGATTTCTTATGGGAATTGGGCATCCTCTGCCATTGTGGACTGAGGCAAAGAAACCTGGACCAGGTATGACTTATTTAGGCCCCTCCAGGCTCAGGCCTCCGATAATTAACAATCCAGTCATCCAACAAGATTTCTCTGCTGCCTCCCACACCCCGCTCTCCAGTGCGTGCAAAGAGATATGGCTGATATTGCTGTACATGCACAGATGTTTCCCTCTGTCCTCAAAGGAGCCTAGAAAGCCCTACACAGCTGCTATTTCCCTCTTCTTATGACTAGCTAAGTCCTTCCCCCATAATCCCTGTGATTCAGAGTTGCCATCTGCTGACATGAAACTCCCCCTTTCACTGCTACCACTCCCACCCTCCTCAGTTCCTGTTGTTCTTTGCCCTCTGAAATCCCAAGATATCCCAACAAAAAAATAACCATCCCTTTGTCCTAGACTTCTTCCCCTCATTCTTCCCATCTTGTGCATTCACAGAAAGCAGTTTTCCTCCTCAAGCCTCTGTGTCCCTGGTCACTCCATCTAGTACAGGATGTCCCTTCCCTTGACTGCCAGCTATAATATTATGCTTCTTCTTTTCATAGCCAAATTCAAAGAAAAAAATCAGCTACATAACCTGCTTTCTCTCTGTGGCTAGCTTTTGACTTCTCAGACTTTGGAAATCAAAACACAAAGCCTGTGCCCTGACCACTCTGCAGAACTGACTGTCAAAGGTCAAAATCTTAGAATGGAACCCCCTTCCACAGCTGAGCTAAGGGAGGATTTCCTCAAAGAGCTTCACCTGTTGTAACAGCAACTAAGTCAATGGAAGCTTGGCCATGGAAGGGGGTTCCATACCAAGAAGATCAAACACCAGGCTTTTCTCAAGAGCTGAGTATGAACAAATGGGATGCAGCCTGAGGGTGGAGAGAACTCAGAGGAAGAACAATCAGTGGATGGTACAAGTATAAGCAGATGATATGAGTATAAGCAGCCTGAGTTAGATAATGTTTCTCAGGATGGACTCTTCATGGACAGATATTGTTATTTCTGTTAGAGCTAATATGACTCCTACTCGTTTACATTACCTTATTTCTTCTTTGAGTCTTGTGAGTCTTACAAGGGGAGTTGGTGCCAATATCTTCCAATGGGGGCAGAGGTTACATGATGGTGTTGCCAGATTCTTTGAGTGGCAGCAATAAACCAGAAAGATAAGAAATTCCCCAGACCCCTTGAAAGGTGATTTCCAGGTTATCTCTCCTAGAAACTGCTAAAAATGATTTTCCTGGGTGGAGAACAAGCCTTCTCTCATGGTCTGAGCTGAAACCTCATCTAAAGACTTTATTCACTCTTGTGTATTTTCTGGGACTTTGTAATCAGCAGAACTTCCCGAATTTCTTGTGGCTATTCTGTTTAGATAAATGAATTTTACTCACTATTTGCTATTTGAGATGGACTGTTATGTGACTGGTGTTTGATAAGAAGGGACTAAGCCCTTCCATATAAGCTGAGGGTCTACCTTTCTCTTTAAGAGTGCCTAGGGCAGCAGTTTTCCTTCTTGTTGTTCAGACATTTCAGTTGTGTCCACCTCTTCATGACTCCATTTGGGGTGTCCTTGGCGAAGATACTACAGTGGTTTGCCATTTCCTTCTCCAGTTCATTTTACAGATGAGGAAACTGAGACAGACAGAGTTAAGTGACTTGTTCAGAGTCATACAGCTAATAAGTGTCTAAGGTCACATTTGAACTCAGGTTTTCTTGACTCTAGGCTCAGCACTCTATCCATTACACTACCTAGCTGTCCCACTCATACTTGACCCCCTAGAGTAGACCAGAGATATTTGAGGAGCCAGATAGATATAATTCTAACCCAATACCCTGCCTAGACATAGGCAGAGGAAGGAACAAGTGCCCAGCCGTGGCCCTTCAATGCTCCCCTCAAGGATGTACAGTCTCCCTTGGAGAGGAGTGGGTCAGTTATCTATCCATGCTACCCATATGCCATGTCTTTACATTTAGACAACCCATGTGGACAAAGCTATCTCGGATATTAAATGAAGGGATTGAATTGGGTGATCTCTAAAGCCCCTCCCAGCTACAAAGCTATAAGCCTGGGAGTCTCAGACAAGTTATCTTTGGCTTTCTCCCAGGACCTAGCACTAGAACACACATATAATAGGTACTTTATAATATTTTTTGAAGTTGTGTTGTATTTAAAATCTCATATGGCAGTTTCCTTGAAATAGGTCACATTTATGCCAGTGTAGAAGTTCACTCTAACTTTATAGGGCTTAAATGATTCTAAAAATCAACCTGTTAAAATAATAACATATCTGAAAAGATCCTTCACTAACACCTTGCTCTAGGGAATGCCTCACCATGGCCTGGAGGTAGCCCTGGATTCTTCAGGGTTGTGCTAATGCAAAGCAGCAGTACAGACAGGAGACTAACCTGTCTGCCTTGCAGCAGAAAGGCTCCTTTCCAGAAGGTTGGCCACCAAGTGATGAATGTCCTTTGGGGCCATAGCAATTTATGCAACCATCAACCAATAGGTGAAGGAGTTGTAATTTGTTCTGGTAAAGGAAGTAATGATAAAACTGACATTTCTATGGGACTTTAAGGCTTATAATCACTTTATATACATTATCTAGTTTTAACCTTGCAATATACCCACACAATAGGTGCTATTGTTGTACCCTTTTTATAGATGAGGAAGCTGAAGGTAGGAGAAGTGCCTCACCCAAGATCACACTGCTCAGGTCTTCCTGAGTCCAATTCCAGCACTCTATCCTAACCTACGAAATCATAGTTCTTTAAGTAGAAAAATACACCAGACTGCATGGTAAATTACATGAAACTATTACCTTTGAATCTTTCTCTTTTCCATCTTACTCTTGAAAATGAATTAATGGTTGCAGGAGATTGTTTATAAAATAACCCCACATTTAAAAAGTAACACACCCTACCAGTAAGCTGTAGGTAAGGCTGTTCATTACTTTATATTATGGAGAGCAGGGAAATAATTACAGACAAGGACAAAAGTGTAGACCTTTGATGCAAAACTACTCAGACTTAACTTTGAATTTTCTGAATCTGCATGCATAAGGCTAAACCTTGGCACATCTCTGCATAGCTAGAATGTTAGATCTCATTTCCTTGAGTGAAATACGAATCTGCCATATGGTAGCATTTGCTGCTGAATATTTCCAATGTGGCTTTGTTTTTTAAGTCAGGGAAAGATTTCACCACATGAAAAACACATGATGAGGTTGTTTGCTAGACAGATCACAGTTGCATTCTGCTCAGTATGAGCTGTAAATAAACAAGCATTCCCTGAAAATCTGTGACAAGCAGAGAAAGAGACACACTCAGCATGAGCAACCAAAGGAAGTGGTAACTTCTTGGCCATGTGCGTGAGCCATCTGGACCCCTTCTTGGAAAGAATTTCCCAGATAGATTCCTGTGGAAACCACCTTGGTTCAGAAGCACTATTCCTCTAGATCTGATTGACAGAGTAGATGTAGAGAGATGCCCCACATTGACTGGCCTTATGGGAGAGTGTTGCACTCACGGGTGATACTCGGGCCAAAATAACCACCGTCATGGTGACTGATGGGCTGCCAGTGGCCCTTCAGAAGAGTGTTCTAGAAGAAACCTTGGAAATTGGAGATGGGGGAGTCTTCCTTACATACTGGGGCAAGCTATCAGAATATATAATAAAAGTTAGGACCTTGCAAGAAGTAAGAGAACAGATATGTTAAGCAATCTTTTGAACATGGTTTCAACTTGCTTTCCAGAATGGCTGGACCAGTTCACAGCTCCACCAACAGTGTGTCAACGCAACGCACCTGTTTTCCTGTAACCCCTCCTACATTTATCTTTTTTTTTCTTTCCCAATTTGCCGATCTGTTAGGTATGAGATGGAACCTCAGAGTTGCTTTTATTTGCATTTTTCTCATTATTAGTAATTTGGAGTGTTTTTTCATATGGCCAGATACAGTGTCCCTTTCCATACCCCTTGACCCATCAATGCCAGTGATAAGCCTATACCCAAAACAGATGAAAGAAGGAAAAGGATCAGTATGTACAAATATATGTTTATAACATAATTTGTGGCAGCAAAGAAAATCAGAAACTAAGAAGATACTCCATCTTCCAAATGAGGCATTTGCTGGGCTGTCCCCTATATCTGGAATCCTCCACCTCCTCACCTCTGCCTACTGGCTCCTCTGGCTTGCTTTAAGTCCCAGGTGAAATTCTACCTTCAACATGAAGCTTTCCCTGATCCTCCTTAATTCTAGTGTCTTCTCCCAATATTCAGTAAATCCGTGTTTACCAAGTATCTACATTGTGCCAAACACTGTGCTAAGTACTAGGGACATAAATAAGAAAAGGAAAGATGGTGAAGGAGCTTAGAATCAATGGGGGACATAAAGAAGATGAAAAGACAGATGATGAAAAGATTAAAAAAATAAGATGAAAAGGGAATGGAGGGGAAACCACCTGATGTTCTTGGAGTCAAAACCGGGCGGAGCAGCTGATGGAAAATGAAGTTAGCTAGAACAGGCTGAGTCCCTTATAAAGGGTTTGGGAGGAGTTCATCACTCACTCTGCCCTCTAATCCTCCAATCAAAGGGGAGAAGCAGCTGAGGATGCTGAGCATCACAGCTAAATCAATCTCCATGATGGTGAGATGGAGGCAATGAGCTTATCCCGAGGCTGGGGGATGGGGGTGGGGGTGGGGATGAGTTTGTTGTACCTGGAATTAAAAACCAAGCAGAAAAACTAATGAGAAATTCAGTTTCCCCAGTTGATTATTTTAACTTCATCCTGCAAATAGCTTGTTTGTACATAGTTGTTTGTGTATTGTCTCTGCCTTTAGATTGTGATAGTCTCTGCTCCTGGAGATCAGAAATTGTCGTTTTCTTTTCTTTGTCTTCCCAGCACTTAGCACAGTTCCTGGTATATACTAAGTGCTTAATAAATGTTTATTGACTAAATGACTGAATTGGGGAATGACTGAACAAATTATGTTAATGTAAATGTAATGGAATACTATTGTCCTGTAAGAAATGAAGAAAGACATGAGTTTCAGAGAAACTTGGGAAGACTTTATGAATTGATGCAGAAAAAAATGAGCAGAACAGGAGAACAATATGTGCTATAACATTAAAAAAAAAAACCAATTCTGAACAGTTTAAGAACGCTGATCAATATATTGATCAACCATCAGGGAGAAAAAAATGCTTGATAATTGAAAAAAAAAATTTTTTAAGTAAGAGGGCACCAGACTTGGAGTCAGGAGGACCTGGGTTCAGATCCCACCTCAGATACTTGCTAGTTGTGTGACCTGGGACAAATCATTTAACCACTGTTTTTTAGATTCTCATCTGCAAAATGGAAGAGGAGGAAGGGGCAGGTGGAATTAACCTTATAAGGTCATTTCTAGCTCTAAATACCCCCTTCAAATACTTGAAGAGTGGTATCTCACTCACACCAACCCCCCATCCCACAATGTCCTGTGCTCCAGGTGAAATATCCCCATTTCCTTCAAAAAATTCTTATATAATATGAATGTAAGACCCTTTACTATCCCAGTTTCTTTGACTATCACACTGGAGGGATAAAGAGGTCATTCAAAGAAGGAGAACACACCAGTAAGTGCTGGTATTTGAGACCCCCAACCACCTTCCTTTCTGCTGGTTGTCTGCTCTTCTGATCTTACCCTGGTCCCGTCTACAGCCTTGAAACCTGGTGCCTCCCCAGCTCCTTAAGCTTTGATTTTTCTTCACTCCTGATCATAGCTTGGTAAACTCAGATATTCTACTTTTGCAAACTCACAGTTTATTCCCTGTTCCTTCTTTCCCCCAGATCTTGACCTGTCTGTGAAATAGACTCACACACAAGCATTCTCAATCCTAATGACTCACAAAGCCCTGGATCTACTTGTAGGCACTGCTCCTACCAGGTAAGCATTTTACTAAGTGGAAACCGCTGGGGACACAGAACTGGGCCAATCAGATCTTGACATCTGCCAAGGTTACCAGTTTCACTCCTGACATGTTGATATCCCTTAGCAGGGATGGGCACAGGAATCTGGTGTGCTTTCAATCTCAGGACTCTGAGTAATAGCCAAGGGCATCAGCTTCTATGCTTTGGCAGTGTCCATCCTCTCCACCTTCCTAAACCTCCCAGGACTGGACCTAGAAGTTTACAAAACACATCCTCATATTTCTCAGGGATCCACACCTGTACCACACACTCTCACTCACAACATACATGGTTCACAGCCTTCTGTCCATGTAGGTTCTAAAGGTCCTTTTTTCTTTCTGTTTTTAACTTTTATTTTTAATACATTAAATTTACTTATAAAAACTTTCTAAAAATACATTTCGTTTTCCTTTCTAACCAAGTAAAATAAAACACAATCCCCCCCAATATTTGTTATAACTAAGTAATCATTCCTTGTGCTTACATTAATTCAAACTTTGCTCCCAATATACTCCCGGAAGCTGGCTGCCACGTTGCCTGCTCCACTGTTTATTAGCACATCCTGATGCTTTTTA
Source organism: Pseudochirops corinnae (assembly GCA_028646515.1). Lineage (NCBI taxonomy): Eukaryota > Metazoa > Chordata > Mammalia > Diprotodontia > Pseudocheiridae > Pseudochirops > Pseudochirops corinnae. The sequence continues at coordinate 497,419,742 of CM053585.1, forward strand.
TGATTGGTTATAAACAATTTCCACCATTTTATCCTTCTACCCACAGTGATCTATCATTTAAACAGGCATCTCCAGAATCTAATACCCTGGCCTGATCACCTAACACCAATTCTTAAGTGTTCCCTTTCTGCCCAGATTGATTTTGACATTCTTGATCGGAACTATACCTGGCTATGATTAATCTGGGGGGAGGGGAGTAATCAACTTTCATTAAGTGACTACTGTAATAACAGGGGCAGCTATGTGTCAAAATGGATAGAGTACCAAGGCCTGGAGTCAGGAAGACCTGAGTTCAAATCCAGCCTCGGATATTTACCAGCTTTGTGACTCTGGGCAAGTCACTTAACTCTGTTGGCCTGTATCCTCATCTTCAAAATGAACTGGAGAAGGCAATGGCAAACCTTTGCAGTATCTTTGCCGAGAAAACCCCAAATGGGATCACAAAGAGTCAGACACGACTGAAAAGACTGAATAACAAACTACAATAATGATAATGGTAGCTAGCATTGATGAAGCATCTTATCCTCCATCATCATGGGAGGTAGATGCTATTATCCCCATTTTAGAGATGAGAATACAGAGGCAGGCGGGAGTTAAATGGCTTGAGTACAGTCATACGGCTGATAAGTATCTGAGCTTGGGGTGGAACTCAGGACTCCCTGGCTCCAAGTTTGGAACTCTGTCCACTAGAGAGATTCAGTTTGGTCCCAGAAGACAGAACCAGAGCAAATGGGAGGAAGTTTCAGGGAGACAAGTTTAGATCTGATGTCAAGAAAAATCTTCCTTACAATTAGAGCCCCAAAGTAGAATGTGCCACTCAATGGGTGCCTTCCCACTGGAGGGCTTCAGGCATGGCTAGATGGCCCCTCTTCTTTGTGTTATAAAAGGGATCCTTGAGTCAAGAAGACCTGAGTTCCACTCTGACCTCAGACACTTACTAGTTGTGTGACCCTGGGCAAGTCATTTCACTTTTGTTTACCTCAGTTCCCTTTTTGTAAAGGGGGGATCATAATAGCACTCACCTCCCAGGGTTGTTGGGAGGATCATATACTGCACATCATAGGTGTAATATAAATGCTTCTTCCCTTCCCCTACTCTGAAACATATTTGAATGTTTGGTGGATACCTCCTGTGGACATAACATTAAAAAAATTCCAAGCTTCAAAACATTAAAAAGATTCATGCAAAAAATAAATTGCTTGGCAACACTAATTTTCTCTATTGAAAGCTAATTGTTTTAAATGGCATGACAAGAGAATAAGCATCCACTTCTACTCTTTTAGCCAGATATTGTAATTAAAATTCACAGAGACTTTGGGGATATGCATCATGCCAGTCTGACACAGCTCCATGAAACAAGCTATAGCCTTCTGAAAACAGAGATGATAATGGAAATGGTGATTAAGCATAACTCAAGTGCTGGGACCTACCACCCTGTTCAGAAGTTAATAGCTACCCTGGGGCATCTTTAACAGACATAAAAAAGTTAAGTGGGATTTTTCTATAATGATTACCCTAATATTTCAGAAAGCTCTAATTAGCAGCTAATTGTCACTGCATCCCATCATCCCATAGCCCTCACAGAGATGCTGTAGCTTCCCTAGGTCTATCTTGGTGTAAGAAGGTACCAAGACTTTTCAAAGAGGTTTCAGATGCTAGTGTCCCAATGATTGTCTAAGACTAAAGATCGCAGGACAGTTGCTGATCTGCATTGAAAGAGGAAGTTTCCTCAAAGAGAGTTCCCTCCACCAATGAAATCACAAGTTTAGGCATATATATGTATATATATGTAAGCATATGAACAAATATGTATATATATATATATGCACATATATATACGTACTGTGTTCCAAAATTCTTAGTATATTTTGTGTGTGTATACATATATATGTATGTACATATACACATATAATGTGATATAATATAATACTAAATATAATACATAATAAGGTATGTTTAGGAAAAATCCTTACTGACTACTCTAGGAAAATTTGAGAAGAAAGAGAATACTTTAACAAAAGTTGTCTCAAGCGTTACCTAGACTGAGCCTTGAAAAAGAGGATTTGGATAGTCAGGGATGGGAAAGGAGAATTTGGGGGACAGAATGGGAAAAGTGATGTGACATGAATGGTAAGTGGAGATCAGAGGACAGCGAGAAGAACAGTTTGGGTAAAACATAGGGTCTACGAAATGTGAAATACTATGCAATAAGATTTGAAAAGACAGGTTGGGTGGGTAAAAGGAGATACTTTAAAGCTAGGTGGAAAACTACCATGACATGCTGTCTCTTTTATTAAAAACTTAATAAATATTTGTTAAATTGAATGGGAAACCAATGTCTATTTCCCAATGGATGGGGGGCAGGGAGAGTCAGGGCAGAATTGATGGTCTTTTTCATGGATTTTTTTTTTTTATTATGTCTGGAGTGGAGAAAAGTGAGGGGAGTTGAATAAAGGTATACCAGGTTCTATCTCATAGGGGATGAATGATGCTCTTCATGAATCAAACTGGGAGTGGTCAAAAGGCCTGTCCAGGTTACATATTCTCCGCTTTGAGACTTGCTGTGTCAGGCAAATAGGCAAGAGTGCTTTTTGGTTTTTTTTTTTTAATAGAGTCCTCATCCCAAAAACAGAACAGCTCTTGATGATTTCTGAGGAGGCATAAGCAATGTCCTTTCACTTCTTGCTTTCCGAGTACCATACGGTTGAGATTCGAATATCATATGCCATTCTACATATACAGATGAAAATCAGTTACCTTCAAATACAAAGTTTTGCAGACTCACAAACAAGGAACATTTCACAAAGTTCCCAAACAAGCCAACAAAATAAGAAGCATTTTACAAAGTTTATCAAATATCTCAGCTTGCTTAGCCTTATTGGCTTCAGAGAACCTTTCTCAACCTACTAGAAAAAGAAAGAGCCAAGTCAAAGAAAACTGGCTTCTGTCTCCCTTTACAGATCATTGCTTGCATAGCTTTTGTTAAAATTAGATGAAAAAACTGTTACTATGAGCTGTCCTCCAGGATACAAAAATAGGTTTTTCATCTTAAAAAAAAAAAAGCCACCATCAAACAAAATCCTTCCATTTGAATGGAGTTAGCTGTCATGGCAATTTACCTGTATTTTTCTCAGTTCTTTACCTTATTCCAAGTGAGAGGGCATCCTTCCCCATTCTCTATCTTTGACTCTGGCTCCAGTTGCACCAAAATTTGTTTGTTTCCGTTCTTCATTGTTTGTCCTCAGTTTCAGGTGCCCAACATGCACAAGACGGGAGTCCCAGGCACGGCAACCCTGGAGCCAGGAATGCAGGCGGGGTGGTGCATCCAGGCCATCTGGCATGGAAGCCCTGAAAAGCCAGAGTGCCTGGAATACAAGCTCAAGGGAAGTGTTGGGATTCTACAGTGACCAAGCTAAGCTGAGGGCCTAATCCTCCTTTTCCCTTCCCCAGAGACCAAGATGGTGCAAGGGCAGGAGGAGGTTCGGCTCCTATGTGTGGGGGGAGTAAGTTTGTATATTTGTGATTATACATTCTGAAGTAAACATTCCCTTTGTAAAAGCTAAAATAATAATAGCAGAACAAAGGAATTTGAAAAGCTCGACTCTCCTCAATCCCTTTCCACCTATATGGACCCGTAATTAGTTATTTTCTTGATAGAATGTTTGTTTGTACAATGTTCCCCAGTCAGGAACTAGATAGAGCATTTTACAGATCATTCCTTGTGTAGCATTTGTTAAAATTAGTTGAAAAAACTGTTACTATGAGCCATCCTCCAGGATACGAAAATAGGTTTTTCATCTTAAAAAAAAGTCACAATCAAACAAAATCCTTCCATCTGAACGGAGTTAGCTGTCATGGCAATTTACCTGTATTTTTCTCAGTTCTTTACCTTATTCCAAGGAGTTCTCCGAATGCAGAAGCTATGAAGAGGCTCCTCCATCCCACCCACATCTTCCATAAGCCTTGACAGCTGCTACCTTTTCAATTCTATTCCTAGAGTGACCCAAAACATGTACCATCACCTATCTATGTATTGGAATTCTTTTCATGGAAACATCAAATATTTGCTCCCCCTACCCTACAGAATCCCCCTAAGGTCTGATTTCTAGCAGATGCTCAATCTATCTTGGCCCCATGGAAAAGGAACAGGAAGAGGAGGTGAGAAACTGTTCCTTCTTTACTAGGCTATCTCAGATCTAAGCCAGGCTGAACTGGCTGAATGTTGGGACAGTACATTCTAGCTCTTTCCACATGATGTTAAACATCTGTTTGGAAATTGAAAAATTCAGTCAAAAATTCCAATGTTAACAAAATTGCTACATGTTTAGCATCATGTAGACAGCTGCTGAATGGTATTTGTTGGGCTTTACAAAGTGATTTGATTTAGTATGTTCTAGAAACAAGGAGAGTAAAATATCAGTGGTAGGGAAGAATAAGGTGGGAACCAGAAAGAACAAATACCCCAAGTATAACCCCACCGTGAGGTCACATAGGAGTAGTGGACGGAGACCTAGCTTCAAAGCCTTCCTCAGACACACGCTATTGGTGTGACCTTGGGCTAACCATTTCTCTGAGCTTCAGACTCCTCATTTGTGAAATGGGGACAGTCATATCTGAACTACCTCTCTCACAGGAGTGTTGTGAAGATCAGATGAGAAGCTGGATGTAAAATGCTTTACAAGCCTAAAGTGATATGTCAATGCAAAGTATTATTATTCCTCCATTTCCATAGGTAACAGACTGGAAATCTGCCCTGTGATAATTTTTTTCTTCTTCAAATATTAATAGTAAAATACCAAACATACCGACCTTGAAGTCAAAAAACTTTGGTCCAAGATCTAGTATAGCTCTTCACGAAATCATTGAATCACAGAATTTCACATTTGGAAGGGAAGCCCCTCAGTTGCCATCAGGCCCAGTCATTCCTCAACATTCCTCACAAACCATTATCCATTCATCCTCTCCATCGAACTCCAACCTTTCCCATAATGCTTTACCTCCCTCTTCCTGCATTTCTTCATCTGTAAAATCTTGAACCACCTGTCTCACAGGGCAGTAGTGAGGATCAAATGAGAATGTATATAAAGTGTTTTGAAACACTTCCCCACACACACAAAAAAACAAGAACAATAATACGCATTTATCAAGCACCTACTGTATGTGAGTCAGTACACTGCCTGATGGGGATATCAAGATAAAACAAAGTAGAGGCAACTAGGTGGCACAGTGAATAGAGCATCAGTCCTGGAGTCAGGAGGACCTGAGTTCAAATTCAGTCTCAGACACTTGACATGTACTAGCTGTGTGACCTTGGGCAAGTCACCTAACCCCAATTGCCTTGCCTCCAAAAACAAAACAAAACAAAGATAAAACAAAGCTGTCCTTCCCCTCAAGGAGTTCTACTGAGTAGGGGTTGAGGGGAGGAGACATGACATTTACACAGATACATAGTGCAAGCTAATACACCATATATAATGTGAACTCATATTCTTGTTCTTTTAACCTAAAAGTTAAGGCCAACATAAAACCCACCCTTTTTCTGCCTCCCTTAGTGAAGGGATGTGTGTCCTCCTAAACCGCATAACTTTGTCAAGATAGCATCATCCATCTTCAAAGTATCCTTCAATCCTTGGGCCATTAAGTTGATTGCTGCTTCTGCCCACAGACAAATACTTCATTCATTTGTCATGATCCCAGGTTCTCCTCTTTTTGCCATTATAGGAGTGTGTGCTTCCAAAATTCCTGCAATTAATCCGTCAGTTATTTCATTAGTTTACTCTAACTCTTACAGAGGAGACAGAAGAATCTTCTAAAGCCCCAGTCCAATCCAAGTTTGGACAAGTTCTAACAACTAGATTAAATAGTCTTGCTTAACAGACATATGTCATGAAAGTACTCTGGAATTCATTATTAAGATAAGAGTCTTACTGATAGGACAACTCTGCATTAAGTCTTGGTCTGTAATATAATTTCTGAAATCTGAAAACTGCAAAATTTATTTACTTACTTATCTAACATTAGACATTTTACCTAATTCTGGACTGTTGAATTCTGTTTTTTAAGAAACATCTCAACATTAGAAACATTGTTCATAAAGACTAGAATGGCTGCAGGCAGTTCCTCATGTGTGGGATTTGTGCTACTAACTTTATGACGAGCTCATGAAATTTGATTATGTCATTGTTTTTATTGAACTCATGGAAATTAATGCTTGCTTTTGAAAAAACATATGGAATCATGGGGTTTGTTGTAAAGGAGGCAGTATCATACTAGAAAATATTTTTCTAAGAAAAGTAATTTTAAAATTTAAAGGCAGGTATTTTTCAAACATTCTTATGATATTTTTCATTGTGATGCTGATAAAATGAGGCTGGTGAAAGACACAGCTCTTTCTTGGTTCTCCTCCTACCTGTTTGTCTAGAACTTCTCTATCTCCTTTGCTGGTTCAGTATCCAGGTCCCACCTCCTAATTTTGGATGTCTGCCAAGTCTCTGTCCTCTTTTCTTCTCTCCTTATAGTCTCTCTTTCTCAGTGATGGTATCAGGTCTCTTAGGTCCAATCATCTTTATGAAGATGTCTCTCTGATCTGTATATCTCTTCAGAATTCTTGTCCCATATCACCAACTGCCTGCTGTTGGAAACCTCCAATTAGATGGCCTGTAATTATCTCAAACTCAGCATGTCCAGAACAGAACTCATTATTTCTCCCCATGCCTTCATTTTCTCTAAACTTCTCTATTCCTTTGAGACCAGTACCATTCTTTCAGTCACCCTGATTTGCAACATTGGAATCACTTTTGACACATTCTTCTTCCCCCACCCCCAATCCAATCAATTATCAAGTCTCTTCAGGTGGACCTCCTGCAACTGCTCTCATGATTACCACTGTAATTCAGGCCCTTGTCACTTTTTATTTTTACTATTGGAACATCCTCCTAATTGGTCACCGAGCCTCTATTCTCTCCCCTTTCCAATCTGTCTTCCATACAGCTGCCAATATAATCTTCCTACAACATGGATTCAGCCATGTTGCTGCCCTTCCCAGAACTTTGCAATGACTCTCCATTGCCTATAGTAGACCATGAAATTCCTGCTTGTCATTTAAAGCCCTTCACCATATGACTCCATTCAACATTTACAGACTCAGTTTGGATTACACCATCTTCATGAACTCTCAGTCAACCTTATTTTTTAACTTATTTTTTCCCTGAACTTGGCATTAATTCTCTTGACACCATGTACAACTCCATCCCATAGAACCTATCTCCTTTTTTGTCTCTGCCTCTTGGAATCACTAACTCACTTTAAGGCTAAGTTCAGAAGCTACCTCCTATGTGAGATTTGTCCTTATCCCCAAAGTTGTCAATGCTGCCTTCTTCCTCCAGTTATTTCATATCCACTTAACTGTATAGAACACTCAGTCTGGACTCAGGAAGACCTGAGTTCAAATTCAGATGCAGACACTTAGCGACTTGACCCTGGACCAGTCATTTAACCCCGTTTGCCTCAGTTTCCTCATCTGTAAAATGAGCTGGAGAAGGAAATAGCAAACCTGTAGGGAGCCAAGGAGGCCTGACCCAGGACTCAGATAAAAATCTTGACAATGTGCTCCATAGAAGGTCATTCAAGATGCAGCTTTTTGTCAAGCTGGCTCCTTGGGTCTTTTGATATGGGCTACACTTAAAAGCATGTTGTTTGAGTTTTGAGATCAAAGACTCTACCCCAAGACTTTAGGCACCTAGATAATAAATCCTTACCAAATTATCCATTCTGTACTACTTCCAGGATATAACAGACTAAGATAATGTTAGGAAAACTTGAGTCCTTTTTACCTTTGTCTCATTTGATTTATAAAAACCTTGTCCTAAGAATCAGTAAATGGAGTTCATAGTTCTTCCTTGAACTATTCGCATGGTTTGGTCATTTCTTATACACATCTCCCACCATGCTTAGTGCTGGACACTGAGCAGCCCACAGCACAAACCACTCCAGTATCTTTGCAAAAAACAACAACAACAACAACAAAAACCACCCCAAACAGGGTCATGGAGAGTCAGACATGACTGAAATGACCCAAGAACAAAACCTCTATTTTATCATTCATACATTCATTCAGTCTACACACATGTTGTATTCCCCAGCAGAATGTAAGCTTCTTGACGGTACGAGCTATTTTTCATTTTTGTCTTTGTCTTTTGTTTTCCTATTTCCTAGCACAGTTCCTTGTGCATATCAAGCTCTTAATAAATATTTGTTGAATTAAAAAGAAGAGTGGTAAATTAAGAATTCTTCAATATAGATCCAGTACTGTGCCAAAGAGATGCAAATACGTAGTCCCTGTGAAAGTGGTCATAGATAAGTCAAGTGAAACATGGATAAATCATCAGGCTCTATCATAGCCTCTAGAAATATTTCTCAAGAACCAGAGGTTCTTAGTTTTGTTTTTGTTTTGTTTTTGCATCATATACGCTTTGGACAGCAATTTGCTGAAGCCTATGGACCTCTTTTCAGAATAATGTTTTTAAATGCCAAAATAAACCACATGGGATTAAAAATGAAGCCAATTATACTGACACATAGTTATCTAAATATTTGAAAAATTAAGTTTATGGCACACAGGTTTAGAATTCCTGATCTAAATAATCCAACTCCATGTGCTTTGTTCCCATTATCACTAAGCGACTTCTAGATACCTTGATGCTAGGACGAGGGGGCCCTGAGTAGGGGACGTGCATTTCTGGTCACTAGAAATGTATGCTGTTCATAGTAAATTAATAAATTTGCCTTCTGTTGTAAATCAGTGTCTTATGAGTTTAATAATTGAAGCTATTTTCTCTAGGAATTGATTACCCATGGAAACCCTGAAAATTGAGGAGCAGATGTAAGAACCCATGTGGAGAGATGCACAGAAGACTTTCTGCCCTCTGTGTCTCATCCCCTCTAAGAGGAATAGCTGTCAGACCAGTTTGACTGGAACAGAAAGTGAATGGGTGAAGTAAGGTACAATTAGACTGGAAAGGTAAATGGGAGGTATATTGTGGAAGGCTTTTAATGCCTGGCTAAGGAGTTTATTTTTTATCTTAAGGACCATAGGGTGCCCTTGAAGATCTTTGAATAGAGGAGTGCTTGTGGGACTTGTATTATAGACATATGTCAATTTGCTACTGAATGGAGAATGGATTAGGGAAAAAAAGAGATTGGAAACTGGAACTCTGGGAGACTGTTTAGGTACCTATTGTGAAAACCCAGGGAAGAGGTGATGAATGCCTTAACTAGAATGAAAGATCTGTTCTGTGCCTTTAATAGACATAAGGAAGTTTGGAGGAGAAGTAGCTTTTGAGGGAAATATCCGTTTCCTTTTGAACATGTCAAATTTGAACTGTCTACAGGATATGCAATAGAATAACCAGCAGATGACTAGTGATTCAGGCCTGCAATTCTGTATTAAAGTTGCTTGATAATATGAGAATGAGATCATTTATATTGAGAGAGTTCATAGAGGGAAAGAGAAGATGGTGGATGACATGGCCTTGAGGGACACTTATGGTTAGGGGAAGATGGAGGATGATGCAGCAAGGAAACAGAAAAGGTGCAATCAGACAAGCAGGAAGAGAATGCAGAGAGAGCAGGGTCACAGAAGTGAAGGAAGGAGAAGTGGCCAGCAGTGTCAAAAGCTGTGGAGAAGTCAAGAAGGAGAAGCTGGGAAGGACCATCAGAGCTAGTAATTGAGGTCATTGGTATCCTTTGAGGAGCAACTTAAGTAAAATAGTTGGATCAGAAGCCTGGTTGCCAGAAATGTAGAGGGATTTGGGGAAGGGAAGGGGTGGGAGGGAGGAAGTGGAGGCGATTTATTCGTAGGATTATTCCTAGGATTTGGGCAGTGAAAGAGAAGAGGGAATGGTTACTGGAATCAATGGCTGGGGAAAGGCCAAAAAGAGCCAGGACTGAGAAGAGATTAGATATAGCAATCAATTGCTAACAGGAGAGTGGTGGCCAGAAGCCCCTTTGCAAGGTGTTAAGAAGTGAGTGGGCTTGAGAAAATAGAAGCCATGAGTATCAGCAGCTTTTTCTAGAAATTTGGCTGAGACCAAGGAGAGAGACACAGAAGCAAAATTGAAATGGCCTATACTACTACTTAGAAATCTCTACTTGAAATGCTGCCCCTTCCCTTGAAACCTTTGTCCCACTGTGCTACTGGCACACCAGTCTGGCCAAACAGGATCCTGTGTTACTCTTAACCTTTCACTACCTTTTCTGATACTATCCCCCCTCCCTACCCCAGCCCTGCAGAAGCCATCTTTTGTAACAAAAAGATTAAAAAGAAAGGGGGTGAGGGGAGAAGGAAAGCAGGTCAGCAAAACTAATGGAACCGGGGCAACAAGATGGTGCAGTGAATAGAGCACTGGCCCTGGAGTCAGGAGGACCTGAGTTCAAATTCTGCCTCAGACACTTAACACTTACTAGCTGTGTGACCTTGGGCAAATCACTTAGCCCCAATTGTCCTGCACTCCCCCTCCTCCAAAAAGCAAAAAAAAAAAACCAAAACAAAAAACCAAAAAACCAGTCTAGTCTAACAAGATATGCACTACGCTGCACACATAGCTCCCTGCCTCTCCAATGAAGGGGGAAAGGGTATATTTTGTCAGGTCTTCTTTGGGGAAAAGCTTGGTCATCATAATTACACAGCATTTAGCTTTGTGAGATTTTTTTGTTCTTGTTCTTTCTATTTCCATTGTTGTGGCCAGCACATATACTGTTTTCCTGGTTTTGTTTAAATGCTTATATTCGCTGATTCACTCTGCTTCTGTGCAACCAAGTCTCCTCACATTTCTCAGTATTCTTTTTATCTGTGTCCAATGATCCAGTGATACTCCGTCCCGTTCAGTTTGGGGGTTTTTGTAATAATATTTTTAATTGCACGTAAAAACAATTTTAACGTTCATTTTAAAAAATTTTGAGTTCCAAGTTCTTTTCCTCCCTCCCTCCCTTCCTCCTCCCTGAGATGGGAAGCATTTTGATATGGGTTATGCATGTGTAGTCACACAAAACATTTCCATATGATCATGTTGTGAAAGAAAACAGACAAAAAACCCAACATAAGAATAAAGTGAAAAATAGTATGTTCCGATCTGCATTCAGACTCTCTGGATGCGGGCAGCACTTTTCATCACAAGTCCTTTGGGATTGTCTTGGATCCTTGTATTGCTAAGTCACTTGTAGTTGATCATCACACAATTTTGCTGTTTGTGTATCTTAATTTGTTTAACCGGTCCCTCATCAAAGGCAGCCTCCGTCTCATCCTGAGTCCCCACTGCCGCGAAGTGATCTCATTGTCTGGAAAGGAAGCTACTTTCTTAAAAGTAAAGTCTAATCCGTTCATGAAGATGGAATCTTACGCTATTGAATTAGGTGATTGGCTATCAGTTGCTTAGATTCGCATGCAAGCTCCTGTGCTAAACTTACATTTAATTGCATGAGTAATATAATGTATAACACATTTACTCCATTATGTTTGTGCTGATATTTCTTCTGATTGTCTCCAACAAATTTTCTGGCCTTAATCTTAGTTCCTTGAACTTTGCTTCTGCTTTCTCTTGTCTTACAGGAGGAAAAAAAAGCCCCTTTGCCTCATTCTCATTCACTGACCAGATAATGTAACTTAGCCTAAGTGAAGGTCTGTCTGTTGGAAGCACATTCATGACTTCTGTTTGTTTGTTTTGCTATCAGCTGATGTCATCTTACCGGGATAAGTGAGAGGGCTAGACGTTGCTGGGAGTCCGTTGAAGGACATAGAAACTGGACAGATAACAAATTCAGCAACAAAATCCACAAATTCAATTCAACCAATCAATTTATTAAGTGGTTACCACAAGAAGGGCAAGAGACAGCTTGACATAGAGGACTAGCCTTGAAGTCAATAGGACATGGGCTCACCTCTTACCTTTGATTTGTCACAGCTGTGTGATGTCTAGGTAAGATACCTCAGAACCCAAGGAAACTTTCTAAGACTATAAGGAACAGAAATTATAAGACTATAATTTGCACAGGTAGAGGGAGTTTCTACACTGAGAATTCCCTGAGGTAATCACCAGGAAAAAAAGAAAATGGAAAAAGCATTGTGCTAAATGCTGAAGATAATATCCTGAGAAGCTCCCAGTCTCCTACAGGGATAAGACGTCACTCAATAAACATGTATTAAGCACCTACAATTCCCTGGGCACTGTGCTAAGGTATCCATAAATAATAATAACAGATTGTGTTGGGTTGTGAGTGCATGCATAAAAAAGGCATAGTAGATGAGCATAAAAAGTTTCCAGAGGAAGGGAATAATTTCAGCTGGGTAGTCAAATAAGGCTTCATGGAAAATCCTATGAGGTTTTACTCAGTCCTCTGGGGCAGCGTTGGAGCTTTGTGACAGAGAAGCAAGAATCTTTCATGTTAAGGCAGGGATGAGGAAAGAAGGCACATGGTCATGAGAGGAGCAAGATCTGAGAGTGTAGAGATGGAAAAAGAAGGGGAGGAAGAGAGAGAGAGGGAGGGAGAGAGAGACAGAAGGAGGCGGGGATCACCCTAAGGTCTGATGTGGATGCTGGGGAGTCACCAGAAATTGGAGACATTGAGTGAGATGCTTAAGGTCCACTGAAGTCAGTGTATGTGGACCAGATGTGAGAGCAAAAAGAAGGTCCTGGCAACAAAGACCAAGAGCAGGGGAATGAGAGGCTGGGATGGACAGCAGGAACCAAAAAACAATCACCATGGAAATAGAGGCAGAGCTGCAGCAATGAATGAGGGCTCCAGTGCTGGCTTGCAAGGCCCCAAGACATGTCTGGACAGATCCTGGTTTTGCTGACTTGGGGGGAGAAGGGGAACAAAGGCAAGATGGTGATTTCATTCCCTTCTCCATGCTTTTCCCCAAAGCTTTTCTTTTTTCTTTAAAGTTTACTTACATTCCTGTTCTAAGTTTTCAAAGTCAAACCAAGGGAAAGCTGTGATTAACCATGGCATTACTACTGAGCCATATGTGTCTTTACTGCTTAAAGGCAGCTGAGGAAGGAGTGATAAGGGGTGAGGGACATGGAGAGAAAACTTTTTACCATTGACGGAATCTTTCATAGAAAAATGGGGGCTCAGAACTGAACAAAAGAGATGTTATTGATTCCTATTTATAGTTTCCCAAAAGTAGGAGGACGCTGTGGATCCAGACTAGTCCTACACACAGAGGAGCTTTGCAGTCTCGGTTTGGGGGAAGGTTGTGTACAAGCTAGGAGTTATTATTACTGAGGTGGTCACCTCAGGCAATTCCTCTTCTCTTTGTCTTCCCTTAGCGAGTTTGAAAGGAAAACCATTCCCTCCAGGAGATTAGTGGAGGAGGCTGATTGGAGAGAAATTTTAGCCCAAAGGGAGGAGATGGGAAAAAGTGCCTTCACCTGAGTGGGGGATAGCAAGAAGGAGTAATTACCCCCCTCCCCGCAATAGCTAAATAGACATGGGGAGTGGAGGGGGAGAGGTGGAGGGGAAATTGGGAAGGTGGTGGCCCAAATGAATGCCCAGAGATGGATAAGGACAGAACAACAGATCTCGTGTCAAAGACTCTCTCAAGATCAAGAAACCCGGGTAGGTATCCCTTCAGGAATTTTCTCATTCTTCTGGTTTGTATCCCACTATTTCCACCCTAAATACAGTATTCTCTACATCACAACCCTAATAACGCAGTGTGAGGCTAAGAATTTCATCTTTTGAGGCTATTCTCTTTCCTTACAAAAACTACCCTAGAAGCAAGTTGTGGTGCTTCCTTTCCAAGTGAGTCCAGGTCACTAATCCTGGTTTTAAATATGATACCTGAATTTTTGTATGTTTTTCTCCCTCAGACACTTGAGAGTGGTGCCCCATGCTCAAACAGAAATATTCATTGGTACTGGAGCTGAGTTCCCTCATTTCTCCTTCTCAGAGAGTTGACAGTTAATCAAAGGATTAATAAACATTTTCATTAATTAGGATGATGAGACTTCCATCATTCAGATAGCACTAAATATACATTAGGCTTTGGAAGTATTTTATTAGTGCCTCATTTCAGTGTTGAGATTTCAGGGGCCAGCTAAAGCAGGGTGATATCCTAGCTCCTGAACAATGGCATTTGCCCTGAACAAGGTATGGTATATGAATGCAATGGCACACTATTGTTCCATAAGAAATGATGAGCAGGCAGACTTCAGAAAAACCTGGAAAGACTTACATGAACTGATGCTGAGTGAAGTGAGCAGAACCAGGAGAACGTTGTACACAGTAATAGCAACATTGTGTAATGACCAACTATGATAGACTTAACTCGTCTCAGCAATGCAAGGATCTAAGACAATTCCAAAAAAATTCATAATGAGAAGAAAAAAAAAAAAACTATCCACATCCAGAGCAGATTGAAGCATACTATTATCTCTTTTTTTTCTTTCTCATGATTTTTCTCTTTTGTTCTGATTCTTCTTTCACAACATGACTAATGTGGAAATATGTTTAATATGATCATACATGTGCAACCTATATCATATTGCACTCCATCTTGGGGAGACAGAGTGGAGGGAGGAAGGGATATTAAGAACCCAAAATCTTGTAAAAGTAAAGGTTGAAAACTAAAAATAAATAAATGAATAAATTTTTAATTTTTAAAAAGAAAGAAAATTGTATTCCCAGGACCCTGGAGCTGGAATCTGGTTATCCTGCTTGTGTGTGCATCTGTAGTTATGAGAAACAATGAAGCTTCTACATTTTTGAAAATAGTCATGAGTTAACTACATGCTTCCTCTTTCCTTTAACCATAAGTCTAAAATAAGATAATGAACTTCCAGTGTAGTTTGAACTTATGGTCCTGAAGTGAAGAGAAGAGAGGAGGAGAGGGAGGAAAAAAAGAGGTGAGTGAGAAGAGACAGACACACAGAGAGAGAAACAGAGACAGAGAGAGTAGAGAGTATTTAAAAGGGCTTTCTGTCTTAGAGAGGGATTTGATCCAGAGAATGAATAGAATTGAGAGAGAGAGGAGGTATTTGTAATCGACAATTTGTCAAATATACAATATGATATGATACAAAACAGCATAACATAACAGTGTCTACATGTTATATAATTATATATACATGTTATATGTGTGCATATACATGTTATATGTGTGCGTATACATGTAAATACACATATTTACGTGTATGTATATTGCCCAAAATAGCCATAGTGATTGTTCTTGGGAACAAATGGATCCTCAGGCACTTCACAATTTTCTAACCATGGCAAAGTCATTTATCCTCCCAGCCTTTTCTTCTTTTCCTCATCTGTAAAATGGGGATAAGAATTCTTGTACTTTCTGCCTCACAGACTCCAGGCACCATGCCAATGAATCTAAGGCTCTCTATGAAAGCATAACAGAACTGGAAGGTTGATTTTCCTTCCTTTCTATGATTTGCTAACTCAGAGTCACTGGAAAAGAGAATTCCCAATGATTATGAGTCCAGTGTCTTTAAAAATAACAAACTGGGTGGTCTGTTTCTCCTCTGTAGGTGTGCATGCTGGTGGAGAGAGGGGAGTGGGAGGGGCATAGATTTAGAAGGGAGAATGTTCCCTGAATAGTAGGAAGCCTTCCTTTCAAGCTAGCACAACAGAGGTGACTTTTTAAGTGTGCTATGGGATCAGCTCATTTCTAGGGGGATAACCAATCACTGTCTGCCATTGTCCTCAAGAGCCTTCGTTCTTGATGGGCCTCTCTAATAGCAGCTCTCCAGGAAAGGACTATTTTTTGAAAATCCATAAAAGAACCTTTCCTCAGACCAGAATGAGGTTTTAAAACATTCGACTCTTCTTTTGCATTAGGACACATTTGATATAATTGATGGCACTTGAAATCAAAGGCCTCAGTTTCCTCAACCCCCGTAAAATGGGGGTGATGCTAATAGCCCTTACTTCTTAGGGTTGTTGTGAGGATCAAATGAGATCACATTTGTAAATCTCTTAGTACAATGCCTGGCTTCCCTTTCTCCGAGTGGGGACTTCTGACTGAATCAAGAAATGAGTGGTACCAACTAAGTGTGAATAAGGCCTAGGCTTGTCTGTTGAACAAATTAATCAATCAAAGGCATTTTAGCTAGGTGGCATAAAAAGTTTGTGGGCATTTGCCTAGATTTGTTCATGTCCTACTATGTTCACATCTACTATAAAATAGAGAGGCAGAATTTACAGATCAGGAACCAGTGTTCCCTTGAGTGTCCAGCAGTTTAGAGTAGAGAGCAATTCCAGCCAAGCCCCAGAAAGTGAACTAATTTGTTGAGGGAAGAAAAATAGTTCTCCTTTTCCACCCCCACACCAGAGAATAATCTTGTAAACTTCAGAGAGTTGGAGGATTTGGGACTTCTAATTGGATGTCCCAGCAGTGTCCCCAGACCAGTTGACACAATGCACCAGGAGCCAAGGACAAACTTGATACACTAAGGAAAGGAGGTTTTGAGGAATTCTACGTAGCTATGGCCAAGGGGTACATCTTCAGGACTTTGTCAAAGTGGCTAAAAGGAGTTTCGAGTGTTCCCCTTTGTCACCTGCTCCAAGATTGTGTATTCTTTATGTGTTTGGTGGAGAATATGACATAGACTTTTGGGGGATAGTTTGTACCAACTGTTTCAGCACTATCATGATTTCATGGTATCATACTACCTGGCACATAGTAGGCATTTAATAAATGCTTGTTAACTTAGTGTACCATCTTGGTACTCCCTCCTAAAGGCTAATTAAGTCTGGTTGATTAATGTAAAGTGATCATCAATGAAGGAACAACAATGCTAGGCCTTTTCCTCCTTTTCTTCCTTCCCTCCCTTCCTTCTTTCTTTTCTTTCCTTCCTTCCTTAAAGATTAACCTCTTCTAAGTGGAGGGGGAAGATAAAAAATTAAGTTCATACTTGTTCTCTGTCTCAGAGACCTTGGGGTCATTAAATAGATGAATCTAGAAGAGTCCATTTTCTTAAACTCTCAACCATACCTTGCAACTTCTCTTGGCATGGGTTCCCTTGGAAATCTGGCTAATTACAAAGTCAAAGAGGTTTTTGTGTCCTTTCATTAATTCCCTGTATGCTCAAAAGACTTAGACATTTTTAATAATATGATGCTTTAAAAATGTTTGATCATTTATACCATTAGTGTTACCTTTTTATTATTACTATTACCTTTTTAATAGAATTAATGGTCAGTGTTTAGTTTCTTTGTGGGTAGAGTTACATTTTCATCTTTGAAAGACTGTAGTCAATGGAGCATGTATTATGCACCTATGGTGTACAAGGTACTTTGCGAGCTATTGGAGATACCAAGACAATTACTGTCTCTAAGGAGCTCACATTCTCGTTATTTAGTCATTTCAGTTGTGTCTGACTCTTTGTGACCTCCATCACCACTGACTTTCCAGGCCCTAGTTCTAATTAAATGAGTGACCAGTTGAACCAGTTGAACTTCCCTTGTGTTATGGCTAGCAAACTCTTAGGTCCTCCCTTCCCCACTCGCTGTCCGTCTCCCTGTGATTCGTAGCCATCACCTGCTGAGGGGAAAGTCTGTCCTGTTCACCCTTATTCCTATTCAAAGCAGCCTTAGCCCTCTCTGTTTTCTCCACCCTTCTCTTTGACTGTGCTCTCTTGGCCTCTACTCTGTTTTTAACTGGATTTTGTCCTAGATCTCCACCCTTTGCCCTCTTTCCACCTTCTTGTGCTCATGTAAAACTGACTTTCTCCAGGACACACCTGATTGGTTTTACTGATACCGATGATAATGGTTAATAATATGGTTAATAATAAATTTATATAGCATAAATTATCTCATTTTATCCTCACAATAAACTGTTATTATCCCTGTTTTACAGATAAGGAAACTGAGGCAAACAGGTTAAGTGACTTGTTAAAGGTCACTTAGGATATGTCTTTGAGTCTGAATTTGATCTCAGATCTTCCTGATGCTAGAACTCAGTGCTTTATCCACTGTGTCACCTAGCTGATCAGCGATGGAAAGTGGCCAGCCTTCCATCTGTGTTTATCAACTCTGTTGGATTGGATGCATACAAAGGATAGGCATCATTAGGAGACTCAAGGAACTGTCCTAGAGTAGTCTGAATTTGGGAAACCAGAAAGGAGAACAAAAAAACACAAAGGCCACAGAGAAATCCAGCCTCCATCAATGTAACAATTGTAGATAGCCAGAAAAGCAACAGCCTGGAGTGGCCCTGAGACTTAGTTGCTCTTTTTGAGGCTTAGGGCCAACATAAAGTAGACAAACAAAGTTACAAATGACTCTTAAGATAAGGGGCCCAGTCAGTAACCAAAAGGATAGTCTTAAATGTAACACAGCAGAGAAACAAGCCACAGAATGGATAGGGCTTCCCAGGCTAGTCCATAATTCAACTAATTAAAAAGCTATTACATTTTGGGCAGTGTGTTTAAGTATTAGGATTACAAAGACAAGTATAGAACGTTCCTTTCCTCCAAGGATCACACATCCTATTTGGGGGATACAACACAGGTAAGCATGATAAAAGGGAGGGAATAGAAGGGGAAAGGCAATACTCAAATTGCTCTAGGAAAATTACAAAGGAGAGAACATTAACAGCTGAATGATTCAGGGAAGGCTTCACATAAAGGATGCCACCTGAGCAGAACCTTGAATGAAGGTAAGAACTAGGGAAGGCAAAGGTGAAGGAGGGTATTCCAAGAGCTGAGGTTTATGTGAATGCACAGAGGTGGGTGGTGACATGTTGAGTTTAGGAAATAGTAACTCAGTTTGGCTGGAATGGAGAGATGGCAAAGGAGAGAATTGTGAAATAAGTCTGGAAGTTTGCAGGGTATCAAATTCTACGCTTGGGAACTCATGTTTTATTCTTTCTTTTCTTTCTTTCTTTTTTTTTTTTTTTTTTTGCTTTTTTGGGGAGGGGAAGGTAGGGCAATTGGGGTTAAGTGACTTGCCCAAAGTCACATGGCTAGTTTTTTGTGTTAAGTGTCTGAGGCCACATTTGAACTCTGGTCCTCCTGACTCCTGGGTTGGTACTCTATTCACTGTACACCTAGCCGCCCTCCTCATGTTTTATCCTTGAAGCTACTGGGAGTCACTGAAGATTCTTGAGCCTGGGAATGATGTGTTCAGATCTGTGCCTTAGGAAGATTATTTTGGCATCTGTGTAGAGGATTGATTGAAGGGGGGAGGAAACAGAGACAGGGATATCAAATGGGAAGAAGCAATTGCAATAATCTGAGTGACAGATGGTAAGGGCTTGAACTAATATGGAGGCCATATAAGTGGTAGGGAGGCAGATGCAAGAGGCGGGTAGTATCAAGTGAATTTAGTAGTTAATTAGTTATGTCGAGGAGTAGGAATTGAAAGAGAGGGAAGAGCAAAAGAGGAGGTTAAAAATATGTATGGCAAGGAGGATATTTATGTCCTCAACAGAAATAGGGAAATTTGGAGAAGAGGTAGGCTTAGCAGGGAAGATTTTTGTTTTACATGTTGACTTTAAGGGTCTGACAGCAAGATATATAGGTAGGGACACTTAGCAGTCACTCAATGGTGTGAAAATAATTCTGTAAAGAGAAAAAGGCTTGATACATAGATTCAGGGGTCATCTAAGAAATTACTAAGGGAGATATAGCATGAGTTCTTACTCTGGCATCTATGAACTTTAAAAATGTCATACCTGTTTTTTAAAAATATAATTGGCTGGGTGGCTAGGTGGCGCAGTGAATAGAATACTAACCCTGGAATCAGGAGGACCTGAGTTCAAATTTAGCCTCAGACTCTTAACATTTACTAGCCATGTGACCTTGGGCAAGTCACTTAACCCCAATTGCCCTGCCTCCTGCTCTCAAAAAAAAAATACAAAATATAATTGGCTTCCTTATATATTTCATTTTATGCATTTAAAAACCTCATTCTGAGAAAGGGCCCAAAGGCTTCAATAGATGTCAGAGCATCCATGACATAAAAAAGGTTAAGAACCTCTGGTTTGATAGATGATTAATTGAATCCCTATTTCATTGGAACTCTATTTGATTCCAATCAGTATTAATTAAGTTTTTTTGGTTTGTTTGTTTGTTTTGTGGAGGGGGAGGGCAGGGCAATTGGGGTTAAGTGACTTCCCAAGGTTACACGGCTAGAAAGTGTTAAGTGTCTGGGGCAGGATTTGAAGTCAGGTCCTCCTGACTCCAAGGCTGGTGCTATATTCACTGTACCACCTAGCTGTCCCCAGTATTAATTAGTTTGATATGATTACATAAGGGTAGTGATTATAAGTTCTGATAAAAGGCCTCAAAACTGTAAACTACAGATTGTAAATTCACTTGCTTAATCATAGGAAGCTAACTAATATTACCTTGTTTTATTGTAACCTTTGTCCCTTGTTATGGTGACTAAGCCCCCCCAGGAAGGAGGTGACTCAATTATATTTGGTTATTTTGGTTGCTCTCTGCCTCTTGTCATCCTTCTGTTATCTAACATGGGGAGACGACCATGAGCACTTGGCCAGTGAGTGACCACCATTGCTGGCCTGAGGCCTGCCTTTCTACGGGCCCATCATCAGGCCATGTAGGTGTTTTGACATCTGTTTGTCAGTCCAGCCCATGGGTGTGCTTATCCACTTAGTGGGACCTCCTAAAAAGTAAAGATAGTCTGTTAATGTCTGCTTATTTGTCAGTTTGTCAACCAATGGGATTCTGTATTTTGTGTAGACCTTCAGGGGCAAGGTCTCTTCACCAATAAGACTCTGTTTTTGATCTGTTCCTCCTGTTTTGTCTGGGTATCAAGCACTGTAACACTAAGGCCTTGGAGGAAGGGGGCATCTCAGATCATGGGGAAGATCTGGGGTCTACTTCATTCGAGGGGGTCATGGACCCTTTAATAAAGTGCCATTGGCTCAGAGCTCTGCCTCAGTGGTTTTCTTGCAGATTGGACAATTTTGGAAATCTCCACACTGGCATATAAAGAGGAGATGAAGACTCAGGACGGAGCCTTGGGGACACTCAGGTTTAGGCTGTGGAAGATGGATGAAAAGCTGGAAACAGAAGTCTCCTCTCAGATGCCTCAGTCAGTGCTCATCCAGTTTGTGCTTAAAGGTCTTCAGGGATGGGGAACTGTCTTCCAAGGAAGCCTAAAATCCATTCTGAAATAGCTGTAATTGTTAGGAAATTAAGCTCACTTCAGACTAGTTTGAAGACAGGTGCATTTTGTAAGAACTTCACATAAACTCTACTGGAACAAGTTTTCTAGGCTTCCTCAGTTGTGAATAAGCTTTACATAGGGCCTGGATAGATTCCCTCTGAGATGAGTATTGCACTGCATGCATCTGGTATGTGTGTAGCTGTCTACACGTTGTCACTCCCATTGCAAGGGAGCTCCTCAAGGGCAAAGGCCATGTTTTTGCCCTGTTTTGACATCCTCAATGCCTAGAACCCTGCCTGTTACATGGTAAGTGCTTTTTGATTGACTGATTGGTGGATCATTTCTCCAAAGCAACCTCAGATCCTCCTCCAATGACAAAATAGAAATAGAAATATAAAATCATATAAGCAATGTTCAGGGAGAATGAGCACCTCTCACGTGAGGGCTTGCTGAGCCCTTCCCAGCATCGCTGGTTCACCTTTGTTGCTTACCTTTTCACCCAAGGTTCAGCTGTGGCTCTAAGAAGGTATAGTGTTAACAGCAGTCACACCCTGGTAAAACTGTCTTGGCAGGCAGACTGAACCAGGTTGAGGATAATGGACAGGTAGGTCTCAAACCCATAAGTGAGTTAGGCTGGTGTCTACTCCAAGCATGTGAAGACTTCCCCCAGAAGAACGAGTAGAAGAGAACAATTTGTTGCAATAACCATGAAGGTGGCTGCAGCAGAGGCTGTGGAGTGCCCAGAGCTTGGTCAGACGTCGAAAATGCCAAGATCATCCACTGCATCCTGGGCCATCTCCAGGCATCCTAACTTTTGTCTTGCCGCTGGACTTTGATGACTCTGGAAGAGAGAGTGGGGCTGACTACTTTGTGCCATGCTGCCTCGCTTAAATCTAATTCATGCACTGGTCCAGACATCACCCAGTGATGTCATCAGTCCTCTTCAAAATATAGGATGAACAAACACTAAGTACAAACAGGCCAAAAGCAGATGAGTTTCCATGTGCTTCCCTTTCCTCCCTTCAGAAGATGTGCCATGACCCATGTGAGAATTGAATTGTACAAAGCTGACAATTTTTCTGTAGTGCAGGGAAGGAAGTTTGGGTAAAAAGATACAGCATCACACAGGGATAGTGTGTTTCTATTCACCAAGGGAGATCCCAGTGAGGAGCAATCTTACTGTGCAGCCCCCATAACCCTCCACTTAAGGGAGCACACAGTATTGGCTCCAAAGGTAGAGTCATGTAACAGCTTTCCACATTTCAGTGTATTTTATAAATGGCCTAATTAAGAATGAGCAGTGAGGGGCAGGGAAGCCCAAACTGTGCTATCCAGTAGGAGACCCCCAAGAATTCTGTGGATAGATTTTAAAAGGTCAGCAAAATTGGGTGGGAAAAAATTACCTCGTTATTTTCTCTAGCTTCTAATTGAAATCTAGCATTTCCTCAATTATAAATGTAGGCAACAAAACATGATTCTGAGAAGAGGTCTTCAAGCTTTACCAGGCTGCCAAAAAGGTCCTTGACACAAACGAGATTAGACTAGACTAGATGATCTTGAAATGTCCTTTCAGCCTGGAAATTACATGATTCAGTGACAAAGGGGATAATAAATTGCTATCCATTTCATATACTATAAAATTTAGGCTTTGCTAATTC
>CM053585.1:497443049-497491439 GCA_028646515.1 Pseudochirops corinnae
CTTCAGGCCAGGCTGGTTTCGGTTCGCAGTGCTGATATGGTTCCTCGTAGCCGAGCTGACTTTAGTGGGAAGTATCTTTGTGTGCGTTTTGGAGTTCTAGGATTGGTTTAGAGTCCTATTTTATGGGTATTTTGGGGTGGCTATGTGAGAGCTGCGATATGTTGCTGCTGCTACGCCGCCATCTTGGCTCCGCCCCCCTGGACACTAACTTTTAAAAGTATATTTAACCAATTATAATAGAAAGCAGTTTGCACATATAAAGGCAGCTGGGCGGTGCAGTAAATAGAGAGCTGGACCCAGAGTCAGGAAGGCCTTTAATTAGCTGTCTTCCTCAGTTTTCTAATCTGTAGAATGGGGCTAATAATCACACGTCACTCTCAGGGCTAAAGGTGAAATAAGAGCTCTGTAAACCTTAACATGCTGTATAAATGCTATCATTATTGCACATCAGTTGTAACTAATGAATGACTCTTCTGCCATTTGTGAAGGTATTTTATAAAGTTGGTGCATGTCTGTTCTCTTTCTGTTCTGCATTATTTCCGAGAGATCTTTCCATATTTCTGCATAGTTTTGGTACTTTTTTCTCCTTTACAGGCGTCCGGTACACCATTATATTAATGCATTATAACCCAAGGAGGTTTAATTTTTAAAACAGAGGCTTTAGATAGTAACACATGGAAAAGTAGATGCTGGGCCTGGCTCTCTGGGAAGCAAAAGACTTTAATAAAAGTGTTGAGAGAGGAGAATAGGAAAAAAGAACCATAATCATTATCCCATTATTGAGATTAGCCTGTTTTTAGTCTTCAGCCATCATAGAAAGACACATGCAGATGAATCAGGACGTGTGTGAAGTTTGTCTTCGGCACCCTTCTCCCACAATTTGTGGGGGCGATTATGGACTTAGGATCTGAACATGCCTCTACTCTCCCAGCCCCCCACTTTCAAAATTTGACTCTAGTTTGTATATAATTCCCTCAAGGCTGAGCTCAGCTGGAATGCACTCATAAACTAATGCACACTGTGGGGCTAATGTTTGACAGCAGCTCAATATTTTCTCTCTCAAGAGTATTTCTATTTCAACAAGGGCTATAATACATCACCCAAAGGAATGGCTCTCTAATGGTGGAATTTCAAGAATCCTTTTGGGACCTCTTGGATACTTCTCAAATCACATCACATTAGTAGCCGCCCACTCCATTTATTCATAAGGCTGACCCTGGTGGAGTGATAATACAATAATAAAACAGTAATTGTATGTCTAAACGCTGAGAGGTGGAGAGAATATGAGATCTTTCTTAAGTCCTGAACCATTGTTAATTATCTTTTCTCCTTAAAATTACTCTTCACATACTTGTAATTTACTTTTCCATGTGTGTTGTATTCCATTAGTAGAATGTAAACTTGAGGGGAGAATCTTTTTCTTTGGAATCCCAGTATTTATAAATTCTTTTTCTTTGTAATCCCAAACATAGTATCTTGAATACAGTAGGTTGGTTTATTTAATTAAATGGATTTTTTTTCATTTTCTTCCATTCTAAGAATCAAATGATTTCTGAGAAAAGGGAATTTTAAAAAATATTCATTTTCTTTCTATAGGTGTGCGTGTGTGTGTGTATGTGTGTATATATGTGTATGTGTGTGTATTTTTGTCTGGACCTGGGATTTTATTGGTGTAAGATAGGGAAGGGATATATCTGTAGTTATTCAGCAATTTCTAGTCAAATAATTGTACAGGGCACTGAGAGATGATTTCCCTAGGGACACATGGCCAATCTGTGTCAGAGGCAGGGCTGGAACTAGGTGGTACTTTCTAGGCCCATCTTCTGTACATAGCTCCATTTTGTCTTATATGGGGCCCTCATTTTTACCTTGAAAAGGGAAGAATTTACATGATTATTGGTTATCAAATAGAATGATTGTCAGAGCTATAATTTCTGAGGATAGCAAAGCAATTTTAAAGGAAAAAGGGCAACTTTCCCCCAGATAACCTGGGTGGTTACCCTAAACCTTAGTGGAGATACTGCCACATCTATTTGTTCACATAGTTTTCTTCAGTTTGGCTAGATCTTAAAGGCCTGATATAACATGCTCCTCAAAGGAGGTATTCACCTATGTTGAATGAAACCCAAAAATATTTCAGAGGAGAAACTCAAATAGTCTCTTATCTTTGTAAATTTGGTTGACCTGATTCCGAAGTTATGAACAAAGCAAAGCTTGCAATGAAAAAGGCAATCTTTCTGGTCCTTCCTCTACCCTCCAGTTCACTGTTTCCTCTTCACATGACTTCCTATCTGATTTAACATAGATAATTGGTCCTTAAAGGTGACTTGGCCTTCTTGGGTCAGAGAAATGGTGTAATTGCCCATTTCTCCTACTTCTAAGTTAGATTCAAGAAGGTTTTGCCTTAAGTCTGCCAGCCCACATTCTATGTATATACCCCTGGGAACAGGACAACTTGCAGAAAATATATCACATTTCTTTCTGAAGCTAAAATAACAAAGTGTTTTTGAGGCTCCCTGTCATGAAGTGGGAAACCCGAGAACAAACTATTAACTTTTCTTTTATTAAAAAGCCCACTGAGCGCCAGTGAAGTAGGCTGATTCACAGGGCCTGAGCAGCCATCAATCAAAAGCCTCCGGCTCATTCCCAAGTTCTGCTGTTGACTTTCTGCAGGCCCTTGGGGCAGGAAGCCTTGTAACCTGCCTCTATCTGTTAAGTGGGAGGAATGACACACATCCACCTTACAACGATGGCATGGGGAGTTAATGGTGAATGATGGTGGAGGGATCTGAAAATACAGTGCTCTGCAACTGCACCAGAATAATAATACCTTTGGGTTGCCATGGCGTCTCATTTCCTTATCTGTTAAATTGGAATAATTACACTGACCCACCTTGTCTGAATAGTGACAGGACTTAGCAATAATGATTAAAGCTCTATGGAAATACAAAGTGCCAAATAAACAGAGTAATAATAACATAGAAATATGACAGTCACCGAAGTATTTAAGCAGGTATTTAATTAATGCTTTGTCATATTCCATTTACACTGTTTTTGATCACCCTGAATGATTTTAGTCATAGCCTGACATCTACTAATAAAGAAAACGGGCCTGTAATTTGAGCAATGCAATCAGTCTAATTTTCCATTGTATCCTAGGGCTATTTTTTCTCTATTATATACTGACAAAAGAAGCTTCCCCTCCCTTCTTCTTCTGTGCTCCCTAGAAAGGTCAAGCTCATTTAAAGGATGTCCCCTTGAACTTGGGCTTTTGAGGAATTTTGACACCGAAGGTAAATTCCCTGAAATTGTTCAGGTTAAATTCAACATTTGTCAATTAATTATTAATGATCAAAATCAGTATAGAATATAATTTGACAATTAGCACAATGTATCAAATGTGTCAGGTACTGGGCTACATAGATGATGGGATGCAAAGATAAAAAATAACTCAGTCCCTGACTTCAGAAAACTTGTGGTCAAACAGAAGGAAAGGATCATAGGAGCCTAACAGAGATAGTGTGGTATAGTGGAAAGAATGTTGGATTTGGAATCAGAATCAGGAGACTTGAGTGCAAATCCTGCCTTAGACATCTACTAGCTATAAATAAGTCACTTAACCTCTGTTTGACTGCCTATAGAAAAAACAACAACCAATAATTTTTGTACTGCCTATCTCATAGGGTTTTTTTGAGGAACTGAATTATAAACCTTAAAGGCACTATAAAAAAGTGAATTATCTATCATGAAGAGATATTTGTGGCATGGCAGATAGAAAGCTGGTCATGGATTAAGAAAGACCTGGGATATATCTGGTTTGTGATCCTGGGCCTCTCCTATCAAAAACCAAAACCCTGTTCTCTGTATTGCTGGTAATCTCCCTTTGTCCCCCTATAAACCCCCTCCAATTATTTTGTATATAGTTGTATTTAGTTTTCTGGAAAAAATACATGTATTTCTCCCCAAAATAATTTAAGCTCATGGAGGGGAAAAGAACTTAGGTTTTTCTTTGTTATCTCTAGCACTGAGAACAGTGTCTGATACACAATGGGTACAGAAACAATGCTTACTGCTTTGACTTAACCTCACAAGGCCCCATGGAATTCTTATAAATCACAGAACAAGTAAAGGGAGTTTCCAGACTGAGAGTTCCCTAGATCAGTGAAATCACAGGTCTTGATCAATTATGTTGTTCAGTCGTTTTTCAGTCATGTCCAACTCTTCATGAGCTCATTTGGGGTTTTCTTGGCAAAGATATTATAATGGTTTGCCATTTCCTTCTCCAGCTCATTTTACAGATGAGGAAACTGAGGCAAACAGGGTGAAGTGACTTGCCCAGGGTCACACAGCTAGTAAATGTCTGAAGCCAGATTTGAGCTCGGGAAGATAAGTCTTCCTCACTCCAGGCCTGGTCCTCTATCCACTTTGACATCTAGCCTAGAACAACTATAATACAAGATAAAGTGTGTTACAGGCAAAGGAAACATCCAAACAAAGTACTCTAGGAAAATTTGGAAAGAGAGAATGCTTTCAGTTGGGGAAGAAAGGGGGGAATAAGAGAAGGTCTGAAGAAAAGAGGCACTACTCAGTATTTTTTAGAAGAGATTAGTCTTGTTCCTTTGTATCCTATACTAAATTTTGGATACAAATACATCTTATTTGAGAAGCCACTAAACCCTACAACTGTTAAATGTTTCAAATGTGCTATCACAGAACTTAGAGCTAGAAAAGATTGTTGATCTCTTTTCCCTAGGAAAGGCCTCTGAAGCATCTGTCATTGTTCTGTTTTGTAGCCACAGTGGTTACTTGGTGATATGAGGCACAATTTTTCATGTTATTATTTTTTTTTAGTTTGATCTCCTTTGAAAGTGAATGCTGTCTCATTGACTGAATAGTTAGACTTACTTATATGTTTTGACAGAAGTGATCTGGAACAAAAAACTTTTTCATTTGAAGAATGCAGATTGCAGATGATAGAAACAAATGCAATCTTATTTTTCTTGATTAAAAACAACCCCATTTTACTTCCGGGAATTTCAAAACGATCATCTGGTAGTCCGCCCTGTTTTTCCAGCAGATGGCAATAACCCATAATGGGTGAGTACGATGAATGGAATGTATACAACACTGTGTAGGGTGTGAACATTAATAAGGCTTGAGCTTGCAATGCAGCATTATGAAAAAAAAAAAAAGATGAGTCACAGGAGAAGGGAATACATAATAGATGGCTAAATCTGGCAGGCTAGGAACTAACTCCAGCTCTGGAAAACAGTGATCATAATTCATCTTTAACTGATTAGTGCAAATGTGAAGTAAAGGAGAAAAAAAACAAGTTGTTGTATAATCAGTTTGTTGAATTGGGTAGAAATAGGCTGCTTTCTGTTTTCATCATCATAAACTGTGGAGCAGCTGATGTTCAAAGTGAAAAGCTGTTGATATTCTAGTAGAATGAGTCAAATTCATCAGTAAAAAGCCATCTTCTGTTGATAAGGAGAGCCAGAAGGTTAAAAGAGATCTCCTTAGCAACAGAGAAAAAAAGAACTCTTCAAAAACTGATAAAACCTGCAGGATCTTTTTTCCCTATTCCATCCTAGGATGAATTGGCAGGAATTCTCTAGGGAAACTTTTCAATTTTCCTCCCAAAATTTTCCACTTTCATTTGTATGTGACAACTCTAATTCAAAGTGTCTGTTTGGTTTTGGTTTTAGTTCAATGATTTTAGCTCAATACTATACTATCTTGCACAAATAGCGTATTATAATTGTAACGTTTGGCCCACATGACTACAGAAAAGCAACTCTGGGCCCAAACTCAATCCTGCGGACTCATCAACAATTAATACTTTATACTGCTCACATTTGCCCTTAGTCAGAAGTCTTTCTCAGAACACCAGAATCCAACTCATTTCTAGTTCTCCTGTAGGGATATTAATTTCCTACCAGCAAATACATTCCTGACAATTTGAACAGAAAACGTGTTATAAAAAGAAGTAAGACTTGTATCCAAGTCCACACACACACACACACACACACAAACACACACACACACACACAAACCCCAAATCACCTACTATCAGGAGAACTGGAAATCCCATCTCATGACCTGCCTTGTCTGGACTCTCAGTTTATTCCCTTGCTTGCTCTCCAGAACTTATACCTTTCTCAGGACTTGAACCTTTAACACCTTCATGTTGCACAGTACCAAGAGAGAGACAACTGGGGCTCCCACATTCTGTTTGGCTGCACAGTCCTTGGTCAGCCTACTTGGCTGATTATGCATTTCCAGTTGGTCTGATGATCCCAGAAACCCTTTGATTTGGGTCAACACACATGAATTAGGTACCTACTATGTGCCAGCCATTATGCTAAGAGCAGAGTGTGGCTGCCCTTCCATTCAGCTACCTTGATGTTTTGAGTCCATGACTTTATGGGAAAGTGAACCCTTCCCTCTTGGTGCATGTGTGAATCACCAAGGTACTTGGACTACTAAAGTAGATCTTTGTCTACTACATATGAATCCTAAATAATTTTATTTTCCTTTTTTTTTAGGGTTCTGGCTTTTTCTTCACTACAGTATTAATTCATTTTTATGCTGCATTTGTTAATCTTATGAGTCCCTTTCCTGGTTGCTCTGCCTGCTAGTGCTTTCTCTTTTCTGATTAACTTCATTTTTGCTCCATATTTATTTATTTGGTCTTTTTTTTGCAGGGGGAGAAGGCAGGGCAATTGGGGTTAAGTGACTTGCCCAAGGTCACATAGCTACTAATTATCAAATGGGATTTGAACTCAGGTCCTTCTGACTGCAGGGCCAGTGGAGCCACCTAGCTGCCCTTCCATATTTATTTTGTATGTTTCATATTGTCTTCCCCACTAGAATGTAAGCTCCCTGAGAGCAGGAGCTGGGTTTTGGTTTGTTTTTTTTTTGGCCTTTCTTTGTATTCTCAATGCTTAGCACACTTCTTGGGCCATAGTGAGCAAGCATTTAAAAATGCTTGCTGCCTGACTATGTCGTTGTAGTCATTTTCAGTTTGTGCCTGACTCTTTGTGACCCCATCTGGGGTTTTCTTGGCAGAGATATAGGAATAGTTTGCCATTTCCTTTTCCAGCTCATTTTACAGATGAGGAAACTAAGGCAAACAGGGTTAAGTGACTTGCCCAGAGTTACACAGATAGTGTCTGAGGTTGGATTTGAACTAGCGAAGAGGAATCTTCCTCACTCCAAGCCCCCTGACTAAAGAGGACCCAGAAATCCTGTATTTCCCTAAGCAGTGGGGAAGCCATGATCAATCCAATATTGTTTAGTTTTACTTACTTTATATTGGAGGGAGTGGAGGAGGTCTTTAGCGTGTAAAATTTCATCACGTGTTCACGCCAGAGAGTTAACATTTCCCCTAAAAGCAGACCCTTCTACACGCCATTTCTCTTTTTCTCCCCTTTCTTTAGTGTACAGTTAAAACAGAGAGCTTAGCCACAAAACTGGAACAGAAACACACCACTCTCTGCTTTGCAGTGAAGCCAGTCAGCAGAGCCATTCAGAGACTCCTCACCAGGAAGCAGTATTATGAACCAGGCTCAGATAACACAGCTCATGGAAACCAATGACCTTAGCTCGATTCACACCTGGAAACGGGAACTCAAACTGAGATTCCAGTGCTGATTCTGACATGAACTCCCTTCTTTATCTTTAGTCTTCTGCGTAGCCTCCTTAAGCTCTCCTGCCTGAAAGTGGACAGAAGATAATACCTGCGCCCCAAACTCGAGGGATGTCAGATAGATTATTTCACACGAGCACAATATTTTGAAGATGAAAGAAGGTATTATTATGTAATGTTAAATGTTATTGTTTCCTAAGTCAAGAATAGAAACCTATCTCTTTTTCTTTCTTGACCAAATATCTGGAGGGCATCTGAATATGTGGATTCCTACTAAAAAAGACTATTAGAAAAAAACTTTAATCGACACTATCTTGGTTTCCATACTTTATTTTTTGTCTCTTTAAACATTTCCTTGAAAAAACAAACAAACACTTGACCATGATTTTCTCTGTGTAGGGAACTCCCAGTGAAGAATTTCCTCTCCCAATGCTGATCAGCCCCTTCTTTGCACCATTTAGTCTTAGGGAATTGACTTGGGCAATGAGGAGCGAGGTAAAGTGATTTACCCAGGGTTATACAATCAGTATGGGTCAGAGACAGAACTTGAACCCAGGTTGTCCTGATTCCAGTGCAGTATTATCTCCTACAGAGGCCGTCAGGTGGCACAGCAGATAGAGTGCCAGCCCTGGAGTCAGGAGGACTCATCTTCAGACATTTACTAGTTGTGTAACCCAGAGCAAGTCACTTCACTCTGCTTGCCTCAGTTTCCTCATCTGTAAAATGAACAAGAGAAGGAAATGGTAACCCATTCCAGTGTTTTTGCCAAGAAAACTCCAAATAGGGTCATGAAGAGCCAGGCAAGACGGAAAAATGACTGATTATCTCTTACCTCTTTGCTATATGAGTCTAAAATTACTCATCGCACAAACAGTAGACATTTCAAATGGGAGAAAGAAGGCAAATATATTTCCTGAGATTAGAAAGTGAGTTCAGATATATGTGAAATAGATTTTAAAAGTAAACAGCAATTTAACACATTTGATCAAATCCAGATTTCTGCTTTGTTATATTTTTACTCATAATTTTCAGATAAGTCAAGGAGACTTCATTCTATGATGGCGACTCAGTAACTACAGTAAATTTAAGGATACAGAATCATAGATTTAGAACTGGAAGGAAATTTGGAGATGATCTAGTCTAGCCCCTTCATCTTACACACAAGGGAACAGAAGTTCAGAGAAGCTATGGGACTTGCCCACGTAGGCTCTACGTGGCTAAGGTCCTCCGACACAGTATCTCCTTTTCATTGCACCATGCTGCCCTTGCAACAAAATCGCTGCCCACGTTCTACTGCAGAAGCTATGAATACAACACAGGCAGGCCAGTGGTGAGGAAGGCATTATGCTCATTATGGACAAATGACATGGATGGAAACTGCAAATTCTCCTAGTATATGGACACTCCCTTGTAGGTCAACAAGCATTGTATTTCCTATGCTAGTTTCCTATAGGAGAACTAAGATCATGCAAAAGAAGGGAAACCAGTTTGACGGAGAGTGTGCAATCACATTTTAACAGATTGATTAATAGGGGATGAAATGAAATCTGCTAGAAACTATTTGACGAGCAGGGCTGTGGAACTACCTGTGATCTGATGGAGAAATGTAATCATAGGCAAGGTTTCTCTTGATCTTCAAATAAATCACTTGAACTTCACGTTTTCTCTGCTTTCTTGTTATGACTGCGCATATGTGGAACTCTTAGGAGATCCAGAGAATATGCCTTGTTAGAAAGAATGTTGATAACTCTTCTACAGTATACTGGATTCAATAACATAAGAAATATGAAGACTACAATCCTAAAGGAAACAGGCAGTGATAGAATTGATGTGCATGTGTGTATATATACATATATATAAATATATACACACATATGAATATCTAACATATATATTTATATTGGAATATAAAGCTACAGGAAATTATAGGAATTTTAGATTATAGGTAGAGTCGAATAGCTGAAAGCTAACATTTATCTAACACTTTACATATATTTTCTCATTTGATCCTCACAGCAATTCTATGAGATAGGCTAAGAGAGATCAAGTTCCTTGCTGGGGTCATGCAGCTAGTAAGACTGTGAGGCAGTATTCACACTAAGGGCTTCCTGACTCCAAGGCCATTGCTCTAATCACTACACTACTGGGTCAAAAGGAAAATCCGGCCAAGGAAGTAGGAATCAGATACAATCTTATACCAGGATGGAGAAAGATCACCAAAACAGAGAATGATGAAAGAGAATTCCACAAAGGGAAGGTTTTCTCTCACGTCCAAATTTCTGCTTTATTTAGTATGTATATGGTTTTTAATTTCAATAGTGCCCTATGTATAGTTATAGCCATGGATAAAGGTCTGAGAGAAATCTAAAAGCAAATAAAGGCTACTCATTTTGAAAGCTATTTGTGTGATAAGGTTGCTTCTGGCATGATTTTTTGTAGAGAAGCCATTTTATTAACACATTTGGTTTTCTTTGTTGAATTTTTGGACTTAATATACAGTGGATACTCAAACACGACAGAAGGATGCCACAGGACAAACCATCACCAGTATGGTAGGGGTTCCACCATACTTTTAGTCATGACCATGATCACATAACGACACAGCCAGGGCCAGATTCCATGATATTAAGGGACAATCCCCACAATGTAGTTTTACTTTGAGTTTAAATCTCCTTCCCAATGAAATCTTAAGACAGAACTGGGAACATATGGTGAAATGAGCTATTTTGTGTTTTATCACCTCTCATTTTCCTCGTATATTCTTTGAGGAAAGTGCAGAAGATAGTAAATTGTTCATAGCAGAAGACAAAAGGAGGAAGACCAAAGACCCAGGTTCAGTCACAGACTAGAAACCAGTCTCTGGATAAGTGAGAGTGGACTTGATAGGAATATTCAGTCGGAAATTTGACTTGGATCACAGAGCCAACACCTTGTTTTTATAGAAAGTGTTACAGAACATTTAATGACTTCATTTCTATATCTCATATAATGGTGCCTCTAGCAATGCCAAACTAAAACACTGGTATTTTCTTGACTCACAGAAAGGGACGTGTGCTGCCTATTTAATCATCTACATCACTTCCTGGAGCACCTGGATACTCTGTAGTATAAATGAGGATTTCCAGGACTTAAGGACCTAGAGGGCCATGTGTGACCTCGAGGCTGCAGGTTTCCCACCCCTGGAACCAACTGGTTACCACCATGCTCCCATGATTTTGTCAACAGATGAATGAATAATAATGTTCTGGGAAAGGTGACATTTTGTTTAATTTTTAAATATCTCAACACCTCAGAGCACTGAAATTAACTGGGACCAACGTGAAAAGAGTATAAAATAGAGCCCAACATTACCCATTTCTTTCCCACACAGTAACATGTTTTATAAAGGATGACACTTGACTATGATTGGTGATTGACAATTTCACATTGCTCAGTATAAGTATTACTCAACTTGAGTGAATAATAAATTCCTAGATAGACTCACAGATTGTTAGAGCTGAAAGGGGCCTTAGATCACTTATCAAAGTTGAATGCCAAAGAGCAAGCATTAAAAGATTTTCAGGTATGAAAAGCAGACTCTGAGAAATGGAAATGGAATACTTTAGCCATTAACCAGTGACCTGTAGTCACTAGGCTGTTCTTGCCTGTCTGGTTTTGTGTGTATGGCATCCGGGAGGCGTTTCTGGATCTGTGTTGAAATGGGAGATTAAGAGCTGTAATTGTCTGTCTAAGAGAGAATTTGTCATCTGTAGAGTGATGTTTTATCCCTCTTCTCTCCAATTTCTACTGGCCAGGGTGGTAGGGAAGAAGCAACAGGGGTTTCTAGAATGGATAGGAGAATGCTTCCCCACATTCTATGCTTTTTATGCTATATATAAGAAAAGTCAGAATGCTGGCTGATTAAAGACTGTGGGAGGACCCACAGAAAAGAGGGCAGATTTGTGGGTTAGCTCTACTCTCTGTGGTAATGGAGATAACAACCACCCCATTCAGATTCTCAGATCAGGGGAAGTGGCTGAAAAAGTCAGATGCTGATGTAAACTTGAGAAGGAGAAGTGTGTGGGATATATTGGTGAAGGCAGGGTAGGGTCACTAGCTTTACACTGGAAGAAAAAAAAATGCTGTTGAGTTGACACAGTACCTTGCACCTAAGTAAATATATAAGTTGGTGCTCAGCAAATGTTTGCCAAATGCCTAAATTGAATTGTTGGCAGGTCCTGGGTGGACCTGGCAAAATCTGGAGAAGGAAGTCTGGTAGAGGGAGAAGAGAAAGAAGGAACAATATTGGAGTGGGACAGCAATCATCAGATCAGAACCAATGAATTGCTGACCCAGAGATTGCTCCCAAACAAATGGAAATCTCGCATATAACAGATGGACAAATTAGTGTGTTAGAAAAGTGCAACGTAGATAAGAGTTAGGAGATTCATATCTTTTTAGATTTGTAATTTCGAAGGGATCAATAGGAAAGACAAACCTTAAGAGTAATAACATCGCTTACATATGAGGAAGAGGTTGCTCTGTGGTGACATGCCAAAACCAGCACTTAAAATAATTGCATTCTTTCAGAGGAAGTCAGTTAGGAGCCTTTTTTTTTTTTTTTAATTTGAAGAGCAAAGTTACATTTATATGGTGATCTTGTCTGGTGAAGAAATGGATTTTTCTCTACTCCCCTTCTCATGTGGGCAGCTACGCTCTTAGTTATGGAGGGAAATGAGCAGCCTTGCATATGTTTCCTTCAGTCCTCATCTGTCCTTCTTTCCTCCCACTTACTGCTGGCTGGGGATACTTATAACAGCTGCACTTTGCAAATTAATATAAAGACTCACCACCACACATAAATCTCTAATCTAAGTATAGTGCTTCCATACAAACACTATTCTCATCCTTCGTCAAATTATCACCCAGAGTGGTACTAAATGAAATAGGCTTCTTTTTAATTGGGGATGAACGATCCTAAAATTAAATACTTAAATTTCTCACTCCTTCCCTTTTTCTTTTCTATTTGAGGCATTAAAGAATAATGTTTTTCCTGTGTTTGGCAAGGTCTGCTAACACATCTGTTAGAGATATTCACATGCATCTGTTTATCTCTCCTAGTAAAATGCCATCCCAGTTATCTACAGACAAAACATCACTAGTTTCTTGTTTTCAAAGGGGGAAAAATAGCCTTTTCACGACTTCTTTCTTTCTTTATTAATAATTTAGGAGAAGATCATATTATATCTCTCCATATTCTTAAGATACATCCATCTGGGATTTTTGCAAATTATGTTTATTTTCATGTAATCATTGGTTGCTTTTATGAAATATTTAATATTGGAAACTTTTAAACCAGACTTTGGCCATTTGCAACAACTTTGAGGAATTTTACAGCAAAACCATGGCTATTCAGAACCAGTGAAGAATGTCTTCCTAGACGACTAAGTTTTCTGAATAGCTAAAGGGTTGTTTACAATTATAAAGCATCAAAATTCATTTTATTTTGATCCTGCCGAATGGAAATGCCCTTTCCGAATTTCTTCAATAGAGAAGCTAAACTGAAGCTTTTTCTTGATGATGCCATGTTATAAGTATAAAGTATTATCTCATGTGCTATAATATGCTGATGGCCTCTGTTTCTCTTGAAGTCTATAGGGCTCTTGGCCCCTTTATCAAATGGCCTAACATTGTTGTGTTGTTTTTTTTTTTAACAAAAACCAAAAAACTGCACCTCTTTTGTCCACCTCTTCTCATTTTCCTTTCTTTGTCTTGCTGTTAGTATGGTGTGCTGGCTTACTAGTTCTCCCTTCCAGTTTTCTGTGTCTAATCCGTGTTCAGGTCTCACCTGTGACATATTTCTGGGCCACGAGATTCTGGAAAAGTCAGGGACCTAGGCAATTCTTTAGGACTTGCAAGGTGCAGAATGGCTGCCAAAACGTATTGGGAGGAAGAGTTTCACATGCTGAAGAACTAACAGAGCTGAACCAAAAACAATAAAAAATCTGTAGCCTGGGAAATCAGCTAGTAATACTAAGTAATAATGGCTTTCATTTATATGTCACTTTAAAGTTGGCAAAGCATTTAACAAATGCTATTTCATTTGATCCTTTCAACAACCCTGGGAGGTAGGTATTATGATTATCACCCCATTTTACAAATTAGGAAACTAAGTCAGGCAGACGTTGTGCCTTTCCCAGAGTCACACAGTTAGGAAGTGTCTGAGACTGGATTTAAAGTCAGGACTTCCTGACTCACAGGTCTAGTATCCAAGTATCCATTGTACCCCTGAGCTAGAACTTGCTTGCTAGAACTATGTCTAAAATACAAGTGAAAAGGCTTAGAGATAGAGTCTATTTTGCTAGGCAGCTAGGTGATGCAGTGGATTCCCAACGCTTACTGGTTGTGTGACCCTGGGCAAGTCACTTCATCTCCATTTGCCTTAGTTTCCTCATCTGTAAAATGGAGATCATAATAGCACCTACCTTGCAGGGTGGGTGAGGGGATCAAATGAGATAGTATTTGTAAAGCACCTGGCAGACAGTGGTTGCTTAATAAATTCTTGTTCCCTTCCTTTCCCTCCTATGAATAAAGTGCACAGGCTTTAATGCTCGGACTTTGCGGCATCTATTTGGGCGACTCAGAAGTCTATCTACTCATTTTATTTATTCTCATATAGTAATATAAATGTATATATTAATATAAATTATATATAAATATATAAATTATATTCATTCATCTATTTATTTTCCATTCATTCATTTATTTATTATGATTGTGTTCTGAATGAGGCTCTTACATAGCTGAATTCCAGATAACTAAGGTATTATTATGGGTATACCATGGCTATTATTACCATATTCAAATTGGCAGTGGGGAGCAAACAAGACTGCCACACAGTCGCCAGGGGCTAATTGGGCATGTTTTAATATCCCAACGTTTTTTACACCCATTGACATAATTACTGTCACTGGCTAGTGTTTATATAATTCTTTAGGAGGTAAATTTTCACCTCTGTGCATAAGAGCACAAGTGATATTATCTTACTGAGTAGGAGACTGAGAAAACCCGTTGGATTCTCTTCTAAAGTCAGATCACTCTCAATTGGGAAGGTAACCCAGCATCATGCGCGACTGCTACATTTCAGCTGGTCTTTCATTCATTTTTATGTGTGGGTAGAGAGAAAAGTCTTGGGAGTTTTATACTGAGAATGGTGATATTTCCGACAAGTTTTGGTACTATGCTAATTCTGACAGCTAGTGAGCTTATGCATGTTGTGATATATAAGTAAGTCAGAGTAATGTGTTATAATTAGTCATGGATTATGGTAACTTAATAGTTATTTCCTTGATACTTATGTCGAATTATAAAATTTTAGAGCTGAAGCCATGCTAACCTAATCTAATTTAGGGAACTGAGATACAGAGATATTAAAATCATGACTTGTCCAAGGGGCAAAGTTGGCATTAAAATTTAGAATTTAGGTCTCCTTATTCCCAGTTTTTTCCTAGACATCATGGATAGATATCTTATTTGTAGAGAAAACTTTGGGCTCCTCTGCCACACTCTTCAAGAACCCAGAGTGGCAATGAGGCATCCAAAGGCAGAAGACAGACATCAACCATTAAATGAAATTCCACGACTTGTCTGAAGCACTTTTTCATGTAGAAAGAAAAGTATCGATCCAGACAAGCAAATACAGATAAACATGGATAAAATAACGGCTAACTGAAAGGGTATACAATTAACTAAATGTGGATTTAAGGTTTAAATTACCCAATTTACCACAAAGTTAGATCCATCCCAGGATGGGCTATTCTTACTACCTGACATCAGATTCTAGACCTATACAACGTGAGCAATGAACTAGATGATCCCTAAGGTTTCTGTGAATTTTAAACATTTATCTCATATTAGTTATGACCTGGCCATGTGACTTGGGAAATGCTTCAGATGGCAATTTTGTTATAATTATGCCTTGGCATTGTTATTATCTTTATGTTATTACCTCTTTATCTATCTTTAAGAGTCTGTAACTGATGAAACCAAATGATGTGATTCATGATAGTAGAAATAATCATATGAAACAATAAAGCGCTTGAAATCTTCAAATAGAAGGTACTATGTAAATTACTATTATTGTGACTCTATGACTATAATTCAGTGTGTGCAATCAAGCCTGCAGATAAATGTAGGAAGATTGCAAAGCATCTATTGTGTCAGGCAAAATTGTTTACAGAGCATCTGTGCGGCATGTGTAAGCAGGAGGTAATCGCCATCACAAAGCAAGCAAACAGAAACACAGAGGAATGAACACATAGATGCCTTCAGTGTTTTTCTAAAAGTGCTTTTCTTGGTCTTGATGGGGGGGGGGAGGGGCACAAAAAAAGTCCATGATTTTCTCATTTTCTTATTTAACACTGACTCAAGACCCCTGAATTTTGTCTTGTTTCTCAAGTTAAACTGAAGTTGAACGAAAACAGAAAGCAAATCCACATAGGTTTACAATATTTCTTTATTAAGTCTCAAACAAAATGCAGCGTTGGAATCTTTAACGTAAATTATAATAGTGAGAAATTATTTTTCATCAATAAACAAAGATCCACAACTATTTTAGTTAACTGATCTGTCTACCAGTTAGCCTAATCTGGTAAAACTTCTGCTGCCAAAGAATGGCATTAGATTATGTTTATGTTGTTAGAAAAGTTATCTTTTCAGTAAATGATTATGATAGAGGCAAAGCAAATTTAGCCTGTAACAGTTAAGAATTTTAGAATCCGATGTTGTTTAAACAAGAAGCCTGTTAAATTATAATGGGACTCAAAAGGATATGGTGAGATCTTTAGTGTAGGCATCTGACATATGTTGCCTAGTGCTATTTTAAAATTAACAAGAGACAACACTGAAAATGATGTCATTGTCCTTTCCTCTCCCTCTTCCCCAGGCCTTTTAAAAAACAACATACTACAGAGTTCTGTATGTCTAATTCTATCTACTTTGGATAGCACAAAATCATTGCATGGTAGGTATAGTGGTATCAGTGATATGCTGTATACGTGTGTATGCGTATATATATATATACACACACACACACACACACACACTTACATGTGCACTTGTTGTCTCCCTCAATAAAATATGTTAGTTTCTAGAGGGCAGAGATTGCTTCACTCCTATCCCTAACATCCAACACAGTACTTGGTACACAGTAATAAATGCTTTTTGATTGATTGCCAAAGTGGAAGTAGAGTCAGAACAGGCAACAGTGTGTATGTGTGTGCGTGCAAGTGCATTCAAAATGCTTTATCTTCAACTGAAATTAAACATGCCTAACACTTAGCTTCAGCAACAGAGAAAATGCTATTACTAACACATTTCCACCAAGACACAATGTTTTGGACTAGGTCCTTGCTTTGGTGTTTGAAAATGAGAGCCTTCTGAAAGAACCCTAAGGAAGGTAGAATAAAGAAGATTGGAAGAATGAAGCAGTGTTGTTCTGTACGCTCACCAACATCACTAAGAGAACAGGGGAGTAGTGTGAAAGAAAATGGGGAGGAACAAAGAAAGCTAGTACAATGATAAAGAGATGCTGTTACTATATTCAGGTTTATTTTGTATTTTTGCTTGTCTGGCTCGATGCTTTTCTTTCTGCCAGAAGAATTGCTTCAAACAACAACTCCTGGAATTTCATTTAATGGTTGGTGTCTGCCTTCTGCATTGGGATGTCTCGTTTCCACTCTGGGTTCTTGAAGAGTGCGCCAGAGGAGCCCAAATTGTGGACCGTACAAGACAACTGTAGATTTAGAGGGGGAAGGTACCTTAGAGGTCATGTGACCCAATGCCTTCATTTTACAGAGGAGAGAACTGGAGTCCAGGGCCGAAATGATTTGCCTCAATGTCACACAGGTAATAACGAAGCAAGATTTAAGCTCTCATCTCGGACCCCAGATCTAGGATCGTTTCCACTATACCAATCTGGAAAGGCTTCTGACACGGTCTAGTGATGGACAAGTCTCTTTTCTCATTTGAAGACTGGCAGGGCTGTGAGGCTGGGAAGGCTATTGCTAGGCTGGCAGCTCTGAGTTTTTCTAAAAACAGTAATTCCCAAAGACTATTGCCTAAATTATAGAGTTCTCTCTCTCTCTCTCTCTCTCTCCTCTTTCTCTTTGTCTCATACATCTAAATATCTAGTTTGTGAGGAATTGTTTCCACATTGCCACTCCCACGAAACTGGGGTCTCCCTGAGAGCATACACGCATTTTGCCTTTCTCTGTCCCCAGCCTGGCACACAGTAAACACTTTTAACAAGTGTTTATTAACAGAATGACTTGCAATATGGGGTACAGTCCAGCAAGAGGCCTTTCAGCAGGCTACTAAATCGATTTATGGCCGTTTCTGGTGTGAAAGACTCGACTTTCAAACTTGTTATCCCGTCCTAACGCTAGTCACCCTCCCCCTCCATTAGCATTACACTTTAGCTCTCCCCTCGCCCCGTGCCTGAGTCAACTCGTTCTTGCTGACAGGGTGACAGGGTTTGTGCATGCCCAAGGCTTCTCGCTGGTTGGACGAACATGCACCTTGCCAGGCTACAGCCCCAATTAATCCGGAACCGGCCCCCGCCCCAGTCCCTTTCGCTATAACGTTGCACGCCCCGGGTCCCAGCCCTTTCTGCGCCCCGCTCTGAGGCCAGAACCCCTCCAGCCCAGCCTACCCCCCCCCCGCCCCCGCCCCCGCCCCCGCCCCGCACACCAAAGCCCAAGCCCCGACGCTCGCTCCACCAACCCCCCACCCGCCTCCCAAAGTGCTGGGCACACACATTCCGGACTCCGGCCCGCCCCGCCCTCGGCCCCGCCCCCTCTCCTGGCCCCGCCCCGCGGTGGGGCACGAGGCGGCTACCGCCTCCACCCTCAGCCCCCCGCCCCCCGCCCCCGGGCACCGCGGGCAGGCTCACGTGACGCTCCCCTCCACTTCCCCTCTGGCCTCCCTCTCTCCCGCCCCTCGCGCGCGCGCCGGGCCCCAGGCCCCCTCCCCTGGCCGCCCCGCCCCCGCGTCAGCGCGCTCTCCCGACGTGCCCTGGAACTCACCCTCCCTCCGAGGCAGAGCCCGGGGACGCGGCTGGGCTCCGGGCGCCGCCACCGCCGTGTTTACTCTCCCGCCGCCTGGCTCCAGCTGCCGTCGGTAAGGAGGGGGGGAAGGCCGCGAGCATGGGACGGACGGGACAAAGGGGGTCTGCCGGGGGTCTCTGGGGCGGCGGCGGGGGGTGGGTGACAGGAGGGCTCTGGGGGGAGGGCGGTGGTCCCGCGCTCCGGGCGGGGGAGGGAGCCGTAGCCCTCTCATTGGCCCGCCCCCGTTTAAATGGCTCGAAGTTGTGGCTCCCTCGTTGTCGTCCTCCTCTCCCTCCTCCCCCTCCCCCCCTTTTCCCTTTCCTCCTCCTCCTCCACCTCCACCCCTTCCCCCGTTCCCCCACCCCGGTTTCCTGACTTCCTGTGTGAGGGAGGGCAGCGCCCGCCCCACCCCCAGGAGTGAACGACCGAGTGTGAGTGTGTGCAAGTACGTGTGAGCCCGAGTATGTGTGTGTGAGTGTGAGCGTGAGCTCGGAGGGCCGCGGCCCACCCCGGACACCTCCCCCAGTCGTCCAACCTCCAGCCCACCTTGAGAGGAAAGGGAGGAGGAGGACCCCCGGCGGGCTCCCGACGACCCCGCTGGGGAGGAGCCCCACCTGGGATCGGGGGAGTCTTGGCCGCAGCCCCCACACCCCTCCGGGAGCTGCCCCTCTGCGGTCCTGAGGCAGGTGACTGCACCTGGCGGCGTCTGATCGCTCCGGCCCGCTCCGAGGGTGGTCCTGCCCGGAGACCTCGGCAGCGAGCGGGGGGGCAGGGGCGGGCGGAGGGTCCCCGGCGGTGTGGGGTTCCTGGGCTCCTCCCAAGACAGGTAGACGGAGGCCACCCCGTGACCTAGGGGTGACCTTTGGCCGTGACGCTTCGGAATCCGGGGGCCAGCGTCTTGGGGGAGCCGCGACTGGGGGCTGCTGGTGGGTTTCGCCCGGCCCGCCGCGCCCGCGCTCCTCTGCCAACCGGATCGGCTCCCGATTCCCGAGATGGAGCTGGAAAGACTTTGCTGGGGGTGGGGGTGGAGGCCCAGCCTGTTTTAGAGCGGGGAGCTGGATCCAGGGCCCCGATGCCGATCATCGGTGCTCTGCCCCATTCTGTCCTTCTGATGCTATTTTCCTAATAAAGTAGACGTCTTGGAAAGTTTCCGCAAATCAGCAGTATTTCATGCTATACCCTTCTACATAGGTTAGAAACTTTAAAAATGTGTGTAAAGGTATAATTTGCTGATTCCGGTGTTAACTATCACCTTATCACCAGTAATAGTGGAGAAAAGAGAGACGAGGAAGTGAAGTAGTCAGGTGTTTGTTGTGGTGCATTTGTAAGTTGCCAGCTCAGCAAGGCGAAACATTTCAGTTTTTATGTTGATTTTTCTATATATATGTGTACACATACATACATATATATATATACACACATAAAAGATAATAGAGAACTTTAGTAGGGCTGTAATGTTAGCAGTTTAAGATCAGCATTAAGTGGCACAGTAACTTGGGACTTGAAGTTGGGAAGATCTGAGTTCACATCCTACTTCAGTCATTTCATAGCTGTATGAACCTGGGCAAATCATTTAACCTCCCTCAGCCTCAGTTTCCTTGTCTGTCAAGTGGGGATAACATCTACTTTTGAGGATCAAATGAGTTAACATATGTAAAGTGCTTTGCAGATCATAAAGTTTGTGTGTATCAACTTAGACTTTTGGGTGGAAGTTGTTGATTTTTTAAAGTAATAGCTTTGAAGCAGTTTTGCACATGTTAAATCTTATGGAATATAGTTATCTTGGACAAGCAGTAATAGTGAAAATGAAAATGTTGTACTCTCCCAGCACTTAGAAATTTGGCTTAATTTGGGAAGACTTATTCTTTGTTGTTGGGGCTTTTATAATAGGGTAGTGTGGGATATATGGTTTAAGGATTGAGATGATGAACTGAAGCAGTCTTTTCTGGTGGCTGGTGAATAGAGTGCTGGATGTGAGTTCAAATTTGACCTCAGACACTAACTGGCAGTGTGACCCTGGGCAAGTCGCTTAACCTCCCCTTACTTTAATCTGCTGGAGAAGGAAATGACAAACCACTCTAGTATCTTTACCAAAAAAACCACGTGAATAGTGTGGTTCATAGGGTGATGAAGATAGGATGATGAACAGCAACAGATCTTTTCACAGATTCCATGTGTTTTGAGGCTGTATAGCTTCAGAGAATGAGGTTGGGGGATAGGAAACAAATTTGTTGGGTCAGAGAAATTTTAAATAGAACCTCAGTATTTGTCAGCATAAATCACTTTTTGGAAGCAGGGTATATTTAAATCATACTACTAAACAGCTTTGGGGGGGGAAGAAAATATGATCATTAATACAGCCTTAGAAATCCATATATACACTTTCTTATGGACTTTGTGGCCTTATTACAATAAAAGCTCATCTTGTGGTACTATGGGTGTACCTTTCCATTACCTTCCCCCCTCCACCCGAGGTTCTAAACCTGAGCTGTTTTCCCAGCTTCTGTGTCTGGGCCTGGGTCAGTGTGGTCTGGTTCTTTGCTGTGAGTCTCTCTTCACTGTACCCTTATCTCTCATCATTCCTGCTGGTCTCTACTGTCCTGTTTCTTCCCTGGGCTCCATTCTTTCCTGTTGTAGTTTGTTGTTCTTTGCTCTTTATTTTTAGTGTGTTCCTGCCACTTAATGATCTCTTCATTTGTGTCCTGCACTTCCATTGCTGTTTGTCATTGCTGCCACCTATTCTGCCATCAGGCAGTCTCCTCTTTGCTGGTCCAGGCACCTCTTCCAGTTGATACTGCTCACCACACACTGCACTGGCTGCTAAGCATTGCTGTTGAATTCCACTGATTCCTTTTTCCCCTTCTTTCTGCTTTGTTTCTTTGTCACTCTTGTTTCCTAGAATCAAGAAACATGTTTTCCTGGGATTCTTGGCTTTTTGTTTTTCAAAACAAACAAAATCCCAAACATGCTTTTATAGAGAATGGAGACCAGTCAAAGCACTTATATCTAGCTATCTGACAAAGTGAATGATCACAGCATGTTGATCAGGTGTAATCTTCTAGTCTTTGGCTTTTCTCAGCTCTCTTTATTGTGTGCTGCTTGGGATCCGGGATCTCCTCCTCCCCCTGAACTTTTCTGTCTACTTCTAGGACTTAAATAATTCTAGAAGCCTGAATACTTGAGGCTTTATTGTGATGTTCTACTGTGTATTTAAACGTTTGAGAAGAAAGATAATTATATTGTAATCTAATAGTAATATTTCACGTATCATGCGTTATTGGGGAATAAACTATTTAATTTTATAAGTTAATTTTTTAGATAACTGAATGTTAATCCTTAAACATTTAGTCTTTTAAAAATTATAATCATTTTAT
This sequence comes from Pseudochirops corinnae, assembly GCA_028646515.1. NCBI lineage: Eukaryota > Metazoa > Chordata > Mammalia > Diprotodontia > Pseudocheiridae > Pseudochirops > Pseudochirops corinnae. The sequence goes on from CM053585.1 coordinate 497,465,159, forward strand.
GAAAAAAACCCTTCAAGAATGTGTTAACTTCACTGCTTCCTCATATTTTAGTGAACATAATTTAATTTTTGTTGAAAGACTTTTTTTTACGTTATCAGTTACATTTCCCATTATATTCCTCCCCACTATCCCTGAGAGCCATTCCTCATAACAAAGTGTTCTCTTGCATGTAAAAAAATAAAAAGAAAAGAAAAACAGTTCAGTAAGATTAACCAGTACAAGTCTGCCATGTTCCATGTCCATGATCCCCCTGCCTTGGCAAAGAACGGGTACAGGTACTTCCTTGGTCAGTGATAAGTCTAGGAATTATTCATATAGCCATTCATTTGTTTATTTTTGAGACTGGGTCTCCATCTGTCCCCAAGCTAGAAGTTCCAGAACTGATTGGCATGGAAGCTTTGACCTTCTCCTTATTTTTTGACTGTTCCAAGGGCCTCACTTATATTGGTGTTGAATTTATTGGTTGATTTTATCCCTCCTGCAGCTCAGAATTTGACTTGAGCAATCCACCAGCCTCAAGTTTGCCCAGCAGAATAGGGACTACAGAGTTCTGTGCCACTACATTGGACCCCTAGCTATAAATTAACCTTTTTTTTAACTTCCCATTGAAGCATCTAAGACCCTCAGTGTAAAGTTTATTGGATGATTAATTTCAATAAACATTTATTGATAATAATAGTTTATATAGCACTGTAAGATTTATAAAGTGCTTTCCTTATGCTCTTATGAGATAGCTTAAGTCTTAAAATTTTACAGATGTGGAAAGAAGTGCAAAATGTGAGTTGCTGGGAGTGACAGCTAATAAATATTAGAACTAGGAGGCAAATCCACATCTTATGATGTTCAGATCAGTAAGAGTACCCTGTCCTTTCTTTCTTCATGATATTTTGAGTCCTTGGTACATAGACCAGCACAGTTGATTTTCTGTTACCAGTGGAATGAAGCACCATTGTCTATGTTCACTTTTACTTAGTTTATTTTGTGTTAGCTTACTTGGCATGGTAAAGTGTTAACAAATTCTCAACTAAATAGAGTATAAGCATAAAGAATCATGGAGACTGTTTTGGCAGTATGTATGCACTACACCTTATAAGAGAGGCTATGCACCTCGTAGTCAATTCATTTCAACAGCACAGCTATATAGATTGATAAGTTCCAAAATCCAAAAGAGATATATGCAGCCAAAGATTTTCTTTGACTGTGTGAGGAGAAAGCTATCCCAATGTCTGTAGACTCTGTCATGCTTCTCACTCTCCACACGCACCCTCTTCCTCAACATATGGGGGGAACCTGACAGACCAGCTGTGGTGATAAGTGTCATTGAGTTCCAACATACAGGCTATTTGTGCCCACCCTTTGGTATAGCCTTCTTAGTTCATGTTGGTCTGATCAACCACAGTTGGACATAATGTACATTAACCCTGACATCGTGATGTAAAATTGGTCCTCTTTGAGGATAAAGGATCATGAATGCCCAACATCATTTCCTACCTTTTTGCCTGAGAAAGGCAGACAGCATTCTCGGCTGTCAAAGAGCTCATAGTCTATAATGGGGGAGATGAATGCAAACAACCATGTACAAACAAAATATAGACAAGATAAATTAGACAAAATCAAGAGAGAGGAGACAATAGTATTAAGGAGATCAAGAAAGGCTTCTTGTTGAAGGTACCATTTCCCTCTGGACTTGAGGAAAGCCAAGGAGGCAAAGAAATGGAGATGAGGAGGAAGAGCATTCCAGGTCCAGGGGACAGCCAGAGTTGGGGGTTGGAGTGTCGAATGGAGGAACTTCAAAGAGGTCAGTGTGCCTGGATCACATGGCTTGTGGGGCAGAGCACGTCTCAGCAGACTTGGAAAAGTAGGAGGGGGTCAGGTTGTGAAGGGCTCTGACTGCCAGATTCTGTATTTGATCTTGGAGGTGGGTGATGGGGAATCACTAGAGTTGATTGAATAGTGAGGTGACGTGGTCCGACCTGTGCTTTAGGAAGATCGATTTAACAATTGAGTGGAGAATGAACTAAAGTGGGAAGATATTTGTGGCAGCGAAATAATAGCTAACGTTTATATAGTGCTTAGTACATGCCAGGCACTGTGCTCAGTGATTTGCAATTGCTATCTCATTTGATCCTCACAACAAGCCTAGGAGGTGGGTGCTTTTATTATTCCCATTTTGCAGATGAGGAAACAGTCTGAGAGAGAGAGAGAAAGTGACTTGGCCAGATCACACAACTAGAAGACACTGGCAGCAGTGCAGAGGGACTGCACCAAGGTGGTGGCAGTGGCAGAGGAGAGCAGATAAGTGATGTGATGGAATTAGAATGAACAGACTTGGAAATTAATTGGATTGGGGGGGAGGGTGAGAGAAAATAAGGAGTTGACACTTTGGGGCTGGATTGTAAGCCTGGATGACTGGGAGGAAGGTGGTACCCTGGACAAGAATAGGAAAAATGAGGAAAAGGGAAGGGCTTGAGGGGAAAGATAAGTTTTCAGTTTAGTGTTTATTAAGTAAATATGCATACTTACATATACTGTAATTTAGGGTGGTACTTTGTATTATATAACAGAATATAAGCACTCTGATCTTGGAGAACATTCTTCTGCATAAATAATAGATTTAACTTGTATTAAACTAGTTGACACAATCTGACTTGTGTTATAGGAATATTAATTTGGTGATACTGTGGAGGAAGGGTTGGAGAGCTGAGAGATTAGAAGCAGAGGAGACCAGTTAGGAAGCTTTTGTAAATCTAGGTGAGAGGATAGTGGCCACATGTGTGGAGGAGACAGAGAAAGAGATGCTGTGGAGTTGCCCCTGATTGGATATGGGACCTGAGGGAGAAGGGGAGAGTCAGGAATGACTCTCAGTTGCAAATCTGGTTGAATAGTTATGCCTTTGACAGAAATAGGTAAATTTGGAGGAAGGGTAGATTTGGGGGATAGAAGGGTTTAATGCAGTGGTTCTTAACCTATGGGTTAAGACACCCTTTGGGGGGGTGTCAAACCATCCTTTCACAGGGGTCACAGGAGTTGCCTAAGACCATCAGAAAATATATATTTCCCATGGTCTTAGGAACCGAGACACTGCTCCTCTATCCTTCTCCAGGTGGGTCCGCCCACATGCAGATACTCCCACATACAAGTATTAAAGGGTAGCAGCATTAGGAAGGTTGGGAACCACTGGTTTAATGTTTAGAGTATGTTGTTTTAAAAAAGTTATCGTTCCTTTATTTTCTGAGTCCTGGAGATTGCTTACTGTTTGAGTGTCCATAATATAACTGCAGATCAGCATGTCAGCCTCTTGTTGATCCTATATTATATCTCTTCAGTTTGTCCCCTTGTCTCCACTTTACTCTCAGTCTGGTTTAGCCCCTCTTCATTTCTTTCCCAGATGATGTCAGTTCTTTCCTTCTTGGTCTCCTGTTTTTAGGCTCTTGGATCTCCAATCAGTTCTCCACCCAGCTGCCAAATTGGTATTCCCAAAGCATTGGTCTGACCATGCCACTTACTGCTTCATTGTCTGTTGTCTGGAGGATAAAATGCAGAATCCTCCGTTTGGCATTGAGCAGTTTGACTCTGACCTTTTCATCTAGACTGATTCATACTCCTCCTCCTCCTCACACATTCTTTGCTCCAGCCAAGCTGCCCTCCTTGATGTTCCCTATGTAGGACATCCTATATTCTGTCGTCATCTTTCTTCGCCTCTGGTTCTTATCAGTCAGTCAGTAAGCCTTTATTAGGCACCTACTGTATGTCAGGCATGGTGCTAAGCACTGGGGATACAAAAAGAGGCAAAAGACAGTCCTGGCTCCTGGAATATCTAGTTTTAATTGATCACATTTCTGCCCTAAGACTCTCTCCACTCTAAGTCCATCTTTCACTCAGCTGCTAAGATTTACTCCAGTTCATTGACTCATTGTTATCTTTGGAACAAAAATTAAAGTCCTCTGTCGTATAAAGCTCTTTGCAACCAGGCCCCTTCTTACTCCAGTTTTCTTACGCTTTAATTCTCTCCATGTCCAGCTCTGTCCAGCTCTATTGGTCTACTTGCTGTTCCTGACACAGGGCTCTCTATCTTCCTTCTCTAGTTTTTCCTGGCTTTTTCTCATGCCTGAAATGCCCTCCCTCCTCACCTTTCACTCTTAGTTTTTCTAGCTTCTTTCAAAACTCAGTTTTTGCTATTGTTGTTCATAATTTTCAGTGCATGTGACACTTTGTGACCACATTTGGGGTTTTCTTTGCAAAGATACTGGAGTGGTTTTCCATTTCCTTCTCTAGCTCATTTTACAGATGAGGAAACTGAGGCAAACAGGGTTAAGTGACTTGCTCAGGGTCACACAGCTAGCAAGTGTCTGAGGCCAGATTTGAACTCAGAAAGATGAGTCTTCCTGCCTCCAGGTCTGGCACTCTATCCACTATGCCATATGGTTCCCCAGCATGCCTTTACCAATCCTTGTAGCTGCCAGTGTTCCCCTTTTCTAATTATTTCCACCTACTTTGTATGTATCTTATAGGTACATGGTTGTTTACCTGTTGCATACCCCCCCCACTGGAATGTGAGCTCTTTGAAGGCATTAACTGTTTTTGTTACATTTCCACATTTAGTATAGTTTGGCACATGGTAAGCACTGAATTATTGATAAAGGATATACCCAGCATGCATAAGTTTAAAAGCTACTTTTAAAAAGCAAGGTGCCAGAAATGATCCATTTTGAAGTATTGTAGATGTATAGGGCTTTGGGGATGATGGGACCCAAATATAGACAGTCTAGGTAGTTGTTTTGCAAAATGTTATAATAGCATTTGGGTTTTTGACAGTTGTGAGCATGGGAGATGAACATGGATGTGGGAGATGAATGTGGGTCTGGGAATGGAAGGTGGTGGTGAGTACAAGATATGTTTGGATATTAAAGGGAAATGTGGTCTTCCAGAGAAAAATACTAAGTCACTCCATTGGAGAACATTTGTGGCTGTGAAAGAGTTAGTGCTCAGCATAATTTGAAAGAAGACTCTAGAACTAAAGCAAGAAGCAACAGTTTTATGTATTTGATTTAACAAAAATTGTTTTCTTTTTTTTTTTTAAACTAAACAGGAAGTATAGCATAATGGATTGATATCTGGCCTTGGCACCAGGAAAAACCTGACTGATACATATTGGCTTTGGGACTTTGGGCCAGTTGCTTAACCTCTCAATGTCCCTGCAAACCTTTTAAGACTATTCATTACAGAAATAGTAAAAAAATGAGTTTTGTAGAATAAATTATATTGGGTTTGGGTAAGCATATTTCTTGACTTTTGGAATATTATATTCCAAGTTTCCCTCTTGATCATAGCAGATGCTGTCAGGTTTTATGTGATTCTGATAGTAGTGAGATGAGAACCAGAAGGGGAGCACTAGCAGAGAAACAGCTTCACATGGGCCAGACTGTTCTTTTTTTTTGGAGGAGAAAGGGAGGAAGGTAGGGCAATTGGGGTCAAGCGACTTGCCCAAGGTCACACATTGTGTGACTGTCATTACTATCCAACCTGCACTGGTAGAGAGGTTTCCTTATCAAGGAATTTGATATATAAATGAAGGCACTGGTCCAGCCCCTATCCCTAAAAATTATGATTACATGAGATCAGACAGAATTTTTGTAAACGTGAGCGATGTTGATGTCTGCCATGTTTAAGAAAACCAAAATTATTCTCTATACTTTTTTTGTTCCTACCCAAGTAAGTGTCTTATTCTTAGATTTTGGAACCCATTGTCTATAGTCATCTTTGCTTTTTCTTCTGCCTCTTATCTAACTCTTCCTTTGATCTTTGTCACCTGACTTCTCAAGCCCAAACAATTGAGGCCTTAGTATTAATGATTCTCTTGTTCCTACCCATCAATATACTTCAAAAAATTCTGAAAATAGATTCAGTATTCCACACTTGTGGACCTCTTACCTCTGCAGAGGGATAAAGATGGGACATCTCTTCATTTATCTCCTTTGAGGTCATGATTATTCCTTGTAATTTGCAGTATTCATTTTTGATTCGTTTGTGTTTTACGTTCTGTTTATGTTGTTGTAATCATTGTGTATCATCATAATATTCTTTATTCATCGTATTTACTGTTTCTTATATTTCATCTACCATAATTTAACTGTTCCGCAATTGAAGGACGTCTACTCTGTTTCCAGTTCTTTGCTGCGACAAAAAGAACAGTAAGTATTTTGACATACATAGGAGATGCCATTAATTCTTAAACATAAAACATTTGCTTAATGTTAAGGCAAATAAGCTAGAATAATTATTATGTCACAATTACTTGATCTATGTCAAATGTAGCAATAAAGCATCATAAGTCACATAAATCTGGATCATACCTTTCTACCAATATACACAGTGTCAGTGGGAGAGAGTGGGAACACACATAGAGAAACTAGCTCGGAGGCACTGAGTTTGAAAGACTGGTATGCTCAGGGCAGCTCATAGCTCACAGCTCTGACCTAGGCTTTGATGTTCTTGTTGCCTTCAAGAACGTTCTTGGGGCAGCTAGGTGGCCAGGTGAATAGAGCACCAGCCCTGGAGTCAGGAGGATCTGAGTTCAAATCTGGCCTCAGACACTTAACACTTACTAAATGTGTGACCTTGGGCAAGTCGCTTGACCCCAATTGCCCTATCTTCCTCCCTTTCTCCTCCAAAAAAAAAAGAACAGTCTGGCCCATGTGAAGCTATTTCTCTGCTAGTGCTCCCCTTCTGGTTCTCATCTCACTACTATCAGAATCACATAAAACCTGACAGCATCTGCTATGATCAAGAGGGGAACTTGGAATATAATATTCCAGAAGTCAAGAAATATGCTTACCCAAACCCAATATAATTTATTCTACAAAACTCTTTTTAAACCTGTGGTAGTGACGGGGGAAGGACCTGTAATGGAATAAAGGACATCAGTCATTTCTGATGAAATGACCAGAGCTGAGATTGGAACTTTGAAATGCAAACAGAAGAGTCAAGAGAGGCCAACCATTGTGGGTTATCTCTGCTACTGGGAATACTGATTCTGTGCAGAGGATCTGAAGAGGGAAAGATTACTACTTTAGGTGTCATGGTATAGTGGAAAATGAGTCAGGACATTTTGGTTCAAATTCCTGATCTGGCATGAGTTACGTGACTTTGAGTCAGTCATTTAACCTTCCAAAACCTCACTTTTCTCATCTGTAAAATGTGGATGAGAATAACACTGTTGACATCCCAACAGTGTTGAAAGTGCTTTGTAAACAAAAAAGCCAAATATCATTGAGTTATTCAGTGCTAGCATTGAAAAGGGATTCCTTATTACAAATTGGCCTATGCTTGAATTATGTGGAAATGTGAAAGCCAAAATTGACTATCCCCTAGCTTTGACAGAGAATGAAATCAGTAAGTCTAGTTTAATTTTTATGAAAAAAAATAGACTTTTTTATGTAAGGCCCTTGTGTGCAGGGGCTTTTGACTTCATATTCCCAGAGCTTACTCTGTGCTTTGAATGTAGTAAATACTAAATAAACACTTGTTGATTAATTGATTTAGAGTGAAGAATACAATACATAAAAGCCCCTTCCATTTGTTTCTACAATTTAAAAATCTCATTGTAAGTAGAACTTTTTTTCCTGGGGTGAGGGGAGAATTGTGATTTTTGTGTATTAGCATCAGTCTTGGAGGGGCTATTGATGGGGGGGGGGGGGAAGACCAATACAAAACTTGGTAGAACCATATTTGTTTTAAAGATTAGGAAGGAAAGGAATATGCGTTTACTAAGTGCCTCCTATGTGCCAGGCATTGTACTAAGTGCAAGTTCTCAATGTGGGGGACACGGTGAAGTCCAAAGGAGTGCAACTGTGTGGGAAATGAAGAAGTAGCTGGCTTGGGTGCCCGCCTTAGGTTAACTGACCTTTGAGAAGGAAATTTTTTCTGTGTAATTTAGGGCTTGGCTTAGATGATATCTGAACGTCCTTTCAACTCCAAATTTCTATGATTCTGTTACTTAGAACATAGTTTTCCCTTCAACAACTTAGGTGGAAGAGTTAACGTGTTTGCAGACACAGCTAATAACTGAGCTCAAGAAGAAAAGAAAATTGCTGGTTCACACAAAGACCAATTTGAACTTTTTTGCTAGGCCAAATATCTTTTTATCAGTATGCTTCAGAGATTTTTTTGGAGGGAGAGACCTGCGTGCTGAGGGTGGTGCATAAAGAAAAATGGTAGGACAAAACATTTTTTAATGTCATGTTCTATTGCTCACCATAGCAGTTTGAAAGAACCTATTAATCTGTTAAGTTAAAATGATTTATGTCATCCAGAGATATAGTTCTTTGTGTATAATTTTAAATTTGGGGGGGCACAATTTGGTGTATGTGGACTACTTAAGGGGCAGTTAGGTGGTATAGTCCAGAGTCAGGAAGACTTATGAAGCCTGAGTTCAAATTCAGCCTCAGATACTTACTAGCTGTGTGACCCTGGCCAAGTCACTTAACCTTGTTTACCTCAGTTTCCTCATCTGTAAAATGATCTGGAGAAAGCAATGGCAAACTACTTCCAATATTTTTTGCCAAGAAAACCCCAAATGGGGTCAGAGTTGGACATGACAGAAATGACTGAATAGCAGTACCAGTTAAAACCTTTTAGGGAACTAGGGGAGAGGCTGCGTGTATTCAGAATTGAAGGATGCAAGACTTTGATCCAATTTAGGGATATATGCCAAGTGCCTTGCGAGTATGGTCAGGGTTGTAGAGTTGTTGATAAAGGTATTCAGGAGCATAGATGGATGGAGTAAAGGTAACAGGCATGGTAATTTTTGAATGAATCTGAAAAAAAAGCCCCAGTCAGTTGAGAACAATATAAATATGCAAGGTCAGAAGTTGTAACCTGTTCTTAGCCTTATCTTTGGGCAGGTCACATGTCTTCACTTTGGTTTCTTCATGAGTATTTACTGAATGTTGGCGTGTAGTAAATGAAGTTTGTCAGTAGGAACATTAGGATCATAACCTCATGTACTGTTGCTCTTCCACCCACTGGAAGAGCATAAGATTTCTTTTTACAGGTTCAGAACTTAATGTCCTGTACAGTATTTAATAAAATGCTTAACGATCACTTCAGATTAAAAACTCTGTGGGCATGTGAAAAGGTTGGCATACTTTTGATAGTTTAAAAATTTTGTGTTTTTTTCCATTTCTTTCCCATAGTTAACATCATATGCATGAAGAACAATAATATGTTGTTTTAATGTTTTTGAAGTCTTATTACTGATATCAGTGTTAGTCATAGTAGTGAACAAATATGGATTGCTTCTTATCTTTGTTTTTTTCAGCTTAGAAAGGTGACTTGGCTACAGTGGTTAAATGAGGTAGTAGATGAATGTGATGAAATAGGAAAATTTGTTCCTAAGTAATTCTTAGATTCTATAGGACCGTTGGATTTCTCTGAGGGATTCCTGAAACCTTTGAATTGGTTTGGATTGTATTGTTATAGTTTGGGATTGTCTCAAAGACCAACAGTGACAACATTTTTTAATCACTGTTGGAATATTTCGTTTTAGCACTTATATATTAGAAGTAGTGTGAAAAGAAGAATGAATGTTAGATTTCTCAAGCCAGTTTAGCAGTATAACTGAGCTTTTTCCTTGGAAAGCTTCTAATATTTTCTAGCAGAAAACAACTTGCCATTGGTTGGGAGTTTACATTTGTATATAAATATGTCTAAAAAGATTTGAAGAAGTCCTCCGGAGGGGGACAACTAAGTAAATTGAACAATTTTCCTCTTTTCTCTCTTTTAATAGTAGTGCTGATCTTTGCTCGGTTGTATTAAGAAGCTTAATATGTATATAATCCACAGTAAATCTTTCTTTTGAAAGACACTCATCTCCTCATTCTTCTTGGAAAGAAAGCAACAATAAATTCCAAATGTTTATATCCAAAAACACTGAGACTATGTTCTAACTTTAGTATTTGGGGTGTGATCATAATCCCAAATCCCCTCTCCATCCTTTTTATTTCCAGGATCATATTAGAAGAGTCTTGAGATGGTCAGTCTTACAGTACTCTATTACAGGAGTTCTTAACCTGGGGTTTGTGAACTTTTTTAAAAAAATATTTTGATAACTATTTCAGTGTAATTGGTTTCCTTTGAAATCCTATGTGTTTTTTAAATACATTTAAGAACATTAAATACATTTAAGAAATACATTAAATACATTTAAATACATTTTTCTGAGAAGGGATCCATAGACTTCATCAGACTTCCAAAAGGGTCCATAACACAGAAAAAAGTTAAGAACCACTTCTACCATTCCTTTTTCTCTCAGAACATGATACCCTGTATTCCAAGTGGTTAGCTTATCTTCTGTCTTTTCTTAGTTCTTTAGGTGTACAGAGAGGTATAAAATGTAGTTTGAAAGTATAGTTACATCATGATACAAACATATATTTAACTTTTTATATTTCTGATTTTGAGATAAATATACATCATTCATTAAGTGCCTTGAATTATGATATGCTTTTGTGCTTGTTAAACTATACTAACTTTCCTTCCCCCCATTCTCTTTTAAAACAAAAACAGCCTTCCTGAGCCCAGACCTCTAGAAGTCATAATGTGTGTGCCTTTTTTCTGGAGAGGTGAATGATACTGAAGAAAAAATGGCTGACAGAGGTGGGAGGACCATTCCAGGACAAGTATATATTGAAGTGGAATATGATTACGAATATGAAGCAAAGGACAAAAAGATTGTAATAAAACAAGGAGAGCGGTATATCTTGGTGAAAAAGACAAATGATGACTGGTGGCAAGTCAAACCAGATGAGAATTCCAAGGCATTTTATGTTCCAGCACAGTATGTTAAGGAAGTTGGTCGCAAAGCACTAATGCCACCTGTTAAACCTGCAGTTGGACTACTAAATAATTCCACAAAAATGTTTCAGAGATCTACAGAAAATGTGAATAAATCACCTGAGCTTTCAAGTTTTGGGAAGTCATCATCAATTCATGTAACAGGTCTGGTTCGTGATGCTAATCAGAATTTTGGACCAAATAGTAGTCCAGGTCAGAATGTCAGTCTAGACCTTGTCCCCAACAATGGAAAATTTAACAGTGACTCTCAGTCTCCTAAGATTTCCAGCCAGACTAGGACACACTTTGGTCACTTTTCAGGTCCAGAATTCATTGACATAGAGAAAACCAGCTTTTCTCATGAACAGTCCTGTGATTCGGCTGGTGAAGGTTCCGAAAGGATTCATCACGATTCTGAATCCGGTGATGAGCTGAGCAGTAGTTCTACTGAGCAGATACAGGTAAGCTTAAAATCACAACTGATAAAGCAATATCTCTGCTCCCCAAAATGATTCATAGAAATTTTCTATTTAGCTGCCTTTATCAGAAGATTAAGAAGAATTTGCAGCTTCATATGAATTGTGTCCTAGCTTAAGAACTAGAAAACTGGATAACCACTTTATCTTAACTACTTAGATACAAATAGCTAAGAGAATTAGAAAACCATTAGATACCATAGACCTTATAGAAACCTTTTATTTTATTTTATTTTTGCTTTTTGGAGGGGTGAAGGCTGGGCAGTTGGGGTTAAGTGACTTGCCCAAGGTCACATGGCTAGTGTTAAGTTTCTGAGGCTGGATTTGAACTCAGGTCCTCCTGACTCCAGAGTTGGTGCTGTCTTCACTGCACCACCTAGCTGCCCCCAAAATGTTTTACTTGTACAGAAAGGACTTGTTTAGTTTGCCTGTTGTAAATATCTTTTTCAGCAGAATCAACTTTTCTAATTTAGGTAATTTTGAATTGTTTCAAGTAAGTAGAATTTAGCTAATTATGGCGCTCCTTAGGGTTGTTACCTCATTTTGCAGATAGGTTCTTTCTAATCTGTTCAAAGAATGAAAACCTTTCACTAGCTCTTCCTATTAGCCTATTCATAGACAGGCCTCTGATAGCACTGAGTGCAACAAATAGATTGAAGGAATACTTAGGTGAGTTCTATTAAAATTAATACCTGTTGAGAGTTTTAAGAAAATTAGAGCTTAATTTCCTTTTGAGACTTGTTTGTCACTTTACTTGCCTGACACATGCAGAATACGCTTGTGGAAAATAAGTACATAAAATAAACGTAAATGAAAGTAGACAAATTAATTGATCCTGTGATCAGGAATGAATTTTAAAACTGTGATTTTTGTTGTAGTGATGTAAAATGTGGATAATAAATCTCAGGCTTAATGTATATAAAAGCCTTGTCAAAATTTAAGATAAGATGATAAGGAACAGACCCCTGGTTTCATTGACAAAGGAAGCTCGCAGTGCAGGTTATTACTTTCTTTACAACTTGCTTATAGTCTTAGGAAATTGCCTAGAGTGCTGAGAAAGTAAGTGATTTGCCCACAGTCACATGGCCAGAATGTGTTGGGGATGAGACCTGAGTCTCTAATCTTATGGTTGGCTCTCATGCTTTTTTAATCTCTAATTAAAATACTATATTTGGTTAGTATTAAGACTATAAATGTTCTTAAATTGAAACAACTTGAGTTTAGATTTCATTTAGTCTCTTTAATATGAATTTATTGTGTGCATTCTAAACATTTAATTTTCTTATTCCATTTTGTATTGGGAAAAAAAATTGGAAAAATGATAATTTTGGAAATAAGAGCCTTTTGGTTAATTTTAGAAAAGGTTAGTTACCCAAAATAGTTATGTCAACTTTCCTCACTAACATGCTTTTATACCAGTCTTTTACCTCAGTATATCTGTGCTATGTAGGCATTGGTTAGCATAGGCTAGTATAGTATTTCCAAACATTTCTTAGTCTGTGGCATACTAATGAACTTGTCAGAAGGTGGGCGTTTTCTAACTCCATCTACCTAGTGGTCAGTCAGTCTAGTGATCTGTTCATTCAGTGCCTGTATCACACTTTTAACATACACAAATTGACTTTTCATTCTACAGTTCTGAGTCAATTTATGCAGGGTGTTTATTCTACCCTTTACTTCCTTTAGGTGCCCTCCAAGGTATACATCCACTTTTCTCAGTTACTAATAACATCTAGCTCCTCGTCTTGTTCTCCACGCCAGCTCCTTTTGTCAGGCTTAAGGGCTTTGATATTTATACTGATGAATTTTTAAAAATAATTTGCCCATACAGTTATTCTGCCTTTTTAGTTCAGTGACTTCCTTCTCCATCTTACTGTATCTACACACCATTCTAGACTCCATTATCTCCTAAGGTCTGAATTAGAATTCTACTATGTAACCTTCTGTCCTTCCTCCATCTCCCTCACACTTATTCTGCTCTTTACTTTCATCATGACTTTTTGTCCCTTGACCCATTATTATTCTTCAGTCTGACTTCACTTCCCTCCTATCTATATTGAACCAATGATCTGCCATTTAAATGCTTTCGTAGCTACTATGCTAGAATTCTTTGCCTTCTTGATTTTTACCATAGGAGTGCTTATCTCAGAATCTGATATCTCTATCTCTGGGTTGAATAAAGGCACAAAATTAAAATTATTTAACCACTGCAAATCTTTGGTGAGCTATCTCAGCTGAGCCTATCCTCTCTACTGCATTCTAAGCTGAATATCTCTAGCTGTACCCTTGATAACAATTCCTCCAGGCTTCTCTAGAATTTGATTCCTTTTAGCTGTTTAGAATGCTCAGAGGTGGAGTGATTTATCTGGGGCCACATTATTAGTATGTATCAGAGATGGAGTTGAACCCAGGTCTTCCTGGCTTTCAAGATCGATTCTCTCTGCTGCACCATGCAGTCTCTCTAGAAGAATATTGATGTTAAAAAGGAGCTATTGTTTCAGGGATAGTAAGACTTGGGATCCTGGAAGTAATTGTGCATTTCCTCAGATGCTTTCCAGCGTGCTCTTTTCCTATTCAATTCTGGGCCCAAATCATCATCCATCTGTAGCATCTTATCCAAGTCGTATGTATTGATAGGCTGCCCCTATGAGTTGTCTGTCCAGCTACACATATTGTAGCATCATAAATGCTTTATACATATTCATTAAATTTTAATTTTGTTTAATGTTGTAGGGAGAATTTATGGGTAGTGGTTTGGAATTCAGTAGTGTCTAAGGCTCTAAGTCTAAGATTCTTATTTAGTAAGAATCCCAGGTACATGTTTTGTTTTATGACATATTTGTTGCTACTTTAGCCCTTAAAGGTATTCATACCATAACTCCTGCTTTTCTGAAGCTCTGTAATAGATTCTTAAACATTGTATATTATTTTTATCTCTGGTTTTTGAAAACAACTTGTGATGTTGGGGCATATTCATTAGCATAGGTATTACTGTGTAGTAAAGGCGCTATATATTTTTGAATTTGCAATATACTGTGGAGCTAGGAGTTTGGAAAAACTTATCCATTTAGAATTTCTATTTAGGAATGTTTTTGGCACAATTTTTTGTGTTACAGTGAAAGCAAGGTCAGATGCTTAATTTGATATTATGTTTTTAGGTGAAATTTTTACTGTTTTCATGGAATCATTTTATTTTTATCTATGTCTTTCCCCTGTGAGACTGAGTACTTAGACTTTAGAATGCATATACTTGCTACTTTATTTTTTATAATTTCTTAGAAGCTTATTGAAAGATTTAAAAGTTTAAATTTGTACGTAAATTTATGCTTTAATTTTAATCATCTTAATTAGAAGTTGTACCAGCTTTGTTAAGGTTTTTAGAAATCTTTCACAAGTGGAAAAATTTTGTTAAGTAGCATTAGAAAAAATAGGTTACTTTAGTGGCTTTATAAGGAAAAATTCATCAAGAATATTTCATCAGAATGTTGCTCATCTAAGTAGCAATAACAAAAACAATAGATGTGGTATGTTTGCATTTTTGTTTTGAAAAGTCCATCTGTTGTATGTAAGTGTAGAAGATGGTTTCCATTCAAAATGACTGACTAATAAAGTAATTTAATTGTAAATCTAGCTTAGCATTTCCATAAGTAATTTAGCTGTAAAATATTGAGTTTGAAGTGTCTTGAGAGAACCCATAAATCCTAATCTGGAGAATGGGGGACATCTGAGAGGAATGGACATAATATTCAGGAATAAATGAGAGTTGGGGAAATTTTAGAGCAATATACAGGGAATTTAGCCTGTAATCATAATGGGGAAAGTTTGCTATAAAGAAGTTTTTTACATACATATGATTATGCTAGCATAATTCTGAATCACAAAATGTAACAAACTCTCCATGTGGAAGACAAGAGCCAAAACATTTATGAAAAAACCAGAAGGCGGAATCCCAACACGAGAAAGTTAAAATCCATCATAGCCATAAAGAAATATATACACAATAACAATGCAGAGGGCACCACCATCCCCAAGCCTTCTACCTGCTAGGGCCTTCCCATAGATAAAGACTCACAGCTTGCTACCTGTTTCCACTCTCTCCTTCAGCTCTAACTATTGTGACCAACTTCCTCTGGGCTCTGCTACACCCATTCAACAAGCTTCTTCTGCCATAGGCTTCATGTGACTCAAACTCTTGTCATTTTAGGCTTCCATGTGACTTAAGCAGGTCACATGGGCCTATTAATGAGTGGGAAAGATATTTACCATTATAACATACTGCACATGATTTTGCATATAGTTTCTTGGAGTGAAAAGTTAAGTGTCTTTTTCTCAGAGAACTTTTGTGTGCACTGTGCACAGAAGTAAATTTCATACTTGCCACTTCCTTGAGACATAAAAAGAACAAAAATATATTTGCTTGGTTTGGGAAATGGCTTTGTTTAATTCTTTTATATATACTTTCTCCTCATTTTAGCTTCATTGCCATCTTATTAGTTCTTCCTCCCACTCACTGTCACAGTAATAATTAGAAGATGTTCACCCAGTTGAGGCTGTAGTAAACTAGTATTCAGCTCTACAATCCTAGCAAGTAGTTGATTAAATTATCTACTTGTCACGTCATTATTAATCTAGGAAATGAAAATATGACAAAATGTTATTCTACTTTTATATCTGTATGTCACATTCTTTCAAAATTTCCTTTCATTAAGATACCTAAAGTGACTAAAAGGGATTTTTTTAAAAGTGAAACTTAAGAAATTCTCAAGGATTTCATGAGTTTATTTTGGTTTGAAGATAGGACACTGATATCTTTTTTTTAAGTTTTAATTAATATATAAAATTGACATCCTGAAAAATTTTGCTTTTTTGTTAAAGCATTGTAGAAATGTGTTAACCATCATCATCTCTGAATTTGTCTTGCTAGCTTTAGAGCAGCGGTTCTCAACCTGTGGGTCGCGACCCCTTGGGGGGTCGAATGACCCCTTCACAGGGCTTGCCTAAGACCACCGGAAAACATATATTAGGAACCATGACACCTCTCCTCTGTCTATCTGCAGGCGGGTATGCCCACATGCAGATACGCCCAGATAGCCCACATACAAGTATTAAAGGGTTGTGGCATTAGGAAGGTTGAGAACCACTGCTTTAGAGCAAAACTAGGTCTTGTGGTTATTCTTCCATCTAGTATAAGAAGCTACAGTAAAGTAAATTTCTACAAAAGATTTTGAAGTCTTTAACTTTCACTTTGGTAAGATTAGCTAGGACTTAGCTAGTTCTAAAAGAAGTGGAAGTGTGAAAGTACAAAACACTGATTGTCATCTTGAGATTTATTTCATATATAAGCATCTGTTCTAACATGTGAAAGCTCTCAGATAATTTCATCGGATGTTCTTGGTTTAAGGGTTTGGTAGGCCTCTTTCTCATTCACTCCATTGGTTATACTCTTCTTCACAACTTGACCAGTGTTTAATTTGAAGGTATTGGTAGAATCTATAATGGATTGCATGCCTCCATGGTGGGGGGTGGGTGTGTGGGGGAGAAAATTTTGATTTTTCTCAAGGGATCCAAGGGATTGTGGAAATGAATGTTTATAGGCTTCTAGCACTTATTTCTAAGATAATTTTATAAATGTTCTAATACTTATTTGTAGAGGAAATGTTGGTACTTATAGATGTACATTAAGTTGCTATTTTGCTTAAAATAAGAGGAGTCAGAAGTAAAATGAGAGAGTCAGAAATAGTGCTAAAAAAGTATTTGAAAATATAAATACCTTTCATTAAAATTTCTGTCTAAAATACTGGCTTCCAAATTGCCAATGGAAAGATTGCTGCATAGGAAGTCACAAGACCTGGATTTGTGTTCTGACTTGGCTACGTACTAGACTGTGGTCTCGGTCATAGAGCAACTTCCCTTTCTGACCCTCAATTTTCTCATCTGTAAAGGTAGAGAAATGGACTAGATGACCTCTGAAGTTATTTCCATCTCTGGAATTCTATGATTCTGCATTATTCTGCTGTAGACCCTGTATAAGTAAAGTAGAAGACTGTTGGTGGAGAGGATCGGGGAAAATCAGAAAGGGTAGTTTGTTAAGAAGAATTAATTTTTATCGTGGTGAAGACAGGAGAAAGAAGGAACTCAGCAAACGACAGTCCTGTTTCTGTAGTGGAGGTCTTCAGATTAGAAAATACAGATTTCTTTTGAACTTAAAATGGATTTAACTTGCCTTTTGAAGGGAAAAAGAGGACTGCGCAGTGCACAGGAGTGACTTTAGTAGAAAATGAATTCATGAAGGGCAGGATTGAGAGCATTGGGGAAAGCTAGGGTTATTATGATATCGATGTGACCTCATGAATCTCAAATCAATGAGGATTGGGAGGCAGTGATTTAGATCGAGTGTAGGTAAGCTACAGCATTACTGCTGGATATAGTGATCAGTACATGTTCCTCATCATTTGAATCCTTTCATTTCATATTTATTTGTGACTTGGATAAATGAATGGTCTTGAGTCCTTGCTGCATGAAGGTTGGTTGAGAAAATTTGGGAGCTTTTCTACAGAGGACTTGGAAGTAGAAGATTGGAAGAATTATAGCTGTCTTCATAGTAGTTGAAAGATTCCCTTGTGGAAGAGGGATGAGGCTTGTTCTTGTCCCTGTAAGGCAGAACTAGGAGCAGTGCATACTGTATGACAGTTTGTCAAGTACATTGTAGAGGGCATTCTTTTTCAGGTGCGGTTGGGCTAGATGGCCGCTGAGGTCACTTGAGATATTCTGTAATTCTCATTCTTGTTCTTAGCCTTTTGAAGGCTCACTCTTCATTTTATACTGCCATATTGAATTCCATTCTTATCTAGATAGAAGACAAAGCCATAGGCACACATTGCTTAACTAACCTTGTGTTTTTATAGTTATAGAAAGAAAAGGTTTTTTTATTTTCTTTTTGGTAGGGGATAGATTTTAAGCTTGTAACACTGTCCTGAATTGTTTTTCAGAGCCTGTTATTTTATATCAGATTTCTCCAAGCGGTAGATTTGTTGATTTTAGAAAAGTTTTATTGCTGTCTTTAAATTTGGAATGTAGGCATTTTCTGATATGTTCTCCATTGAGAAAGTCCTCTTTTTATAACAAAGAAAAAAATAGGTAGGCACAATCAACTGACACAGTGTCCATCTACCAGTGTTGAGCAACACCCTGTATTTATAGTCCCCTACTTCTGTAATAAGGAAGTAGTTATGATTCATCATTTGACTTTTCATTATAGCTTGTAGTTTTAGAAGCTTCATGGTAAAGGTAGAAGTAGTACTGGGCTTAGAAGACTTGAGTTCTGGCCTGGTCTCGGCGACTTAACCAGCCCTGTGACCTTGGACCAAATGACTTAAATTCTTTGGACTTCAATTCACCCATCTGGAAAGATGAGAAAATAACACTTGTCTGAGATGTACAAGTTAGATGAATATATTGTTGGGACCAGTTAGTATATAATTCAAAGCCCCATTCCGATCCACTTTTCTCTCTGCAATTTGTTGAATTTCTCATCAGGGAGGCTTCTACCACTCTGCTCTAGGACTTGTCTATCAGCTTCCCCTTTCCTTCTTACTTAGGAAATTAACTCACTGTCAGCAACCTGTTTTTCCCCCAAACCCTTGTTGAAATTACTGCAAAATAGTCTTAAGCTTTCGTAAGGAAATGAAAAGCAATTCTTCACAATATGTTGGCCTAGGGACTTTGGTTTTTTTTTTAATTTAAGAAACTAGCTTTTCTAACATGTTCAGTTTTTTCATCCTTTTTTTTCTTGCTTTAAAGAATTAATTTTTATTTTCATCAGGCTCCTTTGATACCTAAGGACTTTATTTATACCTAAGTCCTAGGGTGGCTTGATTTGTTGAATCTTATTATGTATGGATTTCTTTTTTGTCTTTTTAAGAGTATGTATTGCAGTTACTTTTTTTTTAACAGACAAGACACCAGACAGTTGATAATCTTGAAACTAGGGGTTGTTATTCAGCTTTAATATATTTGTATTCAATAACTAATATGTATAGCACTCAAGTAGAGACTAGAGGATACCATAAGACCTAATTGCCTTCATAGAACTATGCTAGGCATATTGTTTTGACATCTTGTTATAGCAGTTTACAATTATATTTTTAATTAAATTGAATTACATTGTCCTTATATATTCTGAAGGATAATTTGTGCTCCCTGATGATAAAGCTTGGGGGTTGCCGCTAACTATTATTAAAATTCCAAGGCAGTTTCTTGTTTCCTATTTTTGTGTTTCAGCATATTTCTTGGTATGTGTGAACATTTGTTTAATGCTTTAAGGTTTCTGAAGAACTTTTTCCCAGCACTACGAGGATAGGTAGTACACATATTTTCATTTTGCAGTTGAGAAAATTGAGGCCAGGCTAGGTTAATGTACTTGTCTAAGGTGGCAGTATATTTTACAAAATATATTTATCTTTTCATTATTTTTAAAATACATTTATCTTATTTTCAGCATATTTAACTTACCATGAATGTTTGAAAACTTCTTGAATGTCATTTTTTCTAATTGCTTCACTTCAACAAAAATGAAACAAAGCACTGTAAATATGATGGAACAAGAGTTACTACCCTCGAGTTTATAACCTTCTGGAATCTAGGTAATAACTGATGATTCATACAGCATAGGTCCAGAAGTTTGCAAAGACATATCCCATGTCAGTCAAACTGAAATAGAAATAGGTCCCTGGAGGCCACATTCTGACTTAGAAAATCTCAGAAGAACATTTTCAGTGTTGTGTTTCTTTTGTTAAAAATTTCCCATACTTCTTTAGACCATGTGTTTGACTCCTCTGTCATATACTGTCATTCAGTCCTCATGACAATTCTGTGAGAGAGAACTGCACTAATTATCCATGTTTTTCAGAGATGGAGCATCTGAGGCACAGAGAGGTGAAATGATTTTCTTGTAGGTGTCAAGCTAGTGTCAGGATTCAAACCTGGGTCTCTGACTCCTTTTCTAAGTCCCGTGCCTGTCCCCTGAACATCAGGTTGAACCAGGTTGGTGCCCGTGGAAGGCTAAAGGAGGGAATGAGTCTAGAGGTATTGTGCATGTATGCTGTAGAAGGGGCAAGCAGATAAGCCTAAGCTGATCAGTAAGACATACTGAGGGAGAGGGAGAAGGGAGCATGTGCCAGACAGGTCTCAAACCTCCTTGCACCCTTTAACCACAACCTTTCCTCAGACCATGATGGAGACAACCCTGGACTCCGAACCCTGGAGCTGTATGTAATAAGGGTATTGAGCCCTCACAGACGACTAGCCTAGCACTTCTGATGGAGAAGGGACCTACCTTCTTTGCTGACCATTTGCTTATCCTTGGGCAAAGAAGCTCAGGCATTTTGGGAATGCCAGCACACTTCCAGACCACTGGTCCGGCTTCCAGCCCAGCTAGCCCTGTTGCCCTCATTGGGGAAAATAGCTCCAGTGGAGATGTAACCTGGGGATACTACAGCCCTTGCCTCCTCAGCAAGCATGGCTTCTGAAGAACCAGAAAAGACAATTCTCTCTACCAGTGTCTTTGGCACTGGTAAATGTTTCTCAACATCATAAATGGATGTGATTAACATTAAAGAAGATACAGTAATAATTTTTTTTGACCATTGCAAGCTAAGGACCTTTCTGTCTGACTTGCCGCTGATACTTATATTACTTGTCTCTCCCATCAGAATGTGAGTTCCTTGAGAGCAGAGATTGTCTAATTTTTCTATTTGTATCCCCAGTGCATAGCGCAGTGCTTTTCATATGGCAAATACTTAAGTCCTTTTTCATTCATTCATGTAAAATTGACAGGACTAGTCAAGTGATTGGAATCAGAAGTGAGGGAGAATGAAGAGTTTATACTGTGCTTTTGGTATATAAATTACCATCATTTGACTGAAGGAAAATTAATTTAAAAAATTTAAAATGTAAGCCTCTTACACTGAATTCTAGTATAAAGTAACTACAGGCCACACCCAGTTTACTATATTAATTCAATTAAATCTTCCCACAACTGTCCTAGTTTATGTTTTGGCTTCTTAAAAATATTTCTAATTTTGATCTAAACCATGAGATGTTCTCTTGATTAAAGAAATTTAGAGTGTCTTAATGGGGAAGATGATAGTGGTGTCCAGACAATTGGGGAGAGATTCTTTTTCTAAGTATTGCTTTTCTTTAGTAGGAGAGGAGGTTTTCTAATTGACTTGTAGTGGGAAATGGTTTCCTTGATCACTTATGTGTAAAATCTTGAAATATCAATGTATTGTACTCTATTTTACCTATGAACATAAAACATCAACTACTTTTTGGTTATAGGAAAAATATCTTCAGGAACATATAATTTTCTATGTAACTATTATATAGGAATAATTAAATATAAGAAAGGAATATAAGGTTCATGGCACCTGAATAATTATTTCTTAGTGTGCACTGATCACATTTTGTGTGAATTGTATTATTTTTAACAGTTTTATTCTGTCTAATTTGTAAGGTTGTGGAGGACAGGGGCTTCATAATTTTATCCCTTAGCACAGTGTCCTCCAGATTGCTGGCTTTGTTGATAAATTTCAAATAAAATGATGGTTAATATCAGTCAAATTTTCTATCTCCTTTAAGATATTAAAAAAAATCTGTCTTCTGCTATGCCTTCTCTGTTGTGACAGAGAATATTCAGTATTTTTTTAAAAATCACAATAGTTAAATTGACAAGCATAACTTCTGCATATACTTTATTGTTCTGAATGATGCTGGCCTAGAACTCTTTAAGTTTGTCATCAAATTCAGAATTCATCTGATTATCTCTGTCATCTAGCATACATCTTTTTCCACAAGAATTTTGTTGTTGGTTAGTCATTTCATGTCCCACTCTTCATGAGCCCATTTGGGGTTTTCTTGGTGAAGTTACTGAAGTAGTTTGCCATTTCCTCCTCCAGTTCATTTTACAGATGAAGAAACTGAGACAAACAGGGTTAAATGACTTGCCCAGTAAGTGTCTGAGTCCAGATTTGAACTCAAGGAGATGAGTCTGGTTCCTTACTCCAGGCCAAGCACTCTATCCACTATGCCACCTTCACTACATTTCCACAAGAATAACCCATCTCAGAACAATTGCCAAAATTAACAGGTTCAGAAAGTTTTGTTTTTATTTTTTAACCGCTTTCATATGTTTAAAAAAAATGGGGGAAAATCATACTTGTACTGTTCATGTCATTGAATTGTTGTAAGGAAAGTGCTTTGCCTACAAAGGAAGCTATATGGTAGGCTGTTCAGTACCACTTTAAAACTACAAATATTAATGAAATGGATTTGACCTTAAGCTTTTATCTACTGGTGCCTTTATTATAAATCATTATAGTCAGTTGAGTGTAAGAGACCAGTACCTAGGAAGGAGGAAGAAAAAAGTGCTGGTAGGGGGAAGCCTGGTACCAAAGCAAAACTTGGGAAAATCATCCTAGGGGTATCCCCAGATCCTTAAAGTTAGTACCTTCCCTCTTAGATGATCTCTAACTGGCCAATATTAAATCTGTTGTATTTTGTTTGCATACCCTTTCTCCCATTAGAAGGTAACCTCTTTGAGACAGCAGCTGTTTTTACCTTTCTTCATATCCTCAGTACTTAGCACAGTTGCTAGCATGTAACCCGCAAAGTACTAAATGCTTTATCATTCCAGTTTTTGATACTGTATAGGTATGTTGAACAGGAACACATTTTTTTTTGTAGGATTTCATTTCTTTTGTAATAAAATTATTTGGCTTATCAAACTTGGTACTTATTGTCTTATTTGATACTTTTTGGCCCCTTCCAAATGGAAAAATAAAATTAAAAGCACAGAAGTTAGCGACCTGAGTAGCCATCTAAGTCTAACCTAGATCTCCTAGTCATCCAGCTCTGCTTGGAGACCTGCAATAATGGAGAACCCGTCACTTCCCAAGGTAACTATTCTACTTTTGGATACTTTTCATTGTTAGGAAGTTTTCCCAACATTAAGCCTACGTTGGCCTATTTGCAATGGGTTCTTCCCTCTGGGGCCAAACTGGTTACCCCCTTTTTGCCATGATAGCCCTCCGGATGATTCGTCTCATCCCCATTTATTTATCTTGTCCCCATCTTCTCTTCCCCCTTGTGCCTCAGGCTAAACATGTTTAGTTAGTTCAGTAACAAGGATTGAACATATTTTAATAGTATACTAGGTGTTGACTGATGCCATGTCTGGCACCAGTGGCTAAGCACACTTCTGAACTTAGCTCTTATAATCAGATATGTAGCTTTAGACTTAATTTGGGTTATTGCTTCATCATTCTCCTATCTTTAGATTAGTGTGGCCTTTGTCTGGACTCTGGGGCATCATGGTATAATTGTGAACCACAAAGTCCAGAGAATGTAAACTGTTTTGTCTAGACCATTGGTCTCCAAAGTAGATACCAAGGCCTAAAACCAGCAGTGTATGATCCACCATGGGACTCTAGTTACTTTATTTTTGAAAATATTTGACATAATTCCTTAGAGTCTTTTTTTTCTTTTAACTTTAGAAACTTAGTCAATGATAAACAGTTTGTAGTTCTAAGAAATTTTCTTTAAAAAAATCTTAGTTAAATTCCAAAATTTTAAATGTAGTTAGATATAGTACTGTGGACCTAGAATTGAAAAGGAGAGTGGAATAGTTTGCTTTTGGCCAGTTGTAAAATATTTTTACTGCCCCCAAGCCTTTCATAACAACAAAGCCCCATCTTTTCTTTTTAAATACATTTTTATTTATTTATTTTTTTAATTTAAGCTTTCTCTTGTGAGTGAGGTATGGAAGGTAGGCTGCCAGAATACTCCGCTGGTGATACCTTCTTGATGATAGGAGAAAGCAAGGAAGACCTCCAGTCAGTTTGGTGGATCCCCTGTGGTAAACTTTTGTGAGGACCTGGATGAGAATTGTGCAAAATAGGCAGGCATGGATGGGTTG
Source organism: Pseudochirops corinnae (assembly GCA_028646515.1). Classification (NCBI taxonomy): domain Eukaryota; kingdom Metazoa; phylum Chordata; class Mammalia; order Diprotodontia; family Pseudocheiridae; genus Pseudochirops; species Pseudochirops corinnae. The sequence continues at coordinate 497,489,441 of CM053585.1, forward strand.
CAGTCTGTATCACTGGGGTGAACTCCTGAATCATTGAGGTCGTGGATCCTTTTGAGTACTTACAATGATATACTTTTAAGTCTCCTCTGCAGATTTTTAAGTAGCTGACAGTTTGTCCTATTCTTACCCTCCCCCCAACCCATAATTTATTGGGAAAGAATAATTTTGATATATGAGAAAGGATTTTCTTTTTCCTTACTAGAAATGTAACTAAAGTTGTATGGTCTTAACCACTTCTTTTTGCTAAACAATTATAAGGTAGGATGTTTATGAGAAGTGAGTTTTAAAAAAAAAAAAGTTTTAGGCTTTTTGGCATTGATTCATTAATAGTGTTTTTTTAAAATTATTGTTGCTCTGACTTACTGAAGAGAGTGATTATTCAGCTATGACTAATAGTAGCATATTAGACTTAGCAGCCCTTTGATGGCATTTGGTCATTGGTCGGGGTGAGAGTGAAGAGTCTGTTTTCCATAGGCATTGCTTCCCTTGGTGATGCATCCTGGGCTGTCTCCATCTGGGTCTGAGGGGTAAAGGGGTGGCAGTAGTTTGATTTGCCTGGCACATCCTACTTCATGGCCCTTTTTCCCTCAGGGTACCTTGCTACTTCAGCAAATATTACCCTTGTCTTGTCCTAATTTTATTTTGCATCTAGGGCAAGTAACAAGAGTTCCTATTTATGCTAAATGGGGGTGACAGCCTTTCAGGAGTTTTCAGTAATTTGTGTTTTAGTTTGATTGGAGTTTTAGATTTCCATTTTATTTAAGTTGGTATATTCACTAGCAGAACATGTGGACAGAAAACATTAGTGCTATCTGTGATAAACCAGACTGTTTGTTCCTATGGGTAGCAATTACAAGTATAGCTCTCTTCTATTAAAAGAAACAAGACTTCTTTATACGACTTTCAGTATGTCTAATGCTGGATAGTAGCATAGTCTTACCCAGTGGAGAGAACGCTGGGCAAGGAGTCAGGAAATCTGGACTATATTCCAGACTTTGCCACAGACTTGCTATGTGATCTTAGGAAGTCACTTAGGCTGTATCTACTGAAGTTCATTCAGAGTAAATGAGCCTTCTACACCATCTGCCTCCTATGAGTTGGCGAAGTGCCAGATGGGTAGACACAAGCATCCAGACAAATGGTATTTTCCTCCATTACTGAAAGCTGATTTGGTTCTGTTTTTATTGGGTATATGGGTTATAACCAGAATGAGCCTGGGAGTATTTGAAATCAATCAATGAGCATTTCATTTGATTTTTAAAAATATTTAAAATTTTTAAAATGTTATTTTTCTAATTACATGTAAACAGCTTTTAACATTCATTTTTAAAAGTTTTGAGTCCCAAAATCTCTTCCTCCAGTAAGCATTTTATTAAAAGCCCATGTACTAGGAACTAGAAATGCCTAGAGTCACAAATGGTTTTGAGTCTACACTCTAGGTCATCCCTTTTCAGGAGCATTCTTGAGCACTATTAGGGGTACGGGTGACATTCAACTTTTGGGTTAATTTTATATCTAGAACAGATACTAAAAGCCATTATTCCTCCTTATACCTTTTGGGGTGACAGTCTCTAAAGGACGATCAGTAATTTTCAGGTTTGGTGTATTGAGTTTTAGGTTGTTTCTGAGAGAAAGTGATATTAGGAGAAGAAAAGAGAGGTACAAAATGGAGTCTGCTTCATAATTCTGGCTGTGACCAGACCTGTATGGAATAGATGTATTTTTTACTAATATGACATCTAAAAATGTTAAGAACCTCTCAGAGTTTCAGTGTATTTGAAATTTCTTAAGTATATATCTCTTGCTTTGGTAGAAGATGAAAAGTAAACTTGTTAGGTGGTAGCAGTTGATAACTGCCTTTTAATTTAGGATTTGTAATGTGAGATTTGTTTTGAATTTAGGGGCAACTGATTATTATTTTTTTTAAATTACTTGTTTATTTACTTTTAATTTACAAGATTCAGTTCCACATTCACTTGAATTTCAGATTTTCTCCCCT
>CM053585.1:497491939-497513942 GCA_028646515.1 Pseudochirops corinnae
TTTTCCCTCCATCCTATCTCGCCCCCCCCCCACCCCCTCTTTTGACCCTGTCCCTCATCAAAAAGTGTTTGCTTTTGATTACCCCTTCCCCCAGTCTGCCTTCCCTTCTATTCTCCTGCCCCCTATTCCCTTCCCACCTACTTTCCTGTAGGGTAAGATAGATTTCCATACCCAATTGAGTATATATGTTATTCCCTTCTTAAGCCAAATCTAATGAGAGAAGGTTCACTCGTTCCCTCTCACCTCTCCCCTTTTACACTTCACTGTAAAACCTTTTTCTTGCTTCTTTTATGTGAGATAATTTACCCCATTTTACCTCCCTTTCCCCCTCTCCCAGTACATTCCTCTCTTACTGCTTAATTTTATTTTTTAGATACCATCCTTTCATATTCAACTCACCCTGTGTCCTCCGTCTGTATAGTTCCTCCAACTACCCTAATGATGAGAAAGGTCTTATGAGTTACAAATACCATCTTTCCATGTAAACCATTTCCATGTAAACAATTCAACTTTAATAAGCCCCTTATGATTTCTCTTTCCTGTTTACCTTTTCATACTTCTCTTGAGTCTTGTGTTTGAAAGTCAGTTTTTCTCTTTGGCTCTCATTTTTTTCAAGAATGCATTAAATTCCTCTGTCATTGAATGTCAGTTTTTCCTCCTCATTGATTACACTCAGTTTTGCTCAATAAATAGGTGATTCTTGGTTTTAATCCTAGCTCCTTTGACCTCTGGAATATCATATTCTAAGCACTACAATCCTTTAATGTAGAATCTGCCAAATCTTGTGTTATTCTGATTTCCACAATACTTGAATTGTTTCTTTCTGGCTGCTTGCAATATTTTCTCCTTGACCTGGGAACTCTGGAATTTGACTATTTGGCTGGGAGTTTTCCTTTTGGGATCTCTTTTAGGAGGTGATCAGTATAGTCTTTTAATTTCTATTTTACCCTTGGGTTCTAGAATATCAGGGTAGTTTTCCTTGATAATTTCTTGGAAGATGATGTGTAGGCTCTGTTTTTGATCCTGATTTTCAGGTTGTCCAATAATTTTTAAATTATCTCTCTTGGATCTATTTTCCAGGTCAGTTTATTTTCCCGTGAGATATTTCACATTGCCTTCTGTTTTTTTCATTCTTTTGATTTTGTTTTATAATTTCTTGATTTTTTCATGAGGTCATTAGTTTCCATTTGCTCCATTCTAATTCCTAAGGAATTGTTTTCTTCAGTGAGCTTTTGGACCTCCTTTTCCATTTGTTCCTTTTGGTTTATGGGTTTTATCCTTTTACCATTTATCCAGTTTGTTAGAGTCTCATGCTTCACTAATCAGAAGCAATTGTGCCTTTTAAGGCATTCTTTCCTCATTGGCTTTTTGGACTTCTTTTGCCATTTGGCTTAGTCTTTTTTTTTTTAAGTTTTATTTTTTAAGGTGTTATTTTCTTCAGTATTTTTTGGGGTTTCCTTCAGCAAGCTGTTGACTTGTGTTTCATGATTTTCTTGCATCACTTTCATTTCTCTTCACAGTATTTCTTCTGTTTCTCTTACTTGATTTTCAAAATCCTTTTTTTTTTTTTTGCAGGGGAGAGGGCAGGGCAGTTGGGGTTAAGTGACTTGCCCAAGGTCACACGGCTACTTAAATGTTAAGAGTCCGGATTTGAACTCAGGTCCTCCTGACTCCAGGGCTGGTACTCTATTCACTGTGCCATCTAGCTGCCCCCTCAAAATCCTTTTTGAGCTCTTCCATGGCCTGATACCAATTCATATTTTTCTTGGAGGTTTTTGATATGGGAACTTTGGCTTCATTGTTTTCTTCTGACTGTATGTTTTGTTCTTCTTTGTCACCAGAGATGCTATAGTCTGCTTTTTCCCCCTGCTGTTTGCTCATTTTCCTTGCCAATTACTTGACTTTTTAACTCTTTGTTAAGGTAGAGCTCTGCTTCCAGTGTGGAGGGCCTACTGTCCCAAGTTTCAGGTGTTTTGTGCAGCTGTTTTCAGAGATACTTCTAGGGACTTAGAGGTGTTTACTCCTTTTCTGACTCGTGCTCTGGTCAATGAGTGATCACAAGCCCTCTTTTCTGCCCTGGAACTGTGAGGAGGGTTCCCTCTTCACTGCTGCCACAAGTTCTGCTATGCCAGCACTCCTCCTCATCCCAGGACCACCACCCAAGACTGTGACTCAGATCCAAGTATGGGCAAAGCAATAGAATCTTGCCTCAGTGCCAGCAAAGAGATCTCTGTAATCTCCTTATGATCAGTTCAGTCCCTTTATCATCTGTGCACTGAGAGCTCCGGAAGCAACCGCTGACCACTGCCGCCACCCTGGAGTTGCACTGGGGCTTGTCTGTGTTCCTCTCTCACCCAGGTCCAACAGACCCTTTCCCACTGATCTTGTAAGTTGTCTTTGGCATTTGTGGGTTGAGAAGTCTGGAAACTGCCTCAGCTGCCAGTGATTTAGTATCCCCTCCCCTCCAGGGCTGCTCCAGATTTGCTGTACCTGCATGGCCCAGACTGGATGGCACTCCTCTCCTAGCCCAGCGCCACAGACCTTTCCCATCGATCATCCATGTTGTCTTGGGCTGGAAATTTGTTTCACTCTGTGTTTTTGTGGATTCTCCTGCTCTAGAATTTGTTTAAGTTGTGTTTTACAGATTTGGAGGGGTTTAGGGAAAAGTTCAAGAGCTCAAGTGAATCCCTGCTTTTATTCTGCCATCTTGGCTCCACCCCCATCTGAGATTTTTGAGTCCATTTCTCAATTCCTGAGCTGCCCTTTACAATAATCTTACTTTCCTTTGATTTGCTAACTGAACTAATGTAGAGATCCTGTTATCTAAATCATTAGGGTATTTTCATTCCATACAACTATTTTGTCTTCATCTTTGAAACTGGGGATTTGACTGGAGATAAAAATAAAATGCTATATAGAAAGATAAAATAGTTTTAATACAAGAGAAAGGAGTAAGAAGGGATTTAGTATAATTTTAAGTGCTGTTTTTAGGAAACAAATTAAATTGTCACTTCTGGCAGTGATGGGTGTGATTAGAGAATTTGAGAAGATAAAGGATTGGTCTTAGCTATATTTAACTAAGCTATCTTTGTTCCTTTTGGTTTGTGGGTTTTATCCTTTTACCATTTATCCATTTTGTTAGAGTCTCATGCTTCACTAATCAGAAGCAAGCATTTAAATATTTATACTAAAATTATTTTATAACAGTATGGAAAATATAATGGGATGGTAGGAAAAAATTTGTGCTGTTTGTACAGTATTTTCTGTGTATTGTGGAGTGTGTGTGTGTGTGTGTGTGTGTGTCCGATTAGTATGTTTCCTGATCATCAGTCTGTTAATAGTAATAATATTAATGATAATGACCACAGATCTGTTAATAAATAGCAGTAATAGTAATAATGATGAGCTTTTCTATATGTAATTACTTTTGTGCCAGGAACAGTGCTAAGTGGTTTTTATAAGTATTATCTCCTTTGATCCTCACAGTGACTCTGTAAGGTAGGTGCTGTTATGAGCTCTGTTTTATAGTTGAGAAGAAAACTGAGGCAAGCGGGTTAAATGACTTGCCCAAGGCCACACAGCTAGTAAATACCTGAGACAGGATTTGGACTTCAAGTCCAGCACTCTATCCGCTGTGCCTATTCTTTTGTACACTGTATTTGTTTAGTATTTGAAACATTTTCAGTATATGATGTTATAGCAAATGTAGCACCAGTTACATGAATTGTAATTATCCTTTGTTTGAGCCTTTTCTATAAATCAAGGGTGCGTATAAAACTGTGCCTGCCTTTCTTCTCTTTCCTCACAGATTCTATGATGTATTGACTACTTAGCCCCAAGCATCCCTCATTTTCATTCCAGAAAAAAATTCTTCCTTCATGATGAGAAGCAGATTTAGAATAGCTGATCTCTTATTGATTCTTCCAAGTTTTAAAGAATGAAATTATTGTTAAGGCATGCCACAAAATTATTATTTTTTTATACCTCTTTTTTTGGCAGAAACAGCTCTAGTAAATAGTCAGATAATTGAAGTTCCCTGTCACTCTTTATAATTATAATATATAACATAATATTATAATATCATTCTCATCTTTTTCTGTAGAGTTCATATAGAAATATTTCAGGGATAAATTACTATTATATTATTCTTTTATATGTAATGTTGTATGAAATATTGTACCAGAACTATTTTTTATATTTAAATAAAAGCTTTGGGATAGCTAGACAAACCAAAGTACTGTGGTTAGAATTACAAAGACAAACAAAAAGACAGGCCTTTCCCTCAAGTAGCTTATATTACTGGAGGAAGATAACTCATGAAACAGCTGAAGAGTGAGGGGAGGGATGTAGAGGACACACCAGCACGAGGGCAAAGTGGAGAAGTCCAGACTGTTGGAAGGGGAGCTAGGAGAGAAGTGAGTGTGGCTAACTTGTATATTTCCTCACCCGTCAGAGGAGGGGGCTGCAGGAAAGGAAGTATCTTCCAGGATTAAAAAGGCTGTTGAATAGAGGTAGAGAATTTGGGAGAGACAGGAGCAGAGCTAAGAGAGGAGTGAATACAAATTCATCTTCTGTAAGTTCAGTGAAAGCATCTTTGGAATAATTTTAGTGGCAGACAGCAAGCTGGGAAATGTTATGTACCTTGATGATCATCTGTGAATGACTTAGCTATTCTTAGCAATACAGTGATCTAAAACATTTCCAAAGAACTCATGAAAAATGCTATCTGCCTCTTAGAGAAATAACTGGTGGAGTCTATATGCAGATTGAAGCATGCTATTTTTATTTTTTCATGGTTTTTTTTTTCTTTCACAACATGACTAACATGGAAATATGTTTTGCATGATCGCACATGTATAATCTATATCAAATTACTTTTTCAGGGATAAAGGGAGAGGGAGAGAATTTGAAATTCAAAATTTTAAGAAGTGAATGCAATTAGGAAAAAAATAAAGTAGAAAATTTTAAAAAGTTATGTACCTTATCCTAATCTGAAATGGTTTGATGTCTTTTATTCACTGTTTCCATTTTGAAAATTTTTTATTCTTTGTAGACTCCCTAACCTTGGCTATTTCTTGAGATTATGCCCTGGGCCCACTTCTCTTCTCCCTCTATATTGTTCTCTCTCATTGGTACTCGTATACTCAGTTATCATTTTTATGCAGATGAATCTCGGATCTATTTATCTAGCTCTAATGTCTCTCTTGATCTCTAGCCTCCCAGCTCCAGCTGTATGGATATACCATAGACATCATAAACTCAACATTTCTAAAACTGGACCCATTATTCCCCCTGCCCTCTTCCTGCTTTCTTTCTTTTTTTTTTTTTTTGGAGGGGGGAAGGGCAGGGCAATTGGGGTTTAAGTGACTTGCGCAAGGTCACACACCTAGTAAGTGTTAAGTGTCTGAGGCTGGATTTGAACTCAGATCCTCCAGACTTCAGGGCTGGTGCTCCATTCACTGCGCCACCTAGCCACCCTGCTACTTTCTTGTTACTGTCTGTTTGTAATCTTACTATCACCCTTGATTCCTTATTTTCCCTCATTTCCTTGAGTCCAATCTGTTGCCAGCTCCTTTTGATTCATACCTTCATGACCGCTCTTGTATATGCCCCTTCTCTCCTCTGATACTGACACCACCCTGGTGTGGGCTCTTGTCATCTCAGTAGCTGGTTGTTTTCCTTGCCTCAAATCTCTCCTCACTCCCATCCATCCTCTACTAACACTATTAAAGTGACTTTCCTAAAGTGCAAATCTAACCATGTCATCTCCCCCTCTCATTCACTAAAATCTGGTAGCTCCCTATCATCTCCATGATCAAATAAATAATCCTCTGTTTGCCTTTTAAAGCCCTTCATAACTGGGCCCCTTCCTTCCTTCCTTCCTTCCTTCCCTTCCTTCCCTTCCTGCCCTTCCTGCCCTTCCTTCCCTTCCTTCATTCTCTTCCTCCCTTTCTCCCTCCTTCCCTTAAGATTTTACTCCCTGAATCTTTACTGTTTGTCATACACGAGTTTTGTGAATTTTCACTGACTGTTCCCCAGGCTTGGCATGCTCTCCTTCTCTGTCTCAGCCTCATGGTTTTTCCTGCCTTTCATCTTCAAGTCTCACCTAAAATCCCACCCTCTGCAAAAAAGTCTTTCCTGACCCCCCCCCCCCCTTATTTCCAACTTACCTTCTATATACCTTGTTCACACACAGTTGTGTGCTTATTTTTCCTTTTTAGATTGTGAACTCCTTGAGGTCATGAACTATTTTTTCTTAGCCATTCCTAGGGCACAGGATAAGATATCCAGTTTTGTGGTGTGGTGTGGTCTCAATGTTATATCTCTATTGCAGACCTGACATAAATAAGGTCATGTTTCTTTGTAGAAGTAGCAAAATAGATTTTCTTTTAAGTTAAAGGACTTCTATAATTGGAATTAGGAACCGTTTCTAAAGTGTAAGTCTGATTGTGTCACCTATTCAAGAAGCTTTAGTAGGATAAAATAAAAACGACTTTCTTTCATTTACAAAATGACTACAGGTAGTCTTTCCTGAAACTTCTTATCATCCCTCCACACACTCTACTTTTCAGCCTAATTGGTATATTTGCTATTCTGTATATACACCATTGCATTTCTTGTAAATGTGGTGGTGTTCAGTCGTTTTTCAGTCATGTCCAACTCTTCTTGACCCGTTGGCAAAGATACTGGAGTGGTTTGCCATCTCTCTCTGACTCATTTTATGAATGAGGAACTGAAGCATACAGGGTTAAGTGACTTACCCAGGGTCACACAGTAAGTGTCTGAGGTCACATTTGAACTCAGGAAGATGAGTCTTCCTGATTCCAGACTTGGCGCTGTATGCTCTGTGGCGCCACTAAGCTGCCCTTTATAAATGTGCCTTTGATAATGACTAGAATGTTCTCTCTCCTAACCTCTTCCTCTTGGAATTCCTAATTGCTTTCTCAGCTCAGCCCAGGTCCTACCTCCTACAAAATGCCTTTCTCAGTTTTCCATAATTATTACTGCTTTTCCTCCCTAGTTACTTTGTAATTAAAAAAAAGTAGATTGTAAAGTCCTTGATGGCAGAAACTGCTTGGTTTGTGTCTTTATGTACTTAGCTCAGGGTACATAATAGACAATTAATCAGATGACTGTTGAATTGATAAATTGAATAACATCATCATGTTATTTATATGCAAAAAATATTTTCATGACATTAAATTTATGTCTTTGATAGAACATTTCCAGTTATACAGTGTTCCAGAATAATCATGTTTTTAAGTTTCATAGTCTTCTTAGATTTCCCCTTTCAACTTTGGTGCCAATTTTTATTGATACACAAACACAGACTAAGAATTGCTGTATATTCATGGAATCACAGGATTTAGACCTGGAAGGGAACCCTGAAGATTATCTGCTCCTACCCTCTGAGATGAACTGAGGCCAGAGAGCTTCAGTAACTTTACCTAAGGTCACATAAGTGTCACACAATATTTTTCAAACCAGTTTTATTTAGTTGTTATAATTGCTTGCCCAGTTGTAGATTTAAACTTATCTTTTGTCTTTTCCTTGACTTCTGTTTTGTCTTACCCATCTTGCACTCTTTAAAAATAGAGAATGATAAAGTCATAAAATTATGATTTGAACAGATTTAATGTTCTCTTGCTGAAAACACTTAATCTTTCAAAAGAGAGGCGGGGCCCAGGAATAATTAGTGGAGGAGAAGTCAGGAGAGAGAGAGAGACTTCATTCCAAAGAATCATACGAGGCACTGTGTGGGTTGTTGCCAAGGAGGGAGTACTGCCTGTACGGAGGTTAATTTTTATTTTATGTTCAAATATTATGCAATTTCCTGCATATTTATTTAAAGATGTCTTATTTGAATGATTGAGTCATTTCTGATTGCAGTGAAATAAGGTATTCACTATAATGTATACATATTTTTAAAAGTTGTATTCATGATTCTTTCCTTGAACTTTCTGTCACTTAAAAAAGCCCTGGACTACAAATCGGGAGACCGGGGTTCTGGTCTCAGGACTGTTCTTGATTAGCAGTGTGACCTTGGGAAAGGCAATGTAGTGTATTAGAAAGATTCTTGGGAGTTAAGAATATCTTGCTGAAATCCTGCCTGTGCTATTAAAGTTGGTGATTTTGTGCCAAGTCATAGTCACCACTCTGAGTTTTGTATATTTGTATAGTGAGAGAGTAGGACAAATGGTCATTTCAAGTGCAAGGAATTGAGAAGGGAAAATTAACTGACTACAAATATGTAAATTAAGACATCATTGACTTTGATGGATCTGTGATCCCATTGATGCTATATTCTCTGGTGCTGCATATCACAGTCCATCTGCCTCTTCTCATCCTGCATTTTTGTTGATAATCTTCTATAAACTGTCTTCTGGAGTTTCCCCTTCTTCCTTGGGTCCTCCAGATCTCTTGACATTGTGTGGATACCTTTGGGACACAGAGCCAGTTCACGGATTCTCTTGCTTTTTTACTGTATGACTAGTTTTCCTTTTCCAGATGCGCTGCCTGCTACTTTTGCACAGTTTCTTGTTAATAAGATGTTGCCACCCACTGTCACTCACTGTGAGCCACATTGTTTGTTAAGTGAACCACCACTCTGATTCCCTCATGCTGCGATCTGATTTGCAGGCATGTAATACCATATTCAGTCTTGTCAGTGCTGCCTCTGCACTATCCTGGTGGTTAGCTCTCCTTTCCTGTAGCCACCACCATAGTTCAGGCCCTCCTTCATCACCTCCCAGACTAGTGTAATAGCAGTAGCTTCTTAATTAGTTAGCTTTACTTCCAATCTGTCCTCTCTCCAATCCATCCCCCAAATATTTGCCTGTGATGATATTCCAAAAGCACAGGTCTGATCATGTCATTATGTCTCTAAAAACCCAGGGTGTCTTCTTATCTCTAGGATAAAACACAAACTCCTCTGACATTTAAAAACCCTACCATTTGACTTGAACCTACTTTTTGAGGTTTGTTATATATTCTGTTTTTCATGCACTCGGAGTGTCAGCCAAACAGATCTTCTTGTTCCTTGAACACATTTCGTCTGTAGTCTTTCCATTTGCATAGATTGTCCTTCCTGCCTAGAATTCACTTCCTCCTCGCCTCTGCCTGTTTTCCTGCCTGCTTTGAAAGCACGGCTCCAGTGACTCCACATCAGACCTGCAAATTACTTTGTATTTTTTGCCTTTACACTTTTTGTTTACTTATTGTGTAGATGTGGATTTCCCCTCATTTTTCTCTTTGCATTCTCAGCACCCAGGGTGATTAATGAATGTTTGCTGATTTGTTAATTCATTGATGTAAAGATTGACCTTTTTTTTTTTTTTTAAGGAGAAGCTTGGAATTATTAAAAGCTTAGAATAATAATAGTTTGTTATTTGTTAATATGGTTGTATACAACTGATGTTGGTTGTTTTGATAAACTTTCAGTCTTTGTTAAAAAGGAATATCTAGTTGAGGCAGTAAAGGAAAATGAGAGTAATGTAAAAAAATAAGTCAATAAAAATAAAAATTTTTCTAAGGGGGAGGAAGCACTGTGTAAGTTGTGGCAATTTCTCCTTTTTAACAATAGACCCAGTTTATTGAATTGATACTAAGTGTCCCATGAAAAACTTTTGTGTGATAGTACGTTACTTTCCTACAAAGAATGTGTGGACCCATCCTTCCATTTAATGGCATTTTCCCTTGGTTCCTAGTTTTATTAATGGCAAGAATGTCAGTACTCGTATTCAGTTTTTCCAGATTTACATAATCATTGAACAGGAATCTTACATCTAGATTCTCAACAGCTAGGCCAGATGTGCGCAGCTTGGCAGTAGGTAGGGGCCACAGTTGAAATAGGCTAGACTTCTTTGGGCCCCCAGATAGGTTAGACTAGAGACAGACTGAAGATGGTTGATTGCCTCAGGTCACATGACAAACAGGAGAGGGTACACAATGGCAGCCCTACATTTTTTGCTGGCCTCCTGCAATCCTTTGGCAGGCTTTGGTAGGCTGCATGTTGTGCCGGCTAATGCTTATTAATTCAGAAATTCAGTTTTAGCACTCTTATTCCTTTTCTGTTACTGTGCTGTCACAGTTGAAATGGAAATAGGCCAGACAGAATAGAAGAGCTTTTTTGTATTTTTCTTTCTTGATTATGTTTCTGTGGTCAAATAATTCATCTACCTACTAAAGGTAAGCCTCTCTGTACTTAGCTAGGCTATCAGCCCTTGGAAGATTGATCTGGTTAGTTCCTGGTACACCATACCAGAAGTTTCTATAGCATTGTAGAGTGTGGCCTTTAAGAGCCTCCAGACTTTTTTTATGTCAGGACTTTATAGAACATGGCCAGAGGCAACACAACAGTTGAAGTACCATGGACACACTCATAGTTTGCTTTAGGAGCAAAGATTTAGAATTTGAAGGGAACTTGGTGATCATTTATTCCTTATTTTACAGATGAGGGAATTGTAAATTAGCTAAGATTACAAAGATGGCAGGCATCATTTGAACCAAGGTCCCCTGATTCCAAACTTATTGTTTCGTTTCCAGTTATTTTCTCAAAATGATCAACCTTGTTTTTTAAGAAACACTGTTACAAAGTGTATGCATTGAAGTGAGTTATCAGTTGGAATCATTTTTTTTGTACAGATTTGCTTTACTGTTTTAAAAGGAGTAGTCTTTATGGTTTGTGTGTATGCTTTTCTATTTTGTTAAATCAAAATTTTTCAATTAAAAAACAACCAAGTGTGACATCTGTTCTGGCAGAGTCTGAAAATATGGTTTTTGAGGGTATTTTCTTGTATCCTAAGTTAAATCTCCAGACTCTGGAATTGTACTGAAAATACTTTCCAAAGGTTTCATTTCAGGTGTATTATGGTAAGCCAGTACATATAATCTTCATAGTATGGTACTTATCTTTATGTGACAGTGCTAGCAATTGCTTCATAATATTTAACAAGAGGAATGTTTTATTTAGGAGTGTACCCTTGTTTTTATTATAGGTGACTTTCAAAATGAAATCATTGGGGTATGGGTAGTATATTTTTTTCCCCCTCACAAACTCCTCCCCCCCTTCTTTAATTGTTTTTTGAGTAAGATTACCAGATTTTGAAGAGTAGAAAGAATCTTTTTGATAAGTTGTTAGAGGTCTTTTACACAGACTGCTGATATAATATAGATTAAATCTGAAGTTAACATTTTAAAACAACATCTTGAATTATCTTTTATCCTACATTTTAGTAAATCCTTTTATAACTGTTGCATGTATATATACTTTAAAAGAAAGTTTTATAAACATGTAGTTGTACCTGGATTCTTTTATGCCATTTGGTTTCCTAAAGCTCTTTTTAGGGCTTGATTTTTTAAAATACTTGGTCATGAAACATATATTCATCTTCTGGCACAAATTTTATGTGTCCTGAAGTTTACATTAAAAAGAGAGAAGGATCAGGTGTTTGTTGTTTAGCCACATGTTTATTTTTTGTCCCTCATGCTCAAAGAGGACCGTGACGTCAGGGAGGTGACGATGTGACATGCCAGTGAATTGAATTTGAGTGGTGGAGGGCTGTGCAGTCACCAGCCTTACTATCTCCTCTGGAGCCATTTGGGTCAGTAGCAAGACATAGATCCAGGTGACTGGAGATGGCTCTGGATACAGTGAAGACCTTGGCCGTTTTAAGCTAAGTTAATTTAACATGTCTCATTTTGACCGAGGCAGCATCCATTCATTGATTAGGGCTGGATAAAAAATGAGGCAGAGAATGACTGCTTTTACCTAATTAAAAAAAATCAATCTGAGAGGAGAAGACACTCAGGTTTCTGGCTGATGATGATAACCGCAGTTATATTAAATTTAATAAAATTATAACAGGTTAGGTTACCCTTAGCTAAAGTTTATGTAGGATTTTGTGCTCTTGGCTGACATCTAGTGGGACATTTAAAAACAGAAAATAGGTTTGGAAGGCAGCAAAATACATGATGAAATGGAAGTAACCTTAGAGACCCTCAAGTACCACCTCCTTATTTTGCAGATGGTGAAACTGAGGCTTAGAGCAATTAAGCAGAGTACTCAACTAGTAATGGCAGAACCAAGATGAGAATTTGGATCTTTAGGCTCTGAACCAGAGTTTTTTCACTTTTATATATCTGTTTAGGTGCCTTTGGCAGTCTGGTGAAACCTATATATCCCTTCTTGGTATAATATTATTTTAAAAATTCAAAATTTAAGCAGATGCTAAATTTTACTTAGAGGTTAATAAAAATCAGGATGTTTTTTTTTTCTTATCCATATTCACAGATTCCTTGAAACCTATGCACATATCCCTCAGGGGTACATGAACTCCAGGTTACTCTTAATTCCTGGCCTTTTTCACTATACCACATTCCATTTCTCCACAAATGCTTCTATTCCAGACAAATTGATATCTTCACTGTGCCCAGGCCAGCAAATTACACTACAAATTCATGTTATTTAATCTCAACTGAACCTTTGGTACTGTACAGCAAAATTTATTTTTTCATCATTGACTCTCTGTCTCTTTCCTTTCAGCAGTTATTAAAAACCTTCAATTCTCAAGCCCTTATTGTCTCCTGTAATTTAAATTTCCTTTAACAGATGTCTGTGCCTCCTACTTTACTGAGAAAATTAAAGCCTTTCAGCATGAGCTCCCTCCTCCCCCCTCAGACCTGCAAACCCATCTATGTCTTCACCTATCCTTTCCTTCTGTACTCCACGCATAGTGAGTGGTTCATCAGTGTTTATTGTATTATCTTAGTACAGGCCTGCAGCCCACACCGCTTACACTTACAGCCCTCCTTTGGTGCTGTGGGCCACAGGTTATGCAGGCCTGTATTAGTGTATAGAGGGGTTGATGCTTGCCGTTGCCTAAACTATTCACTTGACAGCCTGTGCCTTCACTCCCATGTCCTTTCTTGTCCTGGAGCTGGCCCTGTTGATTATTCTTTCTCTCTTGTACATCTTCAGTCTCCCCATCTATTGGTTCTTTTCCTGCTACTGCCTACAAACATGCTCAGGTCCTTCATAGCTTTAAAACAGCGGTTCTCAACCTGTGGGTCGCGACCCCTTTGGGGGTCGAACAACCCTTCACAAGGGGTTGCCTAAGAACATCAGAAAACACATAATTTTTGATGGTCTTAGGAACGGAGACACCATTCCTCTATCTGTCTCCAGGCGGGTCCACCTACATGCAGGTACGCTCACATACTTGGCATTAGGAAGATTGAGAACCACTGCTTTAAAAGAAACCGATTTGAAGGAGCTAACCTCTCAAGCTATTGTCTGTTGTTTCTCCCATTTCACTGCTAAACACCTGGAAAGCATCATCTGCACTCATTGTTTCTACTTCTTCATTGCCCATTCTTTGTTGTATTTATCCTATTTTTTTTTTTAACCTTACCACTCCACTGAAACTCTTCTACGTTACTAACTTGGAAGTCACTGACTCCAGAATCATATCATCTTTTTTCAGTCTTCATCTTTTTTGACCTCTCTGTAACTTTTGATATTAGTAACCATTCCCTTTACCTTGACAAACTCGTTTCCCTTGGCTTCTGCAATACTTGTCACTTATTTCCTGTCAGTTGAATGTTTCTCATGTTCCATTACTGTATCTTGAGCCCCAAAGCTCTGTTATGGACCATTTTCATTTCTTTCTCTTCACTTCCCCTTAGTGCTCCCTGTCATCTGCTATTGGTTCAAATGTCATCTCTGTGTAGATGACTTCCAGATTGATACAGTAACAGTCTTTCTCTTGAACTCTAGTAATACATTGTGAATTAACCATAATGTTTGGTATGGATCTCAGAATCTGAATTAGAAGGGATCACAAAGACCATGTAATTCATTTAGTCCACACGTGAACAAGAGTTATTTCCAGAGCAAATCTAAAAAGTGGTCATCTAGTCTTTGCTAGATGGGTCTTCGCTTTGCTAGGTCTTCACTGCTGCGAAAATTACCACCTTGGGAAGCAGTCTGTTTGGTTAGCCCTCATTATTAGGAACTTGTCTGGGACTTATCTCCATTACTTCTGATTTTGCCATCTGGGACCCACCAGAACAAGTCTAATTCCCTTTCCACACAACATCTTGTAAAATACTTGGAGACATTTCTTTTATCCTGTTTCCCTAAAGTATCGCTCCTCAGGCTAAATGCCCTTGGTTTACTTTAGCTTATCCTTAAATGTCATGAATTCAGACTTGTGAAATATCATGGTCACCCTCCTTTGGACATACTCCATCTGTAAGCTCCTTAAGGACAGAATTCTTTGGACTTTGTATTACCAAACACTTAACACTGGTAACACTGGCACATAGACATTTAATAAATGTTTGTAAATAAGTCCAGCCTGGTCATGGTATACACTATTTTAAATTTTTTGCTTTTTCCTCTTTGGTACAATGTTCATTAAGAATACTGGTTTAATTTCAGGGTTTTTTTTTTCCTCCTCTGTCTTGACTTCTTGGCTTATAGGAATCAAGACTATATTTGTATCATAAAAGGAATTTGGTGGGGTCCTTTCTTTTCCTATTTTTGCAAACAGTTTGTGTAATATTAGGATCAGTTGTTCTCTGAAAATTTGATGTATTCATTTATAAATCCATCTTGTCCCAGGTTGTATTTTTCCCCCTTTGGGAATTCAGATATGGCTTGCTCAGTTTCTTCTTCTGAAATTGGATTATTTTATCCAAATTCTTTATGTCCTGCTCCTTTAGTTAGGACATTTAATATTTTTGTAAATACTTGTTTCATTTAAGTTGTCATTCTTTTTGGCATATAGTTAGTCAAAATAGTCTTAAGTGCTTGTTGAATGAATGGATGATGAATGCCTAATTAAAACTGAACACTTTGTATTAAATATGATTTGATTGGTTCAGAGTAAAGTAACATTATTCTGAACTCTTTTATTATCATCGTCATCATTTTTCTTCTCTGGACCACACTGAGAACTTCCTGGTTTTTGTTTATTGACTGTCTTTCCTTCTAAACTGGCCCCTCTTCCACAGTTCCTTGTTTCTGTTGAGGGGAACCACCACCTTCCCACTCACTAATTTGAACGAGATGAGGAGAGTTTGCTTTGTCTCCAAGAAACTTGGTGTTTTTTTGTTTTTCTTTTTTCACATCGCACTAATTAAACCTCACAGCTTTATTATTTGGTAAGATGAATTACAGGATTTCATATGTTCTCTAGCTCTTCTCCATAGATCTGACAGGTAAACTATTCCTTGCTCTCCTAGCTTGCTTATAGTATCAGTCTTTAAATTGTGTACTCAGTTTGACTTTATCTTGGTATAGGGTATAAGATGTTGATCTCTGCCTAGTTTCTGCCATACTGTTTTCCAGTTTTCCCAGGAGTTTTTGTAAATAGTGAGTTCTTATCCCAGAAGCTGGAATATTTGGATTTATCAAATAGTAGATCACTGTAGTCATTGACTGTTGTGTCTTATATATCTCACCTATCCACTGATCTTAGCCAGTATGAAGTAGTTTTGATGATTGCTGCTTTATGATACAATTTAAGATCTGGTAGAGTTAGGACACCTTCCCTTACATTTCTTTTCATTAATTCTCTTGATATTCTGGATCTTTTGTTCTTCTAGATGAATTTTGTTTTTTCTAGCTCTATAAAATAATTTTTGGTTGTTTGGTATGGCACTGAATAAGTAATTTAATTTAGATAGAATTGTCATTTTTATTATATTAGCTTGGCCTACCCATAAGTAGCTGATACTTTTCCAGTTATTTAGATCTGACTTTATTTGTATGAAAAGTCCAAATTCTGCATTTTCAACAACATAGCAGATGTTTCCTAAAAAAGAATATATGCATGCTTGTTAATCCAATTACATTGTAATATGCCTGTTTTATAAATGACCTTTTGTTAACTTTGAGTTTATGAACATAATTTCAGCCTAAAATCAGATGTTCTGAATTTGTTCCAATAGCCAACTACACCACCAAATCAAGGAAGACCAGATTCTCCTGTCTATGCTAATCTACAAGAATTGAAAATATCCCAGTCTGCACTCCCCCCTCTTCCTGGCAGTCCTGCTATTCAGATTAATGGAGAATGGGAAACTCATAAAGACAGCACAGGACGTTGTTACTACTATAACAGAGGAACACAGGAAAGAACATGGAAGCCACCTCGTTGGACTCGAGATGCCAACGTAAACAAAGGAGACTGCCAGAGCTCAGGAGACCAAGAGGTAGGATTGTTTTAAGCAGTCAGGCAGGGACAGTCATCAAAACTTTCTCTTTCATTATTTGAAGGAAAGGTAAATGAATGATTTCCTTTCTGTAGCTATCACGTTTTTGTGTAATAGGCGAGTAGTAAAGCATCCGTAACCACAAAAATACCAAATATTATTACCCCCTCATCATTTTGTTTGTGTTGGTTATTTTCTCATAATGTCTTGTCTGAAGACAATAGTTGACTTATTAGTGTGCTAAGTAGATAATTTAGTTGTTATTGTTTACAGAATTAGCTTCATTAACCTGGCTTATTTGTAGAGCTCAGTTACTGCCATCTTACAGCACAGCCAGCTCTGAATAGTTGGGTGAAATAGCCTGCCCAGTTTTGTAGGGTCATGGAAGAAGTGGAGGAAAGGCAATTATAAAACATAACCCAGTCAGTTAGATAGCAATATTACTTAAGATCAAAGCATCACTAAATAACGGAAGATTTAAGTTCCCTTGCGAGCAGAGTCTAGCTTTGCTTTTCTTTGCATCACCAATCTTATGTGCCTGTGTGCTTGGCACGTACTAAGCATTTAGTAAATATTACTGATTGTTAAGTTCTTAGGTTTGATGCTGGGAGGATCCTAGTGGTTAGTCTAGTGTAACCCCCTAATTTTGCAGAGAAGAAATTGAGGCCTGGACAAGTTAAGTGATGTTCAGACAGGTATTAAATTGCTGTGACAGAACAACTATTTTATCCCAGATATTCCAAATCTAGTGTTCTTTCCACTGTACCATGCTATTTTCCTGCCTTAAATTTTTTTCCCCTAGCTTTATATTAAAATTATTTTTTATTTTTGTCTTTTGTTTACTGTTAGATAGCTTATTACATGAGAGAAAACATTTACGTTATGCTTAATTAACAATAAATTTGTGGCTAGCAGATATTTTTTCAAATTATTGTTCGAAACTAGTTTTCTTATCCATGAACTGTAGAGTTGAATGACATGACCTTTAAGATTCTAGAGAAGTTGCTAAAGGAATAAGTTCTAAAATTTGATGCTTCTTCAATTAACTTGAAGATGTTAACTCTTGTCACCATTTTACTCTTTCAAATGCTCAGTTACTCATTTCAGTATTTTCCTCCATTCCGAATGAAAATATGCAGTATCCTCTCTGGGATTAAATATGTCCTTCTTTCTTCACTACTTGGTGAAGTAGTAGGTACTTGTATCGATGCAGATTGTAATGGATGATCTATGTGATTTGCTCTGGCCAAAAAAAAAAAATTCATCATGTCAGGCCAGTGTTTTGGTGGTGAGCCTCTTTGAAATTGTCTAGGCTGGTTCTCTGACGATAGATTTTGCATATCCATGTATGGAACCCTTTCCTGCTTCAGAAGATACTCTGTAGCTTATATGAAAATCCAAATAAGTTGGAAAGACAATTTGGGAAGGAGTTTTAACTTTTAAGTACATATAGTGACTCAAATTCCACATCACAAATATTAGCTAGTTTCTGTTTTAATGTTTATAAGAATGCTATATGAATTCAGCAAAGCATCATCCTTAAAAAGAGATAGCTTTGCCTATATAATAAATAGGGAAGCTAAATTGGTTGAAAAATCTTCTTCAAATAGGCGAGCATTTCTTTTCCAGTATTCTTTTATACCAATAATTTGCCCAACAAATAGTTTTTCAGTTTTTAGTATAAATGTCAGCCAACCCCATCTTTTTTGAATTGTTTTAATTAGTGATGTTCCAAATAATATTTGATTCTATTTGCTTAAAAAGTGACATAAAAAAAATATAAAAAAATAAAAGTGACATTATAAAATATGTGTTTAAATAAGTCATATTGTCATGTAAGAGATAGCCTTGAGTCTTTTGAGTATCTTGCCCTTAATCAGTCTCATTGGATGTGGTAGAATATATTTGTTAAGAATGTGGGGGAAAAGCCAGGGCGTATTCTAGGTAATATGTATATGTGATCAAGTTGTTTTTATTTTTTTAAATTTTTGACTGTGCTTGTTTTGCAAGGCAGGAGGAATGGGTTTCTTTGATAAGAGTGGGATATGTTATCTGATGATTTTATAGGTACAGGTTTATAAAACCTGAATGAAAGTGATTTTAAAAATATTTGTAAAAGCCTATGAAACAAGTAGAGTAGCTTTTTGGCTTAAGGTAATTTGACAGGTTTGATTTAAAGTGTTTGTATTGCTTTCTCAAACAGTAAAAGCTGCCATTCTTGTTTTCCCAATCATAATGTCACTGTAGAAAGGGCAGTCCTGATGCATGAGACAGCACTGGCTGTGGTTGTGCCATATATAGTGGCAAATATTATAGCCTAGTTACTGCCCAAAACATTTCCATCCATATGCTTTATCATGTTTTCGCCTTACATTTAAACAAATGAAATAAACTGAATTATTGTCTTTCTTTTGTGTTACCCAAGACTATAGGTGCAGTTAGCATGTAGAGATCATTACAATATAGATATGTGTGCACATGCACACACATAGACAATTTAAATTATATGTTCTGTGCTACTTCTGATCTTAATACACAGAAATAGGAAATTTTATCCTCAGGTAGTGTCATATTTATCAAAGGGATTAGTGCTTCTAGTGGCTTAATTATTATTTTTGCTTGCAAGATGATTAATTTCCTTTATTCTTTTTTTTTTTTTCTTGTTGGAGAAGATCTTTATGGATCCTTTTATATTTGGAATAAAATTTCCTTCTTAATAAAAAGTAGGAAAGAAACTTAATTTAGATTTTTAAGCTTTAAATACAGTTTGGGGAGCTGTTATTTAAGATCACACTGGAATCCTTCACAAAGGAAAGGGCTTTACAATTTTATATTCCCATTTTGTCAGTTTGTTGAATTTTATTGAACTTTTTTAAAGTGATATTTTTTTTTTGTGATAAACTTTCTGTGATAAACCTCAGATTCTCTGCTGCCTATTTTTAACCTAAATTTAATGGGACCTATTTTTTTTTCCTATTTTTCAACTTTTTGCTCTACTTTTCAGTTTTGTCAATGCTTTTTAGGTTGTAAGTTCTGAATTTTTACCCAACTAGCTTTAAATACATTGGTTATTTGAGTCTTCTTTGATATAGAGAAACTTACCAGTAAAAAAAATATTTCAAATATTAGTGCAGCCGATACCTTTGCTAAATGAACATTTAGTTTTGCATTTCATGAACTGAGTAAACTGAAAGTAAAATTAATTTTTAGGAAAGTAATTTGGTACGTGTAAATGAAGGTAATAAACTCTATTACTTTCATAAATATAGATATCTGGTAGAGCTATCTTTACACTAATGTTACATGACAATAATAACAGGTAAAATATATATAGTGTTTTAAGTTTTGTGCAGCACTTTACATGTTATCTTCTTTGATCCTCATAACAGTACTGTGAGGTAAATATTGTTATTTCCATTTTACAGATGAGAAAATAAAGCTGAGGGATGTTGAGTAACTTGCCCAAGGTCACGTGGCTAATAAGTGTTAGAGACAGGATTTGAACTTAAATCTTTCTTAGTCCAGATCCAACACTCTATCCACATGCTACCCAGCTGCCTAGTTATAGAGTAATTTTAAGTTTGTATTTTAAATAGACGTCTATCAAAATTTTTAATATATACAGAAACTGAAGATTCCATATTTTTATCCATTTTTACTTTTGCTTTACCTCTTTGGTGTATTCTTCTGACTGGGAATTCAATTAAAATTTCTGTAGATTCCTATATTCAATTCAGTTCCAAAGCATTATTAAGAATCTGATGTATGCTAGGCATTGGCTTTCTCTCTGGAATTAGGAGAGATATGCTTCATTCAAAACTTCCCTTCCTCCAGAATCAAAACGTAGGATGACTTGACCCTCAAATATTAAATCCCATGCTGGGCTAAAATGACTGAATATTTTTGAAACAGAGAAGCACAGTCCTGCCCTCAGTAATGATATTGAGGAAGGAGCTAGATGTCCCAGACATCTGAAGTCTTGAAAATACGTGTCACTAAGGCCTTCCTGCAACTCTCTATGTTGTCTCTTTTGTCTGTTGAATCCATGGTTCGTTTAGACACAACTCTTACCTTGCCTTTGTGAAATGTGTGATACTTTAAGAGAGAAGAGAGCAATAACATGATAGAAAGTACTGGGGATCTTTTTACTTCTTCCTGGCATTTCTAGTGGTTATGTGATGATTTCAAATCTGTTGGCTGAATTCTAGGGACCTTTTTAAATATTAGAATACTAAAATTTTTCATATATTACAAGTATTGGTTTATGGGAACCCAATAAAGAATGTTCTAACTAATTTCTAAACATCATTTTAAAACTCTCCCAAGAAGCAGGTTTTAATATTGTACTTGTCTTTTAAGTTAGTATCATTAATGGAAAATTAGTGAAAGAAAAAAGGAACATCAGTCTGAATTTTTCAAAAGGTTGTATGAGTATTCATAACTGTTTAATTTTTTGTTTTTTTGATTTTTAAAAAGTTTCGATGTGTTCAAGCTTCCCTCAAAGGGTACTTGAAATGCTTTTGTAACTGCATGTAACTCGTAAGAGTCTGTGTGCATAAAATTGAATTCACTAGCACTTAAACTCTTCATTTTTAAAAATATGCCTCACCAGGCAGAGCCAAGATGGCAGCATAGGAGCAGCAAGGTACTGTAGCTCCCACATAGCCACCTCAAATTCCCGTAAAATATGACTCTATAAACAAATTTTAGGGCTCTAAAATGCACACAAATGCACTTCCTGCTGAAGACAGCTTGGCTAGAAGGGACCATCTCAGTGCTGGGAGCTGAAACCAGCCTGAAACTGTGGTGTGGCCCCGGGGGGGGGGGGGGCAGATGAGCCAAGCTGCAGCTGGAGCTTCAGGAGACTGGATCAGTAGCAGTTGTGGCAGTTTCCAGAATTATCAAGCCATAAGAAACAAGGACTAAGTGAAAGGTCAGTGGATCTCTGGTAAAATTGGGGAGAAAAGCTGTCCGACCAAACTGCCTCCAGGGCAAGGAAGGGGCAGAAGCAGAGGCCCTGCAGCTGCCTCCACATAGCTGCTTCAGAGCTCCCGGCCTGCAGACTGCAGGGGGGCCAAGAGATTGTTTAGAGGCCAAGTGCTCTTCTGTTGAGCGGCCTGGATCTGGATCATGGTCTTGGGTAGTGGTCCTGGGATGCGTTTTCAGTGAGCCAAAGCTGGTGGGGGCTGCAAAAAAACGACAACTCCCTAATGGCTCCGGCAGCTGGGAAAACCCCAGCAATTTGGGACAGACCTTTCCCCTCTGGAAGCAGAGTTCCACAGAGCTAAAAAAATCATTGACTGGCCATCATGAGCAGGCAAAGAAAACAAAGTAAGAACAGCAACCAAATTATAGATTCCTTCTTTGGGGACAAGAAGGATCAAAGCATGGAATGGGAGGAAGACAACACAGTCAAAACTCCCCCACCAAAAGCTTCAAAGAAACATGAAGACTGCCTAAAGGCGCTAGATCAGCTTAAGGATTTTGAAAACCAAATGAGAGAAGTAGAGGAAAAATTGGGAAGAGAAATAACAATGATGCAAGAAAATCATGAAAAGAGAGTCAACAACCTGACTAAAGAAATTAACACCTAAAAAATAGATTAACTCAAATGGCAAAGGAGGCCCAAAAAGCCAATGAGGAGAAGAATGCCTTAAAAAGTTGAATTTGCCAGATAGAAAAAGAATCTCAAAAGCACTCTGAAGAGAATAATTCCTTCAGAATTAGAGTGGAGCAAATGGAAGCAAATGACTTTATGAGAAATCAAGATACTATCAAACAG
>CM053585.1:497514442-497535202 GCA_028646515.1 Pseudochirops corinnae
ATAATTGTAACTTATGAAACTTTTCTCAGTATGAGGATATGTCTATATAGGAGGGTTTATATATGCATACAAACACATATCTGAGTATGTGTATATATGAATACATAGAGGGCACAAGATCAATTGAATAGGAAGGGACAATACCCTAAAAAGGTGAAATCCTGAGGTGGGAGAGGATTAGATTGAGAGGAGACAGGGAGAGACAGAATGGGGTTAATCATCTCATAGAAGAGGCAAAGGATAATTGTTACAATGGAGGGGAAGAACAGGAAGGCAAAAGGGGAAGAGTCAACCTTATTCTCATTGAACTTGGCTTAGGGAAGGAACGACATAAACTCTGAACTGGCCACACAGGAGAGTAGGGGGCATGGGGATGAGAGGTGGGATGACAGAGGGGAGGGCAAGGTGGGGGAGGTTGATAGGAGTACACACCTCTGTAAAGGGACAGGATAGAGAATAGAACAGGGTGGGGGGGCAGGATAGGAAGGAGGGACATATAATCAGTCTTTCACAATGTGCCCACTGTGGAGAGGTTCTGCGTAATTACACATGTACAGCCTGTATTTAATTTCTTGTCCTTCCAATGGGGGTGGGTGACGAGGAAGGAAGGGAAAGAATCTAGAATTTAAAGTTCTATAATCAAATGTTAAAAATATGTATGTGTATATATAAATATACACATTATTATTATTATTATTATTATTATTATTATTATTATTATGTATATCCAACTAGGAATTAAGATACACAGGCACTGTGGTAGGGAGATCCATCCTGCCCTACTGGAAAGTCAGAGAGGTGAGGAGTAGGACATAGGAGAGAACAGATTGGGGGAGGGGTTATACAGTGGGATGACTGTTTTGAGGTGTTGGGTAGGGAAAGATGGGGAGGAAATTTGTAACTCAAATTCTCGTGGAAATGAATGATGTAAACAAGAAAATAAATAAATTAATAAATAAAAAAATATGCCTCACCGAACATTTTCTTACTAAAAAATGTATATTTGTGTTTAAAATTTTTTTTATTAATTAGTGGTTTTTGAAGATCTGTCAGTGTATCTCTTAAAAATACGACAGTTTCCCTATACCTACTTCCTTTTCAGATCTTCCAAGCCAGATTAAATTGATGTATTAAATTTTGAACTGCTGTATATTCGTATTGAAAGAAACAATCTTTATGTTTCTGACTATTTCTAGCTTCTTTCATCTGAAGAAAACTACCACAGTTCTTGTTATAGCCAGTCAGGCAGTCAGTGTGGTTCTCCTCCAAGGGGCTGGTCAGAAGAGTTGGATGAACGTGGGCACACCTTATATACCAGTGACTATACTAATGAAAAGGTACTTTTTTTCATCACTTAATCTAAGTTGGTGGGATCTGTATAAAATAACCCTATAGTAAATACTATATTGTTGATATTATAAAATTTGCCAAAAATATTCATGACATTAATTCTACATTTGTGTTGTTAATGGCTGTTATAACTCAGTACAATTAAATACAAATTCATGGTTTTAAGTTATGGTCAGTATTGTTATTACTTTATTAACAGCATCTGTTTAAGAAGATGTACTGCACATTTTAAAAAATGGCCTCCTTTTTAGCACTTTTATCAAAATAATCTGTTCTTTGTCTTTGTTTTTTTTCCTGATCTTTCTTTTAGTTTCATACTTTTTATGTGGTGCTTTGTAAGACAGTCTTGTACATTGCTATACCTCCAGTTCATTTTCTGTTATATCTAGATATTTGTCATATATTTAATTTGAGTCATTGATTTTTTTATATGCCAGTATAATAAATGTAGAAAGAGGATGTATCATAGCCAATACATATTTTTTAAAAATTAGATCATATTTCAAACTTATTCTAGTTTGGATTTGGAAAGAGAAATTTGCTCAAAAGTCTCAGACATTTAGTATCATCTATGGGTGATTGGTAGTTTTAGTTGATAGAGTTTTTAATTAGTGATCACTCTTAAATGTTTTAAATGGTAATACTCACTTTCTTTTTCCTTTAACCTCTCTGTATTGTTTAAAATGGCTACAGGTGTGCTACCTTTGTGATTTTTTTTTTTTTTTTTTTTTTAACAGTAGTTCCCCTGACTGATATGCATAAGATAAGGCAGCCCCTTAGGGTAAAGGTCAAGTAGAATTGTATTAAGTGAATAATTATGCCAAGTTATTATACCCTAAAATTAAAAAGAAGGGAAAAACACATTTAACCTTTGGTATGACTTTAGTATGGGAACTAAGTTAAATTTTTACCATCCATGTTCCTTATATTCCATTTGTTAAATAATGGGGAAAAATTAGGAAAGAAAAGGATTCAGAGTCATAGATTACACCTCTTAAACCTAAAAATATCCTCTCTTCCCCTTATTTTTTGTTTTTTTGTAGTGGTTGAAGCATGTTGATGATCAAGGCAGACAATATTACTATAGTGCAGATGGATCTCGATCAGAATGGGAATTACCAAAGGTAAAAAAAGTTCATAACCAATTTTCCTTTTAAAGTATTTGAAAAACTTATTCTCTATGTGTTGTTTTAAGAGACTAATTGAAAATGATTTTTTCAAAATTAAAAATTAGCTGAAAATGCAGTATATTTAATTTCTTCTAAATAGGTGCCACCAAACATATATCTAGTTCCCTTTTGTACCTAATATAAACTGTCTTTTGGAGGCTATATTTGTATTGCTATTTGTTTAGCCATCATTTGTTAAATTCTTTTTAAAACTGTTTTTATTGATGTCTGGTTTTTTTACTATTATCTTAGTTTTTTTGAATATTCCTCCACCTATATTTAATTATAGAACCAAACCTGATTTTATTATAATTGGAATATTTCTGCATTTTGTCTTTCCAAATTAAAATTACATCTCTAAATGCCCAGGGTTTTTGTCTGTTTGTTAGTTGGCTTTGGTGGTGTTGAATTGAGAGGTACCAGTGACAAAAATATTTTATTGTAAAACTGTTTAGTAGGGCAACTAAATGATACAGTGGCTAGAATGCTGTTCCTGGAGTCAGAAGAGCTGAGTCAAATTTAGCTTCAGATACTTAATACCTGAGAGACCCTGGACAAGTCTGACTTGCCTGCCTTAGTTTCCTCATAAAGTCAGGATAATAATAGCTCCTACCTCCTAAGGTTGTCATGAGGATCAAATGAGATAATATTTATAAAGTGCTTTGTAAATCTTTAAGTACTCTACATACTAGATATTATTATCATTAAATGTAAAAAAAAATAATAATTTTCATTTGGTATGATGTTATGAGAAGTTAAAAATATTAGTATAATTAAATTATAGTTAGCCACATGAGTTCTTTAACTGTGTGGTTTTCTTTTGACATAGAGAATTTGTTCTGTACTTAAATTAAACCCCTTGCATAGAACCAGTACTAATCTCTGCTCATTATCTAAATACCTAGAGCCTTCTCTGTATTTATATTACAGTGCTAACAGTTCTGTCAAAGTAAGGGGTTCAATAAAAAGTTCAACAAACCTGTCAAGCTTGGAATTTGTTGCTGTTGCTAAATACCTTTTTTTTTAAACAAATTATTTTTTTTAAAACTTTTTTGGAGAACATACATTGTATTCCATACTGTGCATCTGTGGAAATGTGTCCTTTTCTGTGATCTTGCTTAGGGAATAATAGTAGTATTCTTCCCACGGGAAGGTATTGTGAGGTTTTTTTTGTATTGTTTTGTTTTTGCGGCTTACCAGCCTTAGGATAGAGAAGCCTAACTCATCTGCTTTATTTGGAGTTGGATTGGCCCACTGCCCAGGTTGGTAAATGGGAGGTTGGAGCTGGAAGTCAGGCATTAGTCTTTCATGCTTTCATGGCGGTGTCAAGCACTGCCATTACCCATTAGACGAACTCCTGTTTGCTACTTCAGAGAAACAAACCATCATGTGTTTGGGCTCGAAGACAGAAAGAAAAAAGAACACAAGGCTATTGAATATGTTTTTGTGTGTATGTTTTTCAAAGCTAATTTATAAAATAAGAGCCTGCCATAGGATTTTAGATCTGTAAGGATCCTTAGAGATCCTCTAATGTAGCCTCATCCTTTTGCAGCTGTTAAGTAATTTAACTCTAATTTGTGATTGTCTAATAAAATGACCATCTTGGATCACCACACATGTATCATCATCTGGTTTTTATTATGTCAAAGCACTATTTCTGTTTCTCTTATTTATCATGGATACTTTCTTTTCTTTAGTATAATGCTTCACAGCAGCCAAGAGAAATAATTAAAAGTAGGAGCCTGGACAGGAGGCTACAGGATCCGATAGTGTTAACAAAATGGAGGCACAGCACAATCGTGTTAGACACCAACGACAAGGTAGGAATATTTGAAGGAACTGGTGAGAACTTTGGCAGGTTCTCTGTTCATAGGTATTAAAAATGGATTGTATTTATATGATGTAGTGTCTGTTTCATGAAAGTCATTTATTTACTTTGTAATATAGAGTGTTCCAAAAGTCTTAATGGAATTTTAAGCTATCAAAGATTAAAAATCCACTAAGACTTTTGGTATACTTTGTTCTTCTTGACCAACTTTTCATATTCATCTGTATGATGAGAAATATAACTAATTAATTGTCATTCATGTTTTAGTAGGTGATTACTTCTTCAGTATTTTTTTAAGAGCACGAATAGTTTACTTTGGAACAGATTTCTTAAATTTCTTTCATTATCATAGGATCAATTACTGGCTTATCTATGATTATTTTTTTGATGTACTATCATTGATGTGATTAAAACAAATAGCTGATGATTTCCTTTGCTGACATTGTTCATTCTTGTCTAGTTTTTAAAAAAATAATAACACTCATTTTTAATCTTCAAGTCAGTCATGAATCTTTTAAAACAATATATTTGGTTATTTCCATCCATGAAAAAGTTTGGACAACCGGAAGGAAAAAGAATCTAAAGTGGTGGGAAAAGCAGCAGCCCTAGGGCTAGTTCTTTTCATCTTTCTGAGATATGAGGCTTTCAATCTCTGGCATTAGATGGGGAGCGTGAAGAGTCATTGAACCAGATATTAGGATAGAAAAGTTGGAAAAGTTTTTCCCTTATTCTGAGTCAGTTTTTTTTTTATTCAGAAGGATTTTTATGAATTTTCAGACTATCACATGTGTACATATTCACATGTGAATACTGGAATATCTCAAAATCCACTGTCATTTTGGATGACTTACTGTTATACACTTATGCTTACCCATTAGTCTCCATTGTTTGCATTGGTAATAAGGAGTTGGCTATTTAATAGTTTTCCAAGTGACTGAAAAACTCATATTTCTTGTATTCATTCATTTTATATGTGTTCTATATGTACTTTTATGTCCGGCTGTCTTTCTCGTTAGAATGTAAGCTTCCTGAGGGCAAAGATGAGTTCACTTTTATTCTCAGTGCTTACCATGGTTCTGAGCATATTCTAAGTGCTTAATACTTGATGATTGATTGATTAAAATTTGTTGGGGTATAGTACTTGCTCAATAACATAATTTTATTTATAATATAGCTCAGTTATGCAGACTAATGAAAAAGCATAGAAATTTCTGTTATGTCTTTACTTGATTTGGATAATATGCTGTTAAATTGAGAGTATATATCTAAAAATTGTGAAATTTTGGGCTTTTTGATTTTGCAGATTTATTTAGTATCAGGTTAGTGTAATTTCGATTTGTGAAGTCATTGACAATTTTAGCCTCTAGGGTGTCTCCAAAATCAATGTGTTTTTATCAGACAATTCTACTTAATTTTGAGGAACCAGTTAGAACTTTTTAACATTCTGTGCAAGAGCCTCATGGCATCTGAGCACCACATAGTTGAAAGACAAAATGATCTTTTTAACCTTATAGTATAGAATTTATAGTTAAGTATCTCTACACTCAAGTTTTCTCTTAATTAGAAAAAAGTATGCATATTTATACAAGACCTCAGAGGCCTTAAACAAAAAAATGTGTTTTATAAATTCTTTTGATCTCTTGCTTTTGTCTTAGTCCATATCTGTGTGTGTTAGCCTGCTCCTTAGAGCAATTGCAAATAATTCTTTATATTTTGTTTTTTACCTGTTTTGAATACAGAGCTTGAAAAAGAGTATTTTAAATGTAGGAGTACCAAAAACATGACAAGAAACTTGTCTTTCAGAGTTATACTAAATTCAGAGCTTATTTGTTGATAGTAGCAGAGTTGGGTTTTTTTTTCCTTTGTAAAAAAGTACTTTATGCAGGATTGCTCAGTTTTTTGCTTAAACATAATTTGCTTATTGCATATGTTACTTAGCAAATGGGCACCTACTGACTTTCAGGCTTTGTATATAAGGCTTTAGGGGGTTGTGTGCAAACACAGAGAAATAGCTTTAAATAATATGGCTAACGAATTTTTACTAAAGTTGAGTCAAAATATTGTAATGCTGGATACTTGTACTAACTATAAGAAAAGCAAATGTTTATTTCCTAATCTGGTTGACGGATGATGTTTGCATTCTTTTACTCAGAATTACCCCATCTATAAGAGGTTTTATTTTCAGCTTTCTTCTAATATTTTTAAATTATTGTCTGTACGCTAATATTTGATTTTAACAGTTACTTTTTCAGAAATATAATTCTGTTTCAAGCATTGGGTGCTGGGTTTTGAATCTTCAATACCCTTTACATCTCTTTCTTATGTGGCCTCCCTTTCCATTTTTCCAGTGGTAGCCAACAAGAAAACTGAAGGGAGATCTAAAGCTATCAAATGGTGTTAACTCTTAGATAAAATATAAACTTTTCTATTTAGCTTTTAAAGCCCTTTATAGCCTGGGCCCTACTTAACTTTCTAGTGTCAGTGGACAAAGTTCTCCTGTCTTGAGCTCTGTGATGTAGCCCTCACTTGGGACATTCCATCTTCCTTTGCTTTAGAAATGCCTCC
The DNA here is from genome assembly GCA_028646515.1 of Pseudochirops corinnae. Taxonomy (NCBI): domain Eukaryota; kingdom Metazoa; phylum Chordata; class Mammalia; order Diprotodontia; family Pseudocheiridae; genus Pseudochirops; species Pseudochirops corinnae. Next base: position 497,521,355 of record CM053585.1, read on the forward strand.
CCTCACATTATTCTTCTTGCTGTCAAATGCTACTTAGTCTCCCCATCTCCTGTATAAAGCCTTCTATGATCCACCCAACTGCTAGTGCCTTCCCTCCAAAGCTACCTTTTATTTAGCTACGTTACATGTTTGCCTTTATTAACTTTTATGATGTGTAACTTTTATATGTACTGTTGTCTTCCCCATTACAATGTAAGGACACCGAAAACAAGAGTTGTTTCATTTCTTTGTACTTTGTACTGCATCTAGCACAGTGCCTAGAACATAGTGTTTAATAAATACTTATTGATTACAAATTATTCCATTTTATTCAAACTTTCTTCTTTCCTCTCTTCCCTCTCCAGGTAGAAATGAAGGTTAGCTTTAAATCACTTTGAAGATCTCTTCCTGCAAAACTTTTCCATGCCATAGTTATATAATCCTATGGACTCAGAACTCTGGGCTCTTCCCATGCAAATAAATATATTCATTTGTCCAAATAACATTTTGATTGAAGAAATACCTCAAAAATCCAGTTTAATAGACTGCATCACCTCCAGTTCAAAGAACACTGTAACAATAATTTTGTTATACAATCAGAAGATCATAGGGTTATAGACTTGTAGCTGGAGGTTATCAAGTTTCTTCCTCCCCCGCTCAGATTTTTCTTCACTCTAATCAGGCACTTTTTCTGTTACACAGTGCTTTAGGCTTTGATAGTTTATCAACATAGGAAAATATAGGAATACTTGAATGATATAGGTGCATAGATGAATGTTAAAACAATCACAGTGAATCCTGTGAAAGTACTCAATTCTTATTATTGTTAAAAAATTTTGATCTGTGTTTACCAAAACTTATGCCAGCACACTTTTAACCTATTAACTATTAAGGCAGTGGAAAAAAGCAGACAGGAATGTCAGTGACAGACTAGAATCTAGAATTCAGAAGTTATTGATCCCCCTTTTATCTTATTCTCTGTGAAATAGTCTTCCTGAGGATTTATAGTTTAAGGGATTGGAAAGCTCTTTTTAGTATTGCTCAGGCAAAATAACCACAAAGACAACCTCCATGTTTCTCCCCAAGCTCGTAGATGATGCGCCTCTTCTTTTGTATGTAGTATTTTGTTTTGGTGTTAAATGAGAAGTTTATTCCTTATGATTCTCCTCATTTTCTAGATTTACAGTCATTGAAAATTGTGTAATTGCCAATTACTTTCCATGACATTAATGTTGTGATTTAAATTTTAATATACGTTTGATAGTTCTGGTTGTCCACATTTACCAGGTCTAGGTCAGGTCAGTGTTGTGAACATTATTTATTATTGGATATAACTTGCCCATGTGTCCTGATATTATTACCTGTTTTAAGTATGTTTGTGACAGATATGTGGTGTGTTACAGTTCTCATGCAATGACAACATTAATTGGAGAGGTAAACTTCAAATTCTAGGAACTGAGTTGAACCCTAACCCCAACCATTTCTTTATGTGTGATGGTGGCTAAGTCCTTCGGCCTTTCTGGGCTTCAGATTGCTTACCGGTGAGAGGAGGGGGCTGAACCATATGACTTCTAAGGTCCCTTTCAGCTTCTGCATCTCTCTACAGTCTTCTGGTTGTCTCATATTCATGATTCTGGCCTGAAAGAGTCATGTAAACATTTTTGTAAAATCTGTAGTTTAATACATTTGCTTCATCATCCTTTTAAGGTTTTTATTATAGACAGGAAATTTTTAAAATGGAGAAGGAAAGTGATCCTTCACTTTCCTTCTTTTATTCCCTCAGTCTGATTAGTAGAGGAAGAAATAAAATTATACAGCAGAATAACTCTTTGCGTTGCTTATTTTTATTTTGTAGGAATCTCCACCTTCCACAAAGCCCTGCTTTCCAGAAAATGAGTCTTCTCCCTCTTCACCAAAGCACCAAGCCACAGTTAGTATACAAATAGCCATGAGAAGTACATTATAGTTAACTGATTTTAATCATAAAATAGCTAACTATTTTCTTTAAAGTACAGTGATTAGAGTGTATTTGGACCTTATGTCATGAACTCCATTGATGTGTTTAATAACACTTCTATTAATTCTAAATATATTAAAGAACTAAGAAATTCCTTTAGAAAATTCTTATGTTTGTGCAGAATATGGGAGCTACATAATTTAATTTACTAATTAACTTTTTTGCTGTGCCACATTCTTATTAATTTTCATTTTTTTTCACAGTTATAAAAAGTTGTAGAGAATACTCTTAAAAATAAAATGACTCTTTCCTGCCCCTTAATTCTATTGTTTAGAGGTGAGAAACATTTCCTCTGTATCTGGTATGCATTAGTGACAAACAAGTGATGTGAAAATATGACAAAGTGATATTGCAGCCTCCATGGTGTCCCCAGCTCAAGCTTTAACAGGCCAATTTTCAGTTCAGTTTTAAACTACTTGGAGCTTAAAACTGCCCTGCTTCTTTTGAGATATACAATGTAAAGCTCCATCATTTTAGATTAAAGTGAATATAGCTTTTACCTAAATATTAGTCCAGCCAGAATGTTTAGAAATTTTGGATATGAAGTATTATGATGCACAGTTACAATGCAGCTAAATTTTTAAGTGTTGATAAGATAGTTCTAAAAAATTGTTTATTATAATAAAATAATTAAAATGCAAAGTAATACATAGGTGCATATGCATGTTGAAAATAAAGTGCTTTGATCATTATCAACTGAAGGAATCAGGAAAGGCTTCATGGAGGACATGGCATTTCATGAGTTGGACTTGAAAAAGGAAGGATAGTAATTAAGCAAGAGGATCATAGGATGAAAGGCCTGGAAATGATTGTAAAGAACATTTAGGTATCCTCTTGAAAAAACTCGGGGCCATCGATGGGCTGTTACTTGACCAAGGTCATGTGGCTATTGAATATCAGGGGTAAGGGGAGAAGCAGACCTTGCAGGCAGATAGAACAGTATAAGGAAAGGAGTAGAAGTAAAAAATTGTGGCAAATGGTTTTGGGAATGAGAGTAACTCATCTTGGCTAGAACTTAGTGCGTGAAGAGGAGCAGCATGCAATAAGGCATACATGGAGTGGTCTTGGCTGTCAGGCAGAGGTGTTGGATTTCTACACCAGAGGCCGTAAGGAGCCCCCGAAGGTTTTTGAGCTGTGATGTGACCAGGTAGCTGTTTGCATAGGGAAGGTTAGCCTGGGAAGAACATGAAGGATTTAGTGGAGGAAGGAGTATGACTGTGAAGAAGACCCAGTATGAGGTGCTTATTTCAGCATTTCATGTTGGTGTTAATGCATGACCTTAGAGGTGGTGGCTGTAGGAATTCTGAGGAAAGAAGACTTAAGAGACATTGCAGGAGTAGGACAGATAAGGTTTGGTAGCCAGTTGAACATAAGAGGGAAGAGAGAAGAAAGTCTCAAAGTTAACACGAAATTTTCTGATGATGGCAACTAGATGAATGGTAGTGGTGGTGCCACAGACAGTGAAACCAGAAGGAAGAGCAAATCTGTAGAGAAGGCTCAGCTTGGTCTGGGACGTGCTGGACCTGATATGGCTGCTTGGAAACTCGGGGACCTGAGCATTTGCATGGAGCTTAGAGTTGAAGATTCAGGTATTAATGAGATTGCCAAGTTATAGAGCTTAGAGAGAAGAGAGCAAAGGTCCAAGGGCAGAGACAGTGGCATGAAGGTATTGGGAAAGAGATAGTGAAAGTGCAACTACGTGTCGTATTTCTGAAGTGAAGGAGGGAGACGGTTTATAGGAGAGCATGGCCAGTAGCGTTGTCCAACTCTCCGGAGGGCTGAAAGTGAAGAAGGACTGAAATGACAGAAGGTTTTGGGCAAGTTAGTTCTTTGGCGACCTTTTAAGAGAGGGCGTTTTCAACTTAGATGTCGTTCAGAGACTCAGTGTTGGAAGAGGGCCCAATTAGCGGTGTGCCCATCGCTCACCTCTCGGTGTTTGTGACTGTGGCTGTAGGGCAAAGGCATTGGATTAGGTAACCCCTACACTCCCTTCAGAGGCCAGCTAGTTCAGTCCTTGCCTGGACAGAAATCGCCCTTCACGACACAGCTAAGAAAGTGGACGTCAGTGCAGAAGAGCCCATGTCCTCGTTTCACTTTTGGGTAGTTCTGAGCATTACGGAGCTTTTCCTTACAACAAGCCTGAGTCTGCTTTTTTGAAACTTCTGCTTTTTGATCTTAGTTCTCCTTCTCTCAGCTAAGTAGAACAAGTTAAATCTCTGTTTCACATGGCAACCTTTCAGCTACTTAACAAAGTCTATTTTAGTAAGTACTTACTTACCACTGTGAACTAAGAAACATCCTTAAACATGAGAACATGAACAAATGAAAAAACATTTAGTAAGCACTTAGCCAAGTGCTGGGAATACAGATGGGAAAGTTCAGGCATAAATCATATCTCACAGAAACTGTTTCAGTGGTCCTCTAACTGGTATCCCTGTCTCAGTTTTCTCTCTCACTTCAGTCTGTCCTCTATATAGTGGCCAAAATGGTTTTTCTTTTTGGGGGGTGAGGGAGATAATAAAATATCTTTTATTTATTGTGAGGAGTATAGGCCACTGGTTTTAAAAGAACTGCTGAAGGACGAATTTTAAAGTCACATGCATTGACTTGTAAAGGCACTGTCACTCCAGGTGGTGTGTGAGCAGATGTTCCCGTGTGAGCAGACCTGCCATCCCCTCTCAGGGATGCTGTAGCAGTGATGGGAGGATCTCTTTGCTCAACAGCACATCTTTAATTTTTGACCGTGTTTTGAGAATGCCTCATTTGGGAAAATTTGGTTTTTCTTAAGCTCAGATCTAACCATCTCACCTTACTCGGTATACCCATGTGGTTCCCTATTGCTTCTAGTTGGCATTCACAAAGCCTTCACAAACTGGTTCAGCCTATCTTTCCAGCCTCATTATATTTCACTCCTCCTTTAGTGTGTCCAAATGCGTCATCGTCTTCTTCCCCACTCCGTCTTCCTGCCTTTGTGTGGCACCCCTACACACCAGGCTTGGTATCTGCTCCCCCCTTCCCTCTGTCTCAGAATCTCCTTAGCACCTTGAAGACTCAGCTCAAGCACTGCATTCTGCCTGCAGACTTTCTGCACTTTCCCCCCTTTTCTCCTCTCTCAGCTACTGTAGCTCTACCTTTGGATACTACCTTCTGTTTATTCCGTATATGTTCCGTATGTCCTTCTATCAAGTCTTGAGGGAAGTCAGGAGGTGGAAGTAAGGAAGGAAATAATTCCAGGTACGGAGAACAACCAGTAAAAAGGCACAGAGTGGACACATAGAGCATCATGTTCTAGGAGTAGAAACAAGATCATTGTCAGATTCTAGAGTGTGTGGAGGAAAGTAGCATGTGAGAAGACCAGAACGCAGGATGTGGCCGGCTCGTAGAGGGCCAGACAAAAGGCTCATGTGGGGCCCTCAGGGCCATAGGAGCCAGTGGACCTGGAGTAGGGAGCTAAGCTGTAGGAGGGTACTTGGGCAGCCGAGTTTGGGGGGGATTGGAGAGTGGAGAAAGGAGACCAACCAGCCGGTCAGGAGGGCCAGCCCCAGGCCGGAGGGAGAGATGGAGGGGTGGGAATCTGTGGGGTGAGGATGGATAGGGAGTTGAAGGGCACACGAGGCACCTGGGAGGATAGTGCTGCCCTTGAGAGTAAAGAGGAAGTTGAGAATAGGAGGGAGTTTAGGGAAGAAAGTGGTGAGTTGTGTTTTAGACATACTGACATCCAGTCTTAGGTGTCTGAGACAGTTGATCATGTGACACTGGCGCTTAGGAGAGAGGTTAGGGCTCTATAGCTAGATATAGCAATCATGCATAGACAGTGTAGCTCTGTGAGAGCTGAGAGGCCATAAGCAGCTGACATCTGAACTATAGTGGGGCTGCCAGCCTCAAAGCTCCGAGCCCCCACTCTGCACCAAAGTGATCTTCCTAAAGCACACGTTTGACCCTGTCGCCCTCTTCTTCATATTCCAGGTCCCTCCTTTTGCCTCCAGGAGCAAGTTCAGAGTCGTCTGCTTGGTGGTCCAAGTCCTTCATAACCCACCCCCTGCCTACCTTTCTACACTTATGTCTCACACCCTGCTTGGTCCAGTGACACCAGCCTCCTGCCTGTTTCACAAACGCAATATGTGAACTCTGAATTGCAGGCATTTTCTCTGTCTGTCCCCAGTGCCTAGAATGCTCCCCCTTGTCATTTCTACCTGCTGGCTTCCTTCAAGTCCCAGCAAAAACCCCATCTTCTACAGAAAGGCTTTCCATCATAACTATATCCTCTTTATTGTGTATAAAACATGTTTGTATGTGTGTGGTTGCTTGTTTCCCCCATTAGATTGTGAACTCTTGGAGGTTAAGGGACTCTGTTGCCTTTTTTGGTGTCTCTCACAGTTAGCACAGTGTCTAAAACAGTAGGCACTTAAGAGACGTTGATTGATTAATGGAGAACTGGTGGGACATCCTAAAGTCTTATGATTTAATATGACATCTTCATTTCATGAAGCAGTTTGATTGTGGTTCTTTGTCATGTGTATTGATGTTTCTGTTACACCAAAATCTAAATTCTGAGTGTATTTTACAAGGATAAGGGAGAGAGCTGTATCTTAAATTCTTCAAACCAGAGATGAAGTGTTGCTTTTAAACCATGCGTGTAAGATATAAGTGGAAAGTGCCCTGAATTTGGAGTCAGAGGATGAGAATTTAAATTCTGAGTCTGTTCCTCCCTGCCTGTCTGACCCAAAGATCAGTCACCTAACCACTCTGGGCCTTTGTGTCCTCACATATATAGAATGAGGGGAAGGCCAAAGGTCTTCTCTGCTTCTAAAGCTATGATCTTATGAGCTCGTTGTTGTCCAGATATGTGAATTTATTTAGGGGTTGTTTTTGATGCCAGCTTTATCAGCTTTTGTTTAATCTTTCTCATTATAAAATGTTAATTTAAAAATGTCACAGAATCATTAAATTGAAAGGAAAACTAACTGTAGTTATAGGTGTCTGATTTAATTGGGCTTTTGATGCTGTGCCTAATACTGCCTCTGACACAGACTGCCTGTTACCTCGAGCAAGGTGCTTGACCTCTCAGTGCCCAAGATAACCCCCTTTAAACTGCAGAACAATTGCTGATCTCTTCGGATAAAAACAGTTCCCTGTTTCCAGTTGCCTGGAGCTCCTCCATAGGCCTGGACCCTCCCTTCTCCCCCTAAAAAAAAACCAGCCAGCCTTTTTGCACATATGTACTAATTTTTACAGTATTAGATAGTTTTGATTGCTGGTTAATGAGTGTAGAAACGAATGTCTGTAATCAATCTTCCTCTGTTCTCTAGGGCCAAGAAAAATACGGATTGTTAAATGTAACAAAAATTACTGAAAATGGGAAAAAAGTAAGGTAAGTACACTAAACCTTTGGTGTTTTTATGTTCTTAATATAAAATGTAAGCATTTCTTTAAAGCATACATTTTCTATTATATAAATAAACTTAAATACATTTTACTCTGGTATGAAATTAATGAAAAAAATTTCCTCTTGCTGTTTTTATTGTGCATATCAAATCAAAGCTCAAGATGAAGTTCTGTGTAATCATATAGCTTTAGCTTGATAGTTGAAGCTGCTGATTCTAGAGCAGCGGTTCTCAACCTGTGGGTTGACCTTTGGGAGTCAAATGACCCTTTCACAGGGGTCGCCTAAGACCATCAGAAAACATATTTCTGATGGTCTTAGGAGCTGAGACACTGCTCCTCTGTCCGTCTCCAGGCGGGTCTGCCCACATGCAGATACGCCCACGGCATTAGGAAGGTTGAGAACCACTGTTCTAGAGGATACTGAGGCAGCACCTGTTGAAAATCATCCATGTAATGGTTAATGTAGCCAAGATTCTCCCAAAAATGTCAGAATTAGGTCTTATAATAATAGGCTATGTTTAAAATGTTTTTAAGCTGGAAGGACTGATTCACTTAGGAATCCAGCAAGTTTTCTTGTCTTCCCGGTATGCCTTGCACACTAAAATTATCTGCAACTTTTGATTTAGACTGTCATCTCATGTTCATCAGTGTAGGACCTACTCCTGTGTTTCCAGGAAGGAAGAAATTGAGCATTTTATTAAGTGCTTATTATGTGCCAGGCATTGTGCTGAGCCTAGTAGATAATAGATACTAGAAGTAAGAAGGACAGTCCCTGACCTCAAGGAGCTTACATTCTAAAAAGGGAAGCTAACACACAAAAGGATGAAGGTGCTCTGGACATAGTTTTGAAGATTAGAGTCTTTCCTGTTTCAAGGAGTCATTATTTTATGATCTAAATTCTGATTTCAAAGGTGATTATCAAAGTAAAAGTGAGGCTGTCTCCTTTGTCATTTCTGAGGTACATCAAAAATGGGGAACCCAGGGGAAATTTTACTGAGGGGAAAAAAACCCAGAACCTGTTACAAGTAAATTACTCCAAGACTTTTTTTAAAGGATATAAACATTGAGTTTAAAACTGTTTTATTGACATGTTTTATCTAAACATTACAATTATTTCTGGGTGGAAAAGACTGCCTTCCTTTCCCCTGATTTCCCCTAATTGAACCTTCTTTGTAACAGAAAATACAGTGATGGCATGTGACCAAGTATGCAACATTCTGCCCTAGTAATCCCCTGCCTCTGCTAGAGGGAGGTTTGTTTTATTATCTCTTCTCCAGGCTCTTTGTTAGGTTTTCAGTGACTCAGAATTTGGCTTCCTCTCTAGTGATCTTTTCGTTTACATTGTTGTGGTCATTTTGTGCATTTGCTTATTTTACTTTACTGAAGTATGAATATATCTTCCTGAGCCTCTCTGAATTACTCATATTCCTCATTTCTTTGTGCACGATAATACTGCATTACATTTGTATGTCGTGGCTTTTTTTAAAAGCCATTCTCTAATCTGTAGGCAGCTAGGTGGCATAGTGGAGAAAGCCTCCAGGAAGACTTATCTTCCAGACAGTTACTGACTGTGACCCTGGGCAAGTCACTGAACGCTTTTTGCCTCAGTCTCCTCTTTTGTAAAATGACCTGAAGAAGGAAATGGCAAACTACTCTAGTGTCTCTGCTAAAAAACAAACAAAAAAACCCCACGCGGACTCAGAAAGAATTGGACATGACTGAAAACAATTCAACAACCACAAAATCTATAGGTGCCTGCTTTGTTTTCAGTTATTCGCTACCATGAAGAATACTGTTATGAATAATTTTTTAGATATTGGCTCTTTGACTTATATATTGGATCTATGCCTAGTGGTGAAATCGTTGGGTCAGAAGGTTTGGACAGTTTAGTTACTTTTTTCTTGCATAATTCTAAATTAGTATCCAAAGAGGCTAGGACAAATTCACAGTTCCGCTAACTGTGCATTAGTGTGCTGGTTTCCCCCTCTAACGCCTATCCAGTTTTGACTCTTCCAATTTTTCTTTTTGTCATCCTTGCTAATTTGCAGGGTGTGAGGTAAAAACTGAAGGTGTATTAAATTTACATATCTCTTTCTAGTAGTGATTTAGAGCATGTTTTGAAGTGGTCATTTTATAACTCACGGTTGTTTTGAAAACTCTCAATTTGCTTCAACCAGTTTATGTGTTGGAGTACCTCATTTGGTGTTCTGTATTTGTGTTGTTTCATATATAAGTCTTGGAACATTGGATTTTTATTAGGGATAGTTGATGTACATATTTTATTCTATAGTTTCTCTTATCCTATGTTTGTTATTTTATTCTTGCAAAAACTTTTAACTTTTATGTAACTAAATTGCCTTTATTATCCTAACACTCTTCTGTAGCCTTTGTTTTCTTAAGAAGTTTTCCTCAACTGTAGTTTTAGAAGGTACCTCCTCTTATTCTAAGATACAGATGTTGTTTAGTCATCCCAAGAAATGTGAAGACATGGAAATATTTAGAAATTTACGTATCTGTTGTGTGGAATGTCAGGGAAAATTCTCTGAATTCTCATTTTCTTGGTTTAACATGGTTACTAGATTGTTTTACATTTTTCAACTAAGAAATATTTTAAATCATGCTTATTAATCTTTTATGACAGTATTTCTTCCTAAGGCACTTAGGAATAAACCTTTAGATTTATTGAGCTACAACTCATTCTTTGAATTAAAAAAAAAATGACAACTTTAACTAGAAAAAGATCTTGAAAAATGTCCTGTGTGTATGTTTTGTACGTATGAGCTCCTCCTGCCTATTGAAATTGTCAGAACTCTTGATTTTAATTATGCTTGTTTTTTTTTCTCTAAATCTTGAATTTTGTTAGTGAATTTCAGTTTTCCCACGTTATGATGTATCTTAGGTCTCAGGATATCTTTTATATAGCTAACTACTTAGGGGTAGTATAACCCTAACTGACTAATAAAATTGATATTACTTTGTTTAGACAGTATCTTTGATCCCAGAGTTCACAATGTTGCCTGGAGGATGGAAATAGATGACCTTGAAAAGTTCTCTTTTATTTTCAGTCCTATAAACAAACACCTTGACTTTTCTTACATGCCATCCACATGTCCTAAAACTGTAGCACCAACAATTATTACATTGAAATTAGTGTTCTAAAAATAAGGGATATGCATGAGAAACACAATACGAGATCTTAGCTCTAAAACTGAAAGGAAGCCATAGTCCCATCATGCGTGAGCTCCCTGAGCCTCATTTTCCTCATCTGTAGAAAGAAGGGATTGAACTACATGACCTTTCCCTTCTTACTCTAAATTTGTGATCTTCTTTGGTCCCCCCTTGTATAAATGAAGAAAAGAAGCCTGGGGAGACGTAAGTGATTTGCCCAGGATCACACAGGTAATAAGTGTCAGAGGGGAGACTTGAAGTCTTGAAGAAGAAGTGAGTCTTGTGACTCCAAGCCAGTGCCACTGTACTATTCTCTCAGGTTCTGTAGACGTTCCTTTTGCTAAGGCAGGAGTTAAGTATTACGGGACAGTGATCTGGTACGTTTCACATTTACTAAAATGGCCAACACAACTCATCTTGTGCTGGAAGATGTTTCACTGACTTCTTTCCATCCACCGCAGCTGCCACCTCCTACAACCTTTTGGAGGTATAATTCTCACAATTCACTAAGATTTAGAAACTCACAGGAGAACATGTTTTTAAAAAGTTACATCAACAGTAGATTATCAAGGGAAGGGTACTAAGGATATCAAAGCCTCTAAATGTTAAAATAAAAAATTATATGGAAACCATTAAACACTTGAAGGCCAATAGAAAAGCCATCTTTAATTATATTCATTCAACATATTAATTCAGCATACTTGACAAAAATTAGCTAACATGAGTGTTTCCTTATGCAAAGAGTAGAAAAAGAGGGTTGCATATAAAACCATTAATCTCCCTTATGTACTCCTTATGATTTTTAAAGTACGTTAATCAGTACTTTTATGTCGAAGCTGTCCTGCATGTGTTTCTTACTCTGAGCTTCTTTTTTTCTTGTCTATGCATTTTTAAAAGTTGCTACCCTCTTACCTCTAATCCATCCTAAATTAGAAAAAAAGAAAGCCTCCCCTTTTAACACATAAGCATAATCTAGCAAAACAGATCAATACGTGGGAGTAATGTGTAAAAATGTGTCTCATGTTGTATCTCTGGTCCTTCATCTCCCAGGAACAGGGTAACATGCTTCATTGTTGTTCCTCTTGAGTCGTGGTCGGTCACTGTGTTGATCAGGGCTCACACTGTTGTAGACATTGTATGATTTATTCTGGTTCTGTCTACTTTACTTGACATTAGTTCATGCAAGTTTCCCCAGATTTCTCTCAATCCATTCCTTTTGTAATTTCTCGTGCAATAATATTCCATTATATTCATATACCACAATTTGTTGAGCCCTTCACAGATTGATAGTTAATCCCTTAGTTACTAGTTCTTTGCTACAACAAACTAAGGAGTACCCCCCCTTTGTTTTCTTTCTAATTCTTTTTTTTTTTTGCTTTAAATATCTTTTTGTGCATTCTCATCTTCTTCCTCTTTTATTTCTTTGAGTTAAATGCCTAGTTTTGCTGAGTCAAAGTATATTTGCCCCATTTTAGAAGAACCAGACGTGTAAAATATCACTCATTACCATAAAAATGGACAGAATTTTTTTACGTCTGTACCTGTGATTTTATTAGTGTAGGAAACTCAGTTTTGATATTCCTTCCATCTTACCTGTAATTTAATACTGGAGAATTGCCTCAGGTACTAAGATATTAAATGACATTCCTGTAATCACTCAGCCAGTGTGGGTCCAAGGCAGGTCGTGAGCCCAGGTCTTCCTGACCCAGCAACTGGTTTTTTTAGCTTCTGTACCATGCTGGGAAATAATTAGACTGGAAGAGAGAAATATTGTACTGGTATAAACAAAACCTATTGAAATCTGCTGGATTGCTCTGATTTATAGGTTGAAGTACCTGAAAGGTACTGACAAAACTCTTGCCAGGTTGCTTATGTTTAAGGAAGAGGAAGAATTAGATATTCATATTAAATTTGTATAGTAGAAGTGGGGATCATCATAATCAGGATGTGCCTAAAAGAGAATAGGGATTTTTTTTTTCATTTTAGTTTTTTATTCTGAACTTGATAAACACCAAATAAAATGGACATTTCCTTATACATTGTAAAATAGTAGGAGAGAATTATACATGAACTGCAAATATCTATTACAGAGAGCTCTGGCCTGGGAATCAGGAAGACTCATCTTCTGAAGTTCAAATCTGGCCTCAGATATAGACTAGCCATGTGACTTTGGGCAAGTCACTTTACCTTGTTTGCCTCAGTTCCTCATCTGTAAAATGAGCTGAAGAAGGAAATGGCGAACCACTCCACTGTTTTTGCCAAGAAAACCCCAAATGGGGTCATGAGGAGTCAGAGAAGACTGAAAAATGACAGAAGAACAATTAAATTTCTGACTTAACCTACTGTGTTTATGTATCACACTTTGGAATAGAGAATCAGGAATTGGAAGTTTTTTAATCAGAGAGTGGAGGGAATGCCCATTAGGGAGAACCAATGCAAACTAAATCATTATAAGACTCAGGTTCTAATTATAATTTTAATAATACTAATTCTAATAACAGCTTGCATATTTATCACTTTAAGGTTTATATATCTCCTTACAAACATCTCATTTTGTCCTTATAGCTATCAACCCTAGGAAGTAGGTGCTATTTGTTATCCCCATTTGGCAGATAAGGAAACTGAAACAGAGGTTAAGTGACATGTCTAAGGTCATACAACTAGGAAGGATCTGTGGCTGTATTTGAACTCACGTCTTTCTGACTCCTGGCCCTGTGTTCCATCTACTTTACCACCTTGCTGTCTCTTTCTAGTGTGAAGGAGCCATTTTTATCTTGTCTTCCAGATGTTTTCCCTCATTTGATTGCAGGACCAGGCCAGGCCAGTCCCAGACTTTAGTAGCTAAGAGGTTCCTAAAGAAGACTGCTGGAGAACCACACGGCTACAGAAGAATTTAATTTGAAGCATTTAAATTGATAAGATCACAGAATTGTTGGAGTATTATTTTTGTTTATCTTGGCATGATCTCGATTGATTTTCCTCATTGAGCTTTCACATGAAATATTTTTTAGTATCTGTTCTAGCAAGTCTGAAAAAGTAGTTTCATCAGCACTGGCTTATAAAAAATCCCCGGGAGAGAAATCTTAGAGGAAGTATTCTCTTTTCTAAACTCTTTTTTTTTCTTTTTTAAATTTTATTTTAGTTTGCATCATTCATTTCCATGAGATTTTGAGTTACATATTTTCTCCCCATCTTTCCCCTACCCGCCGCCCCAAAACAGCCATCCCAGTTTATCCCCCAACCCCCAATCTATTCTCTCCTATGTCTTCCCCCCTCACCCCTCTGACTTTTCAGTAGGG
>CM053585.1:497535702-497555561 GCA_028646515.1 Pseudochirops corinnae
TTCTTCAGTTAGATTGCTGACTCTCTTTTCATGATTTTCTTGCAACATTCTTATTTCTCGTCCCGATTTTTCTTCCACTGCTCTTATTTGGTTTTCAAAATCCTTCTTCAGCTCATCTCTAGCTTTAAGGCAATCTTTATGTTTATTGGAAGCCCCTGGTGGGGGAGCTCTGGCTGTCCTGCAGCTCTCTGCCTTGGTCCTTCTTTTCTTCAAAGAAGTAATCTGGGGTTTGGTGGCTGTTCTTACACTGCTTCTTATGCTTATTCTTACTCATGGTTGGTCAGTCCGTGATTTTTTTTTTAATCTCTATGGGGCTCTGCTTCCAGAAGGGAAAGCTCTATCCCAAATCACTGGGGTCCTCCTGGCTGCCGTAGCTCTCAGGAAGGTGCTGGGTCCCTTTCCCGCTTCCAGCTCACTGGATAATGAAGACTCACAGGACCGAAGCCCAAGACTGTGATCTGGATCCGGGCCGCTCAAAGCGAGAGCATTTGGCCTCTGAACAATCGCTTAGTCCCCCTGCTGTGTGCAGACCAAGGGCCTGGAAGCTGCAATGCAGAGGCGGGTGCAAAACCTCTGCCTTTCGCTTTCCCGCCCTGGAGGCGTTTTGGCCTAACCCCTTTTCTCCCAAGACCTTGCAAGTCTCACTGACCTAGTTCTGAACACTGCCGCAGCTGCCGCCAATCCGCTTCTTTAATCCTCTCGTGCAGCCACCCCCGGGGCTCAGCCAGGGCTTCAGTCCAGGCTGGTTTTGGTTCGCAGTGCTGATACGGTTCCTCGTAGCCGAGCTGACTTTAGTGGAAAGTATATTTGTGTGCGTTTTGGAGTTCTAGGATTAGTTTAGAGTCATATTTTATGGGTATTTTGGGGTGGCTATGTGAGAGCTGTGATATGTTGCTGCTCCTACTCCGCCATCTTGGCTCTGCCCCCCTTTTCTAAACTCTTAATGTATAAGCTTAATCTTTCAATGATCAGATTTTATATGTGTATATATATTCAACTTTAAAATTAGAACAACACCCATCTGAAAAGCTTGGTGGAAAAGAGAAGACAATTATTTCCAAGAGAACTTGTGAAATTCTGAAAGCGAAGTAGCCAATAAGATTATGGATTAATTACTTGATATTTTTGGAGGGAAGGGCTTTGTTAGTTATAAGAGAACAGTAATAGAATAATTGTCCAACACATATTTATTGAGCACCAGTTATGTCTACAATGTTTTGCTATGAAGAGAAGGGAATTAAAAAAGAAAATTTAAGGCACTGTTCCTGCCTACAATGTAGTTAAGTTTGTTTTTTAAGAATATGGATAAGAATTCTGGCTAGCTGTGTTTAATATGTGTCATTTAAATAAGAAGGATTTGATTTTTTATTAGTTTTTTATTAGTGACAGAACAATGTCATGTATCACATGCCTGCTGTGCAAATTCCTTTCTCACATGGTATACTTCTGCAGATAATTCTGACAACTTTTATTAGTAATCACCTGTTTCTGTAATTCAGGATTGTAGACTATGTTAATATAAAGGCATATTGAGCAAGCAGTGAAATTGCTAAGCAGTCTTTTAAAAAATGAAATAACTGTGCTTTAATTGGCGTAAGTCAGGGGTTGTTAAGCTTTTTTGTATGTCACGTACCCCTTTGGCAGTCTGGTGAAACCTTTGGACCCCTTCTCATAAAAATGTTTTAGATGCATAAAATAAAATATAGGAAATCACCTGTGTTGAAATGTGCTTATCAAAATTTTTTAAGTTTATAGTCTCCACATTATAAGAACTTTTGCATAAATGGTTATTTTTTGTAATTACAGAAAGAATTGGTTATCTTCCTGGGCAGTATTACAAGGTTCATCTTTACTGTTTACCAAAACCCAAGGAAGTAGCACAAGTTGGGTAAGTCTGCCATATGTCTGGTAATTCGTACCTTTGATTTAAAAGTGTATGATATTGTACATAAATTTCAGCAGTAATTTGCAAATTTTAACGTATATATTTCTGTATAATGGAGGAAAGGGGTCTGAATATTTACTCTGTTCTTTGCTTAGAAGAATGTGGCTCTCCTTGCATTGTAGAAGAACCATATTCCCGGTTCAGCACCAGTTTTCTAACACTGGAATCAGTTGATACCTTCACAAAAACTTTACTCTTAAATTATTAGGCCTTAAGTTGAGGTATATTGGGAGGAAAAGAGTAAAAGGGGGAGATAATTTAGTCCCAGTTGAAAGACAAAGAAAATAGCCGGTAGTCCAGCAGGCTTCAAATGCTCTGTATTGAGAGAGTGCTGGGAAATAGTCTAATTGTAGCATTAAAATACGTTTCTAATGTTGGAAGTCATTTTTGCAAGCCCCTTTCTGTGACAGAATAAGGACATTTCATCATCATTTGAATAATTCTGAAACCTTTTTTCTCATTGCATTTTTAAAAAATACTACAGAGGCATATAGATTTGCAATTTTTGCATCGTATCAAACTCCTAACTCTCCAGTATCCTTTTAGTTCTCCAGCGTTGTCAGTTTTTGCCCTCTTCTCCTGGCCATCATCACTTATCACATGAATTACTGCAATAGCCTCCTTAGTTGTTCTCCAACATAGCTACCAAAGTAACCGCGTCATTGCTGTTCAAGAGGCTTCAGGGTCTCCTTGATGTGTCTGGGAGACAATGCAGTCCTCTGTTTTTGACATCTAAAGCCCTTCACCAAGACTGATTCCACTCTGCCTTACCGGTTTCATGTCATATTACTGCCCTTTGTTCATTCTACATTTTATCCAAACTCCAGCCTGTCTCCCTTCTCTGGGCCTTTGCATACACTCTGCCCCATGCCTGGATTATTCATTCGTTGTTCATTCATGCATGCATGAATATGCAAGTCACTGTGCTATGTACTAAATAGACAAAGACAGAAACAAAACAAGTCCCTGTCCTCTGTAACTTAATAGTTAAGTCCAAGTTGCTTTAGAAACATAAAGTTCGAGAACCTTGATCAGGGTCACATAGTTATATGTGTCATAAGTGAAATTTTGAACCCAGGCCTTTTAACTCACTTTCTGTCACTGCCAGACTACCTTTATATGCACATGAATAAGTGCTTATTGTATTGAATTAACTTTTAAAATAACATTAATTATAAAACTATTATTAACAACTATTCATGAATCATTAAAGAGTTTTTCTTGAAGCCTTCGTATTTTTATTTTAAATGTATTTGAAATGCCTACCTTTCCAACATGAACATTTCATCAATTTTTTATCTTACTCAATTACCTAATTATTTCTTTCAGTGGCTAAATTTCTTTAAAGTTAATGGGAATTTGCAACTTTAAAGGGATTTTTAGACTATGTGAAGAAACAAATCTAGTTTGTAGGATTTATAACAAATTTTAGTTGTATATATTCATAATAGACCCATATGAGCATTTTCCCCCACTAGGTTCTTTGTATGGCAAATTAGCCCTCAGATTCTAGTAAAGCATAATCTTAATATCAATATGACTTGATTAGAAACAGACTTACTAAATGTCACTTAATTCTTGTTCCATACTCTGATTTGATCTCTCTACAACCAATACAATGAAATAATTCCCATTGATTTGGTTTTCAAGATAAATAGATGTTGAGGTGAGTTAAAATTAAATAATTATGCTTTAATGCCTTTTTGTTTTTTATTTGAAATATATGATACTTTTTTTTTGCTTATGTTATTGTGTTTCTAGAGAATTATACAACTCTAGGTATCTACTTCTTGTTCAGTTGATAGTTGGAATTGAATGGAAGATTTTGGAAGAATGGACATTGTGTAGAAAAAATTATTATGTCAGTGGATAGTTGGAAAGAGAAATTTAATGAAAAATATTGAAAATAAAATTTTAAAGATTAAATTTTTAAAGATCTGAAGAAGGATTCCTGGGGTAGGTTTAGGTTACCAGGTGATGAGGTCACTGCCTCTCAGTTTATCATGATTTACTTATAGTCTGAAAGACTATAATGTGCTTCTGAAAATGTAATAGAGAACTCAGTGAACTGAAGCTTTTTTATATGTGTAAACTCAGATAATATTTTACATTTATTAAGATGCTTTCGAAAACTAGATATAAATTTCCATTGCATCATGATAATTAAAAATGTACAGTGTAAAATCATTGCTGAAAGTTAGGCTCTTAAAAACATTATAGTGGAAAACAGTGTAGAATTTCATAGTATCTGGAAAGTGTAGGAAGCTGTTGGATGTAGTAGAGTAATGTTTAGGGTGAAACTGAAAATCATAGAGTGATTTCTCTTTGTCATTTACAACATGTAGTATATATTTAGAGAACGTTAGATTGGGGAAAATAACATTCCAAGTTTTGGTATTATTGGGCTCTTACAGATCTTCTCTGCTGCTCACTCTTTCTCTTCAAAAAAACAGGTATTGAGGGTTTATAGAATTAGGTTTGTAGAGCAGCTTAATTCAAATCAATTCAATAAACATTTATTATGTTCAAGGTACTGGGGATACAAAGACAAGAATAAACAGGTAGTCTTTGATGTCAAGGACCTTATATTCTGCAAAACAGGATTTGGAAGATTATAATTTTGTCTTCTTAAGCTAATCACTGATTAGATTTGTAGAATTTGATTATAATAGAGCAGGGATGTTACACTTTCACAAGATTTGATCTTTTAATCTCCAGCAGATTGAATCCTTCCATTTTCTCCTTTAGAGAAAAAGTTCTTGGACAGTGAAAATGGGCTTATCCACATAAGACACTCATTTTTAATTTTATAAAGTCATTGTGTAAAGTGTGACTTTTTACCTACTCAGATGCCAACTATTTTAAATTTAAATATTCCAGCACCATTTAAAAAAATTCCATCTCAAATTTCTAGATGTGTAAAGTTGACTTTAAATTCTATAAAAGTATTAATTTTTAATGATCATCCGTTTCTTTGAATAGATTTTTGTATCTGTTATGCATCCTATAAAGCACTGTCTTGTGAATGTATATAGAGGCAAATTAAGAAAAAAACCCCAAATCTTGTGGTGTCCCCTGCCTTCTGGATGTGAAAGAAGACTCCAAAGTTCAGTTTTGTTGGTGTCGTGTGTCTGCTGTAGAATCATGCTTTGTCCTGTCAAGGATCCATGGGGGTTTCCTCTCTCATGTGTCATCGTGCTGTTATGCATCGTTATGACATCATACCTCTCTCCCTTTTCCCATCAAGTCATTCTGCCCACGGGGCTCAATTCCGGAGCTCCTACTCTCGCTGCTTTCTTCTTGGAAAGATTCTGTGAGCCGTCGGCCTGCTGTCACCTCTGTAAACTCTGACCCCGTTTCAGCTGTCACTGTATGTGTTCTGTTGCATGCCACATGCCACGCACAACAATGCTCTTTTCTTTGACATGAATTCATGGGAATAAATGCAGCAATGAAATGGAGGCAATATGATGTTGTGAAAAGATTTGGGACCCAGAAACCTGGATGTTTAGTCCCAGCTCTGTCAATAGCTTGCCATGTGACCATGGCCTACTCACCTAACTAATATAAGTCTGCTGTCTAATCTACCAGATGAGGAGTAGATGGTCTCCAAGGTTGCTTCCCCTGCAAATTTGGTCTTTCTGCCATTCTGTGAAAAAAAGGGGATGGGGAATCCCTGGGACTGGATGAGGAAAATTATAAGGAATTTTGTTGATCAGATTGAATCTTTCTGGCATTCCATTTCATGTCATTTTATTCATAATTTTGTTGCAGAAATATTTCTATTTAGATGTGGCAGTTATTTCTAATAATAATTTATATATTAACAGTTTTGATTCCCCAAAAGTGAATTTTTGGGAAATTTAAAAATAATTTTGGTGTTTTTTTCATGTATCTATTAATTCTCTTCTCAGTTCTACTTTGAAATATATACTCTTGTGATGTGAATAGAAATAGACTCGCAAGGAGACCTAGTGGTTCAAGAGAAGGCATGCTGGACCTGGAACCAGAAGACCTGAGTTTGACTGTTGAGTATGCTACTTACCTCTGGGAGTTAGGGAAAGGAAGGGAACACAGATTTATTAAGGGCCTACTTTGTGTCAGGCATTGTGCTAAGCGCTTTGCAAATACTATCTAAGATAAGAGCTAGACTAAATGATCTTTAGTCTTTTCTGGTTCTAGATCTGTGGTCCAAATAATATGTTTGTTGAATATATAGAATTAGAATCTCTGTTGGGAAAGATTGTTTCTGAATAGGAGTTCTCTACAACATCTGCAAAGGACCCCTAGAGTCGAATATAGGTACGATTTTGAAAGAATTTTACGAATCATTTTATTTTGTTGTTGTTGTTGAATTTAGTAATAATAAGGAGTACACATCTGGATGTGAATCCCAGTGTCCTGGGCTGGAGATGAGGTAGACCTGAGGTCCAAAGAGAATACCAAGCTCTTGGTTGTGAACTAACCAGTGAGAAAGAGGGCTGTGATCCCAGCAGGGAAAAAGCAGAATGACTTGCCTGGGCCTTGTCGCCATCTTGCCACCATCTTCCCCCCACCAAGCTTCTAGGTCATTTTGTGTTCAGGTGTTTTGTTTCAGTGGATGGTTAAAAAGCTTCTGGGAGATATTTCTCTGGAGGGTGCTTCAGAACTTTGGCGGTATGTAAGAGTGAGCTGAAGAGTCTTGATGCAACAATTTTTGATGCCCAAAATCTTAACTTTAAGAGAATGAGAGAGAACAAGAAAAATTTTAGAAGGTTCATTGAATTATTTGTTGTAGCCTCATCAACAAAGTCTTGGTGTTGTTAAGGTAATTGAAAAAGGTGATTGTGATGGTAGAATTTGTTTACTTTTGAGCCAACCACAGTTCTTTTGCATTCATTTGTGCACGTGATATATATGGAGAAAGCAGCACAGAAAAGACTGGTTATCTTTTCAGAAACATTGAATGTTATATTTGAGCTACTTTTGGAGATTTGAGAGAACTCGAGAACTCTAGAGTGAGTGGTTTTATTTGGGCAAAAGGATTTGTGGATGAATAGTTGGAGAAATTCTGCAGTTAAGCCCTAGGACCTGAGTTGTATGCGATCATTTTAATGAACTTTGATGGTGGACATTTGGGGCTGGTCATATCATACCAGTTTGGCAGATAGTCTGTTTGAGTAGTCTTGTTCACATACAACAATTTCTGTCAGGATAAAGCATTAGGTTTTAGAAATTAGTCATTTGATTCCACACTCTATATGAAATTGTTAATGCACCTACTCCAGTTATTAGTGTAAAATGTGTGATTGAAGAATTAAAGATACATTTATGTGGCTCCATTTCATAAGACTATTCTTTGAACTTTATAACTGATGAATAAGAATCCATTTTAGTTTCTTTATATCCTTTGGCAGTAGAAACTTTCAGAAAGTTGTACAAGGATACTGACATCCTGCTAGACATCTAACACATTGTAAAATAAATGACTGTTAGTTTGTACTGAAAGATGAACAAAAAGAGGCATCTAGAATATTTGTGTCTGAGCTAGTAGTCTTATTTATGAGTAAATTTGTATAATTGCATGCTTCCTAAGTTGTCGTAAAAGAAGCATGCATCTCTAACCCAAACCACCCATGTGAATTAATTCGGATTCAGGGTCTCAGTAATTACATGTAGGGTAATAATTTTATTAGATATTGTTTTAGCATTAGTACTATAAATTTTTTTTAAAAGAAAGAAACAATTCTCTTACCATTATTTGGATTATCATCATGATATTCAAGAGTTGGGATTAATCTAGTGAAAATTCAGGGAATTTCTTTTTTAGAAAAACAAAGTCTCAGTGCGTCTGGAAAAATGCCCTTACCTATATAGGAAACCTTAGAGAATTTTTCTAAATAGTAGAAGAGGAGAATGTGTAATTTAATTAAGACTTTCTGGAATGACCAGTTTCAGAGATAAATAATAAATATATTGACTTAATTCTGAAGTGTTCTTTTAAAATTTTAATATAGGAGAAAATTTATGTATTTCATTTTTAATGGATTGTTTTTTGGTGATAAGTTTTTTAGACTAATGCTTCTTCCCGCTTTCCTAGAACTAATTTGATCTTGTTTTTTATATCTCAGTTTGGTTTTGGCCATCTTACCCAGAGATTTATAGTACTAACAAGTAAAACCTATAACTAGAAACAGTACTTTTCAATGATTTCCAGTCTTAAAACAAATGACATTTCTTATGCTTCCTTGTTTATTAAGAGTATTGGGAACTTGAAAGAAAACCTGATTGAAAAAGGTAAATGAGCTACTGCATAAAAGTTTTGTTTCTCTTTTTTTCCAAATTGAAGTTTGGGAGTAATCAGTCTAAGCCAGAGTTCACTGTGGACCTGAAAGGGGCAACGATTGAGTTGGCTTCAAAGGATAAGTCCAGCAAAAAGAATGTATATGAGGTAATTTATGTTTTCTAAGTACAGTTTACCTCCCTGGTTATAAACCTGTCTGTTTTTAAAAAATTACTTGGAAAATGATAGTCTTCTGGTCTTCTTTTTAATATTGTTTTCCTATATGAATGTTTTATTTTGAGCAGTACTCCAATTTTTTAAGAACTTATGGTGTCAAAATCTTGGACTTAACATAAATTGTTGATTCATTCTTTATTAACACCCTTTCTGTGGGAGACTAAACCACTACCACCCTTTTATGGTCCTGTTCCTCACCCCACCGACAGAAACAATAACAAAAACCTAACAGTAACCAAAGGAACGCTCCGGTATGGTTGACCAAGACTTGGGACCTATTATTTGATGCTGTTCTATAAAGAGATAATTGGAGAGAATGATCTGAGTATTGACCCCCTATCCACTCCAGGAGAAATGGCAGAGTGGTGTCACTGTTAGCATTACTTCAGAAAGGTCAGGATTGCATCCAGTGAGAAATGTGGAGTTTAGCATTTACAAATTTTCCCTTTAGACTTTCTAAGGAAGAACATAGAACTAAATTATTAATGTGGCATTGATTCTTATTTCTTCAGCTTCTTACTAAATATAGTATCTTATTTTAGATCTGAATTATCATTCAATTTAGTAGCCTTTCTACATAAGTTATTTGATATTTTACTGTGTTCTGTTGTATGTAATAGGAATTTATTAAAACATAGTCACAAAATCTTGATCCATTTTTAAAAGAAAGGTAATTATTTAGGCTTTCTAAATCCCTTTCTAAATTTTCAGCACAGTGACTATTACTTCTTTACAAATTCACATGCTTTATTTCTCATTCTTGAAACAAAGACATGCTGACATTATTTGTAGCCTAATGTTGTGTTCCTAAACAAATATCTTGGTATATGTGCAAAGAAAGATTGAATACTTAATTCTCAGACTTGCATCATTGCCCCAGGTTTTATAGAATGAACATTGTCAATATGTTGGGAGACATGATTGTCAAAACTATAAAATAACATAGCAGGGCATAACATCCTACAAAAAGAAACTTTATGTAGAATGCCTTAATCTTTAAAAATAAATTAATACAGTTCTTCTAACCTTTTAAAACTCCGTAGTTCTTATCTTTTAATCTCCTTAGATAACATCAATTAATCAACAAATATTAAATACCTGTCATGTGCTGGGGAAACACTGGGGAAAGAAAGATAAAAATGGATGCAGCTTTAACTGGTGCTTACATAAAAGCATGAGTAGTTTTTAAAAACTGTTTCACATATTTTTAAAATACTTATGCCTTCTCTCTCAAGCTAAAAACACGTCAAGGAACTGAACTGTTAATTCAGTGTGACAATGACACTCTTATGAATGATTGGATTAAAGTTCTTAATTGTACCATCAGTAATCAGGTACGTATTTCATTTATGCAAATTATAATTTCAAAATTGATTTAATCTCCTCTCCAGTATCCCTTAGCCACTCTTTACTCCTCAGTGCATGTAGATTCTGTGTCTGCTGTAACTGGACAATGTCTTTATATTGTGAATATTTTGCTAAAGAAAGGTGTGAGAACATTTGCAATTTAGTTCAGGAGTTCCCAGAGACCAGAGACTGCATTATCATTCTCATCAATGTTCTAAATACGTTTACATGGTCACTCATAACCAAAGAAGTAGTTGACTATAGCACTGAAGTAATATGCAGAGAGGATTGTGGATAGATGGTGATGTGCTATGATCCCCTACAAGCGCTCATTCCATCAAGCCCTAGAGAAGTAAACTCTACTTGGCCATAGAGGGAATTAGCTAGACACCCTCATTCAGCCCAGAATCCATGAAGGGACCCTGAGAGACCTGTGGAGATCCTGCAATAGACAAGCTGCTGAAGCAGATTGAAAGCCAGGCGAAGAGGCAGAAGCACAGGCAGCTGCCCCTGGAACTTTCCAGGTGGCCTCGTCGTTCTTTTTCTGAGCTCCAAGATGGCCAGGCCCAGCAAGCTTGAGCCATCCCCAAGTTTTGTGGCTATAGGAAAGTGAATTTGGAATGCTCTAGGCAGATCCAGTCCAAGCTAGTCCCACTTTACTTGTTCAGTCATGCCTACTTAAAAAGAGAAAGAGAGAGAGTAATAAAATTGAAAGCTCAGATGATTGAATTGATAAATAAAACCTGGAGCTGGTTTTTAAAAAATTGAATTACACTAATAAAATAGTTAAACAGATAACTAGCTTTAAAAAAAAGAGAAAAAGAAAACCAGACTTCTTATCAAAAATGAAAATAAATGTACAGAAATTGAAAAGAAAGTGAGAGAAATTATCAAATTATTTTGCCCAGTTATAGGCTAACAAAATTGATAACTTAGAGGAAATAGATAAATATTTACAAAAATATTAACAAAAGAAGAGAGACTGTTTAAATAACCCAATATAAGAAGAAGAAAAAGCTAGAACAAGCCGTTGAGCTTCCTAAGAAAAGAAGATGGATTTACAAGTGAATTCTATCAAACATTCAAAGAACTACTAAGTGTAATGTATGAACTGTTTGCAGTGATTAAAAAAATAAAAAGCACCCTTCCAGTCTCTTTCATGATAAAAATATGGTCTTGAAGACTACGATGCTGTGATACCCAATGGCTCCTGAAGGGGCCACTGGTTCCAAGAGAGAGGTGAGGGGAGTTCTGGTCTGCTTCTGCTACTAACTTGCACTCTGACCTGGGGCAAATAAAGTCGTATTTTTTTATCCTGTTAGCCTTGATTGTCTTATGTGGAAAATAAGAGGAATCAACTAGATAATTTGTAGGTGCCTTCCAGCTAACACTGTGTGACATCCTCCCTGTTTGTGTCATGGGTGGACACTATTGTTTAGTTACATATGGCCATATAGAAATAAATCAGTGCAAACTTGTCACCAGAGCTTGGTCCATAACTATCCTGCTGATGGTAGACATACATTTATAAAAAAGAATAGCACTAAATGTTATTTGGAATATGAAAAACAATTTTTGAAGATCCATGCATAGAGCCAGTAATTGTTTTTAATTAACGGTTTACGGAAAAACCAATTGTTTCTCATTTAGAGTTGCAAAATAATTTAGTTCTAAATTTAATCAGCATGTATATGGGAAATTTCTAATCAATAGGCCGTGGAATGTGATGAAGCAGTTGAAGAAGAGGTACCAGATTCCCCAGGAGTGGAAAAACATGATAAAGAGAAGGATCATAAGGACTTTAAGAAACTACGTTGTAAGCTCATTTATCTTCATTCATGCTTTTAAGCTCATCACCTAAGTTTGTATCCCTAACTACTAAAAAAAACCTTAGTTTTTAAAACAAATGAACATTGAACAGTGAGGTTGCTGGGTGACACCATAGTGTATATAGAGTTATGGGCTGGAGTCAGGAAGACTTATCTTCCTGAGCTCCAGTCTGGCCTCACATATAGCCGTGTGGCCCCAGGCAAGTCACTTCACCCTGTTTGCCTCAGTTCCTCATCTATAAAATGAGCTAGACTCTGCCAAGAAAACCCCAAATGGGGTCACTAAGAGTCTAACACAACTGATATGACTAAATTTAATAGTGCTCTGTTTTCTTCTCCAACTTTAAAAAAATATGCTGCATATTTTCTTCAATTGTATAAAAAAACTAAAGCAAATTGTCTTGAATATATTAGCCCTTTTTGTTCCTTATTTTCCCATAAATTTTTTCTAAAATTCTTCATTTGAATCATCTCGATCCATTTTTGTCAGTGTTAATGACTTGTCTCCAAATTAAACAATTTTTTTTTCTTTTGTACCATGACTTTACTATAATATTATAACTTTGGGTCAGTCTTCAGCCATCCAAGATTTACTAATGTAATCAGAGAACCTGATTGGAAGTTCAATTCCCCCATAAAGTAGTTCAGAGAATGGAGATCTAGGGCATCATTTTACAACTGTGATTTGATACTATAGAAGGAAGTATTGACGTGCTTTTATATTTCAGTACCTTTTAGGTGACCAAACTTTAATTGTTTAAAAAGTACTTAAGAGTAATGTTTGGGATTCATTATAAGGTTAGCAACACTCATGTATTTCCACTTAGTAGTCACAATGGGCCTGGGTTCTTAGGATCCAGAAAACCACATATGGGAGGTACCTTCCCTGTTACCAGTTACTTTAGTATCACATCCATTAGGACCTTCCTCTACTGTTTTTTCAGAATCCAAAGATCACAGACCGGATAAAGGTTATGTAAGACCATTGGCAGTGATGTTGAAATATTGACTTCTGGCCTTGCTCATTTTGAATTTGACCTACCTCCTTTAACCTAAGATGGGTGGGTTTTTTTTTAACTTTCCAACTTAATTAGAAAATATGGTCTAGTGCATGTTCCATACACATTCTATGTTGAATTTGTTACTTACACCATGAATATCTAATAGTATACACAAGATGATTTGTTTTTATTATTTGCAAGTTGGTGCTAAGCTGCCAGGGATTACTCTTGATATGCTCTCAACTTTCCCAATTATAGGCATGCACAGTCGGTCATTGACTCTTCAAGAATTTTTCTTAAAAATTTTTTTTCTCATGTAACTATCATTGAAATTCAAGTATGCAAGTAATATACTATGTGATTAAAAATCTCAGTGATGAATGAAATGATTCTTAAACTTTCCCAAGTTGTCCTATTTCCTATGAAGATACTTAGTTTATTTAAAACCCCAATAATTGTCTAAGTGAAACAAGACTGCTAGTTTGATGAGGATGAGAAAAGTAATTTTTGCCCATCCTACAGCACTGACACAGAAACAGAAAGTACCACGCACAAGATAATGTTCACAAATATGTTTAATTTGGGGCTACTCTTGACAGTTGACTTTTAAATTTCATGTTAGAAGATATGTTTTATATGCATCACACTAAATTGTGTTAGAATAAGTGAGTGTGGCTTCTTAACTAGCTATAAGGTTATCATTCATATCGCAAAGTGAATTATCTATTTTGTTGGGGGAAAAAAGTTAATATTTTATTAAACACTGATGTTTGTTCCCTTTAAGCAATGAAAATTTTGAGCATAGATTCTTCAGAGCAGAAGAAAACGAAAAAAAATCTGAAGAAGTTTCTTACTAGACGACCTACTTTGCAAGCAGTACGTGAAAAAGGTTATATTAAAGGTATGTAGAAGAAAGGAGATTCTCAGTGTGCTGACCTCAGAGCTAGTACATCTGAAGTAAAAAATGGAAATGAATCCATGAAAATGTCTTTTTAAAAATTATTTATGTCAACATCAGCCTTATATCTCTTAAAAAATATGTAACATGGTACAATAATTATTTTGTTATAAGATAGTTACAAATCTGGTTCATGTTTGTATCCCATCCACACTTTTTTATTTTCTTCTGGGCATTCTTTAAAAAAAATTTTTTTCATTGCTTTTTTTTGGTATCTGTTAGTACTCTTTAAATGCCTACTGTTCTTTCTTGTTTTACTCCCCCAACTAGAAACCCTCTCTTATAGGTGTACGGTGAAGCAAAACAAATCAGCACATTGGCCAGACGCATGTCTCATTTGTACCTTTGCCTAGTCTCTTGTTACCTCTCTGCCAAGGAGTGGGAGCACCAGCAATGTGAAAGGTCCTGACTGATCCTAGTCCCTCTGACAAACAGCTGGGCAAGGGATGTAGGAGGGTGCAGGGCACACACGCCTGGGGCCCCCTAGAAGGCCATCTTTGATATTCGGTGACTGTACAGGGGCTCCAGGAGATAGGGATAAGCCAGTTCCCAGATCTTGGCAAGGTACAACAGGAGGAACTCTTTTAAATAGTTAGCAAGAAAACAGGGTAGAGACAAGGTCCTCTCCTGTTGTGCTTCACTAGGAGACTAGGGCAGAAATGAGCAGAAGGAAGGCCTACTCTTACCTTCACCTCCAGGTCCTGGGGAGGGATGTAGAACAGTGGGGGAAAAAAGGACCAGAACCCAGCCATTCCTTTCAGAATTGCAACAGCGTCGCAACAGTGGCATCAAAACCTCATTCAAAAGAGTAGGAGAGGGAACTTTTGGGACAAAGTCTAGAAACAAAGGCTGGAAAGATCAGTAAAGAGAAAAAAGGCTGAATATGGTAGAGAAATACCATGAGTTGGGAAGCCCAAGAGGTGAATTCTGAACAAGAGAATAATTCCACGTAAGAAGCAGGAGAGCCTTAGGAAAAGAACAACTTAGTCACAAATGGACTGAGAGGGAATGAGTAAATGAAACGAATTGAAGCCAGAAGTCTTGAGGATAAAGGGGAGAGAAAATAAAGAGCTTAGAATGGAAGACAAAATGCAAACAAAGTAGTCAATTTCTTGCCAAAATGGAATGGAGAGTTAGGGACTCAGTGATCCAGTGAGACGGGATGTATGAGAATGAAACTGAAGGGCTGAAGCACTAGAACTTGGGAGGTATCAGCTAGTATAAAAGAAAAGCTGACCCAGGAATCAGGTCAAGGGAGCTGCTTTAAGAATGATCAGCCTCCCAGAAAATCATGACCAAACAAAAACCTGGATACCATATTAAAGAAATCGTAAAAGAAAACTCCCATCTGTTAGTAGCTGGGGGCAAAGTGAAAACTGCCACCTCTTGAAAGAAACCCCAAATTTAGGAACATTCTAGCCAAAATTCCAAAGATTCCAGGTTGAAGAAAAAGAAATGCAAGCCACCAAAAGGAGAGGTCATGCATTTGTGCTCAGAATTGTGCAGAACTATCAGAAAATGTCGAACTGTGACATACCAAAAGGAGAGAGGTGGGTTTGATCATTAATCTTTTGAAGTCATGAGTTCTGAGGTTTTTTCGTTGTCATGTCCCTTGACATTATCATTATGGTTATTATATAAATTAGTTTACGGCTGGTTCTGCTAATTTCACTCTGTATCAGTTCATACAAATCTTTACATAGCTCTTGAATTTGTCTTTCTTTTTTTATGGTACCAAAATTCATTATATTTACATGCCATCATTTGTTCAGCTGTTCCCCAATTTAAGGGCACCTATTTTGTGTCTAGTTTTTCAGAAGCAACAACAAAAAATGCTGTTTGTGTGTGTTGTGTTTAACCTCTGTCTTTGACTTCCTTGAGGTATATGCCTAATTAGTCATTAATTATAGTAACTAACATTTATATAGCACTTTAAGGTTTGTAAAGTGCTTTGCATGTTATTTCATTTGATCATAGATTATATACTGTTTAGTGACTTAGGGAATTTCCAAATGTTGGAATTAATTTTATTCTTGGTTTACCAGATTTTTGTTTTCACTGTTGTGATTATCAACTGCTATGAGTCATTAAGACTACCTTTTTTTGTCTGGCATGTAAAAATGGTTTTTTCAGTTGAAGTGGTGAACCAGTAATAAATACTAAACTAAGTTATTAAAAAGCATACACTAAATGAGGCATCTAGATCTAATATAATAGATCTTTTTTAAAAAAAACATCTTTAATTTATAGAATAAGACAAGCATTTCTTTAACAGAACAATAAAAAATGATTGCATATGAAACTGAGTCTGCTATGTACAGCTTGCTATTCCTTTCAGATACACAACAAAATTATCATGTAAATTTTTTCCCCTCACCCTGACTTGGTGATGGCTACCACTATACATAATTAGGTGTGTTTGTACCTATCTATCTATGCAAAATTATTCTCTCTATATTTTTATTTATCACTTCTTTCTTTGGATACAGATAGCATCTTTCTTCATGTCCTTTATAAGTTAATTTATGTATTTTTAATAGTCAAAATAACTTATTTGTCCAAAGTCATTCTTAAAACAGTATTGTTGTCACTGTACGTAATGTTGTCTTGGTTCTCATTTTGCTCTTCATTATTTCACGCAAGTCTTTCCACGTTTTTCTAAAATCATTGAACTCATAGTTGCCTATATTTAGCACAATAGTATACCGTCACAATCATATACCACAACTTGTTTAGCCATTCCCCACTTGATGGGCATCCCTGCAATTTCTAGTGCTTTGTTACCACAAAAAGAGCTGCCATAAACATTTTAGAACATAGAGGTTCTTTTCCTTTTTCCCTAATTATCTTTGGAAACAGACCAGGTAGTGGTATTGCTGGGTCAGAGGGTATAGGCAGTTTAATAACTTTTGGGGCATAATTCCAGATTGCTCTCCAAAATGGTTGGATTGGTTTACAATTCCACCAGCAATGAATTGGTGTCCCAGTTTTTCCACATCCCCTTCTGTCATTTTAGCCAATCTGGTAGATGTAAAATGATATCTCAAGGTCGTTTTGATTTGCATTTCTCTAATTAGTAATAATTTAGAGCATTCACATGACTGTAAATTGTTTTGATTTCTTCTCTGGAAAATTGCCCGTTTGTAACTTTGACCATTTATACATTGGGGAATGACTTATGTTCTTATAGCTTTGACAGAATCCTTCATATATTTTAGATATGAGACCTTTATCTGATAAACTGTCTATAAAATTTTTCCCTCAATTTTCTGATCTTGGCTTCATTTGTTTTATTTGTACAAACCCTTTTTAATTTAATGTAAATGATAGGTCTTTTTAAAAAATGAAATAATTGAAAATTTTAGTTCTGAGGTGTTTAGGTGTCCGGAAGCACTTGAACAAAAAGGTTCACTAGGAAATAAGAGCCCACATTTATAAAATATTTTAAGGTTTATAAATGCTTTCTTCATAGCATCCTAATGGGCTGTTTAGTGTACATATTGTATCATTTAACATATAAGAAAAATGAGACCTTAACTGACTTGCCTAGCATTCCCCATACGGTAAATTTTTAAACTAGGACATATAACCAGATCTCTTCTGTTTCGAAGTCCAGTATTTGATTCTCAGTCCAGTGTTGTTTTCACTAAACTATTGGGATTTTAATGTTTGAGAATGGTGATCAAATCTTCCTTTTTCTATTTTTTCCTTTTCTTTTTGGAGGGGGGAAGGCAGGGAAGTTGGAGTTAAGTGACTTGCCCAAGGTCACACAGCTAGGTGTTAAGTGTCTGAGGTTGGATTTGAACTCAGGTCCTCCTGATTCCAGGGCCAGTGCTCTATTCACTGCACCACCTAGCTGTCCGTAAATCTCTCCTTTTTAAGGATAAATTATATTCTTGAAAATTTGCCTTTAATTTTTGCTTTTATAGATTTTGTTCTTATTAGTAAATTTACATCATCTCATTTAGCAGGTATTACCTTATTTAGCTAAATTCCTATTTCAGTAAGGTCATCAAAACACTGGCACACATACTTTGATGCCAATACCTACTTATACAAACTTGTATTTCATGAAGTTATGATTTCAGATTTTGAGGGTATAGATTTCCTAAGTAGATTTAATGAGTATTTGAAAAACAACAGTTCATATCGTTAGTGATGTCATTTTTTTCAATATGCCAATTTTTAAAAAACACTTTATATCAATAAAAATGAAACTGATTTAACTCCTTTTAAACTAACACTAACTGTTAAAACCGTACTTGTTTTGTTCAGTTGAGTGTAGTTCTATCTTATCTGGAGATAAAAAGAATTGGGTATGACATTTTTCAGCTGTGTTTGTGGCTGTGAAACTAAATTATAAAGTTATGTGCAACACCAAAACAGGAGAAGGAATAAGAGCCCAGTAATTCCTCTGCAGCCTACCTGAAAAATTAGTCGTAAAATAGATTTCACTAGAGACAGAATAGCTGGACTTTGAAAGTGTTCAGCAAATGCATGTTTGCTGAACCAAATCTCTTTAATACTTGAGGCAGCTGCGACAGAATTTGACTTCCCTAGTCCTTTAGTCACCCCTGTCTTTTTATGTGTATAAGGATCAGATTTTGCTTCTTAGAATTTTATAACTGTACTGAGAAATATTAATAAATAGAGATTTACTATAAAATGTACACATGGATATATTAATTTTTACATAGCTCTGTTAATAAGTAAGGTCTTTATCCCCTTGGGAGGATCTTTTTGTAAGACAAGTTTATTCCCCCTTCGCTATGGAATTTTAGTTAGCATTTCACATGTAAAATCCCAGGGAGATAGGGAAAGACATAAGCACAACAACATAAGTTGTTTTGAGAACAGGTTCTTTAGAGAACAGTTCAAAACCACCTGGTACTTGCCAGATAATTGACATGTATTGCATAGTTCTTTCCTTACTGCTTTCACTCTCCCAAAACGGTCTGTCTTTTTTCAGTAATAACCCCATAAATAAAGTGTCTGTCTGGGCCCAGACATCATAGATCAGACCTTCAAAATCCCTTTTGTTAGCCAACCATTAATAATAATCCAGGGAATATTCCACTTTATATCTTCATCCCTATCCACCAATTTCTGTGCTCAGAAATCCTCAAGTATAGCTCTTGAAATGGAGACAGCACATAGCACCTTGCTCCCTACCCATCACTAACCTAGGAGCTCTGTGAAGGAGAGAGTATAACGTGTGTGGGAAAGCTTAGAAAGCATCTTTGGCGTATCCATAATATTGTCCCAACCAGGATGCAGTTTGGAGGCACAAATTAACACCCTCTTACCTCCCAGCCTACTGTAAAATATATATAGATATATGCACATATATGTAGACACATAGATAGATATGGATAGATACTTGGATAACTATCCTTTGGCATGTAGGTTTTCTTTTCTCTCCCTGGTGAAGAACATCTACTTTGTTTCTAGTTCTTTGCTTTTACAAGAAGTGCTGCTATAAATACCTTAGTGTGTTGGAACAGTTGTGATCATTAGGAAATACTTCTTTCTGTTGTGTGAAAATCCGCCTCACTGTAATTTCTGCCTATTATTAGTCTGAAGCCTCTCTAGTAGAGTAGTGCAGGACACACACACGTATGTGCATGTGTGCATGTATATAAAGGATACTTAGGATGAATTCTCATCTAAAGTAAAGCTTGATAACATCGCTCATGTCTTTTCTTCCACCAGGCCAAGTATACTCACTCACTTTGATCTCTGTAAGATGTAGTTTTGTGAACTGTCACTGTTCTTGCTGCCCTTCTCTGAACAGCCTTCGGCTCTTGATTCTGCGAGTCAGGGAATATCAGAAAAAAAGAGCTGCAGGGTGCAGCTAGTTGCTCAGTACCAGAAAATTGAAGGAGTATCAGGGGAAAAAGGGTAGACTTTAGCAGTGGAATGGCAGCTTTCTGAGGGTGTGGGAGAAGCTGGGGGGCATAGTGACTGGAAGGGCAGAGTAGTCTACAGTAGGGAGAAGTAAGCACGCCAAGGAGGAAAGACTTTTTGCTCTAGAAGGTGATGGTCCGGTGAGGGATTCAAGTAGTAGAAGGTTGGGAAGTCTAGAGGTAAGCAGAAGTTTATAGGTATTGTTGAGAATGTGTCTGACTTTGTTTTTCAATTTTTCTTTTGGGGATCTTTTTCAAGAGGTGATTGGTGAATTCTTTCAAGTTCTATTTTGGCCTCTGGTTCTAGAATATCCGGGCAATTTTCCTTGAGAATTTCTTGAAAGATGCTTTCTAAGTTCTTTTTTTGATCATGG
>CM053585.1:497556061-497598555 GCA_028646515.1 Pseudochirops corinnae
CTTCTCCTCATTGGCTTTTTGGGCCTCTTTTGTCATTTGAGTTAATCTATTTTTTTAGGGTATTGATTTCTTCAGTCAGATTGCTGACTTTCTTTTCATGATTTTCCTGCAACATTCTTATTTCTCTTCCCAATTTTTCTTCCACTGCTCTTATTTGGTTTTCAGAATCCTTCTTCAGCTCATCTCTAGCTTTAAGGCAATCTTCATGTTTATTGGAAGCCCCTGGTGGAGGAGCTCTGGCTGCACTGTCCTCCTCCCTCTCTCTGCCTTGATCTTTCTTTTCCCCAAAGAAGGAATCTAGGGTTTGGTTGCTGTTCTTACTTTGCTTCTTATGCTTATTCTTATTCATGGTTGGTCAGTCTGTCCTTTTTTTATTTTTATTTTTATTTTTTTTAATCTCTGTAGGGCTCTGGTTCCAGAGGGGAAAGCTCTGTTCCAAATCGCTGGGGTCCTCCCAGCTGCCGTAGCTCTCAGGGGAGGTGCTGGGTCCCTCCCCCACTTCCGGCTCACTGAAGGAAGAAGGACCACAAGACCAAAGCCTAAGACGGTGATCCGGATCCAGGCCACTCAACGCAAGAGCACTTAGCCTCTGAGCGATCGCTTGGTCCCCCTGCAGTCTGCAGGCTGAGGGCGCTGAAGCTGCAATGCGAAGGCAGGTGCAGAACCTCTGCCTTTCGCTTCTCAGCCCTGGAGGTGTTTTGGCTGGACTGCTTTTCTCCCACGACCTCTCAAGTCCCACTGACCTAGTTCTGAACACTGCCACAGCTGCTGCCAATCCGCTCACCCGAGGCTCCAGCCGGGGCTTGGCTCCTCTTGTCCAGCCGCCCCCGGGGCTCAGCCAGGGCTTCAGGCCAGGCTGGTTTCGGTTCGCAGTGCTGATATGGTTCCTTGTAGCTGAGCTGACTTTAGTGGAAAGTATATTTGTGTGCGTTTTGGAGTTCTAGGATTAGTTTAGAGTCATATTTTATGGGTATTTTGGGGTGGCTATGTGAGAGCTGCAATATGTTGCTGCTCCTCCGCCACTATCTTGGCTCTGCCCCCCTGTTTTTCAATTTTTAATAAGGAAATGATCTTTTTCTTTATAGAATTAAAGCGTTCCATCACTGGGCATCATTCTGTGTTGACATAAGGTCCAAGTCCCCGTCCATATCACGGATCACTTTCTCCCCAGAGTTGCTCAAATCTCATCTGAAGGTTTTCTTCACACATTAGCACTATATGTTAAAACAAAGTTCATTTCCTACTTATATAAGACCTTATATGTCAGCTGTGACAGCAGCAGTATCATAGTATCTTTTTACAATTAGTGCAAATCTATTCTTTTACACAAAAACCACTTTTCTTACCCTTTTCATTATTAACTACTCCTATAAAAAGGGTCATAGAGAGACAATGTCCCTTAGACTTCTGAGCAAAGCAGGTAACAAGTTCTTTATTTACTTTATTTTACCTTGTACAGATTTTGTCAGAAACTTATCAGTCGTTTTCCCTGTCTGACCTGGCATTCTGTTTTATACTTCAACAGCATCACTTTGTTTCTCTGCTCTTTTTATCCTCTCCCAAATGTTCTCCACCATTTATCCCGCCTTGGGATTCTTGTGGATCAACACACAGCCTCTCTTCTTGACTTCCTGTGCTAGTTTGCTACTTTTTTGCCTTTATTATCCAGAAAGTGTCTTCTCTGACTGAATGAATAAATGAGTCAGTTGCTAGGAATATAAATTCAGTAATAAGATAGTCCTGCTTTAAGGAGCTTCTGTTCTAATAGGGATCTACAAAGAGAGGAGTTGTGGCTGGGGATGGGTGTTATGGTTTGGGGAGTCACCAAGGTGATAAGTAAAGCCATTAGAGATCTAAGTGAAGCACCCTTCCAGTAGCAGCAATAGCTGGAATTAGCTTGAGAGAGAATGGCCTGGCTCTGTTTAGGGTTTCTCTTGAGGCATCCTCTCTTCCCCAGTCTGGGTAGTGCAGATGCCCACATCGCAATTCTAAAACTGTGTCATTGGGGGGTGGAGTCAAAATGGCAGCATAGAAGCAGGAGAACTCCTTGTGCTCCCCCCATAACTATCTCAAATACCTACAAAATATGACTCTAAACAAATTTTAGAGCTCCAGAACTCATAAAATGACAGAGAAACAAAGCTCCCGCTAAAGGCAGCCCTGCAGGCAGACGGGAAGGGCTCATCGCAGCACACTGGGAGCCTAGTCGAGCCCAACCCAGCTTGAAACCAAGCTGTTAGCCCCAGGGCGGCCAGGACAAGCTGCAGCTGGAGCACTTGGGAGAGTAGATCACCAGCAGCTGTGGCAGTTTCCAGAATTATCAACACATAAGAGCCAAGGACAAAGTGAAAGGTTAGTAGAACTCAGCTAAATTTGGGGGAAAGGAGTGGGTCCGGCCATCTGCCTCCAGGGCAAGAAAGCAGCAGAAGTGGTGGCCATGCAGCCCCTGCCATGTGGCTGCTTCAGAGCTCCCAGCCTGCAGATTGCAAGGGGGCCAAGTGATCCTTCAGAGACTAAGTGCTCTTGCCTTAACCTGCCTGGATCAGGATTGTGGTCTTGGGTGGTCGTCCTGAAGTGCATGACCAGTGAGCCAGAGCTGGAGGGGGCTGCAGAGACGGCGGCCTCCTAATAGCTCCGGCAGCTGTGAAAACCCCAGTGATATGGGACAAAGCTCTCCCCTCTGAAAACAAGAGTTCTATTGAGCCCACAAGTCAAGCAATTGACTGGCAACATGAGCAGGCAAAGGAAGCAAAGCAAGAACAGCAACCCAACTTTAGATTCCTTTTTTGGGGACAAAAAGGATCAAAGCATGGAACGGGAGGAAGACAGTACCATCAGAACTCCTGTACCAAAAGCTTCTAAGAAAAATGTAAACCGGTTACAAGCCATAGAGGAGCTTAAGAGGGATTTTAAAAACCAAATAAGAGAAGTGGAGGAAAAATTGGGAAGAGAAATGAGAATGATGCAAGAAAATCATGAAAAGGGAGTCAACAACCTGACTGAAGAAAATAACACCTTAAAAAATAGACCAACTCAAATGGCAAAAGAGGCCCAAAAAGCCAATGAGGAGAAGAATGCCTTAAAACTGTGTCGTCTCTTGAGATCTGTCTGGTGGTGGGAAGGGTGCATGGCATAACAGATGGTGAGAAAATGGCTGGTTGTGCCCTTCGATCAATAAGGAACATTCCAGTTAGGATTTCCGTCCCACTGAGCTTAGGGCATAACGACCTTCCAGCGCCCATTCTCTTCACATTCACATGTAGACCTGGAGGCACAACCAGTCTTGCTGACTCTCTTGCTGGTTATTTCCTTCTGTGAAATATTGCTCATTTTCCCAACTATTAAGTATCATGCTGGATGTCTTCCATTTTGTCCAAAGGTGCATTTTTAAAAATCTGGATAGTTTTTCCCCTTTCCTTCCACTTTCAGTTTAACTCCCATTTGTTCAAGTGGTCAAGTCTCATTGGTCAAATCCAATTGGTTTTTTTCCCCATTGTCCATTCTTAGCCTAGAGAGCATTCCAGAAGCCTTCACTGTGCTAGCAGTGTTCTCTGTATCACAGTTGTGTAATGAACAGTGATTTAATTGGAATTGACTTTTAAGCTGCAGTTGAGAAAGCCAAGTATTCTTTTTGTTTTTTGTAGGGAGGAAGGTAGGGCAGTTGGGATTAAGTGACTTGCCCAAGGTTACACGGCTAGTAAGTGTGTCAAGAGTCTGAGCCTGGATTTGAACTCAGGTCCTCCTGACTCCAAGGCTGATGCTCTCTTCACTATGCCACCTAGCTGCCCCCAAGCCGGGTATTCTTAAACATTGTCAACATAGCTGTTTATTTCTCATTTTCACCTTTAACTAACTTTTAATTGGAAAGAATGAGAAGACCAGCAGTGTTCTTGAGTTCTCTTCCCCAATTCAGGACTTGATGGCTCCATTAGGTCCTTTGTGGGTTTCTTCTCTCAGTAACAGTAATAATCCCGGTTTCAGTCACCTGAATTAAATAAACAGTTAATGTGGTTTATGAGAACTTAAAATTAATAATACCTGACTTTACATTGCCCCTTAATTCACGAAGTACCGTATTCACCACACTGCGAGGTAGAGGATAGTGCACGTTACTGATTTCCCACAGATGAAAAAACTGCCAACTCAGGCTCAGAGATGTAACTTTAGAGTGATAGTTGTGATTCAAACTCAGGGTGCCTGCTTGCAAAGCTAGCCTGCTTCATACTGTTCTGTGGAGTCTTACTTAAAAGATTTTTACAGTTTGAAAAACAATTACACCTTAAAGGACACACTGGTGGAAAGGCTTCTCTGTGAAGAGTCAGCCGTGTTAAGCATAAAATATCAAACCATTCCAGGCAGAGGCAGCTGCTTTTCACAGCTTAAGATAAAAACGCTTGCATGTTTTTCTTCCACTTATACTCATAGTGAAAATGAGTGCAGTGACTATAGCCAGAACTGTGAAGATTCCAGTTTGAATTTGTTCTTGGTCTTCTCTTTCTGTGTCCTTTCAAAGCTCTTTTACTTCAGGCTCCAAATATCTTTCCCCTTCCTGTTCTCAAAGCAACAAACTAAACTTGCAATATGATTAGCTGGTCATGGTTTCTCAGAAACTCATTCATACTAATTCATTTGCATTTTTAGCCCTTTATTTCCAATTTTAGAATTTAAAAAGTTTATCTTCATAAAGAGGAATTTGGGACAAATTAGGTGAAGTGATTGGGAAAGGGAGGGGAGGGAGGCAGGCAGCAACTGTAGTCACGCTGGATTGGTTGCCTGGCCCAGCAAGTGAGCCTGATTGAGAGCTTTCTGGGTGTTTGGGTGCAGGCAGGGGTACTTTGACTTTATTTCCCCTGTTCCGAATACAGTCATCCCTCCTCTTTGTCTACCAGCCAGACTCAGTCACGTGATTTTTGTGAAGCAGGTGTAGCCACACCAGTGACTGTGCACAGTGCTAATCTGTCTCCTGTAGAAATTGCAACTTTTTATGGGTGCAGTCAGTGTGTTTTACTTGTTTTGTGTGTTAAAGATGATCAGAATTATTAAAAGTAGATGTTTGGGATGGGGCCTAGAGTATTCTCAGTGTTTCACCTTGGCAGGGGTGCTGTGCCCCGAGTCCCCACAAATGTCAAAGGACATCTGCAGTTTTGATTCTTGGTCACCTTGCTATCACTACTCCCTCAAACCCCCACCCCCAATTTCCCAGTAAATTTCCCAGCTTGAGCACAGATTGAATCCCTTCCTCTAACTATAACCCAATCTTTACCCTCCCATCTTTATTTCCCAAGGCTCCCTCAGACATACACTTTGGGATAGATGGCCATTTTGTTATTATTCGTAATTGGACCTTATTTCTGCTATTATAATAATTTTCTAGCGTGACTGTTTCCTCTTTATCTTACGTTCTAGAACACCTAAACCTCTGTTTTAGTTCTGTCTGCGATTATGTAATTTCCAACAAAGACTATGTCTTTGGTAATTTATTTTCTTCCTTAATAGAGGTACACCATCATTATCCCAGTTATGTTTGAGCTAAAACATAAACGAATTTCTTAGGAGAGACTGTGGAAAAGACTTTTGTAGAGAATTAAACTAATTAGTTGACTAACCTAAATAAAATGCTAGAAATATATACTTATAAAAATTTTGCGTTATGAATAAACAGATGAATTTCCTAGGAAAGCATATGTTTGTTATAATTAATTCAGAATTTTTTTAATCTGAGAAATGAACCAAAAACGCATCCTAACTTGTTAATCTACACTCAGCCTTATAATTACTATATCAAAATTGCTGATGTTTAAGCTTTGCATCTCTTCACAACTTAATTTTTTTTTAAATGTAAAAACAGTATTTTATTTTTTCCAATTACATGTAAAGACAGTTTTCAGCATTCATTTTTTATAAGATTTTGAATTCCAAATTTTTCTCCCTTTCTCCCCTTTCCCCTCCCCAAGATAGCAAGCAATCTAATATACATTATACATTATACATGTGCAGTTATGTAAAACATTTTCACATTATTCATATTGTGAAAGAAACAGAACAAAAGGAAGAAACCATAAAAAAAACAAAGACAGTGAAAATAGTGTGCTTCAATCTGCATTCAATCTCCATCAGTGTTTTCTGTGGATGTAAATAGCATTTTCCCTCATGAATCCTTTGGAATTATCTTACATCATGATATTGTTGAGAAGTGCTAAGTCAAAAATCATAGTTGATTATTGCACAGTATTGCTATTACTGAGTCTGACGTTCTACTTCTGCTCACTTCACTCACCATCAGTTCATGTAAATCTTTACAGGTTTTCCTGAAATCTTCCTGCTCGTAATTTCTTGTAGCACAATAGTATTCCATCACATTCATATGCCTCAGTTTGTTCGACCATTCCCCAACTGATAGGCATCCCCTCAGTTTCCAATTCTCGACCACCACCAAAAGAGTGGCCATAAATATTTTTGTACATGTAGGTCCTTTTCCCTTTTTTACTCTTAAAAGAGATTTTTGTCTTGTTACTGAATGATTGGAATTAGAAAACTACATTGGGAAGTTTAAAATGAAATAAATTAGTCTTTGAAAGCTTTATTATTTCCATAATTTTACTAATTTTATATACTTGATTTTGGATCACATTGCTATTTTGTTATTGGAAGAACATTATTTTTGAAATTGCCCTTTTCTTTTGTATTTCAGATCAGGTGTTTGGTTCCAATCTTGCAAATCTGTGTCAGAAAGAGAACAGCACAGTGCCAAAGTTCGTAAAGTTATGCATCGAGCATGTTGAGGAACACGGTAGGGAAAATAAATGCCCCTTAAAATAAGATAACCTACCATCTGTTGTTTTGCAGAACATTAATCTTTGGGAATTTGTTGAGTGGGGATGGGGAGGGTCCTGTCCTACCTTATATTTTATTCCAGTTGCAAAAAGAATAGACTTAGTTTCTGTGATGAAGCATTTTGGCACTCAGAACAATGAATCTTGACTATGGATGCACTTGTTTAAACTAAACATAGTACAAATAGGTACTGAATCTCAGGAAATAATTTGTGAAATATGTAGTACCCTTTGAAGTGGGTCTGAATTGGCAGTCACTTCTGATAAAGAAGGTGGGAGATGAGGTTAACTGTGGAGGAGTGTTTTGACTGTGGCAAATAAGTGTAGGTCATGTTACTGAGGGGAAAGGGCTTTAGCATAGTTTAACTTATGAAATTTAATATACTTCTATGTTGATTTTGTTTCTTTATATGTAAGTATCTTGGTTAGGTTTAGTAGTAGTAGCAGTACATTGAAGGTATCTCTATTATTTGATTATACCAATAGAACACTAGAAATAACATGCTCAGATAAAATATTTAGTTCTTACCACTTTAATTTTTTTTTTTTTTTTGCTTTTTTGGAGGGCAGTTGGGGATAAGTGACTTGCCCAAGGCCACATGGCTAGTTTTTGTGTTAAGTGTCTAAGGCTGGATTTGAACTCGGGTCCTCTTGACTCCAGGGCTGGTGCTCCATTCACTGTGCCACCTAGCTCCCCCCTACCACTTTAATTCTTGACAATATCTCATCAACCTTTGAACTCTTCTTATTATGACAATAGTAATAATAAGTTTTCCTACACATCCTAATTGTTAAATGCTTAACAGTGGAATAAAATGTTCCTGGCAAACTTATACATATATTAGCTTTAAAATACCTTAATTTGTTTGGTTTCATTGTGTAAATCTGAAGAATGCTCTAAGTC
Source organism: Pseudochirops corinnae (assembly GCA_028646515.1). NCBI lineage: Eukaryota > Metazoa > Chordata > Mammalia > Diprotodontia > Pseudocheiridae > Pseudochirops > Pseudochirops corinnae. The sequence goes on from CM053585.1 coordinate 497,563,799, forward strand.
TAATCATAAAAGCTCTTCTGTCAAATAATTCAATTCATATTTATTTTGTTTCCTGATTTAATTAAATTTGAAAGTCAAACTTATCTTTCCTATGATACTATTTTGAGCTGACAGGAGGTGGGACATAAATATATTTTGTATGTACGTTTACCTTTTAAGATAAATTTAGTTGTCAGCCTAATTGTTATCAAGATTTTTTTAAACTTATTTTAAATTTATTATTAGTGACCGCAACATTCTCAAATTTTCAAATGGCTGTTTCCAGTTCATTTTGCATCTATCTCGTTTACACATAGCTGTTGATATGTTTTCTTCCCCATTAGGCTGGGAGCTTCTTGAGGACAAAAACTATTTTTGCCTTTCTTTGTGGCCTGTAACACAGTGCCAGGCGTAAGTGCTTCAGGGACTGGTTGATCTCATCTATTTGGAGAACGGGAATAATAAATGTTAAAATTACACTGTTTTTAGTAACATTAATTTAGATTATTTCTTATGAAGTTGGCACACTGTTAACCTGTAAGTTTTTTTCTTGCAAACTAAAGCTAGTTTTTAAATTAAAAGTTGGCCCCCTCCAAAAAAATCCATTTAGTTAAAGTATTTGCCTCTTAAGTTTTATTTAGGCTAATGTTAATGATTAATTTTCAAAATCAGGACAGTACAAACCTGGAGAGACAAATGACCCTTTTAGCATAAACCCTGTGTGGAATTTCAAACATTCTCCATCTGTCTCTTAGGTTTGGATATTGATGGGTTATACAGAGTAAGTGGCAATCTTGCAGTGATACAGAAACTAAGATTTGCAGTTAATCATGGTAAGTACTGGTGTTGTACATTATACATTGCAGTGATGTTTCCTATAATTGGAAATTACCATCTTTATCTTGCTTCTTTAGTTTCTTTCTTCTAGCCAAGACAAATATTAATTTGGTAGAATTGGTTATAGTTTTAAATGTTTTAATTGATAAATTTTGTTTTAATACATCATGCATATATACTCCTGGTAGCATCATCCACAATGTACAATCCCTAGAAACAGTTCAGTAAAACAACATAAAAATGATTATGACTAATAGTCCCTGCAGCTTGACACTTGAGTAGTTCTGCATTTGTTAAAAGAAAAGGGTGCTAGTACAGTAATGTCCAGTGTTTTTGAGCAGGTTTTGTTGCCTTTTAAAGTTGTCTTCATTTGCATAATAATGTATGTTTTAGTTTTAGTTCAGCTTTGTTCTCTCTGCCGTATCATACAAGTATACTCAAATGTCTTTGAATCATTTGTTGTTCTATGTGATATATTAACATTCATTTATATTCACATACTACAATTTCTTCAGCCCTTCCCCAGTTACTGGAAACAGTTTGTTTCCAGTTTTTAGAGGTTACAGACATTGGTTCTGTGAATATTTTCATGTCACTAGGGCTCTTATTCTCAGGAACTTTTTTTTATAAACCCAATAATGGGAACACTGAGTCAGAGGGTATGAACAGTTTTGTGACTTCTTTGAATAAATTAATTTGTATTCTTACTCTCTTTCAGATGAGAAATTGGATTTGAATGATAGTAAATGGGAAGATATTCATGTCATCACTGGAGCACTCAAAATGTTTTTTAGAGAATTACCAGAGCCTCTCTTTACATTTAATCATTTTAATGACTTTGTTAATGCAATTAGTAAGTACCAAATACATTCAGAAACTTATAAAGATCAGTAGTTATGAATTCTATGCAGAAATTACTGTTATCTCTGCCTCTTTCCGGTGTTTGAAACTTAAAACACTTAAGCTTTATAGAAGAAATTTCAAATTACAGCAATTTCAAATATGACCACTAGGTGACACTGTATATTACCGAATGTCCACTGCTTTCCCCCCCCCCCACCCCCCTTCCCAAGGTGGTTTTTATTTCCTTCAGAATTAGCTACAAAATCTTCAGTGGGTTTCTGTCTTTTTCAGAACAAGAACCAAGGCAGCGAGTTGGTGCTGTCAGAGATTTAATTAAACAGTTGCCAAAGCCAAATCAAGACACCATGCAGGTTCTTTTCAGACACCTCAAAAGGTAAGCACCACCTCATTAAAAGGAGACAAATCTTAGAAAATGAGGTGCTGTTGATATCCCCTAAACTGAAGTTATGGAGGTTTTAGTGTTTTCTTAATACATAACTGCTTACTTGAAGAGTTAACTCTTCTGACACTGGAAACACTCCCTGAAAAAAATGAGGCAATCTTTTTTTCCCATGTAAGTTAAAAAAAAATAGCATGAAATGAGCAAAATGTTATTTGCAAGATCCATACCTCTTGAAGTTAGGCCCAATTCAGGAAAGGGTTCTTTAATTAAAAAAAAAAAAGATTAAAATGCTGTACTTGGAAAAATTTCTTTGAGAGTGTTTGTAGCTATACATTCAAGTTGTGCTTACCCAAAATAGCTACAGATGAAACTGGGCTGAATGGCTTCCTTGAGTAAAGATATAGTATTTGTGCTTGGCTTAGTAACTTTCTTCTAAGTGAAGGAAATCAGAATTACTAGTTTGTTTTACAAATGAAATCTACTGTCACCGCAATACATTTGGAAGAAAATTTTCCTCCATTTCCTGTTTTTTTTTCTTTTTAGCATATTACTGGTTCTGAAAAAAAAATGTTTTTTTTTCTTCCTCAGAGTTGTAGAAAATGGAGAAAAAAACCGGATGACCTATCAGAGTGTTGCAATTGTTTTTGGTCCCACTCTGTTAAAGCCAGAGAAAGAGACTGGTAACATAGCAGTTCATACTGTATATCAAAATCAGATTGTGGAATTAATTCTTCTGGAACTGAACTCCATCTTCGGGCGCTGAGGCTTATTGGAGATGGAACCAGGGAGAAATGAGAGTCAGAATCCATCAGATTGCAAATCTTTGTACATGATGTATTACGTTTGTGGACCAAGCCAACAGCTCAATGATTTTGCACTTTTTTTGGAGGGTAGGGGGAAGGACGGCTGGGAGGAGGGTTGGGGTGTGTCTAGGCCCTCATGTTTATTGCTGTTATTGCAAGTTGACATTTTTAATTATTTGATCTTTTTCATTGAATATTTTGGAGTTTTATCCTCTAAACATTTGTCAAAATTAAAATTTGCAATTATAGCATAGGCATATATACACTGGATTTCTTGGAGAGAAAATGAAGATTAAGGTTGATCCCAGGCTGAATGGTCTGGATTTGTTTTTCCTCATTTCTAGGCTCATCACTTGATAGGATAATACCCACTATTGGTTACTTTGAGAACTCTTTCAGGGCATTTTGAGCAAAACAAAATGAATCAGTTTTTGAAATCTGTGTATTCCCTTTCCAGGATTTCTGCATGCAGTGGCCAGCTGTCTGTCTCATGCCAGTGCTCACAGTGGTCAGTGTAGTTTACAATTCCCCAGATAGAATCCTTTGATTAAGCCTTGCTGTCTTTTACTCTGCTGCACAGCATCCAGACTGGATGTCTTAGCTGCTTGATGGAGCAGCATGCTAATAGTACTTCAGACACTGAACTCGTAAGGAGATCCGTCAGAGGATGTTTTCTGTGACATACTGGAGTTTTTCTCTAACATAAGTCAGTTGTTCAAGGTATTTCTTGGCCTGCCTTGTTTGCTGTTCTGAATTACAGCTAATAATGCTAATTAAATGCTGACTTTATCTACTGCCATACTGAGTTCTTGATGTGACCCTGCAGTAGTGAACTTATTTGATTATAAATATAGGCTAAAGACCTAATGACCTTCAGCTTGTGTATATAATTGTGTTGTATAGTCTCAAAGTACATCCTAGTCACACATTTCTAATCATGGTTATATTAGCTATAGGTAATCCTTCCAGTGAATATTAGGTTTCCTTCAAGAAACAAGCTATTATTTGGGAAAGCTAACTGTGTGCACTTTTAGATTATAATTACATTTGCAGGCAAATCACTGTAATGCAAATGGTACTGGAAAAATACTGAATAGGCTTGCTAAATGGTTAATGCACTACATGAGGAGCCTTTTAGGTTATTTAATATGTACAGAATACATTGGGAAAATGTATTACAGAATTCTAACTCTACAGTATAGTAGTGGAAACCCATGTGTAAATTGGCTGATTGTTGAATGGAAAATGAGATTGCTAACTTGGAGAATTTCTTTTTACATTACTAATGTAGATTGACTTGTATAATAAAACAGGTTTTGGAAGATTTTTGTGACAGGGAGCATGGTCTGCTGAAGATTTTTTTTAAAAATGTATTTTTCTAGACTAACTGCTATATATGAGATGTCTAATCCAAATAAAGAAATGATAAGATATTTAGAGATTTTTTCCCATCACAGATTTGCATGAATTTTTTGGTTGAACTTGCAAGTATGCTTTGTACCTCAGTTTTCTGTTTTTTTTTATCAGTTGAAACTGGTATTTCCTGTGGTAAATATCACTGTTTCCCCTGCCTCATACCCTATCCGTTTTTAATGTCTTAATATTTTGAACTGGTCTGATTTATAAGCAGATGCATTGTATTAATTTACAGTATGGTTTCTGTGAGGGGGAAATACTTTTTGGTATAATCTTTCTAAAAGCCTTCCACTTGAGTTAAATGGCAAAAATAATGTTTGCCGTTATGAACTTGTGGATTTGGTTACATGAGCCAAATTATTTCCTAGCTGTCAGATAACTGATTGTTCAAAGGAAGAGAGAAGCAAGACAAATCACAGCCTTCCTATTTGCAAAAATTGTATTTAATGGCACAATGTGCTTTAGGACTCCATAGCAATTTCAGACTAGGAAAACAATGTGAGGCTTAAAGCATTTTTTTCTCTCTGTAGCCATAGAAATACTATGGAGAGATCAAAAGGTACAGTTGTCCTGTGATTCTTGTTTGTGTGTGTATGTTTTGTCTTGGTGTTCATTGTTCCACGGCTAATCTGTTGTATTGTAATATTGGATGTACAATGAATGTCTTCTCTGTTTAATCCTCTGTGAATTAAAAATTGCCAGTGTCACTTTCATTGGTAAACCACCAAACTAGTAATACGTGCTCTGACCAAGAGGGTTTCATTTTATAGTAGAAAACATATTAAAAGCTAAAATCTGTTATCAGTAAAATTTCAGTTTATAATTTCGTTCTTAAAATGTCAGGAGAAATCTAAATTTGGTTTCACATTTTTTTAAAGGTACAAAAAAACAGACGGGAAAAGAAAGATGGTTTTAAATGTATCACCAAGGAAGAAAATGTCTTTCTTCTAAAATATTACATATGTCAAAGAGATTTAACTATTTTTATCTGATAGTATTAATCATTTGGTGACAAAATACCTCAGAATTATAGAAGTCCTTAGATAATAAGTCTTAGGAAAAGAGCAAAACTGGAATATTTTCAAGATAATCAGGTAATCGGTATTTAAATCTGCATTGACATAGGTCAGCACAAATTTTGGAAGGTACATATCTGGGGGCATTTTTTTGTTTCTTAAAATATGTTCCTCTGAAATTAGAATTGAAATTTTGAAAATTTAGTTAGTAATTAGCTTTTAAAGTAAGCATTTTCTTGCCAATAATGACTGGTTATGCATATTCCTACAGGCTTTAGTTTAAGGTGGTTGGGGGGGGGGGAGCAATTAAGAGTCCCACTTGCTTCAAAAATATAGCTTCAAATTGTCCAGATTAAAGTACTAGTTTCTGTGGAGAACTGGAAAAGAGAAGAAAATTAATTTTATGAGTACAGTAGTCTTCTGAACTTTAGTCCTCAGTTCCACTATAATAAAATCTGGTTTTATGAAAACTCTTTATAGCCACTAAATGTAGTTTTTGATGGAGTTGGCTTGTATATAAATTTGCCTGTATGTTAATTTGGGGGGGATGGGGAGTTTTTTTTTCTTTCTACATTCTATCCTAATGTAATTAATTCAGTTCTTTTACATGAAACTTTAGTTGGGAATCAAAAAGAAACTACCACCCCCAAACCTAGCAGTAGCCTATTGGAACAAGCCATAAACTCCAGCCAAGCAGAGTCAGACACTGGGCTGTGGAGAAGGGGGAGGTGCAGAATGCCTAATGAGGCATTGTGTGACTAGCAAAGCCTTAGGAGTTCTCCTGAAGAATCTCAATTAGCCTTCACAACTGCAGTTTTGTGGGCAAGCCATGGCTGCAGCTATATTTGGCCAGATTGAGCCATTACAAATTAGCTGCATGTGAATATGAAGTTTTAAATGAACTCGTTCACCAAGGAGGGGCAAACCCCCCCCAGCACTTTCCTGATGCTCTCATCAACAAAGTCCTTGTAGAGCAAGATGTCTGTTCAGTAAATCACTGCAACAATCTTTTAGGGTAAGTTGTGCCCCTCCTGTACCACCTCTTCCTTCCCCAGGCTTTATTTCTTTTCCTCTTACAGTCAGTCCTTCAGAAGCTGCTCTTGGTGGGAAACATTTTAACCTATTTATGTTGATAACCAAAGCTTTTAGGCAGTTCTGACAGCTTTGGTACAGCAGGGATTGATGTGTCCAGAACTCTTATGACTGCAGGTGCTTTGGACAAAATCAGTAGTAGCTTATGCTTTAGTTTTGGAGAGAGCGAAGATGTAAACCCTGGTATCGATAGTATGGGTTTCTTAGAGCTGTCGGTTGAGGGTTCATTGCCATCTTTCTAGTTATCCAAATTCATAATTTCAGTCATCCTCAATTTGCCTTGTCCCACATAAACAGTTACCAAATCTATTTCTCAAACATCTCTTCAAACCCTTCCCCTCTACTATAGGGCCACCTTTGAAGGTCAGGCTTCCATCACCTCCTGCCTGGACTATTAAGTCTTCTGTTTGGTTTCAGCAATCTGTCCATATAGTTTTCAAGGTGATACACCCAACACTCAGGTCAATCTATGCCACTCCCCTACTCAGGAAACTCCAGAGGCTCCCTCTTACCTCAAGAATAAAGTAGAAATTTCTGGAATTTAAAAATCTGCCTCCAACTGCCCTGTAATAGGCTTATATACAACACTCCTTCATGAGCTCCACAGTCCACCCAAACTAGCCGCCTTATTCCTCACTCTCTTAACAGTCCAAATGTCACCTCTGTTCCTTTTTCTAGCTTGTCCTGCTCACCTGGAAAGGTCTCTTTCCTCACTTCCACTTAATCCTTAGTTTCTTCTTATCCCTCCCAACTGCTAGTGCACACTGCCCAAATTAGGTTGTATTTTTAAAAATTCACTTATATGAGCATATTTTCTCACCTTACAGAGTATAATAAGCCCCTTAAGGGCAGAGACATGTCTTTGCTCTGTCCCCGTCACCTAGCACACAGGAGGTGAGTGTGAAGATGAGTCATTTAAACGCTATCTTTACCCTCCCCTCCTTGGTGTTAATGGGAGCGATAAGGGAAGCGTTGAGAAAAGGAAGGGGAAACCCAGCGTAAGTCAGATGAAATCGAGGAAATTATAGAACCGTAGAGGTGGAAGAGAAGTCTTAAGAAAGGAAATAAAGCGCCCAAGTCATACCCTTAGGTAGTTGGAGTGACAGCTGTGATGAGAGAAAGGAGGGAGTGCTAATGGGAAGAAATGTCTAGATTTAGTACTGCTGCTACCACTAGTAGTAATTTAATTTATATAATATCTACCATGTACTAAGTGCTTTTGCACTACTATATTCTTTTTGCTTTAAAAGTCTTACAAACCATAAGCAATGGTCTTAACTAGTTGACTTAATAAAATTGAACCATTTGTTCTCCCAACTATTGTGATCATGTATCTAAGAATAGAATTGATTTTGATAACTTTGGAACATGCCTCATTTTTCCTTCGATATACACTATTATATATGACTTCTTTGGGGCGGTTTGTCTGGGCCAGTAACCCCAGTTCTTAACTGAGAAGTTTTTAATAGAGAAGCAGACTGATAAAGGAGCTTATTTTGGATTGTTTTCCCAACTGATTTCCTCGACCAGTCATCTTGCGGGTCAGGCCCCTGGTGTGTAGGATAGGCATGAGATGTCACCTATCACCTGACGTGATGAGGGCCAAACAATAAAACTTGAACATGAAATACCAGTAAAAGGTTTGAGAAAGAAAAGCGTGACCCCCAGAAATTGTTAGAACTCTGCTAGCTCCTAGCTTCCTTTAGACCCCCTTTTTTTGTTACTGGTTTCTTTAAAAAAGCTGTGAAATTTTAAGAGCCAAGCATTGGATGCATTTTGAAAGAAAAATAGCAGTTGAGATCATACTTTACTATCTGTGCCTAGTGTGGTAATACTCTTTGGGTCACTTAAAATCCACTTCTAGGCCCTCTGGTGGTCACAGATGCCAAAGCTCATTCAAATAGTTTGGTGGCAGCCAGTTTGGAATTAAGGCTGAAAAGAAATCCTCAAAAGATGATCTTCTCTTTGGAGAACTTAGCATTGCTGAATTCTTATGGATTTGGTATTTTATAAGTTGGCCATGCCGTATTTAGGAAGCTAGGTATATGAGTCTTCACTTACTGGGAAAGCCAGGGTAGGGAAGGAAGATGCCCTGGATTTATTGTCAGCCTCTTGTCTAAACAGCCAGTTAAACAGATAATAGTCTATCATTTATCAGTTTTGCTTTTTATCAAGAATAACCCCAGGGTGTGGTAGTAGTAAATATTCCCTGCCTTCTCATAGGCAAGGTTATTTATTAGGTGAGAACAAGACAATCAAAGTGCCTAGATAAATTGATGATAGCTTCAAAGCATGTATTTTCCTTGTAATATTTAACAAAGTCATAGTGAAACTTCTCGTGGCCATTACCAGCTGGAGCTGGAAAAAGAATGGAGCAGATGCGGTAGGTGGTATTTTACGTTTTTCTTAAATCATTTTTCCCACAGCTCTATTTCTTTTACAAGATCTGGGCTAAATTCTTGGAGTAACAGAAAGTTCTCTGAATTTAGAGTCGGCTGCTTTGCCTTGTAGCTCCACCTGTGGGATGTTAGGCAAGTCTTCCTCCATCTCTCTGCGGCTCAGTTTCCTCATTTGTAAAATGATGAGGTTGAGCTAGACTGCCTTTAAGGTTCTTCCCAGCTCTAAATCTATAATCCTGATTCTAATTTGCATTGTTGCCTCAAGAGTTACTCTTCTTCATTTGAAAAAATCTGAGGTTCTTTGTTCCTAATGGAATCTTTCCATTTCCTTGATTTCACCCATCAGCCAGTGTAGCAAAGTTTGAGGGGCTGACATGATGGGTATGCTCCCCAGCAATGTGCACTAGGCAAAGGTCATGAATCTACCATATTGATGAAAGGTAATGGTTCATAGTCACCTAGTAGTGGCACTGATTGGGGCCACTCACGAGGGCAAGACCACACAGCCTTTGTTGTCTTCAGACCTGAAGCTTACTGGATAACGGCTAGTTTTCTGTCTGTAACATAGGGAATTTCTGTAACAATTCTGCCTTGACTAACTGAATGCTGGAAAAGGATCCCTGTATTCTGGACCGTGAGGGACTGCCTGTTTGTCTGTCCATCCACTTAAAGCAAGTGAAGGGGCCCACCTTCAATGAGTCAGCTGTGTAGTCATGGAGATTGAAGTTCATACTACAAAGTGATGTTTGAGGGTGGAGCTTATTGAAGAGCCATTCCTGACCTAGAGGGCCTGGGGAATTGGAGAGTTACAATACATAGTCTGGCTGGTGCTCTCAGACGAGGAGAGAAATCTTAGCACACAGCCCACAACCAGTATTGAGGTGGTGCTTGTTTCAAGACTACTGCTAAGCCAGACATAAAGAGAACAATAACAAAATTCTTAAGTATCTTCTGGATGGAGAGCCAAAGTGGGGAAAGGGCAAGCAGGGTGCACAGAAGAATTACTTAAAGGAGACAGGGAAATACAGTGTCAGGGGATAACGGTAGGCAATGGGAAATGAATGGTGGACAAATCAACCTAGCACATAAAAGAGTTGCTGGGGTTATTATGAACCAAGAGCGAGACCAGTGGGCAGAAATGTAATTCGTTACAAGCTTTACAAATTATGGTTTCTATGGGAAAATTAAGGCCCTTGTGTGCAGGTTTGTCTTGCTTTAAGCAAACCTGTTAGTTTTGCAAATGTAAATTTTTAAAATCCTTTTAGTAGGATGATTCCCTGTACAAAAAGATTTGCCACACTTCCTTTAAACATCAAGCTTGATGGGTGGGGTAGTCATCTTAAGTTAGGAATATAAACCCAGGTGTTGTGCAGAGCTGGTGGTCATCATTGATATATTTGCTTTAGGGCATGGCAACTGTCTGCTATTCCAAATGGCTAGGAAAACACGATCTGGTGAACACTGATGACCACTGCATTGCTGGTTTTGAATCTCTTCTTTCTATTGGTAGTTGAAGCTTAGAAGAAAAAGGAAGATGTGGAGAGAGACTAGCTGGTTGCTTAGGTGGTGGTGATGAGAATATAGCATCCCCAAAACGTAGCCAGCGATACTACTTGGACTTCTGGCAGGGGACTAGCAGGCATCTAAAGGGCACTGAGCTGAATTTTGAAAGCAAATGAAAAGGAAAAGCCCAAACATAATTCAAGGCCTTTACTGTGGTGAATGATATGTGTAACACGGGAAAAAGCAATATACTGGGAGAAGTGCGTAGTTACTCTCGGATAAGCCTAACAGGAAACTGAGTTGGGAATAATACTCATGGTCTCAGCTATAACATAAAACAGATAACAAAGTGAACTTGAAAATGTAACACAAGGTGAACATCATCTGTCTTTGCAAGGCTTACCATGACTTGTATCTTTGCCCATTGGTTTTGTTCGTGGTGACACCTTTATTTCAAAAGAACCCCATCACTTGTGTTTCATGCCAGATTGATTTGTCCATTGGTCATTTCCCATTGTCTCCCAGTTTTCTGCAGGTATCCCTTGAAGTTTACTTCAACAGCTCTTTAAACATTCCTTTAATTATTAGTGGGAATTGTCAGCATGAGCATGATAACTGGAATGTGGAAATTGAAATCATTTTATTAAAAAGACAGAACTGTTAGAAGGTAAAGAAGAAGAGTGTGGCGTGAAAAGCTATTCACTTCATTATCCATGAACCCCAGTACTCTAAGTATAAAGAGGAACATTGTTTACATTTGTATTTACAGAGAAGTTCTGGTACTATAGTACAGATGACCGACCCCATACAGAGGGCATGGATAATACTTTGCAAATGCAGATTTCAAAATTTGTAGTCAATTATCCTATCATTGGAAATCTCCAGGTAGAGGGTAGCTACCTATTTGTCATTGATTATCTACAATTTTAAAAAATAAATGTATTATTTATTTTTAACATTTATAATTTGAGTTCCAATTTCTCTTTCACTGAAAAGGCAGGCAAAATGTTAATTATATGTGTGAAATCACACAAAACATTTTTGTGTTCGCCACATCACCCAAAAAAGGCAAAAAAAAGTGAGAAAAGGAAGAAAATTCTACTTGAGTTTGTAGTAAGAGTTCATCAGTTCTCTCTCTGGAAGCGGATGGCATTTTTTTCATTATGACTCTTGGAATTGTCTTGGATCCTTATATTGATCAGAGTAGCGAAGTCTTTCACAGATGACCATTACAGTGCTGCTGTTACTGTGCATAGTGATCTCCCAATTCTACTTTGCTCTGCATCAGTTCATATAGATCTTGCCATGTTGTTTTTCTCCCCCTAAAACCACCCTGCCTTCTTGTTTCTTAATGATACAATAGTACTTCATTATAGTCATGTGCCACAATTCACTCAGCCGTTTCCTAGCTGATAAACAATCCCCTCAATTTGTAATTCTTTGCCATTGTAAAAAAAAAAAGGCTGCTATAAATATATTCATATATTTGGGTCTTTCCTTTTTCTTTGGTTTCCTTATGTTAACAGACCTAGTAGTGGTATTGCTGAGTCAAAGGGTATTTACAATTTTGTTACCCTTTAGGCATAGTTCCAGATTGTTTTCCAGTTAACAGCTTTACTAAACAGTGCAATAGTGTACCTATTTTCCTTTATCCCCTCCAGCATTTGTCATTTCAGACAGGTGTGTGGCGGTACCTCAGAGTTGTTTTAATTTGTCCTTCTCACGTGAATATAGATAACTTTGATTTCTTTTTCTGAAAACTGAGTGTCCATATCCTTTGACCATTTGTCAGTTTGGGGAATGGCTTTTATTTATTTTTTTTAATTTGACTCAGTTGCATATATGAGAAATGAGGCCTTTATCAGAGGAACTTGGTGTAAAAGTTTTTGATACTTATCGTCTGTGGTAGCTTTTAACAAAATGTAGTTTCTCTGATTATTTCTTTTAATTAGGTCTATTTTTGCTTTTGCTTTATCTGAGATTATTATTATTATTACTCTTACCTTTTTTATTTCAGCTGAACCCATAAATAGATTCTGCTCCAGCTTTATTTTAACTCTGTATGTCTCTCTGTTTCAGGTGTGTCTCTTGTAAACAACATATTGTTAGATTCTGGTTTCTAATCCATTGTCCTCTTTACTTCCTGTTTTATAAGTGAACTCATCTCATTCACATTCACAGTTATAATTCCTAACTGCCTATTTCTCTCCATCCTATTTTCTTCTATTTATCCTCTCTTTATCCTGTCCCTCCTCAAAAGCGTTTTGCTTCTGACCACTGCCTTTCTTCATCTACACTCCTCTTATCATCCCCTCTCCCTTATATCTTTTATCCTCTTCTCTTGTATCCCTGTTGGGTAAGAGAGATTTCTCTATACTCAACTGAGTGTGTGTATTCTTTCCTCTGAACAAATTCTTATGAGAGGGAGGTTCAAGCATTGCCTGCCACCATACCCCCATTTTCCTCTCCACTATACTATTTCATGAATGAAATGCCCGTTTCCTCTCCCCTTCCCCACTCCCCCAAGGATTATATTCGGTTTTGCTGGTAGATTATTCTTGGTTGTAATGCTTGCTCCTTTGCCGTCCAGAATAACATATTCCAAGCCCTCCACTCCTTTAATATTGGAAGTTGCTAAATCTTGTGGGATCCCCAACTATGGCTCCATAATATTTGAACTGTTTCTCTCTGGCTGCTTGTTATATTTTCTTCTGGTATTTGGCTATAATACTCCTGAGAGTTTTTATTTGGGGATTTCTTTCAGGAGGTGGTCAGTGGATTTTTTTCAATTCTGTTTTACCCTCTGGATTTAAGATATTGGGACTGTTTTCCTTGATAAGTTCTTGAAATTATGTGATGTTTTGGTTCTTTTCTTTGATCATGGCTTTCAAGTTGTCTAATAATTCTTAAATTATCTCTTCTCAATTTATTTTCCAGGTCAGTTTTTCTGATAGGATAGTTCATATTTTCTCCTTTTTTTTCGTTCTTTTGATTGTTTTATTTTTTTCTTGATGTTTCATGGAGTCATTAGCTTCAACTTGACCAATTCTTCAATGAATTCTTGTACCTCTTTTTCTACTTGGCCAGTTCTGCTTCATAAGGAATTCTTTTCTTCAATGAATTTTCGTACCACCTTTTTTATTTGGTCTAATTCTGCTTTTTTAAGGAGTTTTTTTCTTAAATGAATTTTTGTGCCTCTTTTGCCATTAGACCAATTCTTTTTTTTTTTTAAGTATTTTCAGAATTTTTTGTACCTCTTTTGCCAGACTGTTAATTCTCTTGTCATAATTTTTTTACATTACTCTTATTTCATTTCCCAATTTTTCCTCTACTACTCTCATATCTTTCTTTAACTGTTCCAGGACTTCTTCTTGGGCTTGGGTCCAGTTAGCATTTTTCTTTGAAGCTTTGTTTGTAACTTTTCACATTGTTATCCTCATCTGAGTTTATGTCTTGGTCTTCTCTGCCACCATCATAGCTTTTTATGCTCAAGTTCTTTGTTGTTAGGGTGGCTGGGTGGTGCAGTGAATAGAGCACCAGCCCTGGAGTCAGGAACACCTGAGTTCAAATCCGGCCCCATTCACTTAATGGTTACTAGCCCTGTGACCTTGGGCAGGTCACTTAACCCCAATAGCTCTGCCTTCCCCCCTGCAAAAAGAAAAAAAAAGTTCTTTGTTGTGGTTTGCTCAATTTTCCAGCCTATTTTTTGACTTGGAATTTTATGTTAAAGTTAGGCTGTGCTCACTTGGGAGTGAGGAGGCACTGTCCTAAGCTTCTGGCTTTTTCATGCTTCTGTTTTCAGAGCTAGTTCTGAGAATCTGCAGATTTACAGTGCTTCCAGGGTGGTGTGATCAGGGGACAGATGGGGTCACAGCTCTCTTGATCTTCCCACTTGTTTTTATCCCGAAGTGGTCCCTACTACCCTGTAGCTGTGAGTGTTAGTGCACCTTTTGGCCCTGGAACCATGAGCAGGGCCCCTGCTCCCTTGTGATCAACCCTCCGGCTCTCATCTCCACCTTGGAACTGTGGCCCAGAACTACGTATGGAGAATGGAGTTGCCCATCACAGCAGCTGTGCCCAGTGCCAGCAAAGTATCTCCTTTAACCTCTTTCTGGCCAGTTACCTGACCCTGTTCCAATGGATTCTTTATAATGCGATACACTGTGTGAAAGTTTGGGGAAGATGACATCTTTATAAAAGGGCTTTTAATTCAATCATGTGGTCAGTTGTATGAGGTCTCACCAAAAACTAAAAGGAGAGCCATCTTAGTTTCCAAGCTTCTTCCAGCTTTTTCATTGGTAGATAGCTGGATGCCATTTCTCTCTTACATTTATTTTTTTCCTGTACATCAAAAAGAATATCATGAAGTCATTGTAAGAGGACTGGAGGGGCCCTTCCTGTCACTGTGCAGAATTATGGGAACCATTACAGATATTGTCTTTACCTCAGATATGGCAAGATTGCGCTTCCTCAGCAACCAACTCACATGCTTAATATTTTAGAAAAGAAAATTTGCCGTTATATCCAACTCAAATTTCTTCTACGCCTTTCAAACCTGTTTCCCCTTGTTTTCAGTGAGTAACTGTCTTTGTCTAAGGTTCCTTTTGACTCTAAAATATTCTTTCCAACTAGCTCTAAAATATTTCCTTCCTAGCTCTAAAATATATACCTGCTAGAAGACTCTGGTGGAGTAGGACATATCAGGGAAGTGACCTGGAAAGTGTCTTCTAGTCAAGAGTGATTCAGTGTGCCTTCAGGAGGACTGGAGTAGTGAACATGTAACTGCTCACATCTTTGTGGTTCAAGATTTAAATGTTTAGAGATTGGTGACCGGAGCAGTAGGCAAGAAGGGAAGATGGCACCAGGTTGCACAAATTCATTTGCATATGTGTACTGAACTTTAATACAAATTTAATAGATTATTTCTTTTGTGTTTTGCATCCTAACTCAACAAACATTAAGGACGTACTGTGTGCTAGACACTGTGCCAGATGCTGAGGACACTCAGATACTCATTATACAAAGGGATGTGTAAAGTCATTGATTTGAATGTACCTTCCCAACAGTGCACATCTCAGAAACCCATTCCATTCCTCTCCTTCCCATCTTGTATAGCTCTTATCCATGCACTCCCACAGATTCACCACAAGGGGTCCCCCCAACATTCTGGAGGCTTTCCTTGCTTTGGTCAAGACCTTGCAAGGATACCAGTGGAGCATTCAACTTGTCTACCTGTTAACCCCTGCTCTGGCTAAGTGACCAGCCCATGTCTTTTTTTCCCTGTTATAATCCTAATGACCTTCTTTATTCCTGTTCTTTGGAGTCCCTCATTGGTTATGCTTGGAAGCCTGCCCACACCTACTACACCCTCCCCCATTGCCCTCTGTAATGACTTTGTGCTCCTTATCTCATAACCATATAACAACACCCTAGAATATTAACATATAGAAAGATAAGCATTTGTTTCTGGGAAAAGGTCCTTAAGACAGTGTTGTTTCCTAAGGCAATCCATCCCATTCTTTACTTCCTGCTTAATTTTGGACCCAGTATGGTCCATTAGTACTCCTCCTTATAGAGATACTTGGCATTGGACTCCCTCAATAGGCGCCAGGTACACAAAGAATAAAATGTAACACGCCTTGGCTCCAAGACCTTTGTATCCTGCCAAGAGGAAGCAACATGCACATAGAGAAGTAAACACAGTATTTTTACAAAGTATTTACCAAAGGAAAAAGAGATGGCTAATAAATACAATATTTATAGAAAGTATTTACAGGAGGGGGGGGGAAGAGACCGCTAAGAACACAAGGGACTTGGGAAAGGTCTCATGTAGGAGGTGGCACCTGAGATGAGCTGTGGTGGGAGGCTGGAATTCCAAGAGGCCAAGCCTTCTGGACGAGTCTTTCAAAATGAGACTGGAGTTAGCCTGTGTGGGGTTTTAGTGAATTGCCTATAGTCATGATGGTGGGAAATCAGACAGCTGGGATTTAATCAGCAGTCTTCTGACTCTTCATTATCCGCTACAACCATGTACACTTTATATTCATTCTCTCTTTTGATCTTCATAACCCGAGTGAGTCAGGCAATCTAGAAATTATTCCCATATTATAGATGAGGAAACTGACACAAACCTGGCTTAAAGCAAGTCTGAGGCTGGATTTGAATTTAGGACTTCCTGACTCCAACACCAACACACTATTCATTGCACCACCTAGCTGCCAAGGTCACACAGGTAGTATCGGAAGATTTGAATCCAGGTCCTCTGACCCCCAAACCAGCGTTCATTCTGTTAGAGAGGTCTTTGGATACCAAATCCAGTCTTCTGTCCATTAGAATGTTGGTACATAAAAGATAAGCCTTTGTTATCTTGCTACCTTGAATGAGTTGAATATAAAATACTCCACAAATGGGGATTTTGTACCAAGAGTTGACAAAAACTGTTGGTGGTATTGAACCAGGGTTTGAATAGTTTCTGCTTGTTCAACCAGTACCATTTTTTTTCCTGGCTGACCTGAGTTTGGACCATCAGGTAGTATCTGACTCCCTTGTGCTCTGAGAAAAATTGTATTTGAATTTTTCTGGGACTGAGCAGTGTCCCAAAGATAGATGTGTTTTCTAAAAAGCTAGAACAAGGAATCTTTGATTCTCTTCTTATTCACATGCAACCAAGCTGTTCTTACTATGTTCATCTCAATTCAAGAAGCACCAGGGACAGTGATGGAGCCTGAAAAGGTGAAAAAAAGTCAATAAATGATTAGTTCCCAAGCAAACCCTTCTCTCAAATTTTCTGCAACTTCGTGATCTTATCAGCTCCTCTATCATTAGTCTCTTCTGTGGTGGGGGGAGAGATGACTGACCTTGTTCATCCTTGGAGGCTGGGCCTCTCTTCTTCCGAACACACACACACACACACCTCCTCAGAGTCTCAATATTAACAGCAGTAGAATGGGAATCAGACCCATGATTTCACTGCTGTGGGGAATTCCCTCCATGAATTCATGTTGGCTCTTTGCTGAAAGTTATTCTTAAAGTATTGACTAGAGTACTAAAAGATTAAGTGACTTCTCCAGGGTCACACAGCCTGTATATATCAGAGAAGAGACTTGAACCTTTTTATGACTTTGGAGCAGCTAGGTGGTACAGTGGATAGAGTGCTGAGGCTGGAGTCAGGAAGACTCATTTTCATGAGTTCAAATTCAGTCTCAGACACTTATTAATTGTATGACCCTGGGTAAGTCATTTAACCCAATTGTCCTCAGTTTCCTCATCTGTTAAAATGGTCTGGAGAAGGAAATGGCAAACCACTCCAGTATCTTTGCCAAGAAAACCTCAAATGGGGTCACTAAGAGTAAGACACAATGGAACAACAAATCTCTCATTTAGTGACAGTGTACATCAAAGCTGAAGCTTTCAGAAGTTGCCTGGGTCACCCGTAGGACCTTAGGCAAATCACTCCATTGGGTCTCATTTTCCTCAACGGTAAAATCAGGGACTTGGTCTAGAACTGATCTCTAAGGCTTCTTTCAGCTCTAATCTGTGATCCCAAGGATCATATTCTATGTGTCACCATTATGTGGGAGCTTGCATAATAAGGAATAAACCCCTTCATTCAGAACATATCAATCCCATCTGAAGTGGAAAAAGCCAGGGTTGATTAGAGGGGAGTTATATTCCACACATCTCCCAGAGAAGGACAGTTCCAATGGAATGGTTGGAAAGAAAGCTGTTCCTGAGACAGCAGGACACGTGAGTCACCAGCTTGCCTTTGTTCGAAAGCCCAGATGCTGAAAAGTTGGATTAATCTTGGGATCTGCTCAGACTCCAATCTCAGTCACCTTTCAGACCAGAGATAGAAAGTCAGGGAGTCCATGTGACCTTCAATGACAGATTACCTGTTGATACTTGAGATTTTCATCAACTTCCCTCTTACACCATTACTTTGTACTTGAAGTAATCCACACAAAGTAATCCATTTTAAAATGATTATCAGTTGTATCTAATGGGATGGGGAAAACACTTAGAGCCTTTGTTTGGTGAGTGAGAAAGTTATGGGCGGGGTATCTTGTTTCGATACCTTTTGTCTAAATGGTGTTTACCAGGCACTCCATTCTAGTAATCACCCCAGTTAATCCATGCTCCTCTGCCACCTCTCCTTTCCCCCCCTCCCCCACAAAAAAGACACTTTCCTTTAAGGAGCTGAGACAGCTTAGAGACAGAGTCAGACTAATGGGAATAGCTGAACTCTTGAAGTTTTTCACTTAGAGAATAGTGATATTTTATTAAGAATAATTTTGCTGCCAGGTAATGGAAAATAAACATTAAACACTGATGCTATCATGCTCTCAACTTGTCTAATTTTCCTAGTTCATAATGCATTGTGGCCAGACTGATGAAATCAAACCATTAATGGTAAATTACCTGTCAGGTTGATTTGTCTGCGCTGTTCATTATCTTTGGCGAGAATACCAGCTGCAATACTGGTGTATATATTTCCTTCTTTAATTTATTTGAGCTTAGAGTAGGAGTTTGAAATTCCTATATGCAACAGAGGGTGAACTTTGGTCTGGCTATTTAAAGGAAGATGGCCATTTACTCAGAGCCTTTTTTAGTAGTCTATAAATAAAATGACTTGGCTACTATTTCTGCTTGGCTTTTTCATCCAATACACGAGAGCTAACCTCTTAGGGCCCATCTTCAAGATATTCTCTCCATGCCTACTAAAGTGACTCCACATACGAAATTTGCCCTCATTATTTGAAAGCATTTCTTAAGGGTGAACTGCATGGTGTTCTTCTAGATACCTTCACTGTTGTCAGAGAGCTTTTGATATAAGACCTTAATGACACACTAATTAATTCTTAACTTTTTCTGATGTCATGGACCCCTTTGGCAGTGCGGTGAAGCCAATGGATCCCTTCTCAGAATAATGTTTTTAAAAGCATGAAATAAAATACAAAAGATTACTAAGAACATCAATTATATTGAAATATGGTTATGAAAATATCGAAAAACAATAACAATCCACACCCATTCCTGTCCTAAAGAAAGGGGGATGTAGTAGGGAAAGCCCTGGATTTGGAGTTGGAGGACTGAGTTTGCATATCTGCTGTGTGATTTATCAGCTGAGTGTCCTGAGGCAAATCATCCCATCTCTGTGGGCCTCAGTGGTTATCATAAATATAAAATAAGGCAAAGATTTTATAATTGCCCTGAGACCTTTCAGCTCTAGATTCCTATAACCCTCAGACTGGCACGTGAAGGATATTCAGAGAATAAGATGAAAATAGTAAATTGAGGCCAACTGAGTAAAACATTTCTATCACATGGGTCGGGTAGGTAGCATAGTGGAGTCAGAAAGAAGAGTCTTCCTGAGTTCAAATATGGCCTCAGACACTGGCTGGGTGACCCTGGGCAAGTCACTTAACCCTATTGACCCCAGTTTCTTCATCTGTAAAATGAGCTGGAGAAAGAAATGGCAAACCACTCCAGTATCTGCAAAGAAAATCCAAGATGGGCTCATGGAGAGGAGGACATGACTGAACAGCAATAACATCAGGCTACTTGCATTGGGAGACAATGGAAGCAAGAACAGAAATTTAGTTTCTGAACCTACACATAAAATTTGAGAAAGGAAGCGCTCTCCCCTCCTCCCCCCCATCCTTTGTTAATAGCAAAGGACTCCTTCGGGTCTCTTACTTAGACCACATTGCTGTCTGAAGGGAGGACAGAAATAAATTAATCATTCCCCCTTCTGAACTGAGACAGATCAAGCATGGCGGGCTTTCTTTAATCCTCTGCTAGAAGGTGGAGTTAAGGATGAATCATGCCTTTCGGAATAAACTTGAACTGTTAGATCCTTTTTTACCAAACTTGTTATATAATCAGGTACTGTGGTACCTTGGTGAGCTACAAAGCCCATCTAATGAGGTGCTAGGGAAGATAAGTTACCTGCAGAGAAGGGACATTCCACAGCCTTCGAATGTCAGGCCTTCTGATCTCCTGGCCCGGAAAGCAGGAAGCTTAAAATAGGACTGGAGAATTTAAGAAAGAGTCAAGTGGCATCAATTAATGCCTCTATTAATTAAGTATTCCTATCCATATTAATTCTTATCTGTATTAATTCCTATCCATATTGATTCCTATCATGTTATTCCTATTCATATTATTCCTATACATATTAATTCCTCTTCATAGTATTCTTATCCATATAAATTATTCCTATCCATAAGGCAAAGAAAGTAAAGATACTAGGATGAACATCTTTATTTCTAAGTAAAATGATATTATTTTGCATCAATTCTACCCTGATTTTTCTAGTGTTATTTCCAGACAGTCAACGCTAGTTCTTAGTCCACTGCTGACTAATGTTGGTTCTCTCTCTATGATTATCTCTTGTGCCTCTCCTTTCTCTCTAAGCCTACCGCTCCCCATGGTGGCTTGCAGTCAAGTATAGGATCTGCAAATACTTTCACATTAGACATTAGTCTGCTTGTAAAGAAGGGTTGTAACCAATGGAATGAACAGTGGGAAAGAGGAAACAAAACCAAACATGGAAAAGAACTAGAGCATGTAGTTTTCTTCAGTCTCCATTTAAACTCTGTTCTTTCTAGATCTTCCTCTGAATGTAGACATCTCCTTCCAACTGGAGTCTTTTAGAGTTGTCTTATAACTTTGTGTTGCTGAGAAGAGTCCAATTTATCAAAACTGGTTGTCACATATACGTTGTGTCTGTCATCATTGTGTACAAATTTCTCCTGGTTCTGCTCTTCTCACTTAGCATCAGTTTGTATAAGCCTCTCCAGGTAAATATGAAGTCCATCTGCTCCTCATTTCTTATAGCACAACAGTATTCCATTACATTCATATACCACAACTTATTTAGCCATTCCCCAATTGATGGGCATCCCCTTAATTTCCAATTAAGAGAGCTGCAATAAATATTTTTGTACATACAGGTCTTCCTCCCACTTCTATGATCTCTTTGGGATACAACCCAAAGTGGTATTACTGGGCCAAAATGTATGCAATTATTTATAGCCCTTTGGGCATAGTTCCAGATTGTTCTCCAGAATGGTTGAATCAATTCACAACTCCACCAACAATGCATCAGTGTTCCAATTTTTCCACATCCTCTCCAGCATTTGTCATTTTCCTGTTTTTGTCATCTTAGCCAATTTGACTGGTGAGATGTGGTACCTCAGAGTTGTTTTGATTTGCATTTCTCGAATCAATAGTGATTTAGAGCATTTTTTTCATATGCTTATAGATATCTTTAATTTCTACCTCTGAAAATTGCTTGTTCATATCCTTTGACCATTTATCAATTGGGGAATGACTTGCATTCTTATAGATTTTACTTGATTCCCTGTATATTTTAGAAATGAGGCCTTTATCAGAGATACTCGTTGTAAAAATTATTTCCCAATTTTTTACTTCCCTCTTAATCTTGGTTACATTGGCTTTGTTTGTACAGAAACTTTTCAATTTAATGTAATCAAGATTGTCCATTTTGCATTTTATAATGCTCTCTAACTCTTGTTTGTCATAAAGTCTTCCCTTCTCCATAGATCTGACAGGTAGACTATTCCTTTCTTCCCCAGATGACTTACAGTGTCAGCCTTTATACCTAGATCATGCACCCATTTGGAGTGGATTTTGGTGTACGGCGTTAGATCTATGCCCAGTTTCTGCCATACTATGTTCCAGTTTTCCCAGGATGGTACCTCACACACTGAGAGAATTTAATGACTATTTGTTAAATAGAATTGAATTAGTTGATCTAATAATCCTTTTCCCCAATGCTTTTGCCCTACCCCCTGAATCTAAGCAGGGAAATCTGAGGATCTCTGCTTTTTTCCTCCTTTTTCCCTCTTTGCCTTGGTCTCTCTCCATTGTTCTCCCTTTTGTTTCTCCAGTATTGGAAGTCAATACAGCCTGGGATTGTTTACTTCCTCAATTTTGCATCAGCATCATTGACTGGGCCTGCAGCCTCCCTTAGTGTTTGAGGAAGAACAGTGATTAATTACTGTCTTTGTGTTTTCGGGAGGTGATTGGGGAAGAGGAGAGAAAAAGATTTGTGAGAAGAAAAGTGAAAGGCTTTCTTCAAATAAAAATTATTTTAAAACAGTCTCCCAGGTTCCTAATTCATCATTACAGAGTCAGATGCTCATGGGGTAGAGTACATCGTGGGATAGTCTTAGAGTCGGGAAATTCTGCCTCTAACACCTTTTTAGCTTTAAGACAGGGAATAAATTACTTAATCTCTAAGTGGCCACAGGCGTAAGGTTGCATTAGTGAGGGAAGTTTCCATACCAGGTGGTGACCACACAAATGAAATCATAGGTTTGGACCAAAAGACATCCAAGCACCCCCTTCTCCTTTTCTCTTCCCCTTATAAACAACTGAACTATTGGGGCCCTCATGGTCTCCAAGGGTTACCCTGTGAGGATTCTGGCCCCTTGGGAATATCCAAAGGGTCAGTCAGCATAACTTTGGTTACGCTCGCCTCTGTGCCCAGAGTTCCTGTCTTTGCTCAATTCTCTATGCTGCTGTGGGCACCATTACAAACCAAGACACACTGCCCCCCCACATCATCCATCCCTCTCTGGCCTTTGTTTGGCCCAGAGATCCCAGCATTAACCACCCAGGAGAAGGTCAGAATCTTCCTCAGATCCCACCTTCAAATCCTTCTTATCATCGTGGTGTAACTGCAGCCCACGATAGTCACGTAGACAACTTGCTTCCCTGCTCATACACAATTTACTATAGCAATAGTGAGTAAAAGCAGCTAATAAACAATGAGCCGTGGGTGGTAGCATTAGCTCTTAAACATCATAACTATCTCTCCAGGTGGCCTTTTAAATTTGCTCCCAGCCCTTCTTTCCATCTATAAAAGAGTCTGCTTGTGAGAGTGCCTGAAGGCTGGCAAAGGTGTGGAGCGTGTTTACTTGGCTTGGTGAGCTGAGGTAGGGGTCCAGGAAGGTCAGGACATTGTGTAACAAGGTGTGTTCAGCACCTTTACCATCCTATAAGGGCCCCAATCCCTGAGACCTCAAGGGTGCTAAAGGGAGGTTGCCCTGGCTCACCCTGGTCAACATTCGAAAAATGTTAGTGTGGAAACAGTCACAAATATATCACCTTCCGTTCTGTGCTTGGACAGTTCAAGAATCTGGGATTTCTGAGGATACTCATTCCATTAGGGGCAGCTAGATGGCACCATGGTGCATAGAGCACCATGCTTGGAGGCAGGAAGACTCATCTTCCTGAGTTCAAATCTGGCATCAGACACTAGCTGTGTGACCCTGGGCAAGTCACTTCACCCTGTTTGCCTCAGTTTCCTTATCTGTAAAGTGAGCTGAAGAAGGAAATGGTAAACCATTCCAGTATCTACCAAGAAAACCCCAAAATGAGGTCACAAAGAGTCAGACATGACTGGAAATGACTGAACGATGACTCATTCCATCGACACAATTCACAACTCATAGTAACAATCTTCAAGAGTTGGTCACCCTAAAGTCAATCTGGGGGTGAGTTTCTCCAAACTTTGGAGCCCAGGCTCATATATCCCATCCCTGGATCATACTACAATCTTTGCAGAGTCTGTGATCTGTTGGCCCTGTCAAAGTGCTTTACTTGGATTCGGGAAGACTTGAACTCAGATCCTGCCCTGGCCACTGACGGGCTGTGCCACCCTGAACAAATCTCTTAACCTCTCAGCCTCAGTTTCCTTCTCTGTCAGATGGGGATAATAATAACACCCACTCCAGGGTTGTTTCGAGGAGCAAAAGAGATAACACGTGTTAATTTGTTATTTAGGTTTTTTTAGTTGTGTTTTACCCCACCTGGGGTTTTCTTGGCAAAGACACTGGATTGGTTTGCCATTTCCTTGTATAGCTCATTTTGCAGCTGAGGAAACTGAGGCAAACACGTAAAATGACTTCTCCAGGGTCACATGGTTTGTATGTGTCTGAGGTTAGATTTGAGCTCAGGTCTTCCCTGCCTCCAGGCCCTGCACTCTATCCACTGCACCACTTAGCTGCCTTTAACACATGTAAAGTGCTTTGCAAAGCTTAAAGTATCATATAAATGTTCGCTAGTGTTTATTACTTTATTATTATCACTATTTCCTTATTATTTTACCATAGAATGAGCGTCAGAGAAAGACTTTCAATTCCATATCATAGTTATATCTGTCTTATTTAGACTGTAAGCTCTTGGAAGGCAAAAACTATGTTTAATTTATCTTCTATTTTATTTTGCTTTTCGGAGGGGAAAAGGCAGGGCATTTGGGGTTAAGTGACTTGCCCAAGGTCACACAGACAGTAAGTGTCTGAGGTTGAATTTGAACTCAGGTCCTTCTGCCTCCAGGGCTGGTGCTCTATTCACTGGGCCACCTACTGGTATGATTTCAAAGGCAGAAAAAAACCCATTCCCAAAAGGTCCTCCCTTCCTAGTTGACTGATCTAAGGATGGGCTCAGACTTTTCTAAAAAAAAAATGCAATTGTCACAGGGCAAAGAATCAAGAATCATAAACCTCAAGCCAGAATGGACCTTAGAAACCATTAAATACAATCCCTTATTGTACAGGTGAGGGAACAGACTTAGAGAGCTTAGTTAGGGAAGCATTGTAGTACAATAGAAAGAGCTTAGTCACAGGATGTGAGTTCAAATCTTGCCTTTAATGCTTACAATTTGTGTGATCTTGAGCAAGTCACCCACCTAATGGAGGTCCTGCTTTCCATGTGGGGGCTTCATTTGCTGGTGCCTTCACCCAGTTCTTTCACCTCCCAAATCTGCCCTCCCAGCCCTGAAGTCCTGCTGTGATGAATGCTTGGGGAGACTCTGACTCTGTACCAAGTTACAAATGGATAACTGGCATTAATGTGGACAAGACCAAATAAGCAGATAACTGCCCTCCTTCTGTCCCTGAGTAGAGAGGAAATGTGGGTGGGAGAGGGAACACAGGAACCTGGAGGAGGAAGAAAAGCACGAGATTTAAAAAGAAGAAAAAAATTTGGGAATTGCTGACTTGGGGCAGTTCTTTAATTTTCCCCAGATGTCCAGATTTATTTCTCTTCCTTTCAGCCTGGGAAGAACAACTGTCTGTCCTTGACATTCAGAAGATGCTAATCCCATCTCATTGGCAAGTGAAGCTTTCTGTGAACTAGGGCTTATGAGATGTTATATAAACACATGTCATTTCTTCGACAAAAATTGTCGTTGGGACTGACCTAGGAAAGACTTGTCAGTTCCCATCCCTTCTCCCCACCTCACACACATCTTTCCGAGGGGCCCTTTTGCTGCCAACTGATCACTCAGGGCATTCCTGGGCCTGCTTTCTCTGATCAGAACTTTCCTCATCATTCTCCCCCAAGAAAATGGACACTTGTCCTGGATCCCGTTCCTCAGAGTGCAGTGGGAAGCCACTGTTGCCCTACAAGATCCAGTGTCCTGGAGATGGAGCACCAGGTTTGGAGTCAGAACCCAAATCTTCCACTTACCACCTGTGACCTTGGGCAAATCACTGAATTTGCCCAAATTTGTAGATTATCTGGACCTCAGTTTCCTAATCTATAAAAGTGAGGAGGTTGGATTAAATGATTTACCAAGTCTTTTCCATCTCTTATTCTTATGATCCTTCCTATGACCTTCAGTTAACCTCAAAAGTTAATTTGTGCCAATAAGTAAGGTGCTTAACTCCTATCTCAAAATTTTCTCCAGGATAACTTGTATGCTTTAACATTGGCATTTATTTCAACCAATAT
The DNA here is from genome assembly GCA_028646515.1 of Pseudochirops corinnae. NCBI lineage: Eukaryota > Metazoa > Chordata > Mammalia > Diprotodontia > Pseudocheiridae > Pseudochirops > Pseudochirops corinnae. Next base: position 497,589,855 of record CM053585.1, read on the forward strand.
TTGTTAATTGTCTACTATATGAAAAACACTGTTGTTAGGTGCTGGGAATATACTTTTTTTTTAAAGCAATCCTGCCTTCCAGGAGTTCCTGTTGCATTAGGGGCAATAAGATATGAACACAAGTGAGAATGCTAGAAGGTAGAATATGATTGGGGCAAGTTGTGTACATAGGACTTTGCCTTAACCCTGACTGACTATGGTGTCAATTCCAGGCCAGGGATGAGGAGAACAGAACTGTCCGTCCCTTGAGCACAGTCAAATGGATCAAGGATTCCATCCCATGCTGTTGATGCTTAGAGTGTCCAGGGATACAAGAGGAAGGAAGAAGACTGGTTGCAATGAAAGGGTAGAACGTAAACTCCTTAAGGGCAGGAATTGCTTCATTCTTTGTATACCCAATGTCTAAGGTGACTGGAACATTCTGTTGTTGTTCAGTCCTTTTTCAGTCATGTCTGACTCTTCATGACCCCATTTGGGGTTTAATTGGCAAAGATACTGCAGTGCTTTGCCATTTCCTTCCCCAGCTCATTTTACAGATGAGGAAACTGAGGCAAACAGGGTTAAGTGATTTGCTCGGGGTCACTCAGTTAGGAAGTGTCTGAGTCCAGATTAGAAGTCACGAAGGTGAGTCTTCCTGACTCCAACCCTGGCACTTTATCACTGCTGCCCATGACTGACACCTAGTACGGGCTTAATAAATGTTTATTGATTGACTTTGGAAGAAGACAACTTCTGCTAAAGAAGACCTGGGGTTCTTAAATTCATTGTCAGCTCCTAAACCCTCACAGAAGTTAGGAGCCTTCCCTTTTCACACATTCTTTCTTATACAACTTGCCCCTTTGGGGGTAACATTTCCTTGTACCTGATTTCACTTGTTTGCATAAATGATGGAAGTGAGTGGAAGATACAATATAACTTGCTTTGGTTCCACCACCTAAGGCCAGCTGTCTATGTACTCAGTGCTGGGGTGAGGAGATATTTCAAGGCAGTTTGGCAGACCCCACCCCCTTCCCCACCAATTGAATTCAACAAATAATTATTGGGCACTTACTGTGTGCAAATCATCATGCTGGGTACTGTATTGGATATAAAACTATATCACTGTTAAAGACATAATTCCTACCCTCAGGGAGCTTACAGTTTAGTCACATGCTAGTGAAGACTTATTAGCACCTGGGTTGGGCCGAACTGGCACAGAGACGGATCATGACAATGAGTGCACCAAGAGCCTAGGGCAAAAACATAAAGGCCAAAACAACAATGGAGTTTCCATTGGGAAAAGCCCAATGTTGAATACAGGCCCATGACCCTTGGAGATGGCCAGCCCCCAGGAGGAGCACGGAGAACTTTGTTTCTGGAAATCTAATCTGTGGGATGATGATTATTTACACACTGCTGTCTCACGAGGTAAGATTTTGTATCTGTAGATCAAAAGCGAATGGAAAGAAATATTGTCCACTAGGCCCATGTGGAACACATTCATCTCCTGTTGGAAACATTGCCTGGGCAGGAAAGCTGCTTTCCCAATGAGCGTTCTCAGGCCAGGAATCAGGCTCCCAATTCCTGCCTCGAACGGACTTTTGCTACCAAAGTGAAGCAGAGCTTTTCACCAGACTGCAAGAGAAATCGGATTATCTGAGCAGCTGCAAAGGGTGGGCATTTTCACCTACAGCACCCAGAGCATGGAGCCAGGAGTCAGGAAGCCTGAATTCTAATCTTCAATCTGCGACTAATTAGCTATGTTGTTGTTCAGTCATGACCTCATTTAAGATTTTCTTGGCAAAGACACTGGAGTGGTTTGCCATTTCCTTTCCAATTCATTTGACAGATGAGGAAACTGAGGCAAACACAGTAAAGTGACTTGCCCAGGATCACACAGCTAGTAAGTGTCTGAGGCTGGATTTGATCTCATTTCTTCCCGACTCCAGGCCCAGCGCTCTATCCACTGCACCACCTAGCTGCCCTGAAATAGCTGTGTAGCTCTGGGTAAATCTTTTCATTTCTCTGGGATTCTATTTCTTCCCTATACAAAATGAGTTGGATGGCCTTTTTGAAGACCATAGGATTAGAGATGTAGAAGGGGCCTTAGAAGCTGCTTTGTTTACAGAGGAGGACCCTGAAGCCCCCAGAGGTTAAACAACTTACCCAAGGTCCCAAGATATTTGGTGACAGAAGCAGAATTTGAACTCTGGTCCTCTGACTTCAAAGCAAGTATTTTTCCCAGTGTATAACACCACCCTCCATCTGAATCATTTCTGTAATGGGCCACAACATGAAAAATGCAGGAGTATAGGCTGCATGAATTTTTTATTGATAGCAGTAGAAACCTGGTAGCTATTCAAAAACGGAGACTTTTAAAATCAGTAATTCAAAACACTTTAATCAACTTTATTTGTTCAGAAGTCAAAGCTTTGGGCCTAGAACTATCCATGTTATTATCGAGTCAATGAGAATGCTAGTATTTTAAGGGTTGGAACCATGCTTGAGAACTGTGGGATGTATTAAATCTAGGCTTGGCTCAAATCCAACTCCAAGGTTATATAATTAATGGTGGCTCTCAGCTTCAATTTCATAGAGACCCAAATGTCACCCAGAGTTTGAGTACACAGGAAGGGAAGAAATAAGAAAAAAGGAAAGGAGAAAGGAGAAAGGAGGGAGGGAAGGGAATAAAATATGAAGTGCCTACTATGTCACAGGAAGGGAAGAAGGAAGAAAAAAGGAAAGAAGAAAGGAGGAAGGGAGGGAGGGAAGGGAATAAAATATGAAGTGCCTACTATGCATCTGGAACTATTCACTTTACAAATATTATCTCATTTGAGACTCACAACAACTCTGGGAGATAGGTGCTAACGTTATCCCCATTTTACAGTTGAGGAAACTGATGCAGACACGGTTAAGTGACTTACCTAGGGTCACATAGCTAGTAAGTGTTTGAAGCCAGATTTGAATTCAAATCTTCTGGACTCCAGACCCAGCGCTTTATCTACCTTGCCATCTAGCTCCCTCCACACAGTCAAGAAAAGTCCAAGGTGTTTAGACTCTGCTGGTATATTCACATTGTGGTAATTTATAAGGGTATTTTAGGGGATCCAGATCTGTAGTTTTGCAAGATAAAATCAACTCTGAAACTCTGACCTCCTCAGACTATTTCCCTACCCTCTTTGTAAGCTTTTTTTGATATGTGATCTTCCTGATTAGATTATAAACTCCTTGAGGGCAGGGACTGCCTTTCTTTATATTATCGGGCCTTAGCACAGAGTCAGGCCCATCTGGCTCTGATTTTATCAGTGTGAAGTACTCCTCACATAGAAACTCCCTCCCATGCAGATCAGGAACTCATCTATCACTGTAAAGACTTAACCTGGAGCACTGAGAGATTACAAGACTTGACCATAGTCATATTGCCTATATGTGTCAGAGGAAGAGCTTGAACCCAGAGCTTTCTGACTCTACAACCAGTCCTTTCACCACTACAGTATGCTGTTTCTTAGCTCATTAGGTTTTTTTAAAAATTTTTTTTGTTAACTCTCCCAAACCTGCTATACCCCAGGGCTAGGCAGTGGGGACTAGCCGTTAGTTAAACCAGGACTAGCTCACTTCTTTAAGATACTTTATCCCTCTTCCTCTTCCTTTCTTCTAACAGTGCTTGGCACATAGTAGGCGCTTTAAAAATATTTAATGTATAATTGGATTGGCTTGGCTCCTGTCCTGTCCCAGGTGTTGCTCCCTTGGGCACTTTGGGTAGGTGGGGACTCTATATGGGCCTCCCTTGCCAGGCAACATTCCATTCTCCTCTTCTTCCTATCTCCTAGACTTCAAGATTCCATGAGTTGGGCCATCTCTCCCCCCAGAAGCCAGGAAAAGCTTTTGAAGCAAAGCAAAGACCTGGCTGTGTCGGCAGCAGCTATATGTGAATGTGGCAATTACTGGAAGGCTTCACCAGCCGAAAAGGCCAGAGCCCGGGAAGCCTGGCTGTGTGAAGGTCATCACTGGGGAAATAGAATCATTGAGGGACAGCAGCTTTCTGACTTATTTATATGGAGCTTTCCACGCACTTCCTCCTTCTCCCCTCTGGCATCTTCCAGGCACATGGGGAGAGGCTCCATTCCGAGCCAGCTGTTGTGCATCATTTGCTCAGAAACATTCAGGTGGATCCTTTGCAAGGAGTGCTGGCCAAAGAGGAAAGAATTTGTCATGGGAATTTCCAAGGGGCCTTTTCATGTTTAGCATTTCCAAGATCATGTGCTTAACGAGCTCGGACCAGCTCCTCTGCCCTGTGGTCATGGGCTGTGCACATAGAGGAGCTGTCCCTATTGTATAAGGGGGAAGGGAAAACCATTTTCCAAGCTCCAAAGCAAATCAGGAATCAATCTCTGTCGCCCCATTGTGGAGCCTCCTTCAAGGCTGGGGGAAGCTCCTCTTCCCCAGCAGCATCTGCTCCTGGGATCAAACACTTTGTGATGGATTTAATTTGTCAGATTAATGGCTAATTTCCTCACAATCAATCAGATCAACTACCCAGCAATCTAGATTTGTCATTAGGTTAAATTAAATTCAATAAACATTTATTAAGAATGGACTGTCTGTACTTATTCACTAACCAGTCACTTCTTAACCCTGAAATTTAGCTCCTGCTCTCACCATGCTTCTGAAATGGCTCCTCTTCAAGATCACTAGTGACCTAGCTGCCAGAACCAGTGCTGGTTTCTTCCAAATTCTTCTCTTTGATCTCTCTCTGTCTCTCTGCCTGTCTGTCTCTCCCCCTTTCTCTCTCTCTTTGTGTGTCTATCCATCCCTCCCTCTCCTCTCTCTCTCTCTTTCTCTCTCTCTCTCTCTCTCTCTCTCTCTCTCTCTCTCTCTCTCTCTCTCTCCCTCTCCCTCTCCCCCACTATCTCTGTGTCTCTTTCTGTCTCTCTCTTTCTCTCTGTCTCTCTTTTAAATAGCATTTGATATTGTCGACTGCTACCCCCTTCAAACACACCCAACGCTCTCTCCATCACTGTATCTTGTGATATTTCCCCTCCTGGTTTTCCTCCTATCTCTCTTCTTCCCATCATCCATGAAAGGAAGACTAGTCCTTCTTTGTCTCTTTTACGGACTCTAATGACCCTGGAAGAGAAAGCAAGGCTGATGACTTTACACAACTCTGCCTCCCTTAAATCCAATTCACTTGCAAGTCAAGACATCACCCTCCTGATGCCATCGTCATCCATCCTCTTTGAGAACAAAGAATGAACAACGACATGCTCCTCTCACCCTTAACTGTGGGTGTCCTCCAGTGTTCTCTCACTGGCTCTTCTCTCTTCTCTTTCTCCTGTCTTCCTTGGAAATCTCATCTATTTCCACGGCTTTGGCAGCTCTGGAGTCCTTTGACTTGGGTTCAGATTTTGTCTCAAGTGTCTGATACTGATGTTGCCTCTTTACAATGTGAGCAGAAATGTGTTTCTGCTTTCCTGTGTGTCTCCAGCACTTAGCACAGTTCCTGGCACATGGTAACAACTTACTAAATGCTTTTTGTTGTTGATGATGATGATGATGATGAGGTGGAGGAGAGACAACGAAGTCATGGAACCTCCATTCATTCTGGTATAAAGTGAAGGGGTTGAACTAATGGGTCTCTGTAGCTCCTTTCATTTCTAGATCTCTGATCCATGGATCACCTCCATGCAGAAAAGCGCGCGCACACACACACACACACACACACACACACACACACACACACACACACACACACACCTTCCTTGAACTCCAGTCCCCACATTTTCAACAACTGCCTCCACCCAAATGTCCCAAAGATGCTCCAAGTTCCAATGTTCAAATCTGAAATCATCTTCCTCCTCAAACCTTTCCCCTGTGGATGGCATTGTTATTGTTCTACTCATCCATATTCAGAGATGGGCATTCATTTTTGACCCTGCCTTTCCCCTTAACCCCCACATCCAATCAGCTGCCATATCCTGTTGTTTCTATCTCCCCAGTATCTCTGACCAATCTGTCCACTCCTTTCTCCTCACACAGCCATCATCACCTTAATTTGGGCCCTAAATTATCTTCCACTTGACTGTTGTAATGGTAATTTCTCCCCTCCCCCAATTCATTCTTTACACAAGAACTGAAGTAATCTTCCTAATGTATAGTCCAGACCTTGTTAGCTCCCTGTATTACCTCTAATAATTCATTATCACCTACTGAAAAACAAAAACTGAGCACTTTGTCTGAGAGGATAGTTAAAGCTTTCCACAGTCTTGCTTCAGCCCATCTCTCCAAGATTTTTATCATGCTGGGTACCAGAGATACCAACACAAAGAATAAAACAATTCCTACGCTCAAAGAATTGATATTCTAATAGGGGAGGCACAAAGTACATATATATGTATGTGTGTGTTTGTGTATACAGACTCAATATAGAGCCTGGTAGTTTTGGGAGGGGGGTATAGAAAATACTTGTGTTGTATCTGGAAGAGAAAGAGTCTATGAAGCAGGGTGAGGAGGGAATGTATTCCAGGCATGAGGGATGGCCAATGCAAAGGCATGGAGACAGGAGATTGAGTGTGGTATATAAGGTACAGGGAAATTCGATTTGACTGGATTATGAGGGTGGAAGGGGAGTAATATCCAATACAGCTGGAAAGATAGATTAGGGTTCAGCTGAGAAGGATCTTAAAAGCTGTGTTTTAGCTTGGAGGTGCTATATGGGTTGATAAAGAGTAAGGAGTCAAGTATAATTCCAAGTTTACGAACCTGGGAAACTGGAAGGATGGTATTGTCTTCAAAAGAAAGGGAACAGTCCAATCACTGGGGACTGACTGATATAGTATTTTAATGTGATAGAATATTATATAACCATAAAATATGAAGGATTTGAGCAAATATAGAAAGTTTTAAATGAATTGATGTAAAAATAAAATCAGAAAAATAAGGAAAACAGCATACATATTGACTCCAAACAAAAAAAAAGTCAAAGGAAGTTTATCATTATTCAAAATAGGCAATGGAACAAATTTTTTATAAAACATATGTTGAAATTCATGCTTCTTTGATAATGGATCCACGATCACTTTCATGTGGGCACTTCTGCCACCGATGTAGATGATAGCCTAGCTAAGCCTGTCTTGAGTGACTCTCATCCAGGAGTTTCTACAAATCCTCCCCAGAGGATCTGCCCAAAACATTGAAGGTCTTTCTCGAGGTCTTTGAATATTTCACGTATGATCCATCTTTTCTTTAAGGATAATTTTTTTTAATCAAAATATAAATTTTATTTGGAGATTTACTCTATTTTTGGCTTTTTATTATGTTTATTAATATTGTGAACATTAAATGTATACGAATAAAGGCGTGTATCCAAAAAAAAAGGAAGAGCATCAGCTCTGGAGTCAGGAGGACCTGAGTTCAAATCTAGCTTCAGACACATACTAGCTGTGTGACCCTGGGCAAGTCACTTAACTCCACTTACCTGAATCATAGGCAGCTTTCTAACACTTATCTTCCTTAATTATAGCCAGATTACCTTCTATAGCAAAATCATAGATCTTTGTCAACATATTAATCCCTCTAATAAATTATAATAATTTTCTTGAGATTAAGATCTCTCTTATTTTTCCATGTTTGCTATCACTATCCCTGGAGTATAGAAAGCTCTTAAATGTTTGTTGATTGATCTTTGCCTAGCACAGTGTTTTACATACAGTAGGTGCTCAATAAATGTTTGTTGGAGGTTACAAAGAAGCTTGGGATATGGTTGGTGTCCTTAAAGACTTAGAGTAAATTTCAGAGATAAGACATATGAAATAGTTATAGAATGACACAGGACTGTAAATAATTAATGCCTCTACGTATTAATCAACACAGTCCAAAAATATTCAATGAAAACGGTAGAAATACAGGCCATGATTGTGTTGTCTACTTGTTTCAAAGTTCCTGGACTCTGAGTTCACTGAGGCTAGTTGAAAGGGGAACATCTAGCCACATCTCCACATTTTCTAGCTCTATTTTCTTTTCCCACCTTCTAACTTATGAATGTAGTTTACAGCTCAATGAAAAAAAATTCAAATGGGAAAATGATCAGTAATTTATTTTAAATTACCTTAAAAGCTAAGGAAGATGAAAGAAAATGTAATTTTAAAGCTCAGAATGCTAAAACTATGTAACAATAGGTATTATAAACAAATCTTATTTATGCAGCACTGATGTGAGCCTGCTCACTCCCAAAAGAAATGAGTGCAGGTGGGAGAGGGAGTAGAAGGGAGACATTCTGTAACAAGGTCAAGGAAAGAAATTTCCTGCTTGAACTTGTTGAGAATGTGGTTCCTCTTCAATCCAGGGTCTGGGTTGAGACCTAACATTGAAACACGCAAGATACCTAGAGGATGTGCAGCTTTTGAGGAGTGCACCAGTACCATTGTTTCTCAGTCTAGTGGACACCTACTTGTTTCTAGCTGGGAAAAAAATGAAAGAAAAACACTGACCCCAGAGCTCAGCTCTCCACCCTCTAGTGTCCATTTTTTTTTTTATTTGCTCATTTACTTTTTATTTACAAGATTCAGTTCCACAATCACTTGAGTTTCAGATTTTCTCCCCTCCCTTCCCCCCCCCCCCCCATGGTGGCGTGCAATCGTGTATAGGATCTGCAAATACTTTCACATTGTACAATAGTTTGGTCATATAGAAGGGCTGTAACCAATGAGTGATCACTGGGAAA
>CM053585.1:497599055-497620191 GCA_028646515.1 Pseudochirops corinnae
TTGGGCATAGTTCCAGATTGCTCTCCAGAATGGTTGTATCAATTCACAACTCCACCAACAATGCATTAGTGTTCCAATTTTTCCACATCCTCTCCAGCATCTGTCATTTTCCTGTTTTGTCATCTTAGCCAATCTGACTGGCGAGATGTCGTAACCCCTTTTCTTAATAATTTAGTAGCTGGTCTCAGAGCATTAAGGTGGCTCCAAAATACATTTCCTTTTAGTCAAACTGGTGACAAGTATTTATCAACTTACCAAGGTTGGTCCTTGAATACCATCATCATTGTCATCATCATCATCATCATCGTCATCACCACCACCATCATCATCATCATCACCACCACCATTGTCATCATCATCATCATCATCGTCGTCATCATCATCATCATCATCATCATCACCACTACCCTTTATATGGCACTTTAATGTTGGCAGAGCATTATACAATTATTATCTCATTTTATTCTCACATCAGCCCTGGAAGGTAAAGGTTATTATTATCTCCATCTTACAGAGTAGGAAACTGAGGCAGACAGAGGTTAAGTGACTTGCTCAGGGTCACACAGCTACTAAGCATCTGAGGTCAGGACCCTGACTCTCAATGCATTGCTCTATGGCAGTGCAGAGCATCTGCTTCACCACTTAGCCAGACAATGGACTATAGACAAATAACCTGCACTTAAAGCTTCAAAGACCTTGCTGAAATTTGTAATCTTTGGGGGTGATAGCCTTTGAGAACCAGATGTCACCTGAACCATATACTGAGGCACTGAAAGAGGTCTTTTGTGAGGATCCTCCAATAAAATGAAGCACTTAATTGTTGGACATGTATTATTTTCGTCTTCTAAACTGTCTTGTAAGGTCCTTTTGAGGGTAGGAGTATTATGTCCCCCACTATACATAGAACAATGCTTTTCATATAGTTTTACTCAGTAAATAGTTGTCCACTGATTGGTTCAATTGGGAGGGTCTGCCTACCATATCAATGCCAACTGCCTTGAGGGGATGTGATGTGCAGAATATGTAGGACTGGATCCTGTTTTGGGATCTGACTGCGTGACAATTTAACCTTTGTCTAAGTTACATAATAGTCCTGGGCTTCTATGACCCAGTAAGCGCTTGAGCTGTGATAGAATGGGGTTTCCATTTCAGTTCACTGTGCATGGATGGGTACACACTATTCCAGAACATCCTCTGCCTTAATTCTCTTCTATTTGGTACCTCCCCCATTTCTTGTCTGGGACAGCTAGGTGACCCAGTAGATAAAGAACCAGGCCTGGAGTCTGGAAGATTCATCTTCATGAGTTCAAATCTAGCTTCAGACATTTACTAGCTGGGTGACCCTGGGCAAGTCACTTAGCCCTATTTTCCTCAGTTTTCCTTATGTATAAAAAAGCTGGAAAAGGAAAGCACTGTAATATCTTTGCCAAGAAAAAGACATGATTGAAAATCACAGAAAAACAACAACCATTTCTTATCTGGAGGAATGGGTTTGGGAAGGTGGGGACAACAGTCTGAGCGAAAGGGAAAATTTTCCCAAGCTCCAGGTCCAGCTGATGACATGAAAATATAGTTGCTTGGTATTACTTTTCCTGACACAACACACATTCCTGAAAAGTTATGCAAAATAAGATTTTTGTAAATCAAATCCTCTTTTAAATGCACAAGAGAGATATTTCAATTTAAAGGAATCTTCTAAGTTGGTACAGCAAACTTTTATCACTCTGCCTTCTCCAGCCTGAATATTATTCCAGGAACGGATTCCTTTCTCAGTCAGAAATTCTTAGAACCTTTTAGCAAATGCTGACAGAACATTGTGTTTCCTCTGAGCATCAATCAGCAGACCTTACACAACTTTTCTCATGGGAGGGAGGGGTATTGCACAAGGATTTGCTGGAACAAAGGGAATTCTAGTATTTAGATTCAGCACAGAACAACAACAAAAAATCAACTTATTAATTTTGCACTTCAAGTTTTTACAACGGACTTTCTTCACAACTAGCTGTGTTTTCTTTTGGGGAATGGGGGAAGGCAAGGCAATTGGGTTTAAGTGACTTGCCCAAGGTCACACAGCTAGTTAAGTGTTAAGTGTCTGAGATCATATTTGAGCTCAGGTCCTCCAGACTTCAGGGCCGGTGGTCTATTCACTACACTACCTAGCTGCCCCTAACTGCTGTGTTTCTCCAAGAAATGGGAACTACAAGAAGTAGATCTCCATTTTATAGATGAGGAAACAGGCTCAAATGGGACATTGCCCACAGTCATATAACTGGTAACTGTCAGAATTGTAACTTAACCCAGGTCTTCTGATTCCAGTTCCAGAGATCTTTCCAAGTCACCTTGATACTCTGTCATATCCTTTCTAATGTACCTAGCCAAAGCAATTCAAGAAGACTACAAGTTCCCTGAGGGCAGGAACTGTTTTTTTCATTTTGTCTTTGTATACCCAAGACTCAATACATAGTAGATGCTTCATAAATGCTTCGAAATGAATTGAATTTGGAAGGACTTTTGTAATAAATCCATTCATTTCATTAAGGGACAGTTGTTTTTCCACACCCTCTCATGAGGACCAAGGCTTTATGACCTTGGATATTCCCCATCCCCAACCCCTTCTAATAGGACATTCCCTGCTCCTTGTCCAACCCTATCCTGGCAATGGCCCTTCTCAGGACTGATCTTGGCCTTTGACATGACCAGTTTCAAGTTCTCTGGGTTTAGCCTATTGGTAGGTTTATAATCAGCCTCTCCTCCCTGACAATCAATCAATCAGATGATATTAATCTTCCTCAGCCTCCACACGTGGTCCCTACCTCAGGCAGTATGGCTGTCTCTGCCCCATCCTTACCTAGGGGGGCATCACCAAACCATGTGTCCTATTGATTCACAGGCTATTTCCTCCAGCTGATTGCCCACAAAAGTCCACAAAGGAACCTTATTTTTTTCATAGACCTACTCAAATGGCAGAAACAGGGGCTCTATTCCCTTTCTGGGGAATAAAGAATGAAAACAATTAAGTTGAGCCACCCACTCGTGTTTCTATTGAGATTTTCTCCCCACATTTTTTTGCATGAATATCTGCCAACATTCATATAAATCCAATACTGTCAAATAGTCTACATTATCTCTGCAGAGAGCACTGCTTCCAGGTCCCCATCTACCTGGCTCTGATGCCCACCCCCAGTATTATCAGGTTCCCATGCTATTGAGGAGAAGAAACCAATACCACAGAAGTGTGGCATATTTTCTCATATGACTAATAATTTGGCAAAGGCACAACCTGAACCCAGGGTTTTCAGATGCCAGCTCCAGGGCTCTTTCCTATTACAGAGATCCTTAATCTGTGAACTGTGTATTTATTTGTTTTTCAACATTTTTGATAACTATATTTCAATAGAATTAGTTTCCTTTGTCACCTCATGTATTTTATTTTATGCATTGAAAAACATTGTTCTGAGAAGGTCCATACGCTTAACCAGACTGCCAAAGGGGTACAGAAGACACAGAACATTAGGGGGTCTTCACAAACACCACGTAACCCGGGTCATGAGCAGGATTGCTGCTGACAGTGACAATAGTTTGTGTCATTTCAAATCTGGAATACAGTACACCTGGGTTGATTCCAGCAATAATTTGCTATTGGATCTTGGGCAACTCACTTAACATTTAGAGTCGCAATCTTCCTATCTGTCAAATAATTTCTGCTGTGCTTATCAACCACACTTGCCGGGAGAATAAAATAAGAAAACATAGGTAAAAAGTTGGAAGAGTCCTCATTCAAGAGAAAGGCCTTACTTTATTGTTACTAAGAAGGACTGGTTATCTGAGAAAACCAGAGAATGGGTAAAAATGCGTTTCTGAGTAGCCACAGTCAGGTGAAAGGTGTGACTGAGGCAGGACTTGTGGGAAATCATGAAGGACTGGTTCCTCATCAGGGACTGATTGGGCTCTTTTGGGGATCTAGCCTGAACGCCATGATGATTAGGAACAAGACGTTAAAATCATTTGGTGGCTGTACTTTTCTCCCTTAGATTTATGACACTGGCTGCAACTGGCTGAGAAAAAAACGTGTGTGTGTGTGTGTGTGTGTGTGTGTGTGTGTGTGTGTGTGTGAACACTCCAGGAGTAACCTGAGCTCAGCAAATGGGGCTTTTTCTAAAACAGAGGGAGACAGAACTTAAAAGTAGATTTGTTTGAAAAGTCAGAGATTCTCTAATAAGAGTTTGGTATCTAAGCTATGTAAACAATTAACACACACACATCTATACATATACACACACGCAATATAAATACATACACAAATACTTAAACATGCATGTGCATGCACACATATATATTTGCATATACACATATATGTATATGTGTGTATTTATTTGTATATATACAGCTAAGTGTCACAATGGATAGAGTGTCAGGCCTGGAGTCAGGAAAAGTCGTCTTCCTGAGTTAAAATATGGCCTCAGATATTTATTTAGTTGTGTGACCCTGGCCAAGTCACTTGACTCTGCCTCAGTTCCTCATGTGTAAAATAAGTTGGAGAAGGAAATGGCAAACCCCACCAAGAAAACCCCCAATGGGATCATGAAGAATTGGGCCAAAAAATGATTGAGTATATACCTATATCTATATCTATATACACACATATATGTATATATATGGATACCTACATATATACACACATACATGCAAAAGCTATTCCCCAAGAGATAACTGGTCAAAGCATATGAACAGATCTCAAAAGAAAAATGATAAAGCATTAATAGCTACATGAAAGTATGCTACATTCACTAATAATAAGAAAAATACAAATAGAAGCGACCCTGATATTTCACTTCATAACAAAAGATGACCAAAGATGGGACAAGTCAATATCGGAAGGGCTGTGGTAAGATTGGCACACTAGTGCATTGCTGATGCAGCTGTGAATCAGTAAACCGTTTCAGGAAGCAATTTGGAATTATGCAAATAAAGTGACTGAAATGGCCATTCCCTTTGACCCAGAAATTCAGTTGCTTGGCTCAAGAAGGTCATTGATAAAAAGGAAGTCCAAATATACACCAAATTATTTATAGCAGCTTTTTTTTTGTAATAGCAAAGAATTGGACATAGTAGATGCCTATTGACTGGGGAATGGTAAAACAAATTATGGTACATGAATGTAATGACACAATACCGTGCTATAAGAAATGATGCATGTAATGAATACAGAGAAGCAGGGGAAGATCTATGTGGACAAATGCAAAGTGAAGTGAGCAGAGCCAAGAAAACAATATATACAGTGACTATAATAAGGTAAACAGAAAGAACAACCCCACACAAAACTCAAAAGTGAATGCTGCAAAATTACACAGAACAAGCATGGCTCACAAGAAGGGCTATAAGAAGACACTCCCACCCACCACTCTGAAGAGGGAGGAGGTCCCTAAGAGTGTACTTTGCACCTGTTTTCAAACTTTTTCAAAGTAATGATCAGTTATGCTGATTTTTTTCTCTCTTTTTTTTCCTTTAAAAATACTATCTATTCTATAAATTGGATCTTTGGGAGGGGGTGGTGATCACAGTCAAAATACATCAATAAAATTTATTTTTAAAAAATAAGGAAGAAGAACTCTCTACCAAAGCAGATGAGCACCCACTCCGCTATGTAGAGTCTTAGCAAGTGACTGGACCTGTCTACCTCAGTTTCTTCAACTGAAAATGGGAATATAATAGCATCTCCCTCCCTGGGTTGTTGTGAGAATCAGATGAGATCGTATTTGTAAAATGTTTAGCACAATGCCTGGCACATAGTAGGTGCCTCTTTCTTTTCCTTCCTCCCTCCTTCCCTTCCTTCCTTCCTTCCTATAAAGTGACAGAAAAAAGTCATTACAGTTTTTTCTTCTCCTTATTCTTCTCTTATTTATTATTCTTATTCTCCTTATTCTTCTCCTTATTTTCTTCTCCTTATTCCACCTTCCCTCCCCTTCTCTTTAACCTCTCTCCTCCCACTACACTCTCTACACTCACAATCCAACATGTCATGAGGCAGCCCTTTTGGCTTACATATCTGCTAACTTCCAGGCAGGATAAGGGGCAGTTTAGGACAAAGCTACCTAGCTATTTGTGAAATTAAAACTCATACAGAGTGTTTTGCCCCAGATTATCCACTGAGTCAGTCAGTCAATCGATAAGCATTTGTTAAGGGCCTCCTATGTTCAGGCACCAAGCTAAAATACAAAGAAAGACAAAAGACAGTCCTTACCCTTGAAGAGCTCACAACTGAAAGGGAGGGAAAACATGCAAACTATATACGAGCAAGTTATATACAGGATAAATAGGAGAGGCAATAAATAGAGGGGAGAAGCCGGGGCCTGCTTCGTTCAAGAGAGAGCAAGGGCAAAATTCTGGCTCTGCTTCTGATGTGTAACCTCAGGCTCTTATTTGGCTTCCCTGAACCTCAGTCTCCTCATCTTTGAAATGGAAAGGTTGGAGTAGAGGATCCCTAACATCACTCTGATCCCTAACACTCCAATAAAATCTATGAAGTGCTGATGTGATTTATGGTGAATTATGGTAACAGAATCATAAGATCGGAGACCTAAAAGGTACCCCTGATTTTACAGCTGGAGAAACTGAGTCCCAGAGGAATAAAGTGACTTGCTCAAGATCACACAGCCTCAGAGGTGAGGTTTGGATGTGGACCTCTCATTCTTCAGCCAGTGGGAGGAAATTTAGCCTTTTGACTGAATCCAAACTTCAAGAACAAATCCCCTTAAATCAGTGGTTCTCAACCTATGGGTAGTGACCCCTTTGGGGGTTGAACGACCCTTTCACAGGGGTCGCCTAAGATCATTGGAAAACACATATTTCCAATGGTCTTAGGAACCAAGACATCGCTCCTCTATCGGTCTCCAGGCAGGTCTGCCCACATTGCAGATGATACGCCCACATATGACGTGGCATTAGGAAGGTTGAGAAGGATTTGTTATGTGAAGTTTGGATTCCAAAGGCCTTAACTGAGGACCTAGAAGGCCATATGTGGCCTCAAGGCCACAAATTCCCCACCCTTGCTCTAAGCCAATGACCAGCTTCAAAATCCAGGCCCTTTTTCCGGGGTGGGGTGCGGGAGGACACTTCTCCTGCCAAACTGCTTTAAAGACTAGGTTTCCATGCTGTTTCAATGTTAATTGCCATGAATGAGACGGCTTACTTCTTGTTGAGCACCAGTAACGGGGTCTTTGGAGCAGCTAGGTGGCAAAGTGATCAGAGGGCTGGGCCTGGAGTGAGGAAGACTATCTTCCTGAATTCAGATCTGGCCTCAGACTCTATAAGTCACTTCACCCTGTTTGCCTCAGTTTCCTCTTTTGTAAAATGAGTGGGAGAAGGAAATGGCAAACCACTCCAGTATCTTTGCCAAGAAAACTCTAAAAAGGGTTATGAACTCAGGCTCCGACAGGACTGAACGACAAAAACCACTGAGATGGGGCTGTAAAGATAGAACACTGAAGTGAAAGTCGGGAAGATTTGGGTTAAAATTCCACCTGCCATTTACTAGCTGGGAAACCACGGCTGTTGCTGAGGTCTTTGGGCTTCGGTTCCCTTATCGGTAAAGCAGAACTAATTATGTTGGTATCGCTGTCTGGGAGGACTGTTGTGAGTCTAAAATAATGATAAGCTAAACCTTTAGACAGAGGCTAAGGGAGACTGAGAGTCTTGCCGTTACTAAGTGTCTTGGGCAGGATTCACACTCAGGGCTTCCCGACTCCAAGCCTAAACCAGTGCAGCATTCTATCAAGCTGCACAGAAATCAACGCCCGTTACTATTTGTCGGACCAGGGAACCAGGCAGCTCGGATCGCATCACGGAGGAGGAGCCAAGCTTGGCCCTGAGGAGCAGGAATCAGGAGGCAGCCTCTGTTCTGTTAGGCCCCGGCTAAGCAGCAGCTGGAGTGGGCGGTGCGGGCTGGGAGGCACCAGGCAAAGCTAGAGGAATGTTTGAAGGCAGACAGAAGGAGGAGCCCACGGGCAGAGGAAAAGCCGTTTCAGAAACTTGAGGCCGGCGATAAAAATAGCGAAGAAAAACAGCCCTACGCAACCGGAACAAAACCAAACCCGCCAGGAAACTGTAACCTCTCTCCAGGGCAGGATGGAAGGCGGCTCAGGAAGCTCTGGGGCAGATAAGGCAGTCCAGTACACAAATGCCCAGCCCTGGAGATGGGTGGGTTTCGTTCTCGGGGACATGAACCTCGGCTCGCCTAGGCGAAGCAGGGAGGAAGGATGCTGGCTCCTGGGCTAACTTCCCAGGGTGAACGCGGGCCCTGCTGTCCATCCCACAGCAGCCCCCAGGCGGCACAACCCCGCCTGACATCAAAGCTCGCTCCGGAAAGCCGGGCAGGGGCTGCACAGGTACGATAAAGTGAAGCCAAACAAAGCCTGAAGGCGGGGCGCAGGACTGTGCGCCACGAGACGCAGGGCGCACGGCGCACTGAGGGCAGGGAGCTGGAGATGCCCCCGGGGCGGAGCGGGATCGGGGAGGTCTAGGCGGGACTGAATTAATGGGCATATTAAAAACCTGGGAGCGCAGGCTGGAATCTAGGCCTGTCTAGAAAATCTGTTATGAAAACGCATGACGTGCGCAAGTTAAGGTACGCAGGAGACAGCGAAGACAGGAGTGGCGTTGAAAGGGGCCTTGGTGGGATCCTGTTTTTAGATGACCCTTCCAGTTCCTTCAGCTAGACAGTCCAAGGATTGATTAGTTCTGAGGAAGTGCTGTGAAGTGGCAAAATTCTCAAGGTGATTTTTTTTTCTTGCTGACACCACCTTACGTGACTGAAACCGGAGAACTGCCTGAGCTTTGAATCCTTGCTTGGAGCGCGCTCTTGGCTGGCTTCATAGACGCCTAAGGTGCGGACACTCCCACAGTGCCGACCCCCTCTCCCCTTCCTCTTCCCCTTCCCCTCCGCCCCCAGAGGCCTGAGGAAGGCCCAGGTACCCTGCACGCCCGAAGTCAGCCTCTCCACACCCAGACTACCAGACTTCCCCAAACCCCGGGACTTGGGCAAACGAAAGGCACTGTTCAACTGTCATTTCCCTCTTCCCAATCCCACCCCAAATAGTCACACGTAATAGCAGACACACTTGAATACCGCGAAACACACAAGTACACCTAGTTACAAGGTTATGCACGTGGTACGGAGGTGCACGTGGTTACAGAGCCAGGGTTCTGAACCATGTTAATGTCATGGACCTCTTCTCAGAATACTATTTTTAAATGCATAAAATGCATAAGGTTACAAAGATCCCCAATTATGTAGTAGTTATCAAGTTATTAAAAAAAAACCCATTTAATGGCATTCAGGTTAAGTACCACTTATGGAGGCACATCTATGCACAGATACAGAGATACTCACTGTCAGGGCACGGCTACGGGGACACACTTGGGAAGGAATGGGTCGGTTTTTATTAGGGAGAGGGAGAAGTAGGAATCAGGAAAAGATCCGGAAAATGGAAGCCTGCCGAGGTGGTCGGTGTGAGGACAGGGGTGGGAGAGGCTCCATGAAGGGTGGGGATGCTGAAAGAAAAAGGCTGGAAATGTAAAGAAATGCCTACTTCAGCCTCCTCCTAGAGTCAGGGGAAGGAATCAGCCCCTGGTGCTAGGGCAGGAAGTTGGTGAGCAGGATACGGGGCTCGAGGGGGACGGTGGAGGGAGGGAGGATACAGGTTGTATGATGGCAAAAGCAAACACAAAGGAGGTGAATGGAACCGGCAAAAGCAGAATGACCTGAGGATGGGAGAAGGCTGCCTACCTTTTAACTCCACCTCAGTCGTTACAAACAATAGTCATTGTGAACACCCGGAGAATGGCCAGCACACCAGTGTCCGGCAGTCTTAATGGGACTATAAACAGAGAAAGAGGAAAGATTACAGTTTCTGGAAGGTTCTGCTTGCTCCCAGTGACAGAAACACGGTGGTGTCAGGTCTGAAACTGCAAAGGCAGGGAGCTGCTGCAAGGTTCTCTGGGAAAACAGAAACTTCACAGGCATCACAAAAACTGCCAGAAAAATAAACCTAGGGGAGCATTTCAAGCGAGGGACTCAGTCCTCTCAAGTACCACTATTCAAGACACAGACATGTCTGCCCTACCTCTTTCTGACAGTGCCCTGGTCCTGGTTTGAATTGATAACAGACAGGAAGGTCCCAGTGTAATCATTCTGCTGTAGTCAGAGTTGGATTTCATACAAGATCACAGAGTTCCCCAGAGGGAGGGGCCAAACTTGGGCGTGGCAGGATGGAATTATGGAATCTTAGGGACTTTCCCCAAACAAGAATCCCCCTCCACCACATTCCTAGTGGCTTGGGTTTGACAACCATTATGATGATGAGGCATTCATAACCTACCGGCCCCATTACATTTTGGGACAGTTTTAATTGCTAAAAAGATTTTTCATTAAAACTGGACTAAATACTTCTAAGGGCCTGTTGACTCTCAGCTTCTGGGATATTATAATCCTATTCTGAGTTTCTTTGTGTAGATGAATCCATCCAATAAAATGTCTTCCTAAATTAAAAATTATTCCTTATTCCTTATATATATATAAAAATTATTCCAAATATGGTTTTCTGTATCATTGATCCATTGGGCTTAGTTCAGCCCCTCTAGACTGCATTTAAACTCTCTTCCACAGAAAACAGTTCAGATATCTGAAGATGACATGGTGCTCTACTTTCCTAAGGCCCTAAGGCCTTCCATCCTCATTTCTTTCAACCTTCAATGACACAATTTCTGGACTCTTCATGGTTCCCTTTTCTCTATGACTTAATGGACATAGTACCTCAGCAACAGAGCCCTCAAATTCAACCCTCTGGTTTTACAATGAGGAAACAGGTCCAAGAGAGTTAAGTAACTTGTGTAGGGTTGCACAGGTACTATAAACATCAGAGGTAGGATTTGAAACCAGGTCCAGTGGATAGAACACCAGGTCTGGAGTCAGGAAGACCTGAGTTCAAAGGTGACCTCAGACACTTCCTAGCAGTGTGACCCTGGGCAAGTCTCTGTACCCTGTTTGCCTCAGTTTCCTCATCTGTAAAATGAGCTGGAGAAGGAAATGGCAAACCCTTCCAGTGTCTTTGCCATGAAAACCCCAAATGGGGTCACAAAGAGTCAGACGTGACTGTACAACAACCCCCTCTGATTCCACAGTTGACAGTCTTTCCATTGCATCATGTCTCTTCTAGTGCTAACACCTAGAATTGAAGGCAGTGCTCCAGATCTGGTCTGACTGACATAGAGTACAGTGGGAACTTCTACCTGCCCTCTATTTCTATTCATGTGATCTAAATGGCGTTAACTTTTTTGTAGCCACATACCTTTATTGACTTACAGAAGCTTGCAGTCAACTAAAACTCCCAGGTTTTTGGTTTGTTTTTACATAAATTGTTAAACCACATCTCCCCTATCATGTACTTGTTTTTGATGTTTTATCACCCTGCTTGGATTGCAGCTGGAAAGCAGGCTGGGAAAATTTTCATTTGGAGTAGTTAGGAGCGACAGATTATCACGGTTTCTTCTCCTTCTATCTAAAAGTGAAGATTACAAGTTGTGTTGCCCCAACACACACACCACACACACACACACACACACACACACACACACACAGGGCAAAGAAACTGCCTAAGTGGCCACTAGGGTAATTGCTCTCTACATAAGACTGAAAGATCACCTTTGTTTCTGAGATGATTTCTTGAGGTGGGAGGAACACCCAGGAAAATGTTAAAGACCTTGTTTGCATGGCATCTCCTTTTCCCATTTGACCCTTCCTCTAACTTATTCCTCCTCTGTTTTCCTCACCATGCTCAAGCTACAGGACTGTACCCTGGCTCCCCAGAGGAGTGACTGCCTGATGGCGCCTTGAAGATTCTTTCCCTACCCCCTCCAAAAGTCTCACCTGCCAGCCAGGCAAGGATGCCTAGAATTCTAATATTAGACATAGATTCCTTTGGAATAAGTCAGTGGTTAAAATGCAAGGTAAAAAGTGTCAGACTAGATGTCAAAAGTCCTATGTAGCTTCAAAGAAATTCTTATCAACATTACCAGTGTATAATATGTATCCATGAGGGTTGTTGAAAGATACAGATAATGGTGGCATGGATAGAGTCTGAAGTCTGGCCCAGCTCTGTAGAGAGGAAAGCCTGTAAAGACAGTCTTGCAGGCTGTGCTGGGAGGGGCAGGGATTTGTCATGAGCACCATGGAAGTCTGGTGCCCTTTTCTTCAGTCTTTAAGAAAGATTTGGGCCAGAATTATTTCAATCTGCCTCTTCAAACACTGGTAGACTAACAAATGATAGGTTCAGAGCAAAAGCCTCTCCCTTAATTGCTTTTTAAATGGGGAGGGTAGCCCTCTGCCTCTATTTTCCAGCTTAGCTCCTTTCCACCAAATACTACTGGTTACACAAAAGACCATCACGAAAAGTGGATACCTGGTAAACCCTTTTGTCCAAGCAAACAGTAAATAGAAGCTGAAGAAGCTATATGCATTTTAATATGCCAAAGAATATAAAAGTGAATGAGCTCTTCGTCTGGTAGCTTGATAAGATTTGAACTCAAACCAAGAGAAAGAGAACAATCTCACCCAGAGAAAACCCATTCTCGGTAGTCTCAAGAATTTCAAACAAGTCCAGGGACATATGGGGCTAGGTCCCCAAGCATGTTTCCTTTTCCGAAGTCTCTTTCTCTCACTACTTTCACAGAATGTCCCTTGTCTATGTATCTTCCCAAATGTTCTCTGGAACCAGCTCATCATTTTCTCTGATAATCAGAAATCCAAGCTTCCCTGGATGCCTTTCCCTCGTGCCTACTGGAATGGAAGTCAGGTTAAAACAGGTATTAATTTTGTTACTTGCCCTTTCTTCTTGAAGAAGACTAATAACATCAGCAGGGTGATGTCTTGACTTGAAAGCGAATTGGATTTAAGTGAGGTAGAGCTGTGCAAAGTCACCAGCCTCACTGGTAACTCTGTTATAGTTATCAGAGTCCAGTGGTAAGGTGTAGGACAAGATGACTGGTGATGGCCCAGATGCAGTAGAAGACTTTGGCCTTTTCAAACCAGGTCTTTCCTAGGTTTCAGTTCCTCTCAGGCGATGCCTATTGGATAATTAAAGGCTAGGTAAGAATCAAGGCGAAAGATGGCCTAATTTGACTTCACAAAAGAATCTGTCTTGGAGGGGAAGACCCTCAGAGTTTCTGGCCAGAACAGAAACAGTTGTTATTTACACTCACTCTGAGCAATCAAAACACAAACAATCACCAGGTATTAACACTTTTATGTGAATTAGTTTATCAAATGCTTTCTGAGTGGAAGGAAAACTACCTCTAAGGCAGCGGTTCTCAACCTGTGGGTTGCAACCACTTTGGGGGTCAAACGGGGTCACCTAAGACCATCGGAAAACACATATTCCTGATGGTCTTAGGAACCGAGAGAGCGCTCCTCTGTCTCCAGGCGGGTGCACCCACATGCAGATACAGCTCACATGCAGATACACCCACATATGAGTATTAAAGGGTCATGGCATTAGGAAGGTTGAGAACCACTGCTCTAAGGGAATGACTTAGGAAACAGATAAGCTTTGATAGAAGGAATGATAAGGAGAGGTCTGGAGCTAAGGCAGGTGTGGGTGGGGCACTGTAGCTGGGAACTGGGTTGGGGGGAAGCTGAGGAGGCTGGGCATCCTCCAGAGAAAAGAGGGTGACCAAACCAAAGGGGGGAGTAACTGCAGCATTCTGCTCTTCCTTGGCTTTCAGTGATGTGGGTGGGGTGGCATCGGGAGGGCTGAAGGAGCCAAAGAAGGTCGAGCAAGGGATAGAGGAAGAAGAAAGAATTCTTTCTCTTTCTTCTATCTCAGTCACCTCTAACATTCTATTCTCTAATGGACTCCTTCTGGAATACCAAAAAAGTCTGCCATGACTTCAGATAAGTGTTTTTTAGAATTTGTTTCTTTCTATTAAAAGCTTTATACTTGGTATATTAAAAATACATAGTTCAGAAGTGGAAGCATTCTTGAAGCATTTCAAGCATTCTTGATGAAAAAACTGGAGCTGAATAAAAAATTTGACATTCAAATACAAGAAGCATGAGAAGGTAAACAGGGGGAAAAAATCATAAGGAACTTATCAAAGTTGAACTATTTACATGCCTACATGGAAGAACACTAATTGTAACTTATGAAACTTTTCTCAGTTTGATGAGAGGTGAAGGGAATATAAATGCATATATATGTATACATACACATATGTCTATATATTAGAGGGTATATATGTGTATGAATACATATGTGAGTGTGTGTATATATGGGTACAGGTATACATAGAAGGAGGGCACAGGATCAATTGAATAGGAAGGGATGACATTTAAAGGGTGAAATTGAGAGATGGGGGAGGAATAGAATGAGAGGAGACAGGGAGAGACAGAATGTGGATAATTTTCTCATATAGAAGAGGCAAGGGATAACTGTTACAATGGAGAGGAAGAACAGGAAGGCAAAAGGAAATGGGTCACCCTTACTCTCATTGAATTTGGCTTAGGGAGGGAATGATGTACACTCTAAATTGGGTATCTTGCCCTACAGGAGAGAGGGAGGGAGGATGGAGGGGAGGGCAGGTTGGAGAAGAGGGTTGTTAGAAGCATACACTTTTGTAAAGGGACAGGGACAAAGTAGAGAATAGAACAAGTGGCGGGGGGGGGCAGGATAGGAGGGAGGAAAATATAGTCAGTCTTTCACAATATGTCCATTGTGGAGATGTTTTGCATAACTACACATATATGGTCTGTATTGCATTACTTGTCTTTCTAGTGGGGGTGGGTGATGATGGAGGAAGGGAAAGAATCTAGAATTTAAAGTTTTAAAATCAAATGTTTTTTTAAAAATATTATTATTATTATTTACACGCAACTGGGAAATAAGATATACAGGCACCGGGGTAGGGAGATCCATCTTGCCCTACCCGAGAGTCAGAGGGGTAATGGGGGAGCATATAGGAGAGAGCAGATTGGGGGAGGGGGTATACAGTGGGATCGCTGTTTTGGGGTGGTGGGTAAGGGAAAGAAGGGGAGAAAATTTGTAACTCAAAATCTTGTGGAAATGAATGATGTAAACTAAAGATAAACAAAAGTTAATTTTTAAAAAAAAATACATAGTTCATTTGCTTTGGTATAGCCCACAGCTAGGGAAACCAGGCTTTGGAACCCCAGAAACCCACCTCAGGGTGGGGCCTCTAGGCCCTGTTCCTGGCAAGCAGTGTGGCCTTGGTTGCCATTAGTGCTTGAGGAGAAATATCGGAGGCATGATAATTTTGAGGGTAAGAGGAGGGATTTGGGGTTGAAAGCTGTTCAGCTGGGTTTAGATTAGAGGAAGAGGCATGGAGACAGATAGTGCCACAGGAAGAGGGCAGAAGATAGAGATGGGGTGGGGAGGGGATGTTGAAACCTGTAACTAGGGTGAGGGGACTGGGCTTTACCCCAAGGAGATGAATTTAGAAGGTACTGACAACACTTTTGCTTCAGCAAGGCGGAAAGAATAGAGCACTTTGAGTAAGCACAAAAAATAGGTAATTTAGGAAGGTGCCCCATGTAGTGGGGGTGAGTTCCTGCCCCATCCCTTCTTTGCTCTGTCTCCATGATATCTTCAGCAGCTCCAGACGGGGTCAGGCTCCTAAGTCTTAGGACAGAGCCTGATAAATAGTACTTACTAGCTAGCCTTTATGTAGCACCTTAAGGTTTGCAGAGAGCGTTAACACTTGCTTTTTGATTGTTTCCTCCCCCCTATCCCCATTCTCTCGCTGCTCCCCCTCCCCCATCAGCTGTGGGTACGCTCCGTCCGGCTTGCCCTAGTCAGTTCAGGGTACTTGCCACAGATGTTAAACGTCCTAGTTATGGCTCTAATGACAACACACCCTTTATTTGGCTGCTGTGTAATCCTCACCTGAGTCCCTTCCCCATCTCTCGCTGAGCTCATGTAATGCCCATATATTTATGACTCTGCTGGGGCCGGGGGGAGGAGGGAAGATTTCCTCAGACCTCGTGGTTATCGGAGGTCCAGACGGATAGTCAATAAGAGAAAATGCAAATGAGCTGGGGCCGAGAAAAAGTGCATTTGGTCCCACGGTTTCCCAGCTCTGGAGGGCTCTCTCCCTGGCCAGGGCTAGAGGGGACGAATGTTGCTGTGGAGATAGACCGGGAGGGGCAGCAGCCCGTAAGGTTGTGCTGTCTGACAGCATCTGACACATTTCTGAATCACCGGAGCTCTTGGGGTGGGGGGAAGGGAGGGGAGGGACTGCCTGAGTCGCAGAATCAAGCTGGACTAGGAAGAAAGTGGGCAGGAATAATTAAGGGCAGGGCTCCAAACGTCCGGGCTGCAGGCGTGGGAGGGAATGGCTATCTTATCATCGTGTCATTTCACGTGGACCTAGGAGGTACAGAGGACTGGTCCCCACCCTTGTCGAGTTTTTAGATGTCGGTTCTGTGGATGCGTGCTTGGGTACCGTGGTTATCCTAGGCGAACAATCCATTGCCACTTAGCCTGGTGTGACAGTGACTGAGCTTCTTGATAAGAAGGGGATATGGGACTCAATTGGTTAAGAGAAAAGCTGTCACCTATAATTAGTCATAAAGGGAAGGAGATTCCTATAGAGCACCTGGCACTGAGAGATGGTCAGCCTCTCCTGGTAACCCCTTTATACTTTCCTAGAATTCTAGCATCCTTCGCTGAGCATTCTGGGAGTTCCGAGGTAAGGGACAAAGGTGAAGATTCTGCAGGAGCCAAACAAAGGCTGAATTGTCACCAGAGGCTGAAGCAGGACATTTTACATTCATGACAAATGCCACAAACTATGACCGGGACAAGCAACAAACCCTTGCTTTTAGCACCTCCACCAGTTAGCTCTAGGGTTTGGGGAGAGGGACAGGGACAGCCCTTTCCTTACTTCCAAGATTGGGGTAGGAAGGTGAGTGCTGGCCAGACATATCATTCAAATTAAGTTCTTTCTGGCAGGGCCAAGGACCACAAACCGTTAGATTCCCTGCCTCCTTCCTTTCCCCCATTACCAAACTGTGTCTATCAGAAGGAGGTGCCAAACTTTATTTATTTCATTTTTACTGCTAACCAGCTTCAAAGAAATGGCCAATCTCTCTGCCCACAGAGGAAAAGAAAATCCCCAGAAACCGTGGGCATTGAATCATAGACTCTTAATGTTGGAAGGGAAATCTGAAGTCATCTAGTTTCAGCTTCTACTCACTGGTTAGGAGAGAGGGCAAAATCTACACTCAGGCGGGGGCTGGGGAGCTGTTTGGGCTATGCCCAGGGACCTTGGAAGCCAGGTCTGGGATCTCTGGGGAAGTTTCCAGACCTTTGATTTAGAGCAAATGTGGGATATCCCCCTCCCCTATGCTATTTCCTCCCCTGACTAGGTGCTAGTGCAAGTGGATTTTGGGCACTTGATAAATATCTCATTAACTAATCAACCCTCCCCACCCCCTCCTACCCTTGCCATGTGCAGGTGGTGGCAGGCTTGGCAAAGGAGAGGAGATGGGAGGGTAGGTTCCTACTGATGACTTATTAGGAGACCCTGCTGGAGCTAACCCAAGAAACTGACTGTGTGTGTGTGTGTGTGTGTGTGTGTGTGTGTGTGTGCGCGCACGCGCGCGCACATGGGGACTTTTAGGGAAAAGACACACTCGGGCTTGAATTGGGGTGGCAGTGGGGATTCCAGAAAGGGACAGAAGGCCAGATGCTTGTCAGTTACCAGCTCTGTTTCTTAGGACAGTTTGCTCAAAATACCTTTCCTCCTCCTCTTCCTCCTCCTCTTCCTCCTTCTCCTCCTCCTCCTCCACTCTCTCCTCCTCCTCTTCTTCCTCCTTCTCCTCCTCCTTTAGCTCCTCCTCCTCCTCCTCCTTCTCCTCCTCCTCCTCCCTGGAGACAGCAGCTGAAGGTGGGGGGGGGGGGAGGGAGATCACTGAAAGGAACAGGCTGCTTCCACCACCAAGGAGAGAGTCAATGCTTGGCAGGATTCCCAAGCTGAGGCTGCACTGACCAACAAAGACCCCCATTCCTCCCCCTTACATCTTCCCACTCAGCCCAGGTGGCCAGGGAAGCAGATGCCTTGCCTGAGAGGCTCCCCACCATGACTGTGCCCCTCCCCTTGGCCTCCTTCCTTTCCCCCTTGAAGTCTGCAGGAGGTAAAACTCACTGGGTAGACAGTGTCCCAGACCAACCGGAGCAGAGAGATTGCTTGCCAGCTGTTGGGACCCTGCTCCCCACTTGACCTTGGTCCTTGCCTTCTACTTGCCAGGTGTCGAGCTCTCACCCTCTGCAGCTTGGATTTGAGAGGCTCCAGCTATGAGTGAGGCAGGAAGCAATGGGGGTGAGGGAGAGAGGAAACAGGGAAGGAAGAAATAAGGGCCATTAAATGAAAAGAGGTTTGGGGTGCACAGATGGATACTCATTGAATTTGTATCTGGAAATATCTGATGGATGATTCAGAAGTCAATGAATTGTTATAGTCTTGGACTAAGATGTAAACTATACATACATACATACATACACACACACACACATAAGTATATACACACTAGAAAAGACCTCAATTGTATATAGTCTGTTCCTCAGGTTGCTAGAAAAAAATAAGATGCACTATTTCTAGAGAATAATGGATAACTGATGGGTAGCTTTCATGCTCCGTGGCTATCCACACAACATCAAGAGATGCTTGTCAGTTATCAGCTCTGTTTCTTAGGGCAGTTTGCTCAAAATACCTTTCCTCCTCCTCCATTCTCCCCCAGTGTTGGGCTAGAACCCTATGGAAGATTCATGGCAGGAATGGACCACAATTCTCATCTTTGGCAGAGATACTCACAGTAGATGAGATCAAAGATCTATCACTTTACTGAAGTGTACCCAGCACCTGGCACAGTGCCTCATACATAGGAAACATTTAATAAATATTGAATTGAATTGGACAGAGCCAAGCATATTTGTGGAAAAGTACTTCTGGAAGTCAATGACAGTGAAGGAAGACTTTCTTACCAGCATAAAGAACTATACAGATGGAATTGTATGATAAAATTTTTAATAATCTCACATAATATTTATGTATTATATAGTATATAATAAAACAGTACTCTTAATAATATCTTTAATAAAGGCAAACTGGCTATTCATAGAATTAAGACATTATACTGGAAGGGAACTCAAGAAACCATTGGGTGCAGCTCTTAGCTTTCTGGCCCATGACCAAATGATCAAACCAACCAGGCTTAATTCTCCTCTTGAAGATCTCTAGGGTATGGCCTTCTTTGGTTACCCATTCCCATGGTTTTTCACCTTGATAGTCTTATTAAAATCACTTTTGTTTTGATTGAACTTAAGTTCCCTTTTGTTTGGTCATTCATGAGGAACAATAAGTTAACCCTTCCTCCCTTCCTAAACCTTTTCAGCTACTTGTAGACTAATCAGATCATTCTTTATGGCCCCTTCTTCAATTCAACTCAACTCTATCCTACTCTTCCTCTAAGCAAGGTACTATTATGATAATAATTTAAAGCATTTTAAAGTACAAAAATGACTTTTTGCATGCATGATCTCAGGCAGGTACTATTATCATCCCCCGTTTATAGATGAAGAAACTGTGTCTCAGGGAGGTTAAACTACTTGCCCAATATCTGAAATAGGATTAGAACTCAGGCCTACCTGTCTCTGAGTCCAATATCAGGGGAAATTGTTTAAGGAGAGAGAAATACCATTTACTTTGGTGATACATTTAAGGAGTTAATAATAGCAATAATAAAAATAATAAGTAATTTATATTGAGCTTTAAGGTTTGCAAAGGGCTTTACAAATGTTATGTCATTTTATCCTTATAACAAGTCTGGGAGGCAGGTGCTATCTATCGTTTTCTCCATTTTACAGATGAGGAAACTGAGGCAGACAGTATTTAAATGACATGCTGGGCCACACAACTAGCAAGCTTCTGTGTGCAGATTTAAACTTATTCCAGGTTCAGCTCTCTGTCTTCTGTGCCATCCAGCTGTTTCTGCTGGTTTATAAGCTGATAACAGCACCATCTCTTCCCTCAACCTCTCTTGTTGCAAGTCAAGTCTTCCAAAGTTGGTGCCCAGTGGTTCTTGCAGAACTAGTTCTGAGGACTGAGAGGCCTTCTTCCTGCTCTTGAAATCATGTCAGTGCTCATTAACTGGGAAATAGGTGAACAAATTTTGGTATATGAATGTAATGGAACACTATTGTGCCATAAGATATCATGAAAGGGATGGTTTCAGAGAAATCTGGGAAGACTTGTATAAACTGATGCAAAGTGAAGTAAGCTGAATTAGGGGAATTATTTATATACTAACAACATTATAAATACATCTTCAAAAGACTAAAGAACTCTGATTAATGCAATGACTAACTATGCTTAATTCCAGGGTATCCATGATGAAGGATGTTCTCACCTCCTATTGGAGAAATGATACTCAATATACAGAATGAAAGAAGCATTTTTGGATATGATCAATGAGGGAATTTTACTATACCTATTTGTTACAAGGGTTTTCTTTTTCTTTTTTCTTCCCCCCCAGGGGAGCAGGATAAGAGGGGGGAAATAAATGCTTGTTAATTTAAAAATATTTCAAATAGAAATCATGCCGGTGTAAGACTGCCTACTCTCCCAGTCCCTAACTGGAGCAAGTTCTGTCTCACTGGAAAGACAGAGATGAAGTGACAGCAAGAAGGAGGAGTTGAAGTGAGAGGAGGACAAGTGGAGGATGTCTGTTCCTGGGACTCTTTGGGACATATCCCCAACCTACCAACTAACCAACACGTGAAACCATGTCTTTTGGTCTGAATTAGTGTGTCGTCTGGTTAGTCTAGTAAAGGGATATTAGTTAGGGGTTATAAGTTATGCATTTGAGTAGAGATGAAACCAAAGTTTACCCTGAACCTGGGGTGGCCATGTAAGAGAGTCTCTTGGCTATAATAGCCTATCCCCAAAGACAACATCATTATATAAATTTTCTTTGAAAGGTAACAATACAGAGACACTGCAAAAGTAATTACATAAATGTATTGTGTAACAATATTTACTGTGAAGGGTTTTTTTTATTTTTTTTTTT
>CM053585.1:497620691-497651962 GCA_028646515.1 Pseudochirops corinnae
TCTATTTTTTCATTTGTTTAGATCTGTTTTATAGTATCTTGATTTCTCATAAAGTCATTAGCTTCCATTTGCTCCAATCAAATTTTGAAGGAGTTATTCTCTTCAGTGAGTTTTTGAAATTTCTTTTCCATCTGGAAAATTAGGCTTTTTAAGGCATTCTTCTCCTCATTGGCTTTTTGGGCCTCTTTTGCCATTTGAGTTAGTCTGTTTTTTAAGGTGTTATTTTCTTCAGTGTATTTTTGGGTCTCCTTTAGCAGACTGTTGACTTACTTTTCATGATTTTCTTGCATCATTCTCATTTCTCTTCCCAAGTTTTCCTCCACTTCTCTTACTTGGTTTTAAAAATCTTTCTTGAGCTCCTCCATAACCTGTAACCAATTCATATTTTTCTTGGAAGCTTTTGATGCAGGAGTTCTGACTTCACTGTCTTCCTCCCGCTCCATGCCTTGATTCTTTTTGTCCCCTAAAAAGGATTCTATGGTCTGTTAGTGCTTCCTGTTGTATTGGTAATAGAATTTGGAGATGCCCCTGTATTGGCTCGGTTTTGGGGTTGAGTGTTAAAACCCAGAGCTTGTGAATCCCACTTGTGGGATGGACTTGTTGACGTGAAGAGAGAGGGCTGAACTGGGAGGAGCTGTGAATTGGGAGAGAGGCCCAAGCCTAGAGAAGGCCAGAAGGACTTTTGGAGAGCAGCATCCAGCATCATGGAGCCTGAGTTGCCGAGAGAAAGACAGCTGAGAGCCCGTGGGAGCTGCCCAGGACTTCTGAGAACTGCCAAGAACTGAGGAGGCATGGCTGTGATGCTGGTATTTTGTCTGTCTGTTTTGATGTTGTTTTGCCAGATTCACCTGATGGTGAAGGACGGTGCTGCTGTTGTAGAGGTCCTGGAACCTGGCTGTTGGTTCAGAGGCCCTGAAGGAGGATTTTCTTGTGGTACCTGCACAGAAATCCTGGAAGAGGGCCTTGCTGATGTTTTCAGGGGTTCTGGGACTGTTCTACAGGGCAGAGAGTGACTTGATGAGGATACTGGCTGTAGCTTTGTTGAGCCTCATCTCCCCAGGAACTGAGATTGCTGAGGGTTTGCCTTGAGTGAAGATGAAAGAAGGCCCTTTCCTTGGGTATTCAATGCTGAGCTTAACCTTGTTAATTTAAGGGTGGATGGCCTTTTGTACTCTCCTGCCCCTTTTGAGATTCAGGGTGGGAAGCCTTTGAGTGACTGACCAAATGTATGTACTTTGTTTATGGTTGGAGATTAATCTCCATTTGAGAAAAGACTTTTGACTGACTAAATGAATGTACTGTCTAGGGGTGGAGTAGAACCTGGCTTGAATTGAGAACTTGCTTGCTAAAGGAACAAGTTACACTGTATTTTAACTTTCTCTGTTCTGTGAATGTTTGCTGAATAAACGGGGTTTACTATGCTGGTAATCCGAACCTTGGAAGTTGCCTTTGCTTGTCATTACACCTGTGCTCGCTCATATTGCCAGCCAATTACTTGACTTTTGAGCTTTTTGCCATGGTAGAACTCTGCTTCCAAAATGGAGAGAGCTATGTCCCAAATTGCTGGGGTTTTCACAGCTGCCAGAGCTATTTGGAGGGGGCCATCTCTACAGCCCCCACAAGCTCTGGCTCACTGGTCACACACCCCAGGACCACCACCCAAGACCGCTATCCAGATCCAAGTGGGTTAAAGCAAGAGCAATTATCCTCTGAATGGTTACTTGGTCCTCCTATGATCTGCAGACCAGGAGCTCAGGAGGCAGCCACATGGTGCAGCTGCTGCGCCTCCACTGCTTCTTGCCCCAGGGGTGGGGGCCAGATCACACTCTTCCTGCACACACACACACACACACACACACACACACACACACCTTCCAACAGAGTTCCACACTGACCTTCTACTTTGTCTTTGGTGTTTATGGTTTGAGAAGTCTGGAAACCACTACAACTGCTGGTGCTTCACTGTCCTCCTGGGGAAGTTTTTTCTC
Source organism: Pseudochirops corinnae (assembly GCA_028646515.1). Classification (NCBI taxonomy): domain Eukaryota; kingdom Metazoa; phylum Chordata; class Mammalia; order Diprotodontia; family Pseudocheiridae; genus Pseudochirops; species Pseudochirops corinnae. The sequence goes on from CM053585.1 coordinate 497,622,680, forward strand.
AAGTGATGCAGAGTGAAGTGAGCAGAACCAAGAGAACTATACAGGTAATAACATCATAAAAATGAACAATTTTGAAAGATTTAAGAACTCTGATCAACATGGTGCCCAACCATGATTCCTAGAAACCAATTATGATGAAAACTACCCACCTCTTGACAGGAAAGTGATGGATTAAACATGCAGAATGTGACATGTACTTTTTGACTTGACTAATGTGGGAATTTGTTTTGCTTGGCTATGTGTATTTGTTACAAGGGTTCACTTCCTCCCCTCCCCCAGGGAGGGGGAAGAATGTGTGAGAAAGTGAAAATAAGTATTTGTTCATTGAAAAATTAAAATTTAACTTTTAAAAGAAGGGAAGCTATTAGAAGCTATAAGTGTTGTATGAAAAATCTGTTGTGAAGAGCATCTTCCCACGCTGGTAGCACTATGGATGTGCACCTAAGCATACCCTTTGGATGGCTGAAACAGGAACAATATTTTACACATTTTTTTCAATTATCAAGAATTATATTCTCTTCCTACTACCTCTTCTGCCACTAAGAAAAAAGAAAAAGAAAGAAAAATAAAACTCTGGCAACAAATTCTTATGTTGGCCATGTCTAAAAATGTATGTCTCATTCTGCATTTTTAATCTGTCACCTCTCTATTGGGAGGTGAGTAACATGGAGCATTGCTGTGTTTCTAATACCATGATTAGTCTTTGAGCTGGCGAAAGTTCTTAAGTCTTTCAAAATTGTCCATTTTTATAATGTTGTTACTATGTAAGTAATTGATTGCCTTTGTAATCCTATTAATTTTATTTTATGCATTTAAAAACATTATTCCAAAAAGGAGTGTGTCCAAAGGCTTCAATAGAATGCCAAAGGGTTTATTATACAAAAGTAGCTAAGAATCACTTGCCTAATGTTACAGAGTGAGTTGACTTTCTTGATGAACAGGGAATTAAAAGATAGGCAGAATCAAAGGGTAGAGATACGTAACGAAATTAAGTAAAAATCTGTAAAAACTTGGTTAACTTGAATCCCACTGCATTTAGCAAATACTGTGTGTTTGTATACTTGTTTTTGGACAAGATCTATGATTTCATCAGTAAAGAAAACCCTCTTTGAACCTGCTTTGCAATTCACACTCAGAGAATACAGAGGTTAAGTGACTTGTCCAAGGTCACACAGCCAGTATGTGTCCAGGGCAGCACTTGATTCCCTCCCTGGCCCTCCATCCATTATTCCTCACTATCTCTTTCAATTATTTCTGTATATATCACATATACTACAATATTTTCTTATACTGAGCAAAGTTTTCCCATCAAAATGGTTGCCTTCATCACGTGTTGAATTAGAATATCACTGTAGCAGAGGATGGCTTTGTAGGATAACTCCTTTTATCTTTGGGAGGCAGTACCAAAAAAATTACCAGTGGCGGAATCTAATAAGCTTTCTGTCTGGGTGTGCTGGGTCACATTTCAGTGTCCTTTTATGATAACCATCCCATAGAGAAGACTGTAGCCCAGTAATCCTTCTCTGTGGTCCTGGGAAAGAGAACAAAGTTTGAGAGGTAGGATATAAAACTAGAGATTTGAAAGTGGTGCATAATGTAGAAATCCTGAAAAGGGGTGAGATTGGAAGCATAAGTCCAGATGTGGATGAAAGTTGAGGTCTCTGGGAGAGAGAGAGGGAAAAGGAAGAAGGATTGGTATTGAAGGGAGCACATACACCTCCATGCTTGTGTCTTGTATCTTACATCAACCAGCTTGTTTCATTCTCAGTCCTTCCCCCCGCCCCCAGAGCTGTAGGAAAACATGTGCACTCATTCCAAAGACTAAAAAAGGCAAAAAGGAGAAAAGGAAAAAAAAACCCAACACACATTTTGTCATTAATTTCTGATGTCATGCCTTCTCTTAAATGGTTTGTTGCATGCTGGAGGTCTTCCTCATGCTCTCTCCCTCCCGCTAGGACAGTGAGGCTGTTGCTCAGCAGCCTGAGAGATGGAAAGTTATTCATTCCCCTTGGCAGTTTTTCTTCCCCCTCAAGAAACCCAGAGCACTTGAGGATACCTGGATGGCGTCCAGAGCTCTCAGGCTTGGGTTTGCTGCTGCTCAGCTTTAAAAGCTGTATTATCATCAACCAAAGAGGCCTAGATTGCCTCCCTTCTGGCCTCAATTTCCTTGTTTGTGAAATGAGGCTGATGATCTCTGTGGTCCCTGCTCGATGTAAATTTTAGCATCTCAAGTCTTTTCGGTCCTCATTCTTGTAAGTTGCTATCACCGGAATCCTCCTTCCATTTCTATGTTTAGAGCTCCCTTTTTCCTTACAGGCTTCCAAGCCAGGCTAACCTTTCTCTCACAGTAGATCCAAGTCCCAACTCTTTTCCCTTCGTTTTCCAAAATGGCAGCTCTTCCTTTCTCTTGACTCTTTGGAAGGGCCGCTCTGCTTTCCAGTCCCTTAACTTCAATTTCTGGCCTTCCTGAGAAGTTGCTTGGTTTTGTGGAGAGAATAAGGAACTGAGTATGTAATTACTTCCTTAGGAATAAGGAAGACCTGGGTTCAAATCCTGTCAGACCTTTAATGACCTTGGGCAAATTACTTAAATCTTCTGTGCCTTAACTTCTTCATCTATAAAAAGAAACAGTTGATTTTGATGACCTCTGAGGTCCCTTCCATCCCTTGTACCCTACTCAATCTACCATACCCTACTCAGCAGGTTCCTCGGAATAAATTCTAGAGACTTTCCAAAGTCCTCCCCTCTCCCTGCAAAAACCCTTGTTCTTAAGATGCCAGATACCCAGTTTCTTTTCAGGACCAATGTAGAAAGTCAAAAGTCTGCAACAGCCAAAGTATTCAGATTTTCCATAGTTATTGGTAAAGTCCAGACCAAGAGAGACTCAACAGAGAGGAAATCTGTGTTTGCCTGTCATGCCTTCCAGTCCCTGAGGATTCTGCCAGAACTGGCCTTCCTCTCAGTTCCCTCACCTTAGCTTTGGCCAAAGCGAATTCTACCCTCCCCAATCCCAAAGGACCCTGGAATAATGCATTTCCCATCCTTAGGAGCAGCCTGGGCTGCCTGGGCTCCTTGCTGGGCTATTGTAGGACTGGGGGAGGAAGGCAAGAGATGAATGAAGGGATCAGTGGGGGGCTTGGCTTGGGATCCCCATCCCTCCCCCCACTTTGTTGAGTGTAAGATTACATGCCTTGAGCCAACTTTTCAATGGTCACTCCCTTCTCTACACCATCATTCTGGTGCCTGCCCAATACCACATGTTACAGGGAGCTTTTGAAAATATGACTGGTCCGATGGGTTCTTTGGGGAATATGGGCAGAGAGGAGGGCATTGCTAGGCCTGTTTGGGAAACTAGGGTACACTATAGAGTAAAGGTGAGACTTTCTGCATCTTAAATGCCTTTCTTCAATTAAAAGAAATAGAAACATATATGCAGACCACAACTCCCCTTCCTTCCCCTTTTTTCTTCCCCCCCACGCACAATATTTAAGGCAAGTCTGAAGGATTTTGTTTTGAAAGCTGTTGCCTGTCCTTGGGTCAAAGCCAGGGGAAGGGGGGGATAGCAGCACTCTAGGGACCCCTGTGCATACCACACCCTCCTTCCGCCATGCTTTTTCTTTGGGTATCTCTAGCTCTGAGTATCCAAGCCTGCAAGAAGTTCAAGTATTTTCTTTATAGTTCTTTGTAACTCCTGCCAATGCCATTTTAATTATTTTTACAAAAGAAAATAAAGTCAGTTAACCTGGAGAAGAGTGGTATGTACTTAAAATCTCTTTAAGGGCTGGAGAAGGAAAAAAAAATGCCTCCTACATGGATTTTTTTTAATAAACATCACAATAAATAACAAGTGTCTTAACCTAAGGCTATAAATAACATGTAATGTTTCCACTCAAGATTTACACAAGAGATTGGTTTGGAAGGAGCCCCCTGACTATTCCTGGCCTTTCTGGCAGGTCCCATGGCATTACCTAAGCCTCATTGTTCTGAGCTGGGGTACTTGGGTATTGAGCTCAGAGTTTGTTTTTTTGAGTCAGATCCTTCCCATGTCCAGTTGCTCCCTGCCCCCACCCAGGTCAACATTCTTCACTGCCTTTCCCGTAGAAGGTCTATACCTGATGGAGAGGCTGATCTATTACTGGTTTCCTTCCTGCTGAACTCACCCAGCCCAGCCTTCACCAGTCCCAGAACAGAAGAATTGGGGACCTGCAATCATATGCATGCGTGAGTGCCACACACACACACACACACACACACACACACTCATCTACACACACAGAGTGGCTGAACAGATGTTCTCCCTCTGTTTGGATAGTCTGTTTTAAAAACAGTTCATATTCACCAACTGTTTTGATAATTGGCCAAGTCTCTTGTGATGACTGACTTTTTTGGGTCACTTTTTATCCAGACAAGCACTGTTCAGTGGAAAATACACATGATAATCCTTGAAAAGCATATTGATATTATTACCATTGTTCTTATCAAGAGAGGCACTGTTGACTAGTGGAAAGAAAGCCACTCTGCAAGATCTGGGTAAAAATTCTGCTTCTAACACACACTGGTCTGTTTGACTTTGAGTGAGAAACTCAACCCCGGGCCCTAGGGAACTCTTTAAAATTCTTCAGTTGATGAAGAAGGTGTTGATTCGCATTGGTGGAGTGTCTTCCTTCCTCTAGGAGTTCCCTAACCCAATGAACTCAACAAGTCGAGCCCCAATTCCAGTCCCTAACTCTATCTTCACCAAAAGTTTGGATTTTAACTTTTATTTTTTTAAGCTACAAAAATTAACAAAACCTCTTTGGTTTGTCTTGGTCCACTTGGATGGACCCACAAGTTTGAATGGAGGAGTTTTTCAGAACTTGGGAAGGGTTGTATGCCTAAGTATTTGTTTGGAATATTAACCTACATGTTCCTTCAGCCCCTTAACTTGAATTTAGCATTTTCAGAAAAATCACAAGATAACACTTTTGAATCGGGAAGGAATCTCACAGGTCGCTAAGGGCATCTCCCTCACTTTTCAGGTAAGAAAGTTAAGGGACTTACAGGGTCACATGGCTAGCAAATATTTGAAGCAGGATTTAAACCCAGGTCCTCCTGACTCCAGGTCCAGTACTATACTGATGTCTCCAGGCTGCCTCAGCTCCCAGTTGCTGCTAACCCTTCCCTCCAAATCAGAAACTCCTCCTGGTTTCCTTATCTGTGAATGGTCTGTTATCCTGCTTGGAAATATCTGCCTTCTCATTCTCCTTGCTGTCTACTTCCAATCAGCTGTCACCAAAACCTCTTCAATCTTCCTTCACATCAGTTGGGAAGTCCATCTTCTCCTTTTTATTCCCATTGCTACCACCCTAGTTCAGACCCCATCACCATTGTGATAGCCTTCTAATTGCTCTCCTTGCCTCTGGATTCTCTCCCATCAATCCTTCCTGTCCATTTGCTGCCAAAGTCATCTGCCTTTTAGGAATGCTCTGAATGAATCATTTGTCCATTTAAAAAGCATCGACACTTTTCCATTGCCTGGAATGATTTTTAATCCAACTCTTAAACTTGACTGAAGGACCATTACAATCTGGTCCCGATTTACCTTCCCACCCTTAGCCCTCACTATTCTCCATGAATTTTGCCTCCTAACCAAACTGGGATACTTACTGTTTCCTGAACTTGCCTTAGATTTTCCCTTTTCTTGTGTCATTCTTTCCAAATGAAAATGTACTCTTCCTTCATCTTCGCTAGACCATGCTTTAAGGCCCTAATGATTTCCTTATAGACAAAGTCCCCTCATCCAATTCTTCTGGTCAAAGGAAATCTCTCCCTCGTCTGAATTCCTGCAGCACTTCCTATAGAATATTAATTCTAGATCTTTGGGCATGTAACCCACATTTTTTTGCATTGTAATGAACTGTTTATATGTTACTTCTCCCCTATTGGAGTATAAGCTCCTTGAAGGTTTCTTTATCTTTGCAGCGCCCCCAAAGCACATATTACAGTAACTACAGTACAATAAATAGTAGGCTCCCCTAATACTTGAGGAATGAAGTGAAGAACTTAGCTTGGATTTTGGGCCATCCTATTCTGATTTTCCCCATGGTCTTAAACACAATCCCTCATTCAGTTAGCTGCTCATCAACATTCGTAAGATGAACTAAAAAGTGCCTCCTAACTAATTAAGTGAAAGATGGAACTAGAGCTTTGATAATTTAGGAATATGCCATGTTTCCCTTAGTTACTAAGACAATTTAGCCTCAGTTACTGACATAAAGGTGACTGAGTGGACAAAGCGCACAAAAGGTTTTATTGGAGATTTATAATCTGATATCTATAGTGTATTTGGTAGAGTGTCAAGTCTTGCGTATGAGTGGTATGTAATGCCCTCTGTTACAAGGTAATAGCAAAAATATCAGCAGAAAAATGAACAAAATTACTTCTAATTTTTGACATAATTATAGGAAATCCTTCTATTCTGTCAACAGAGGGTCACTGTAAGACCACCAGGGGATGCCTTGGCAGGCAGGCGATCAATTCATCAAAAGTGTCTGAAGAGCACAGCTTGTCATGACCTGCAAGCACTTCAGGCAACAGAAACCACAGAATCATGTGCTGTGTGAGACCTCAAGACCATATAAGCAAGTCCTCTGCCTCCAAATAGGCAAATACCCAAACCATTGGAAGAATCTTCAATGGTTCCACATCTCCTTACAATCTACTTCCAGCCTGTCCTAATTTCATTTGTCACAGTGGATAAGTATTGTGCCTGAGTTCAAATTTAGGCTAATTACTAACTTTGTGACCCTAGGCAAGTCACTTAACCTCTGTCTGCCTCAGTTTCCTCAACTGTAAAATGGAGATGATAACAGCACCAGGGTTGTAAGGATGGGATTGTAAAGATAGTGTAAGGATCACATGAGCTACTATTTGTAAAACACTTTGCAAACCTTAAAGCACTGTGTAGATAGTAGCTATTATAATTACCAATTTATTCCTCCCCTTCACACACTAAATATTTTGGCCAAAAAACCGCGGTTGCTGTTTTCCATGCACAACATACCATGACCTGCCTCCTTGACTTAGCACAGGGGGTTCCTTTTGTCTCCCTCCCTCATCCTCTCCTTATACCACCTCAAGGCTAAGTTGAGATGCCACCTCTGGGACAAGCCCCTTTCTAATGCCTCCAGTTGTCTGTGTACTCTCCTCGAAATTATCTTGTATCTGCTCCATAATTTATCTGTGTATGGATGATGTCCTTCCTCAACCTCCCTCCCACCTCAGTCAAATGTTCTTGAAGATAGTATCTATTTCTTTCTGTTTTTTAAAAATTGATTTGTTTATTTACTTTCAGTTTACAAGATTCAGTTCCACAATCCCTTGAGTTTCAAATGATAGTATCTATTTCATTGTGGCCTTTGTAATCCCAGAGCCTAGGCACATAGCACACAGAGTGCCTGGTACATAGTAGGGAGGACGGAATAAGTGTTAATTAATTAATTATTCCTACTTTGTGCCCAGCAATGTGCTAATCAATTTTTAGGAATATCTCATTGGATCCTCACAACAACCCTAGAAGGAAGGTGCTATTATTATTATTATTATTATTATTTAAGTTTAATAGTATTTTATTTTTCCTGAGTTACATGTCAAGAAAATTTTTAGCATTCATTTTTATAAAGGTGCTATCATTATTCCCATTTTACAGTTGAGTAAACTGAGGCAAACAGAAGTTAAGTGACTTGCCCAGGATCATACAGTAAACAATAAATATTTGCAGGATCAAGTGAGTTAATAATTGTAAGACACTTAGTACAGTTCCTGATACATAGTAAGTGCTATATAAATGTTAGCTGTCATCATCATCATCATCACCATTATTAATTGAATTGATTTCAATGGTTGTATAAGTTGTTTTTAAAGTCCTTAGGAGGAAAAGAAGGAAGCACAAGCAAAAGTGGTGCTGCCAGACAAATAACACAAGTCCTGGAGCCAAGCTAAGGGTTTCCAAAGGTACTGTGACCTGCCAGTGCCATTCAGAGTGCCACAGAGCTGTAGATCCAAGAACTGAGAGAAGAAACTGGATTTTGGAGATTTATAATCTGATCTCTATAGTGTATTTGGTAGAGTGTCAAGTCTTGAGTATGAGTGGTATGTAATGCCCTCTGTCACAAGGTAATAGTTAATTGACCAATCAGTCAATTAACAAGCATTAAAAGTACTTACTTTGTGCCAGGCAATGTGCTAGGTGCTGGAGATATGAATATAAAAGGAGTTTATATTCCATTGCATAATACAACATGTTCACAGATAAGTAAATACAAAATTATCTAAAATACAAGTATGGAGGGAGGAGGATCTAACAACCTTGGGAATCATAAAAAGGATCTTGAAGGAAGTGGTACTTGATTATTTTAGAAACATATTTTATTTATTTTGCTAAATATTCCCCAATTGCATTTTTAATAAATTTTTTAACATTCATTTTTCAAAATTTTGAGTTCCTAATTCTCCCCATCCTTCCTGCTTCTCCCCCACTCTTTAAGAAGGCAAGCAATATGATACTGATTATCACATGAAGCCATATAAAATATATTTCCACATTAGCCATCTTCTAAAAGAAAACAACACATATATACACACACAGGAAAATCAAGAAAAACAAAAAAAAGTGAAAAAAAAGTATGCTAAAATCTGCATTCAGAGTTCATCAGTTCTCTTTCTGAAGGTGGATAGTGTTTTTCATCATGGGTCCTTTGGAATTGTAGTGGATCATCATATTGATTAGAGTAGCTAAGTCTTTCACAGCTGATCATCCTTACAATATTACTGTATAACTTTCTCCTGGTTCTGCTTACTTTACTTTGCATCTGTTCATGTAAGTCTTCCCAGGTTTTTCTGAAACCATCCCCTTCTTCATTTCTTATGGCACAATAATATTCCCTCACAATCATATACCACAACTTGTTCAATAAGTCCCCAGTGGATGGGCATCCTCTCAATTTCCAATTCTTTGCCATCACAAAAAGGGCTGCTATACATATTTTTATACATTTGAGTCCTTTCCCCTTTTCTTTGATCTCTTTGGGATACAGACCTAGTATTGGTATTGCTGGGTCAAAGAGTATGCACAATTTTATAGCTCTTTAGTTCCAAAGTGCTCTCCAGAGTAGTTGGATTAGCTCACAACTCCATTAACAATGCATTAATGTGCCTGTTTTTCCACATCTCCTCCAACATTTGTCACTTTCCTCTTCTGTCCTGTTAGTCAATCTGATAGGTATATGAGGTAGTGTTTGAGTTGATCTTTGAAGGGAGCTAGGGGTTTCCAGGAGTCACAGGGGAGGAGATAGAGCAGTGGTTCTCAACCTTCCTAATGCCGTGACCCTTTAATACTCATATGTGGGAGTATCTGCATGTGGGTGGACTCCCTGGAGATGGACAGAGGAGCGGTGTCTCGGCTCCTAAGACCATCGGAAATATGTGTTTTCCGATGGTCTTAGGCAACCCCATTCAACCCCCAAAGGGATCACGACCCACAGGTTGAGAACTGCTGAGATAGAGTGTAGGGAAGCAGCCTATACAACAGCATGGAAACAGGAGACAGAATGCCCCTTGTACCTTGTGGGAAACAATATGTAAAGCAGCCTGACTAGAGCGTGCTTTAGTGCTTAAGGAAAAGTAATATGTAATCAGCCTAGAAAATTAGATTGGAATTAAAATGTAAAGGGCATTAAATGCCAAACAGAGAAGTCTGTACATTATCCCTGGGATCTGTGTTTTGGAATATCATATTGGCAGGTGAACGGGGTTTGGGAAGAACCCAGGGGTAGAGACACCCATTAGAGACTTTGGCAAAGGAAAGGCAAGGGATGATGAGTTCAGAATCAGTTTAAGACTCACAATGGAAGTCGTCAAGTGGACGGATGTTGATACTATTCTTCTGTAAAGTCTTCAACTTCACTCATGGCACTTGGGACTTGATCTCTTGGTGTCATGTTCTAGTAAGAATGGGAGAGAAAATTATCTTTCTTGCCCAATCCTCCACATTTTACAGCAAACACTCTTTGAGTGAATAGTTAATTATAAACATTACCTCCACACTACTAAAAGGTGAGTACACAATTCACATATATTTTGGTGGGATTTATTGAAGGATATGAGTCATTATAGATGACTTACAGTTGGCCAGGTCTCAAAAGGATACCAATGCAGGGAGTGTGAAAGTGCCCAAAACCCTTTGAGTACTTCCAAATGAAGAGCACACTCTTCTGGGCTACTTTCTCCAGATCCTCTACCAGACTTCTCCATGCTGATCCCAATACAGGTGTTTATACTAGTATCCATGTCAGGGTTGTGGGATATCTTCAGAAGCAGTGCAATTTGAGATCAGATTGTTCTGGCTTCAATAATGAGAAAACTCCACTTCAAACATTATTCCTGATCAGAATGATGCCCTCCCTTGTCTCCCAGCTATTTAGAGGTTATTGAAGATTTGAGTGATAACTGGGAAGGTAACACTTGTCTGAATTTGTGGCCAGTGTTTTCTGAGTGCTCATTGGTCATGGTATACAAGTCTAGCTCATGGATGGTCTTTTCCACATTCATGCTTTGTCTTTGAGGCAGCTTACCCTTTGCACATATTCAGGATCCTCAGCAGCCATAAATGTGAATGCCTCTTGTCTGGGGAGAAAACCTGTGATGGGACAGTTCTCTTAACCAATTTAGAGATGATATACAACCTGTCTACATTCAGTAACAGCTAAAATCGCTAGTACGGGGAGATGGTGTTTTTCTTAGAATGGGCAGTTTGCTCAGTTTGAATACTAATAAATATCCTGGGCATGACCTTGACAGAAGGAGGAGGGGAGTGGAGAGAGGGGAGCTTTTTGCAGTAGTTACAAAAAAGGGGAAAAAATCCCACCTGTTATACTTTTGGCACATAGTTTTATGAGCTATAAGTAGCTATACTTCAAAAAAAGTTCTCAGTTTTTAACACATAGACAAAAAGGATGACAATAAACCATACTCAATAGAAAAGTTTCTTCTACTTAGAAAAGAATCTTCCCAAGATTTTCCAAGATTGTGCTTTGTTTTAATATATAATAAGCAGTAATCCCAACAATAACAATAATATAAGCGTGATTCATCACTGAGCTTCCCTTCTATAGGTAGAGATTTGTACAATCAGTCTAAGACACTGAAAAATAGGCCACTCGGGACATATTATAAGGGTTTTTTGTTCATTTGTTTTCAGGGGAGGACCACATGCTGGGGCTGACTTTCTGGGCAGAAGAAGGAAAGAACTGAAATTCATTTCAAGGTCGAATATAACCACTGCTTCACTAAAGGGGATAGGAAACTAGTCCTTTCTTGATTCTACACAGCACTTGCATTTTAATAAAGTCTGTTCTTTCTTCTATGCCTTGTTCGTTTGATGCTTGCAGAGACAAAACAAAACAAATGCTCCCTAGGAAAGAGCTAGAAACTGGTCAAATTCAGATGTTTACTGGGATTCCCTGGATGGGGCATGAGTCAAAGAATATTATGACAGAAAATATTTCAAAATTGAACCCAATCTTTGTGAACCCAGAGCTTTGGTAATGGCCCATAGGATACATTTTTGGGATTCAACAACTTCCTTCCCATATTTAATTACTTTTTCTGACAACAAGGTTTTTCCTAAATTTGACCTAGACCCATGTCCTGTTTAGTTTTCTGTGGGAAGAGAGAACAGCTGTTCAGTCTTCTCAAAAGTGCTTGTATGTTTGTGAAAAGTTAAGTAAGCCATAAGCCTTCTCCACTGCAGGCTAAACAAGCTCAATGCTACCCTTTCTTGGTTGACCCTATTTCCCAGAAAGCTTCAATTTTTAAAAATTCCTTCAATCACTGTACCTGTCATTTATATAGTACATTACAGTTTTCCAAGTACAAGCCTTATTCTTTTTGCTCCTATATGAGAGGCTGGGCAGGTGCTACAGCCCCATTTTACAGATAAGTAAGACCACAAAATTAGGGGTAATTTAGCTCCATTTTGCCAATGAGGAAAATGTAGTCCCGGGACATTGAGTCACTCCCCCAAGGTCACCAAGATAGCAGCAGAGTCAGAATTTGAAGTCAGGTCTTTTATTCATTAGCTCATACTGCCTGTCATGAGTCTGAGGTTCAGGGAAATTAAAGACCTTGACCCAGGGTGTATGACAGCTGGGTGATATGCTAGGGGGAGAAGAATAAACAGTTATTAAATGCTTACTAGGGGCCAGGAATTTTGCAAGGATGGTCTCATTTGATTCTCACAACAATCCTTCAAGAAGGACCTCTTATTATCCCTATTTGACAGTTGAGGAAACAGAGTCAAGCAGAGGTTAGGTGACTTGTCCATGATCCCATCACAGATCTGAACTGACACCAGACCAAGTGCTCTTTCCATTGGGCCACCTAGCTGACTTGGGGTCAGGAGGACCTGATTTTGAATCTACCTTAAGAAACTTAATAGCTGTCTGACTCTGGACAAATAACCTTTTACAGCCTCAGTTTTTTCAGCTTTAAAATGGGAGTAATAATAGGACTTACCTTCCTAGGTTGTGCCAGGGTTCAGAGACAGAGAGACAGAGACAGAGAGATAGAGATAGAGATAGAGAGAGAGATGAGAGAGAGAGAGAGAGAGAGAGAGAGAGAGAGAGAGAGAGAGAGAGAGAGAGACATAGAGAGAGATCTCACTTTGCAGACTTTAAAGCCCTCTATAAATATTATTATTGTGACCAGAGCCCAGATCTCCTCATTGGGCAGTTCAGTCCTCTTTCTACCTTATTACTCTTTTCCATATTTTTCTCTACTTTGCACTGGACCACCTTCCATTTTTTGTATATTCCTCTTACAACTTGGAGACCAGACTTTGGGCTTGTTATTCTAAGGGTCTCACCAAAGCCAAATACGACAGAAGAATTGCTTCCTGACTCCTTCATGCCTATACCCCACAGGGAGTTGTTTTACTGTTAAATCCAGGTTATTTCATTCTCTAATCAGTGTTAAATCCTTTCTGCCTGGCCCTGTCCCCTATCCCCTTTGCTCTGTGCCCACCGAACACAGTTATCTTGGGGGAGGGGGAGGGATTAGAAATAGGTACCAGATCTGAGATACTCTAATACTCCTTCTTGTGTTGGCTGATGAGTTCCCTGAAACCCAAATGAATTTGAAAGTAAAAAGTTCTCAAGAGGGATGGAAGAGGAAAAGAGGCAGGCGCAGCATCTGTTCACTCATTCTGTGACTTCTCCCTCTGTCTAAGTCTAGGGTATCTTTTATTATCGATTCACAGAACTGTCCTCATCTTCCTGTCTGGATCTGAGTTAGGAGGCAACTGGGTTGGTATGGTAGACAGAGCACGGCATCTGGAGTTAGGAAGAGCTGAGTTCAAATTCCCCCTCAGATACTTACTAGCTGTGTGAGCCTAGGCAAGTTACTTAATCTGTTTGCCTCAGTTTCCTCATCTGTAAAAACTACCTCTCAGGGTTATTGTGAGGATCAAATGAGATCATAATCATAAAGCACTCGGCACAGTGACTGACATGTAGTGAGTGTAATATCGTGTCAGCTATTCTTACTATTACTGTGACACTAACTCTGTGTGACCTTGCAGCATCTTATCAATGATCTCTATGGTTCCTTTTGGCTCTAGCTTTCTGTTATTCTGTGACTTAGCATGAGTTCGGCCAGAACTCCTAACTCAGCAATTTTAGTGTTGGAATAAGGAGGGGAGGGAAGGAATAAGGAGGGAAGGCTTATCACGTAATGTTTCAGGAAGGGTTTTTGGCATTAGAGGCGGGGAATAGAGGACTGGCATATTGACTTTTTTTTTTTAAACCTGAAGTATATATCCTATCCAGAACTCTCTGTCCACACAGGGAGATTTTTTTAAAAGTCTGACATGCTTTCTGCCCATCGTGTCCGAATTGTTGGCCACCCCTTGGGGTGACCCCTAGCAGGAAGCAGCTGGCCTCAGTTGTAGACAACTGATCTTTGCCAGATGAAGGCTCTGGGGATGTTTCAGTAGTCCCTTTGTTTCCTGTCCTGGGGAAACTCTGGTCCCCCAAAGAAACTGTCACTGACCCCTTCCAGACTCTTTCCACCAAACTGCTGCTCAGGAATCCTGACAAGAAATTTCTGTGCTTGGTGCAGTTATGTGAATGGAATTCACTCCCCACAGAGAACTGACAGGACCTAAGTCTTTGTATCTTCAAGGATGGATCCAAAAGCCATCTGTTTTCCCAGAGTCTCTACCCAAGTGACTGCTAGGGGATCTCCTGAGGAAAATGAGGAGCAAAGTGACTCTAATTTCTATTATTTTCTCTTATTCAGAATGCACTCCAGGTGAGAGCCTTTATTGTAGTTTCAAAATCTGCATTGTTTTTTATTATTTGAATAACCTCTCTGGTCTGTATCAAGTATGTATCTTACTCAGGATGCTTTTTGCAAAAAGGTTTCCTTGCAGATTTAAAGGGTCTGGGGACTTTAAAGGCAATCTTTCTGAGTGATGTCAATGATCCAGACCCCTGGCTCTGTGCATAGGAATTCATGGAGCTTCTGCTCTTCTTCCTTTCAACCCTCCCTCCTAATAATAGTATCAAAATCCCTGGGCCAAAAAATTCGGCATCACTTATTCACAGACTAATCTCCGAAGGGCACCGTGTTGGACATTGGATAAAGCAAAATCCTTAGGTACCGGAGATGGGACGTGGTGGAAATAAGACTGGGAACCAGAACTGGGATCATGAGACTGAGGCATTTCAAAGCTTGAAAGAAACCCAGGGACCATTTAGTCCAGTTCCCTCATTTTACAAATAAGGAAGAGCTGAGATTTGCACCCTTCTTCTGACTCCAAATTAAACATGAATTTTAGACCTGCCTTTGCTGTTGACTGGATGCATGGTCTCACTTTCCTAATTTATTATTGATCATTCCTAACTGGGTAGACAAGAGCATCTCAATGCCTTTTCCAGTTGAAAATCTATGACCCTATCTCCATATCCCATGGTTATTATAAGGGTCAAATGAGATAATGGATGTGAAACACTTTGTAATTATGAGCCGACTATTGGTTGATAGTTGTGGGTGTGATGGACCTTGATATTCATGAACTTGCAAGGGATATTTGGAAATGTAAAACCTTTATAGCAGTGGTTCTCAACCTTCTTAATGCTGCAACCCTTTAATACTTGTATGTGTATTATGTGGGTGGACCTGCCTGGAGACAGATAGAGGAGTGGTGTCTCAGTTCCTAAGACCATCAGAAGTATGTGTTTTCCGATGCTCTTAGGCGACCCTGTTCGACCCCCAAAGGCGTCACGACCCACAGGTTGAGAACTGCTGCTTTAAAGGGTGGGCCTGGAGCAAAAGTGTAAAGAAAAGTTTCTTTAGTGCTCTCAGCTCCTCCCTTTTGGAACTTCATTGTTTCCTTCTCAATATGCACAATGACCTCAGGCTGCCTAGGTCATCCAAGATTTCACCTCTTCTGGTTCTGTTCTCCACCATTGCCCACTTCTCAGGAATAGCCTAGAATATGACTTTTCCCCAAAAGCACAGGGCTCTGTGGGAGCTGTGAAGGTTACCGGGGACTGGGATGTTATTCTCCCCTATACAAGCAAATGCTGGTCTCTTAAAAGCAAACATTCCTCTCTACTTCATTTGAACATTTGAACATGGCTGAAGTGTTCACCTAACCCTCAAGTATCATTTCGGAGTGGGTAACTGTCCTAATTCAGAGAGCATTTTTGTGTTTGTCTAATTTGGTTCATGTGGGGCAGAGTGTTGGAGACAACCCCAGACTTGGGATTCAGAAGACCCAGGTTCAAATCTCCGATTTGGCAGTTATTAGATAGATGACCACAGACAAGTTTCTTCACTTCCCTGAACTCAGTTTCCCCATTTGTTACTGTGAGAAACCTTTTAAAGTTCTATATAGATGGGAGCTGTTATTATTTATTAAGGAGAGGAGAGTTTGAGGACTTGGCAAGAGACCTGGGGCTGGATATATCTTACTCAAGGGCAGATATTGAAAACATGCCTGGGAGATATCCATAAAGACAGAATCATGACTGATAGAGAACCCCTGGAGCCTGGAGCAAATGAGGTGCAGAAAGTACCAGCTTTTGTTGGGAGGCAACGAAAACTCATCCAGATTGGACACTGGGTGAGAGTACTCTTTGCATTTACAAAACGAACTCTTTCTTTGGTCTGAGAGCTATGGAATATTCTTTTCCTCTTAGGCTGAGCCTCCACATTCCTGTTTTTCTGGAGACAGTCTTATAAATCTGACTAATAACTCCTATTTCATTTCTCCAAACTCCATTAGAGGGAAATTATAATGAAGCCCAGATACTCACCAAGTTATTCATGAGAAGGACCTTTGGCTTCCCTAAAACACCTCTGAGATGGTTGGATGAATCTCTTGGTACCCCCCCCTCCCCAAGCCCTCAACTTCCCCCACCCCCACCCCAAGTCCTCCTGCAGCCTGCAGAGGCTTCTTGGCACGTGGCTCTGTACATTACCCAATACTGCCACAGAGCATGAATTATCTTTACAGGAAGAGGCAGAAATTAATATGTCAAATGAAAAAGACCCACTGGCAGGGCTTCACGAAAACCCAGGGACCCTTTGCTCCTTGTCAAGGTTCTCCAGAGTCCCAAACACACAACTCATGGCATAAAAAACTTAGGTCCCATTTTCAGCAAGGTACCGAGGGTGGAATCATGGGGGAATTTATAGACTTCCCCCCCCTGCTTGGCGCCGTGTGTTCAGCTATCGCAAGGGACCCCAACGCTACATGTGTGCTACAGATTACTTTAATAGGACAGTTGCAGACCTGGAAATGGGCATTTACCCTCTTCCTTCATTAGTGTATAAAAAGAATGCTGATTTCATTCATTTTGCTACCTCTCAGGCAGGGAAGGCTGGAGTCAAATTTGTTCAGCTCAATGTATGTGAATAGAGGAAGCCAATTTAAAATAATGGTTTATTTTTATATAGCACTCGATGGCATATGGGGATGAATTTTTTTAATAGCAACATTGTGAGGGGTATATTCCCATTTTATGGATAAGGAAGGAAGACGAATAAACTTGAACATGGTCACATAATGGCTGGTAGTCCAGTGGACAGAATGCTGGGTCAGTTCAAATCTAGCCTCAGACACTTACGAGTTGTGTGGCCCTAGGCAAGTCCCTTAAAAAACATCCTCTGTTAGTCTCAGTTTCCCCAGTGATAAGTGGGAATAATAACCGTACTTACATTGCAGCTTTGCTGTAAAATTATAAATTTGCAAAAAGCACTTAGCACAGCGCCTGGTACGTAGTAGCATCATATAAATGCTTATTCCCTTCTCTTTCCCTAGTAAGAGCCTGGTCTAGAACTCAGATCTCCTGGATCTTTCTACCATGCATTCTCCCTCTGATGTACACACTTGAATATTTTGGTAGAGATCTCTTTCTCTCCATACCATTCTGTCTCCCTCCCTCTCTCTTTCCTTCTTTCTTTCCATTCCTGTGCACATATTATATAATAGACTGTATAGATGCAGCTGGAAGGGAGCTCAGCGGTCATCTGGTCAAAGGCCTCTGAGATGGAAACAAGGGCCTTTGTATTAACTCCCTCACAAGGCCATTAGAAGCAAACACTTTGCAAAATTTTCAAGAGCTATTTTTTGCGGCATGCGGACATAGGATATTTCCCTATGGACACTCCCTCCACTGGTGAAGATCTTTAATTCCTCTAAAACTTAATGGTCTTAGAGTTACTTGAAGCAGTGAGAGGTTAATTGATTTGCTCAATTGTCTCAGTGTACAGGATTTGAACCCAGCCCTTCCAGATTTTAAAGCTGGCTCTCTAGACACACTACACCAAGCTTCCTGACAAAGTATTGTAGGCTATGATATACTGGTATCCCTCTATCCCACAGAGGCACAGGAATTAGACTCTAGCAGACACCAGATCAAAGATGTCCTTCCAGGTGTTGCAAATGGACAAGCTGCCTTGTATCTCTGTCTTTAGAAATGAGCAGAATCTTGAAGAGTCCCAGAAGCATTTTCTCTTCTGAGTCACAGTAAGACAAATCAGGGAGAAAATAACCCACTTTTTCTTTCATTTTTACATTTGGTTGCTGCTTTTTTGGGCAGAAAAGAAAACTTAGGATCAGAGTATGGAAGGCAAGGAATTAATTATACATCCCCTAGGGGTTCTAAAAATCACTTGAGTCTTGCTAAGGTTGCAGGGTCACCAATATTTTCTCCCAATTTCCCTCTGGGATGGTCTGACCCTAACTGATCTCTGGATTCAGTGCTAGAAATGAGCCCAAATTTCTTTCTTTTCTTCCATAGCAATGGCCTATCCTTCCTTTCCTCCTCTCTTTTTCTCTTGGGAGGTGGATGAGGGTGGTAGAGGTGATGATTGTGTCTGGGAGGGTTTTGTCTTTTGGTCGAAGAAGGGGATGAATGACCCTCTTCATAGTCCTGGGCATATATTACAATATATGCAAGACTGAGGACTTTAGGAACAACAAAAGGAAGGCTAGTATATTCTTCACTGGGATTCAGGGCCTTTTTTTAAGATTCCAATGCTCTTGCCTAATTTGCCTCCTCTTCAGAGACCTTTGGGGCAGAGAAACATGCTCGAAATGATCTGTCCTGAGTGGGTGGCTGTGTTTCCTGCAGACTTCACAATCCTCCTATGCATGCTAATCTGGCTGTACTTCCTCAGGATCTCAGCAGAAAGCAATTTAGAAACTGAGAGGGGATAGCTTGGGGTGAAGGTAGGGGTGGGGAAGGACAGCTTTAGATGGTGAATTTGCTGATTTCCCAAGATACCCCACAAACTGTTTCAGCATGACATAGAGGTGCTGCCCATTCTGGAAGGTTGAGATCTGAGGATAACAGCTTGATTATAATCCTAAGTCTCATATATTTGTAGGATTTCTTATTTGAGAGAATTCTTAGAAATCATCTGATCCAACCTCTTACCTAATGCAAAAATTGCCTCCATAACATCTCTGATCTCTGCTTGAATACTTCCAGTGATGAGGAATTTACTACCTCAGAAATCAGAAGTCCCAGAAGCCAGTCTACTTTATTACTGAACAGCTCTTTCTTATACTGATTGGTGCCAGGACTGCCCTCTGCAGTGACATGAAAAAATCATTGGTTCAGATTGTTTGGGGGCAGGGCTTTCCAACGCTTTCACTGTTACATCATTTATCAATTTCTAAATTTGCCATAGCAGGAGGTGAGAGTAAGTACATGTGCAATGACAGAAAAAAAATGTATGTGTGTGTGTGGTGTGTGTGTGTGTGTGCACATGTACTTTAGAAGTAAGACCACAAGGGACAGCAAGGTAGAGCAGTGGAGAGAGCATTGGCCCTGGAGTCAGGAGGACCTGAGTTCAAATCCAACCTCAGAAACTTATTAGCTATGTGACCCTGGGCAAGTCACTTAACCCTGATTGCCTCCAGGGGAAAAAAAGATTGGAAGATACTTAATGAAGATAATGAAAAGCAAGATGGAAGCAGCTTGGTTTAGTACAAATTGCACTGAACTAGGAGTAAGGGAATTTGGTTTCTAGTCTATCACCTATCAGTAATTTACCTTGGGAAATGACTTCTTTTTTTCTAGGTTTCAGTTATCTCATCTGTAAAGTGAGGTGGAGTGGCGGGGGGTGGTAGAAGGGAGTATAGGACTAGATGATCTCTCTGCTTCCTACTTTGAAATTTTACGGTGTTATAAAGAATATTTGTTCACAGACTACGAGTTAATAATAGTCCCTCAGTTGCCCCTAGAGCCGGGGGTAATGTTGTATACCCTCCCCCTAAACTGTGTGTATTTAAATATAAATAGAGATGTTCTATCTGTTATTACATATAGCTAGGGGTGTGCTGGAGCCAGCTCCAATCTGTTTCCAGAGCTGATTGTTAAATTATCAGTGAGAATATTTGTACGTTGTGATACAGCAAATGTTGTAAATCAGGGCTTGATTTATTGTTTTGCTGATTGTATAGACTTAAGAACATGCTAGAGATGGGGCAGAGCTAAGATGGTGGAGTAGAAGCACAAACTTGGCGTCAGCTCTGGCTCCAAACAATTCCAATACCGGTAAAAAAAATTACTCTAAACAAATTTTAAAGCTACAGAACACACAAAATGACAGAGAGAAACAAATCTGCTGAAGACAGCCTGGCAGGCTGACAGGAAAGGTCTATCACAGTGTGCTGGGAGCAGCACACAGTCCCCCATGAGCTGTGGTTCTGGCCCCAGAGCAGCCCTGATCAGTGGCATCCAGAACAGACTTCAGGGGAGTGAAGCACCAGCAGCTGTGATGGTTTCCAGACTTCTCAACCCATAAACACCAAAGACAAAGTAAAAGGTCAGTGTGGAACTCTGTTGGAACTGGGGGAGGGAGGACAAGATGAAAAAGCACAATCTGGCCCCTGCCCCTGGGGTGAGATGCTGCAGAGGTACCGCGTGGGTGCTTCAGGAGCTCCTGGCCTGCAGATTGTAGGGGGACCAACAAGCAACTATTCAGAGGGTAAGTGCTCTTGCTTTAACCTGCATGCATCTGGATCACGGTCTTGGGTGGTGGTCCTGGGGTGTGTGACCAGTGAACAAGAGCTTGTGGGGGCTGTAGGGATGGCACCCTCCAAATAGCTCTGGCAGTTGGGAAAACATAGCTCTCTCCATTCTGGAAGCGGAGTTCTACCTTGGCAAAGGGCTCAAAAGTCAAGTAATTAGTTGGCAATATGAGCAAGCATAGGAAGCACAAACAGACCATAGAATCCTTTTTTGGGGACAAAAAGGATCAAGGCATGGAGTGGGAAGAAGACAGAAAAATCAGAACTCCTGCATCAAAAGCCTCCAAGAAAAATATGAACATCTGATTACAGGCCATGGAGGAGCTCAAGAAAGATTTTGAAAGCCAAGTAAGAGAAGGAGAGGAAAAATTGGGAAGAGAAATGAGAATGATGCAGGAAAATCATGAAAAGCAAGTCAACAACCTGCTAAAGGAGACCCAAAAATACACTGAAGAAAATAACACCTTAAAAAATAGACTAACTCAAATGGCAAAAGAGACCCAAAAAAGCCAATGAGGAGAAAAATGCGCTAAAAAGCTGAATTTGCCATATGGAAAAGGCATTTCAAAAACTCACTGAAGAGAATAATTCCTTCAAAATTATATCGGAGCAGTTGGAAGCTACTGACTTTATGAGAAATCAAGATACTATAAAAAGATCCAAACAAATGAAAATAGAAGGCAATGTGAAATATCTCATTGGAAAAACCACTGACTTGGAAAATAGATCCAGGAGAGACAATTTTAAAATTATTGGACTACCTGAAAGCCATGATCAAAAGAAGAGCCTCAACACCATCTTCCAAGAAATTATCAAGCAAAATTGCCCCAATATTTTAGAACCAGAGGGCAAAATAGAAATTGAAAGAATTCGCCAATCATCTCTTGAAAAAGTTTCTCCCTCCCCAAATTTCTAGGAATATTATAGCCAAATTCCAGAGTTCCCAGAGAAAATACTGCAAGCGGTCAGGAAGAAACAATTTAGTATTGTGGAAACACAATCAGGATAACACAAGATCTAGCAGCTTCTACATTAAGAGATTGAAGGGCTTGGAGTATGATATTCTGGAGGTCAAAGAGCTAGGACTAAAACCAAGAATCACCTACCCAGCAAAACTGGGTATAATGCTGCAGGGGAAAATATGGTTATTTAATGAAATAGAGGATTTTCAAGCATTCTTGATGAAAAACCAGAGCTGAACAGAAATTTGACTTTCAAATACAAGAAGCAAGGGAAGCATGAGAAGGTAAACAGGAAAAAGAAATCATAAGGAACTTATTAAAGTTGAACTCTTTACATTCCTACACAGAAAAACGATAATTGTAACTCATAAGACTTTTCTCAGTATGAGGATAGTTGAAGGAAATATATATGTATATATGTATGTATGTATAGGAGGTGTATGTGTATATAAACATATATGTGAGTGTGGGCATATGTATGTTCATGTATACATAGACAGAGGGCCCAGCATCAGTTGAATATGAAAGGATGATATCTAAAAAATAAAATTAAGAGGTGAGAGAGAAATTTTTTAGGAGGAGAAAGAGAGAGATAGATTAGGGTAAATTAATCTCATATAAAAGAGACAAGAGAAAACTGTAACAATGGAGGGGAAGAGCAGGAAGGTGAAAGGGAATGGGATAACCTTATTCTCATTGAATTTGGCTTAAGGAGGGAATAACATACACACTCAACTGGGTATCTTACCCTACAGGAAAATAGGGGATAGGGGATAAGAGGGGAGATGATAGAAGGGAGGGCAGATTGAGGAAGAGGGTAGTTAGAAGAAAACATTTTTGAAAAGAGATAGGATCAAAGGAGAAAATAGACAAAGTGGGGGATGGGATAGGATGGAGGGAAATATAGTTAGTCTTTCACAATGTAACAATTATGGAAATGATTTGGATAACTATACATGTACAACCTATATTGAATTGCTTATCTTCCCAGTGAGGGTGAGTGAGGAGGGAAGAAGGGAAAAAATCTGGAACTCAAAGTTTTAAAAACAAATGTTTAAAAAAAAAATTTTTTTTTTACATGCAACTGAGAAATAAGATATACAAGCACTGGGGTATAGAAATCCATCTTGCCAATAGAAAGTTGGAGGGGTGATGGGGGAGAATATAAGAGAGAGCAGATTAGGGGGAGAAGTATTCAGTAGGCTTGCTATTTTGGGGTGGGGATAGGAGAAAAGATGGGGAGAAAAAATTATAACTCAAAATCTTGTGGAAATGAATGTTGAAAACTAAAAATAAAAAAAAAAATTAAAAAACAAACAAACAAGCAAAAAGAACGTGTTGGAGAAAATGTTATTAATGCAGATAAAACTTAAAAGTATGTCATACATACCAGCCTACCCCTCTGCTCCTTTTCCCTGAAGTGCTGGTTGTTCAACATTAACCAGCACATTTCTGTATGTATGTATTCTATATGTTCACATGTATGTATAAACATTACATCTGATTGTACCATCACATAGTTCATATCTCTTCTTTGAGAGTCAGCCCAATAGAATAAAAAGAATGCTGGGTTTAGAGTTCAAATTGTTCAAATCTCAACTTTTCCAACTTAATATTTGGGCAAATCATTTAACCATCGGACAACTTGTTTGGTTTATCATAGAGAGAATTTTTGCTTTCCCCCTAAAGAGTAGATGATCTTGGAACTCCTCTTCCCCAGGAGGATTCTTTCTCAGACCCTACTGATTATAGTTAGAATTACAGTTCAAAGCTGCATAAAAATGGACACAATGTTGAAGTTAAGTGGAAGCCTCCCTCCAGTCTTGTTGGTACCAGTGGTTTAGGAGGCATCATGGTACGATAGAAGGCATGCTGGGTTTAGTCAGAGGAGGACCTAGGTTTCAATCCCTTCTTTGTCAACTACTAGATGATTGATGTGGGATAAGCTGCCTAACCCTTATGGATTTCTTCAATCTGTAAAATGAAGGGGTTGAATTAGGTGGCTTCTCAGGTACTTTGCTCAAGCTTACAGGCAGGTTGGTGATGGTGATGAGAACATCACTAGGAAATTTCCCTTTATAAACCAGGGATGTCTCCAGTGGCTCCTCTGTATTCCTGGAGCTTGACAAGGTCTTCCCAGGCCACCAAAGAAAGCCCAAATTGCAGTTTGGTTCCTATATAAACCAAACATTGAAGGATATGTCAGGCAAAGAGTGAAGAAAGCCCTTGTTCCCATTCCTTATTCCATTTCTTAGATACTTGATAACTAGTCCATGGTTAAATAGATATTCCAAGGTTTCCATCAGTTATAAACCCTTGGGAAAGTTGGGGCTCAGTGCTGACCGAGTTAGACAGTCCAGGTACTGTAGGCCCATCACCCTAACAAGAAGCTTCAACAAAAAAATTCTAAATTTTCCCAATTGCTTACAAAGTTCCTTCTTGGTTCTCTCGCCTAACTTTGGCCTAAAGGAATGTCTTGGAAAATATTTAGAATGTATTTTTTATCATTATTAATAAAACAACAACAACAATGATACTAAAATTTTTTAAATATAAAAAGCCTAAGGAAAATGCTTTGGTGAGGTACTAATCATACCAGGCACAGCTCAAGGAAACTGCGCTACACACACCACTTTTGATCTAAGTCTCTAGCCCCTAAGGCTCTCAGTTACTGTCTTAGGTCTGTGAACAAACCATGAAGGGAAGAAAGAAAGCAATCTTTCTAAGGGGAGGAGAAAAGAGGAGGAAAAAGAAGAATGGGACCAGCAAATACATATGACCACTGCTCAGCAAAAGCCTTGACAGATTTATAATAAAAAAATACCAGGGGCTCTGGTCATACCAGGACCAGTCATTTCTACCAATTGGGATAAAAAACTGTCATTCTCCATAAATCTTCCCAGCAGTAAGGTGTATGCATCGGCTCCATCTCACCACATTAGAATACATTGCACCACGTGATCTGATGGAAATGGATGTAAGGAAATGGGAAATGATGCATGGAACAGGCATTTATCCCCTGGAGGCAAAAACTGGTTGAGAGAAGGGAATATTCCCAGACTTGAAGAGGACGGAAGCTGCAGGTATTTGGATAATTGAGGTCTGTTCTTTTCCCCCACCCCCACTTGCCCCTCACCCCAAGGAGAGCTCCCTTTCTCTCCAGGGGTCAGGTCTTAGGGATTGATTGAAATCACCATCTCTTCCTCTCCCTGCGTTTTACCTTCCCTCCCCACACCCATCACTAAGGGAAAATTCATAAACAAATAGGCAGGTTGCTACAGCCTAGAAAACTTCCTACAGAGATCCTGCGGCAAAAAGTATCTGGACAGTAAGAAGGCTCAGGAAGGCCAGGTTGATATTTAAGGCGCCTCCAGAGATTCCAGGCCCTTTAAGGCGGCTTCCTTTGTAAGTGGGATCTGGTATAACCCAAGATGCCACATGAAGGGTTTGGCCCAGCTTTCCAAAAGAACACAGAGATGAGGTCTTGTACTATATGCACATTTGGGCACTTAAGGAAAGGAAAACACACACATACACACACATCCTGTAAACTGAAAACAGAGAAATCCATTTAAAAAATACATGAGTCTACTTTTGCCTTCCCCAGGCAATGAATTAAAGATGACAAAGAAAAAAGTTTCTTGTGGCTTGCTGTGCGTGTGTGTTGGGGGGGTGGGGGTGGGATTGAGAGGGGAAAAGAAGGTGCAGAGCTGGTAACAGGCATCAAAAGTTTTCTTTTCCAGGAGATGCTAGCATTGCTACAGCATATTAGAGCCACGATAGAGGGAACATTAAAACAGCCCACTGCCTGATACCTAAACACCCAGTAATATTGGTCATAGCCTCCTGGGCAAGGAAATCAGGGAGACTTTTCTCATCCCATTATAAAACTGAAAACAAAGTTGGAATGCTCCCAGGAACCCGCCAACTTTCAGCGAACAGGAAAAGGATGAATCTGACAAAATATTAGATGTATCACGCTCCCCTTCCCAGGGCTGCAATGGAACAGGACCAGCCGAAGGCATGGGGGGGGGGGGGCAGAGAGCCAGCAGAACTCGGGAAATGAAATATGGCTGGTTGTGAGGTATCAGACGTTGTTCAGCATTTCTGGGAGACCTGTTGTATGGGCCATTATTTACAACCCAAATATTGTATTTGGTTCAGAGGAGCTCTCTGGAGGGGCCTGGTCTCTATTAGATTAGAGTCAGAGGTCTCTAATTGCAGAGAGTCAATCTCTGGGACACATTCTCTAAACTAACGCCCTGGATTTATTGCTGCCATAAGGGGAATATTGAGAGGCCTTCAAACTTAATACCATTAGCTTGACCATGATCTACAAAGCACACGAAGCCTCCCAAGAGACCCGAGCTTCCCCTCCCCCACCAGAAAGCCGTTCCTCTGGGGCCCTTTGAGTTTTCTCCCTCTGCCGTGAAAGAAGAGGGCTGCGCAGTTTTGTTTAAAGGAACAGCTCTGGGCTGCGGCTACAGCTGGCCCGGTCTCCCGCTGGCTCTCCTGGACGAGCTTAGAGCAGCTGGTTAGATTCCTGTGGGTCACCCCTCTTGGCCCTGGCCAGCGTCTCCCTGGGCAGCAGCCTTCAGTGCAAGGGGGCCTGCCTCCACCAGGACAGGACAAGGCTTCCCACGTTGAGTCTGCCCTGGGAAAAGTCATTCTGGCTGCCCCCGGGGGCAAGGAGTTGGGCTTCCAGTGAATGCCGGGCCAGTCACGTGGCCGCAAGGGCTCGGGGCCTCCCGCTAGAGTGAGGGCATTTGGAAGCGGTTTCTTTGTGTCCAGCGGAAGATACCAAAGTCCCCCCTTGGAGAGGGAGAGCCAACCAGATGGGGCAAACCATTTTTCCCCGGAAAAACCTTCCTCCCACCCTGACCGGCTCGCAGGCACAAAAGTTCTTTCTTCCCATCCAGTAAATTGTGTATGTTAGAAAGCGAGAGTGGATGTCTCGCTGGCGAGGCCTGTTAAGGACGCTGGATTCAATTATTTCGGTTCAGAGCTCTTCTGCGTGGACTGATTGCTGTGCGAGCATCTGCCATTGTCTGACACGCAGACCCAAGGCTGGGAGAGGCTGCCCCTTTGCAAATCCAGGACCAGGCCGGCCCGCCCAGTCCAGCCCAGCCCAGCCCGGCCCGCCCAGCCCCAGCAGAATTATGTAGAGCACTCTGTCTATACACTAAATTGGCTCCCACCTGCTCTAAGACCTTGAGTTTAGGCTGGTGTCACTGGCTTATAAATAGCAGACGGCTAATCTAAGTGCTAAATTAAATTAGACTTAAAATATTCACATAGTCAACACCTGGTTTACTGCTAATGGCAACTAACAACTCCCACATTAGTAAATGTTCATTTGGGGTGGTGCGTCTTTTCTTCCCCCCCCGGAGCTGCAGTGGGGAGGCAGGGCTAAGAGTTTGATGGACCCCTGCAGACGGATGATTGACCTCCTCCCCTTCTCCAGCCTGCTCTCTCCCATCACCTCGAGCTCAGGAGTACCCGCCTTCTCCCTCCCCTCCCCTCCCCGCTTATTTATGAGTCTCTTCCTCTCTGAGCCCGTCGCTGTGTGTCTCTGCCTGCTCTGGTCCTGCTCACATCCCAGCCGCCCCACTAGAGCCTGCTCAGGGATGCTCCTCTGTTTCCTGAAGTGGTGTACTACACCAGGCCATCCTTTATGTGGTTTGTTGTTGCTGTTCAGCCTTTTTTCAGTTGGGTCTGACTCCTCGCGACTCCATTTGGAGTTTTTTTGGCAGACTTTTTTTTTTTGGACTGGTTTGCCATTTCCTTCTTCAGTTCGTTTTACAGATGGGGAACTGAAGGAAACAGGGTGAAGTGACTTGCCCAGGGTCACACAGCTAGTAAGTGTCTGAAGCTGGAGTTGAACTCGGGTCTTCCTGATTCCAGTCCCAGTTCTTGATCCACTGCCCTATTTTGTGCTTTTACTGCTGCAGAAAAAAACATTTTTTTTCTTACTTTCTGTCTCAGCCACAGTCCTGGGTTGTCATTCACTCCTTCAGGAAAAATCTGATTTCTCTCCCTTAATTTTCAGGTCATGTCCATTCTACCCTTTTATCTCAGTTATTTTCATACATGCTTTATCTCCCCTATTAAACTAATTCCCGTGAAGGCAGAGAGTGATCACAGGACCACAGATAGAGAGTTGTAAAGGTGGGGAACACAAATTTATTTAATTGCTACCATGTGCAAAGCATTGTGCTAAACACTCTACAAATATTATCTCTTTTGATACAACAACCCTGGGAGGTGGGTGCTGTTATCATTTACATTTTATAGTGGAAGAAACTGAGGCAAACAGGGTTAAGTGACTTGCCTAGGGTCACCCAGCTAGTAAGTGTCTGAATCCAGATTTGAACTCAGGTCTTCCTGACCCCAGGCCTAGTGTTCAAAACACTGTGCTACCTAGAAGTCATCTAGCCCAACCCTTTCATTTTACAGATGAGGAAACTGAGGCAAAGAGATCTTTAGTGGCTTGTCCAAGATCATGGAGATAGGAATTGTCAGAGCTGGGAACTGAACCTGCATCATTTCACTCCAAGCCCAGCCCTTTTCTTCTACACCATTAATGAGTTTCGTTTCATCTTTTCTAGGGAACAATAATAACTGACATTAATATGATCACTTTGAGATTTTAAAAGCATAGTATATTCATGATCCTCACAATTGCCCTGAGACATAGATACTATAAGTGATATAATAATTATTTTACAGATCAGATTCATAAAAGATAAGGGAGTGACTTGCCCAGGGTCACACAGCTGATACAAGTGCCAGAGATGAGATTCAAATCCAGGTCTTTGGCCTCAACTGCTGTTCTCTTTCCATTGTATTGCACTGGTGTTAATAGAGATTTCTAAGTATTAGTTCAATTGAACATGTGCACATACTCATATGTGCATATATATGTGTATAATCCATATGTGTGTCTGTAACTATGTACAAATCTATATCTATATAATTTAATTTAATATATCAAGGACTGGTATTTTTGCTGGTCTGTGTACTAGGTGGTGAAGTGGATGGAGCTCTGGACTGGGAAGCAGGAAGACTCATCTTCCTGAGTTCAAATTTGGCCTCAGACACTTATTAGCTGTATGACCCTGGGAAAGTCACTTAACTCTGTTTGCCTCAGTTTCCTCATCTGTAAAATGAGCTGGAGAAGGAAATGGCAAACCACTCCAATATCTCTGCCAAGAAAACTCCAAATGGGTTCATGAAGAGTCAGACATGACTGAAATGACTCAACAAGTTCTCTTCCCACTGATGCAGACTTAGGTGGCAGTCTGAGAACTGCAGTCTCCAAAATATCAGTCTCTTCAGCCTTAGCTAGCCAGTTCTTAGATAACAGGTATAGAAGATCATAGATCTGTAAGGGAAAGGAAAGGAGGTCAGAGGTCATCTAATCCAATCTCCACATTTTACAGATGAGTGAACTGAGACCTAGAGACCAAGTCAAAGTTACATAGAGGCAGTGTTTAATCAAAGGGTATGGGATAAGCATCTAATTAGTGCAGTGATGATGCCAAGTCTTCTCTTTTTTTTTTTAATTTTTAAATTGATTTGTTTATTTACTTTTAGTTTACAAGATTCAGTTCCAGAATCCCTTGAGTTTCAAATTTTTCCCCCTCCCTTCCCCCCCCCCCCCATGGTGGCATACAATCAAGTATAGTATCTGCAAATACTTTCACATTGGCCATTAGTCTGGTTGTAGAGAAG
>CM053585.1:497652462-497672179 GCA_028646515.1 Pseudochirops corinnae
CCCCCATGGTGGCATACAATCAAGTATAGTATCTGCAAATACTTTCACATTGGCCATTAGTCTGGTTGTAGAGAAGGGTCGTAACCAATGAAGTCAACAATGGGAAAAAAGAAACAAAACCCAACATGGAAAAGAATGATAGCCTGTAGATTGCTTCAGTCTCCATTTAAACTCTGTTCTTTCTAGATCTTTCTCTGAATGTAGATATCTCCTTCCATCCTGGGACTCAAAGAGTTGTCTTATAACTGCGTTGCTGCGAAGAGTCCAGTTTTTCAAAGCTGGTTGTCACACATACGATGTATCTGTGATTGTGTACAAATTTTTTCTGGTTCTGCTCTTCTCACTTAGAATCAGTTTATATAAGCCTCTCCAGGTAAATATGAAGTCCATCTCCTTTCCATTTCTTATAGCACAATAGTATTCCATTACATTCATATGCCATAACTTGTTTAGCCATTCCCCCATTGATGGGCATCCCGTTAATTTCCAATTTTTTGCCACCACAAAAGAAGCTGATGCCAAGTCTTCTTAATGCTTCTAGCAAAGGTGTGTTCTCCTTTCCGGAAGCCTGCAGAAGGAGACGTCTGTACCCTATTGGCCATCAATCATGGCAATGTGAATGCCGTTAGCAGCTGAATTTTTTAAAGCTTATTTTTGTAGCTTATCAATAAAATCTCACTTTTAATCCGGCCTTGAAGGTTTTTCAACCACCTTGAGAGTTGGCTGGTATTTCACTGAGAGGGATGTTCCCAGGGCAGGTGTTCCTAATTATTCTGAGACTAACCTCCAAGAAGCTGCTGTTATCTCAGAGCTGGATGGAGAAATCCTGCATAGTACCTCTTCTCACAGAAATTACCAAGGGGGAGAAACCATTGACCTGTTAAGAGGCAAGCTAAAAGGTTACAAGCAGTTGTGATAAATTTTTCAGAGAAAACTACTAAGTTAACAGTAACCAAAAGGGTTACAATGAGGGTTGTGGTAGAGCCAACTTGAACGGAGAGCTGATTGGTGAATTTACAGTGTTAAGTATTTACACCTCAGAAACTGGTAAATGCTACAAATCACAGCTTGATTTATTGTTTTGCTGATTGTCTAGACTTAAAAAAAGTGATGGTTAAAGTGTTAATAATACAGATTAAATTTAAAAGTGTGTTGTGGGCACATTTCCTCCTTTCTCTCCACCCTTTCCCCCCACAAGCTGGTGGTTCAACATTTAAGGGCACACCCTTGGTTACTATATATCATACTAGATACAATGTTTTTGTATCAACAATGGTGAGGGAGGACTTTACTAATGGAGGGTTCATTGGTGGTTTCAGTATAAGACAAGGGACAAATGGATGCAGCCTCTTACGAGGGCTTAGTCTAAAACGTGGTCATGTTTCTACATATAGAAATTCATACATTTTGAATCTTGAGGTTTCTCCAGCAGTCACACAATACATATAAGGATATATATTAAATATATGTCCATATATACTTATATATATATCCCTATGATATTCAAAATATAATAGGGATAAATGTAAAATCCAGTACTTGGGTAAAGTAAAACCTGCCCTCCCCAATATTTTCTTCTTCCATATTCTGCTGAAGCTTTACTCTGATTCCTCGTCTCTATGTGGAAATTATCCTGAATTTCTTCTTGGCATCCTCCTTGTAATCTTGGGAAAGTGCCTCAGTTTTGTAAATTAAGAGGGTTGGACTGGATAATCTCTAAAATTCCTCCCAACTCTGATCCTTTCAACTCTAAGGCCCACTAAGTTGGAAGGGTTTTTTTTAGTGACAGACTATGTTGTTGGAGGGCTAGTTTAGTTGAGGAAATGTTAACTAATTATCCTGCCTAACTTCATTTGTTGTACAGCTCAATCGCTGAATGACATTAGGATAAAAAACTATTTCAATGGGCTAGAAGGATGGGTCAAATCTGATAAAATGAAATAGAATAAGGATAAATGTAAAATCGAATACTTGGGTTAAAAACCCAATTGCACTATTACAAGGTAGATAGACAGGTCGGGATTGTGGCAGGGGACAAATGGACGGGGCTGGGGGTGGGGTGGGGGGAGACATTAAGACATCCTAAATAGATAGATGGACAACAGTTTGTGTCAGAAGAAGCCCTGAAGAGTGGTAATAGATTGTTCAATGAGTCAACAGGGAAAACCAAAATAAAACAACCGGGACTTTGGGCTGCCTTTGTTGAAGCATGTGGTCAGAATGAGGGAAATGGGGGTACCTCTGATGTTGTCTGTCCTATCAGACTACATCAGGACCACACATTTCAGGAAAGTCATTTTATAAGCAGACGTGTATTTAGAGGAGGCTGAGGGAATTCAAAACCACTCCTTAGGATGATTGGCTGAAGGAACCGGGAATGTTTAGCCTGAAGAGGAGATTTTGCTACGTCAGGATAGCTGCCTTCTGGTATTTAAAGAAGGCTTAGGTTTGTCTCTCTCGTCTACAGTAGTTCTGGAGGGTGGAACTAGGAAAAATGAAAAGTTATGGAGAGACATTTCTTCTTGATATGAAGGGGGAAATTCCCAACAATTAAAGTTGTCCAAAAGTGTTGCCTTAGAAAGTAGTGAGTTCTGAGTGAATGTTGAAAGCTAAAAATTAATTAATTTTTTAAAAAAGAGAAAAAAGACAGTAGTGAGCTCCTTATTATTGGAAGTCTGTAAGTGGAATCTGGTGACTATTTATTGGGAATGTTTGAGAAAGGATTCTTTTTCAGGTATGGGTTGTATTAAGTGGATTTTGGTACCCCTTTAAATTCAGAGATTCTGAAAATTTGGAGAGGCTCATTGCCAGAAAGCTTTCTCAAAATAATTAATTTTTTTGGTCATAGCAATTCATGAAATAGTCTAATAAAGCATAAAGTAGTTGCATTTGCAATAGTGAAAGATACTGAAGTATTCTAACAGAACCCAAGGAATGTAGTGAAATTAACAGAGGTCACCAGAACAATAATTCTCAACCTGGAAATGTGTAGATAGACCTGAAAAAAACAGTGCCCTGAACCTTGGGAAAAGAGACAGAACCCTCCCTATTGCCTTTCACTATACCTTTGATTATGTCTTTCCTCCCTCAGCCCCATCTCTCCTTAAAAATGCAAGTCCTGCCCATCCTTTAAGACCCACATCAAGTCTTCCCACAGGGATATCTCCCTCCTCTGGAGTCATAGCACTTACTGCCTGTATGATGTAGTTGAAATGAATTATGTAAGCCCTTATGATGTCTCTTAAAATGTTGTCTTTTCTTGTTATTTAATTTTTCATGTAATGTATTCAGACTTTGTATTCCCTGCTAGACTGAGAATATTTTATACTCTCTTCAATTGAGGGTTTAGTAATTAAAACCTTCTACATCATTTCACAATATCATAGAAGTTTAGATCTATAACGGACCCATCCAATGTTCTTATTTTATAGATGGATTTAACTGAAACCCAGAGAAATTAATTGTCTTGCCCAAGGTCAAACAGCTGATTAGTGGCCCAAAGTCTGGATTAGAACTCAGATTTTAAAAACTCTCTTTCCCCAGGCTATTTCTATGCCTCCGGCAATGCTCCTAGCATTTAGCACATTATTCTAGCTAGGACCTCTGCAAGACTGTATGTGTATGTATGTATATATGTGTGCATGTATGTTCCTATCCTTTATAGCTCAGCTTTGGTCCCAATGGTTGAGTCACTCTGAGCTGTAATGGAAAGCTGCATTATGGAAAATCCCGTGGTTTTAGATGGTGAGAAGATGGGAGTGGAAAGGGAAGGCCAAGTGTGTCCTTAGATTCCAGGAGAGGAAGGTAAGCAGTTTTGAAAGGCAATTTTGAGGACTGAAATATTTATCTAGCACTTTATGGTGATAAAGGACTTGACATAGATTATCTCATTTCATAGGGTATGAATTAGAACTGGAAAGGACCTTAGAGGTCATCTAGTCTAACCTCTTCACCTTCCAAAGGAGGCAACTGGGCCTCGAAGGGTCAAGTAAGAGGCATTTGGGTCTCAGAGAGGTCTTCCAAGATAGTAAAGTAGATAGGGTCTATTTTTGGCTTCCCCCTATTCTCCTTTGACCAATTCCTACTCTCCCATGTACCTGGCTCTTTCCCAGGTTCCTTGTGGTTGTTTAAGCAAGCCCCCTCCCATAAGGTTTACCTTTCCCTGAAGAGCCTGTAAGTTGCAAATTATGCCCATCCCCTGACCCCATCACCACCATGGAAACCCTGAAGTCTCAATTTTCTCAGGCCCTTGCTAGCCAGCTAAGGGGAACTTGATTGTCTTCTTCATGCTGTGTTCTGGGCTGCCAGTGGCCCAAGATAACCCCACCCACTTGAGTTTCTATGTCTCAACCCAAACAAGGAACTGAAAGGGGATGGAGGGAAATCATGGTGCATTGGGAAGCATATTGGACTTGTATTTGGAAATCTTGATTTAAAAGCTTTACTGTAGGAGTTTGGGGAAATCATTTCACATTTTGGACTTTAGTCTTCTCATCTATAAAATGAAACAGGTGAAAGATTGGATTTCTTAGATCTTTCCCAACTCTGACATTCTATGACATGGCCTTAGGAGGGGCATGAAGGGATGGGGGAAGGGTTTGTACGAGGGAGAATTTTAGATGACTGGAATCTTGGTGCCTCTTAAAAAAAGTTACACAATGAGGTAAGGCTGGTCCTTCATGAAGATGGCAAAACTGAGCAATACTTAAGGAGGCCGATGAAATATTGACAGAGTGCCTGAGTAGGTGGAGTTCAGCAGCTTTTTCCCCGTGTGGGACTCTGGCTAGCATAGAGCCCACCCAAGCGCATGGATGCTCCAGCAAGTGTTTCTAATAAACACATTCAGGTGGGCTAATGGAATACTATTTATTTCTGTGGCTCCAGAGCAGAGGCATTTAGATAATTCAGGGGACATCAAAATGTAAACACCTTAGCATTTGCTTTTCTTTCAGGAAAAAGTATCTATGTGTGTGTCTATGTATGCACATATGTGTGGACGTATGTATGCATGCATGTGTACATGTATTATCGACTTAGCAGACTCCTTGTCTACATTTGTCAGCTCTAATCAGACAAACCCTGATGGGTTTAGATTTAAGCTCACTTAAGTCCCAGAAAGCTCTTCAGAAGCTGTCATCAGACTTGTGAAATTGGAGGATGTTTAACTTGTTGATTAAGTACTTAACATTACAAATGAATGCAAAACTGCCTATCAGTAGGAGTGTGACTATGTTGGCAGTGTTGGAAGTTTCTGCTTCAGTGATAATGAATGACCTAACAATTCTCTAGCCTCAGAGCAGCAGCCAGGGCTCCTTGCCTCCCACCCCAGCTCCCTACCTGGGCCTTAGGAACTCTTCCGTTCAGCTCATTTCTCTTCGTAGGGAACTCCTGATGATGTTTGGGGCTGTACTGGGGATGGATAAGAAAGGGAGTAGAATTAGAACCATATGCATGCTTGTTTTTTCATCTATGGTTAGATAGAAAATAACAATGACAAAGGAATATTACAAGAACACAGGTGGAAAAGTTGGTGGGGGGTAGTTGATGGGGTAGAAACAGAACAATTAAGTTTTTATTATTAGGTTGTTATTCTGTTAAATTTTACAGGCAACTCTCCAAGACAGCATGGTATAATGAAAAACATAGTGTCAGGCATAGAGGCTGGAGACCTGAGTTTGGATTCTGCCTCAGACATTTATTTACCAGGTGTGTGATTGTGGGCAAAGTATGTAATTTTTCAGAGCCTCAGTCTCCTCATCTGTGAAATGGGAACAATCATCCTTGTACCACCTACCTCACAGAGTTCATTTGAGGAAAATGCTCTGCGAAGCTTAGAAAGCTATGTAAGTGTAAGTAAGGCTTTTGATGGTGGCTGGGGGAAAGGGGTGTCTGGATTTCATCATTATAAGGATCTCCTGGTGAGGAAGCTTCCAACAACCATAGACTGACAGCTGGCCTATAACTTACCGCCTTAGAGAGCTGCATGGGGCACAGAGAGGTTAAACACTTACCCAGAATCAGATGGTCAATGTGTGTTAGAAGTGGGCTTTGACCCCCAGTCTGTCTGACTTTGTGGTTGCCTTGAAAGCAGCTGTACTTCATCATATCTCAAAATGTGAGTCGTCAATATGTACATAAAGAGCTTGTGTTTGTGGTGTTGGTTGGGATTTTATGGCAGCGTGGCATATAGAAAATCACTCAGTTTTCCTGGGCCTCAGTTTCCTCATATGTAAAATGCACAGATTGGACCAGATTACTTCTGAGGTCTCATCTAAGTACAACTCTATGTTATGATTGTCCTCATTTTGTTTGCTTCTCTTTTTCTTTCTCTGTCTCTGTCTCTTTGTCTCTCTGTCTCTTCCCCTCCCTCCCTCCCTCAACCCCCTTTCCCCTTCTCTCTCTTTCTCTCTCTCTCTCTCTCTCTCACTGTCTCTTTCTTTCTTTGTTTCTATTCTCTGCATCAGAAGGGCAAGGCTACCCATGGGCAGATCTCATCACCAGTTATCACAGTAGCTTTGACCTGCTCTGTTTCTGAAATGGGCCAATTTGTTCCTCTTAAGGCAACCTGGTGGCCTCCTGCTCCAAGGGGCTCGTCCTATGGACTTAATGTGTACACCCAATTGCCTCCACCCACTATAGTTCAGAACCTCCAGTCCGAGCGTCCCACTGGCCTCAGCCTCTTTGGCAACAGGGAGTACAGACAGGCACTGCCACGCTCGCCTGTTTGCTTATTTGATTGTGTTGGTTGAGATTGTTACTAAGGTTTTTTTTAATTTTATTGAACATTTATTAAGCACTTATTATGCTCATGGAGACACCATTAGGTATGACAAAGTACCTGTAATCAAGGCAGTTCTGAGCTAATAAGGGGGAAACAACATACATACAAGAACTAAGACACAGAGGAGAGAATGATAAATTGCAATTCAGGCAAAATGTTGTGAAGAATTTGAAGTAGGAGAGATCTTTTTTTTTTTTTAATTGTTTATTTTTAGTTTACAATATTCATTTCCACAAGATTTTGAGTTACAAATTTTCTTCCCATTTTTCCCCTACCCACCACCCCAAAACAGCAATCCCACTGAATATCCCCTCCCCCAACCTGCTCTTTCCTGTATCTTCCCCTTTTCCCCCTTCAACTTTCTGGTAGAGCAAGATGGATCTCCATACCCCAGTGCCTGTATATCTTATTTCCCAGTTGCGTGTAAAATAATAATAATTTAGAAGATCTCTTTTAACTGGGGACAATATTGGGGAAGATATTGTGGAAGAAATGGCCTAAATATAATGGCAAGAGTCCCAGAAGATGTGGGAGCAATTATGAGCTATTCTGCTTATTAAATGCATGAACTTGGGAAAGCCAATTAATCTTTTAGGCCTCAGTTTCCTCATATGTAGAACAGATAGAGAGTTCTGTAACTAGTGAGTACCTAGACCAGAACAGTTACTGTCTCTCCAATGCTTAGCCTTAACCGTCCTGTATACCACCTAGCATTAGAGGAGATAGTCAAGTGCTTTTAGGCTCTCAGAAAGCTGACCACCTCTTCTTCCTTAGTTCCTTCCCTTTGTGCATGGCATCCCTTTTTACTCCTAGAGCAGAGTTGGGGAACCTGGAGCCTCGATCCACATGTGGCCCTCTAGGTGCTTGAGTGCAGCCTTTTGACTAAAAGGGCCACATTTGAGGACCTAGAGGGCCACATGTGGCCTCAAGGCTGCAGGTTCCCCAACCCTGTCCTAGAAGTTTGTTTCCTATGAATCAGATAAATAGCTTGCCACCTCTATCCTACTCTTTGCTTTGTCCCAATCTTTATTATTTCTTAATTACTCTAGTTCCCATGAAGGTTACAATAAATGTTTAATTGAATTAATAAAAGCATAGCAAAAAACCAGAAGACTCAGTTAGGGTCAGCATCAATGCTTAGCCCACACAATCACAAGCTTTAATTTCTGAATACAAACCAGGTCATTCTGCCCTTCAAATACAGACCAAAAGGAGTGAAAATCAGAATGTGGATAGATACACTTGTTCCCTTGCTGAAAAAGACAGAATTTTTGCCATCTGGGACTCACTTTACCTTGCTTGTCATGGCAACTGGGCTCATTGAATCCTCCAATTCATTTAGGTTCCATGGCAGTCCAGGATCCAGCTTTGCTTCCAGAAGACTCCAACCCCACTCTGTTCAGTATTATGGCTCCCACCTCTTCCTGCTTTTCAGCTTGTCTTATATCAACTGCCCATACCTGGATCTGGATCATGCCCAGAAGTCCAGGAGTAGACTTAGGGGTTTGAAGAAAGAAGCTAAGGTTTGGAATAGCAATTTGGAAAATGTGCTAGAAAGTCAAGGAGATAATCACCCATGTATAACCTATGTCAAATTGCTTGCCTTCTCAATGAGGAGGGGGAGAGGTGATGGAGGGAGAAAATTTGAAACTTAAAATTTGAAAACAAGATTGTTAAAATTGTTTATACATGTAGTTGGGGAAAAAGAAAAAGGAAAGTCAGTGAGAGATGTTGTTATAACAAAGAATTATTATAACAATGAGTGCTCAGTTGAAATTAGATATTACGTATCCGTGAATGATTTTCTTCAGCAATATTTGGCTGCTGGAGAATAGAAATGGAGGAAAAGGAGATGGATGACAGGAGTTGGAGCAGCTAGGTGTTGCAGTGGATAGAGTTCTGGGTTTAGAGTCAGGAAAGAAGACTCATCTTCCTGAGTTCAAATCTAGCCTCAGACACTTATTAGCTGTGTGACTCTGAGAAAGACACTTAACCCTGTTTGACTCAGTTTCCTCATCTGTAAAATGAACTGGAGAAAGAAGTGGGCAAACCATTCTAGTATCTTTGCCAAAAACAAAACATAAGACTGAAGAACAATGACAGGAATTAGCCAGTGTTAGGGTTATCCATGTGGAATGGACAGAAGAAAACAGAATTATGGTTCTAGAACTGGAGAGGTCAGCTAATCTAACCTCTTAATTTTACAGATGAGGAAACTGAGGTCAAGGGAGACTGACTTGCCTAAAGTCCCATGATTGGTAAGTAAGAGCCAGGGTCTGAACCCAAATCCTCTAAGCCTAGAACCTTAAGTCTTTCTGCTGCTCCTCATGATACTGTTTCTCTCCAGGGGACAAGGAGTTCAAGAGTAGAAAAGAGGGGGCATGATTGAAATAGCTAAACCACAAGGTCAAGACTAGATAGGGATGGAAATGAGGCCAGAATAAGGTTGATAGATTGGAAGAAGAGGGAGGAACAGGAAGGTCAAAGTGAAAGTCAAAGACAAGTATTACAGACATTCTGTATTACAGATACAGAAGGTAGGAAGAGGAGAGGGGAGAAGAGAGGAGGTTGGGGTCAGAGTTTAGCATCCTGGAGCTAGGGCAGTTTCAAGAAATGCTAAGATCTTACAGTATAGAGGAAAGAATACTAAATCTGGAATCAGAAGACCTGTGTTCAAATCTTGACTGCTACTTAAAACTTATGTGACCTTAAGTCACACAAATCACTTCACCTACCTAGGTCTCCATTTCCTCATTTGTAAAGTCAGAGTGTTGGATGAGATGACCTCTAAGCTACCTTTCAATTCTAAACAAATGGTCCTATGATCCTAAGATATAATCATTTTATATGGTGGGTATCTGGAAAAAAAAAACAAAACAACCTGTTGTGATAGAGTTCTGAACATCATAGATTTAGTTCCAGAGGGGCACCTTAGAGATTATCTAGTTTAACCTCTTCATTTTATGGTGAAGAAACTAAGGCCAGGGAGGCTAAGCCCCCAAGAGATCTAAGGGACGCACAGGAAATGAGAGGTTTTCTGGAGATAGGATGCTAGATGCTTCCCCAATATGAAAAATTAAATTGGTAGGGGAAAAGTAGTAAGGAAAGATGTTTAAAAGCAAAACCTGTTATCAGAGACAGATCATGAGGGTGCACACATTTTAAAATGCCCCCATCTAGCATGTTCTGGGCAGCTAGGTAGCCCAGTGGATGGAGCAGTGGTCCTGAAGTCAGGAGGACCCAAGTTCAAATCTAGTCTCAGACACTTACTAGCTGTGTGACCCTGGGAAAGTCACTTAACTCAATTTGCTTTAGTTCCTCACCTGTAAAATGAGTTGGAAAAGGGAATGGCAAACCAGTCCAGTATTTTTACCAAGAAAACCCCAAATGGGGTCATGGAGAGTTGGACACCACTGAAATGACTGAATAACAAATGGAGCATTTTCCTGCTCTGTAACAGTTTATGATGGTTGTTCATTCACCATACCCTCTGCATGACTATGTTCATGGAATTCACATACTATAACTTATCTTCAACATAAAAAAAGGCAAGGAATTTCAGGTTGCATTTACACTAACACAGTGAAATGAATCAAAAAAATTTAGGAGATAATTTGCCTTTAGAGAAAAGCTGCCAGCTATGTCTGCATCAATCTGAAGCCACCCAAACAGTCCCACTTCAGTCCCCAAACAGTCAGATTGACTGCGGGGTGTCACAGAGACAAAACATCTGCTTTTCTACACTTTACAGCTGTTTGCTTTGGCAGCAGAGAGATGTAGACATTGACTCAACTCACTTGAAAACTGCTTTAGCAGTGAAAAAGCTTTACCTGTGTAGATGCAGGTGAAGCATAGGAGGAGGGAGAGGGAGAACACCAAATATCCATTTAATTATTTTAAAGACAATAGTCACTGGGACTGTAATTTGGATTAATGAAGTCAGCAAGTGCCTTTTTCGCTCTTTATTGTTAGCATTTCAAAGATTCCCTCTGAAGGAAGAAGATATTTCCTAGTAGGATCTAGTAATAAACACAAATTACCAGGAAAATAAATCGAGAGTAAGAGAGAGTGACTGTTGCTGTTATTTTAAAAAGGTTTTTATGGGTGCAATCTTCTGAGCAAGAGATAAACACAGAAACATAAACCAGTCTGAGCAGGTGTCCTTGGAGGAGAAGGAGACACCAAGGAAGCTGCTTTGTTGATTGGAGACATGATTTGCATCTGTGTTTAGCAAGCATCTAGAAATATGTTGGAAACCAACTGAAAAGCCATATGACCCCTAAATTTTGCCTGGCGGCATGTTCTTCAAATCTCATTCTGCTCCAGTTCCCCAGCTATTGGATTTACCACAACCTCAGTGAGTGTCTTTGATTCACACTAATTCAATGACTGACACAGGACTTGATAATGAGTTCGAATAATTAGCTACTCTCTAGTTGTGAGGGCAGTGATGACATCAACTCTCTCCAGGTTTTCAAAGAAAGGGACAAATTAGCTTTCTCTTATACCAGGGAGTGGTCAACTTTCCTATGTTTTATCAATAGAACATTTACTAAGCCTTCTCTCATTAGGGTAATTGTCTCTCAAACAAAGTGTTGTGTCAAATTGCTACCTCCTTATTCTAAGGACAGCTGCTTTGGGTACAATACAGTTCAACAATTACAAATATGCTTCAGATTGAAAGGGAAGTGGCAGATGAACTGAGCAGATATTGAGATGGGGAAAGGGAAATGCTAGCTTGCTTTTAGATGAGGCTTTAAGGCTTACAAAACCCTTTCTACATAACAACTCTGTGAGGTAAGCAGTATAAGCAATATTGCCTTGATTTTACAGATGAGGAAACAGGGTGAAAGGTGAAATAGAGAGTCCAAGCTGGAACTCAAACCCAAGTCTCCTGGCTTTCCACTAAATGTATATTTGTATTTCCCCCAATTACACGTAAAGACAATTTTTAACATTCATTAAAAATTTCTTTTGAGTTCCAAATTTTCTCCTTCCTTCTTTCACTCCACCCCTCCCCTAGACAGCAAGCAATTGATATAGGTTATACATGTGCAATCATGCTAAACATATTTCCATATTGGTCACATTATTAAAGAAGACACAGACTAAAAGAAAAAAACTCATGAAAAATAAAAAAGGTGAAAAAAATAATATGCTTCAATCTTCATTTAGACTCTATCAGTTCTTTCTCTGGATGTGGATAGCATTTTTTATCATAAGTCCTTTGGAATTGTCTTAGATCATTTTATTGCTCTAACTCATTCATGGTTGATCATCATACAATGTTGCTGTTACCATATACAATGTTCTCCTGGTTCTGCTCATCAGTTCATGTAAGTCTTTCCAGGTTTTTCTGAAATCAGCCTGCCCATCAGTTCTTATAGCGCAGTAACACTGCATTACAATCATGTACCACAATTTGTTCAGCCATTCTCCAATGGATGGACATGCCCTCAATTTCTAATTCTTTGCCAGAACAAAAAAGTGTTGCTATAAATATTTTTATACAAATAGGTCCCTTTCCTTTTTTTTTTTTAAATTTCTTAGGAATATAGATCTAGTAGTGGTATTGCTGGATCAAAGAGTATGCACAGTTTGATTGCCCTTTGGGCACAGTTGAGTTGACATCTATCTACAGATGTCAGCTGTCACTGCTTACCCTCTGATCCCCTTGGTCCACTCTCCTTCCCTCAATGCTCCAACTAAAACCTGACATTCTTTTCCCCTTGACCTTTAACAAAGATCTCAGTTAAGCTTCTGCTCTGCTCCACTTCAATCTGCTGCTGTCTATTCCAAGGTTCACCTGGGCAGCCAACAGAGACTCCTGGTTTTGACAGACCCTCCCTCCAAATTCTCTCTCCAAGCCTCTTTGTTAAGTGAGGTGAGTTCACTATTAGGCTTGAGGCCAGTGCTTAACCTGAGTAAAAAAAAAAAAGCAAGAGAGCTCCTGAGTAAGCCACCTGTTAAGCCACATTGCACCATGTGCTGTTTGAAATGCTTGACAACTATTTTTAGAAAACAACTAATCTAGCTTTAACTACCTGATCTATCCATATCACAATGTTAGTTCTTTGGTTTTCACTGGGAGAAACAAAAACATGTAAATAAATGCTTATAAGATATAGATTAAATAGCAATGCAAGTATTGGTTGGTTGGAATTTTTGGTGTGTGTTAAGATGATAATAGTAGCTCACATTAAATAATCTTTTCATATGACAATGGTGCTTAGTGGTTAGAGTGCTGGACCTATAGTCAGAAAGACCTGTGAAATCCAAATCTTAATTCTGGAACTTGCTGGGTGACCCTGAGCAAGACACAACTCTCTGAGTCTCAGACAACCATCTAGGATGCTCTCCTATTTCATGTTGTACTTCCATGAGCAGAGAAACTTTGGACATCCATAGTTCACTTTTCAGGCAATCACAGATCCTTGGATATATTCATATTGACATACATTATTTCAAGTGAAGTATGTAGCACTGGTATATTTATTTCCTTCTACTTTACAGATGGGGGAAGGGAGGAAGAACATTCAGGAAAAGGTATGTTTCTCTGAAATCTATGGG
The DNA here is from genome assembly GCA_028646515.1 of Pseudochirops corinnae. NCBI lineage: Eukaryota > Metazoa > Chordata > Mammalia > Diprotodontia > Pseudocheiridae > Pseudochirops > Pseudochirops corinnae. Next base: position 497,665,814 of record CM053585.1, read on the forward strand.
AGACATTTACAGGGAGCCATCTTTTGATGTACTTGTACAGGACATCTTCCTATTTGTTCTCAACTTAACTAACTCTATCTCCAAGGGATAGAGAATTTGATCCTATCTCAGCAGAGCCTGGGATGTATTGGACTCTGGACCTTCTCTACATGGTAGTATCATAGCTGAACATCATTTCTACAATTTCCTGGAGATCTCATAATTTGTACTGGGGCCTAGAAAACAATTCCTTTTGCAGTTCCAGCACGTATATGTGATACATTTATTCTGGATCTCATATCAATCAATCATCCAACCCCATGTTTTATGTATTCAGCATTCCACTAGAGGCAGCTAGCTTGTGGTACAGTGCTAGACAGAGTTAGGAAGACCCTAGTTCAATTCTGACCTCAGATACTTACTAGCTGTGTGACCATATGGAAGTCTCTTAACCTCTGTTTGCTTCAGTTTCCTCAGCTATAAAATGGAGATCATAATAGCACCTACCTCTCAATGATGATCAAATGAAATAATATTTGTTAAAAGAAAAAAAAAGCACTTAGCACACAGCCTAGAATCCTAGAATATAGGTTGGCACTCTATGAATACTGACTTATTCCCTTCCCTCCTCCACTACCAAGTACTTTATTCAATATAGAAAAAACTAAAACAGCGTTCCTGCCCCCAAGGAATCTATAATAATATGCAGTATTGCATTCCCTTTTCTTTGGACCTACCCCATATGATATAGCAAACTTATGTATAGTCTGTAATTATACTATTTGTATAAATAAATGGTACAAAATGACAATTTGGCATAAAAATGACAAAGTGCCAAAGACTAAGAAAGTAGTAATAATGAAAATGGATAAAGCATTTAATTTAAAATGCAAGAAATACACAGGAAATATATTTTATAAGGTAACTGTAATTATTTTTCAGTATCGACTTATATAGGGTATCCCAAAAGTACACTCTTATCTATTTCCATATTCACCTTTCAAAGAGACCTCATTTTGGGATATGGCCTTGGGGACATTTGAGACTATATTTTGAACCAATCTTGACTAGGAGAATGAACACTAAAGTTAAATTCCAGCTTATGGGTCATTCTGAGCTTGTGATTTGAGTTTTATAAGTACTTAAAGATCTAAGTTTTGAAGGCAAACAAATAGAGTAAGATAGTGTATAATTATGTGCCAGTAGTGTGGTATAGAGTCTATCTAGGCTGATGGAGTCCCGAATGATTCATTGTGGGCTGGAATAGTCAGGAGGGGCTTCATGGAAGAAATGGAACTTGAACCTCTCAGAAGAACCATTTCCACATGATAGTACAATGTCCCAATTCTTTTTTTTTTTCTTTTTAGGATCTGTTTGGGAGATAAGACTTTAATTTTTGATAGTTAAAGCAATGTATTTACTTTAGCGGGACAAAATTCCTCATCATTCAATAATTTGAATTTTAAAATAATTCTTTTTTCATTTGGATGGAAAATAATGTGCAAAGGTATCTTCAAAACATTTTAAAATGATGGTAGAATGAATTAAAGGTGAAGTTGCCCAAGCTAGCTGGAGACTTGAAACTATAACCTCTATATTCAATGGAGACACCAGTCTTTCTAAATGTCAAAATATGGCAAACCTTGTAATGACAGATCTTAAAAAAACAAAAACCCTCTAGTAATTCCAGTCCTGAACATTTTACCCTAGAATTCTGTTATACAAACTGAAGTGGCCTTTTGAAAATTCAATCAGATGTGTGTAGGGTCCATTGGTATTAAGTTTGAACACTTGTCTGTTCCCATACGTTCCATGTCTCCCCACCATACCAGCTTTTGCACATTTACTATTAGCAGCTAGCTCTTTTTCACACAGTCACAAACTGAGAATAAAGCTCTAATTCTTCTTTTCCAGAGTTGATGTGGTACTGCATGCTTCTTCCTTTCACTTTTCCTCTGAGGGTGGCTTGAGGAATGATAAGGATGTTCCCAGGTAGATCCAATATAGAGACACATTAGCCATTTTCACATTCAACAGGGTGCTAACCATTTTAGGTAGAAAGTCTTCTTCAGCACCTTTGAAGAAGCAAACATAGATCACTAATGCTCTTGAAACATCCACCTACTGCACCTTGGCATCATCCTGGGGAGGACAGATTTGCAGCTTGGCATGAAGCCACTGTTGCAGGAGCACAAAGGCCTGCCAACCTTGGCCATGGCAGAGAGCACACCTGAAGAATAGCGGAAGCCCTGAGAGATCTTGCCACAATGTCCCATTCTTGAAGAGACGGTTGGTCTCCTTCAAGCTTCTCAAAGGTTGCTATTCTACCTATTCCTTAATACACCTCTTATTCTTTTTTAAAAAATTTATTTATTTACTTTTAGTTTACAACATTCCATCCTACAATCCCTCGAGTTTCAAATTTCCTCTCCCTCCTTCTCCTCCCCCTACCATGGTGGCATGCAATCAAATAGATACACCTCTCATTCTTATGAGCCAGGTAAGTGTGTGGTTGACATTTTTTGACTGACTCAGGTAACAGCTGTGATTCTCAGATGATAATCCTACTCAATTGTCAGGCCCCTTCCAAGCTCAGCTCAACTTGCAGTTAGCTTTGTTCTGATAGGCAGATGCAACCAAGATTTATAACCACATATGTCTAAGTATCCATTATTAAAATATGTATTATATAACGTATAAATATACACCAAGAAATTAAGTGGCTTGCCAGGGATGTACAATGTGTGTGTGTATGCATGCGTGCGTGCATGCGTGTGTGTGTGTGTGTGTGTGTGTGTGTGTGTGTGTGTGGGTGTGTGTGTGATGTTTATCAGGACAGAACCTGAACCCAGTGTCCTAAGTGACTGGCTCTCTAACCACCATGACACACTGGCTTGGTATCCAATCTTTAAGACCAAACAATGGTCCAAAGATTTTGGTGAGGAGTGGGGATGGGGATAGGAGTAATGGGAGATGGAAATATTGTTTCCAATGACAGTTGTGAGCAGAGGAAGAATGTTTTCTTCTCTCCATGGTGCTGAAAACCTTGACTAGGCAAATGACTGACTCTCAGTTAAATTCCATTTTATGGACCATTCTGACCTTGTGTTTTGAGTTTTAGAGTAAGCCCACTATTCCTGGTTCTTGCTTGTCTCTGTCTTAACATGGACATCCATTTAACTTTCCTTTCCTCCTCTTCATTCTCATGATTCAAATAACCTCAGCACCCTCCTCCATCATTTCCTCCTTTGCTGCAAACTTTGTGGATGATGTGGCTCTTTTTGCCAACTCCCAAATATACATACCCAGCTCCCATTTCTCTCCTGAGCACCAGTCTAGCATCTCTAGCTGCCTTTTGGAACATCTTTAACTTTATGTCCCATGGGCATCTCAAACATGTCCAAAACACTCAGTTTTCTTCTTAAACCCTTAATTTCCCGATTTCTCTTCAGAGTGTCCACCAATGTCCTAGTCACCCATGTTGACAACCTGGGAGTCATCTTTGATTGCCATTTCTTCCTTCTCCTACCCAGAACCAAATCTGTTGCCAAATCTGGTCAATTCTACTTTTAAAAAATATTTCTTACATTTCTGTCCTGCTTCTCTATTCACATCCAAAACACCTAGACCATGTGTTTATCATCTCTCTCAGGCTATGCAGTAGCTTCCTGGTTGATCTCCCTGTGACCCATGTCTCCTCCCTGTCTCATGCATCCTCCATATAGCTGCTGAATTAATATTCTTTAATATTTGTACATAGCATTCTCCTGCTCAAGAAGCTTTAGTGGCTCCCTACTGCTTTTAGTTTAAAATACAAAGTCCTCTATTTAATATCTAAAGGCCCTTTACAATCTGTCTCCAGTGTATCTCTTTTTTGGGAGGGGGTGATTAGAGTTGACTTGCCCAGAGTCACACAGCTAGTAAATGTCTGAAGCTGGATTTGAACTCAGGTTTTCCTGACTTCAAGGCTGCTGCTCTATCTACTTCCCACCTAGCTGCCCCTCCAGCACATCTTTTCAGGACACATTACTTCTCCTTATATTTCTTCCCCATACATTCCTTACCCTCATGTACTCTATGCTACAATCAAACTAACTTGTTAGCTGTCCCTTACACATGCCATTCCAGCTTCTTCTGCTTGTCTGCTTTTGCATAGGCTGTCCTTCATGGCTGCAATATTCTCCCTCCCAAGACCTCTGGGAACCCTTGACTCCTCCCTGGGGCAACTAAGTGCCACAGTGAATAATTTTAGGTTTGGAATTGGGGAGACCTGAATTCAGGTACTGCCACAGATACTTACTAGCTATGTGATACTAGGCAAGTCACATAACATTTTTCAACCTCAGTTTACTCCTCTGTAAAATGGGAATAATACTAGTACCCACATCACAAGGTTTTTGTGAGAATCATACATATGTAAAGTGATTTGCAAACTCCAGAGCTCAATTATTTTTAATATTATCAAGGTTCATGTTAAGTGCCATTTCCTTATTTCCCTAAGCCATTAATGTTCCCACTCCCCCCCCCCCCACATCACTATGCATTTATTCTTAATATATCCTGTATTTACTCTTCTATGCATTCTTGGAATCCCCACCAGTTGAATGAAAGGTTGATGATTTGATGATAGAGGCTGATTTGCTTTTGTATTTGTATTCCCAGCAACACAGTGCCTGGCACATGGTAGGCACTCAATCAGGGCTTGCTGATTGTTTGATTAAATTGAATTGAATCTAAGATGCAGTAGTTTGGTTCTGTTTACTTTGGATAATCAGATTCTATTGTGTTACTTGTCCTTAGGCCATCTCTGGCTTGCCTTCGGGTGAGTTATAGAAACTGCCCTTGATTCTGACCTGTGTTCAGCCCAGTTTCCCAACAGGGGAGTCTAAAGGAGACTGTCGTTCCACTTCATAGATGATAAGTATACATCAGGGTAACAAACTCTGAGGCTGGAGCAGCCATAGACATTTATTAGTGCAGATAAGTTCTTTTATTGAATTAAGAGGGAGCACTTAGAAAGAAGACTCTGGAGAGTAAAACAATTAAGTAATTTTAAAACATTTTTCTTTTGTTAGTTGGAAAGATGAGACGTTGTGGCAGTCATTTTGATTTCCCTTCATTGTAGTGATGGGGAAAGGCAGTAGCAGAGTCAGAGTGAATCTCGTTGATGCTACGAAGTTATCTAAAAATTCAAAGCAAATGGTGCTCTGAAGTCACAAATAGTAGAACTTTTAAGAAAGCAGAATGCAGGAAGGATGGAGTACAGTATTGTGATTAAAAAGATTTTTTGCACATGATTAACTGAGGGGGTTGACCCCTTAAAAAAATGATCAAACTGTTTCTAAAAACCCTTAGCCCATTTTCCTGCCTTAGTAAACAGAGCACACTGAAAATAATTGGATACTTCTTTAATGAAAAAGGGTTTTGCTCTACTAAAATTCATCGTTATAAGCAATAATTCTCATAGACACTTTCTGCCTCTGTGACCTTATCACAGCAATCCTTGAGTCTCATCTGTAAAATGAAGGGGTAGGTCAGGGTGTGGATGGCCCACACTAGTAATCCCTGCTGCCAGGGAGGCTGAGCTTGGAAGAGCTCTTTAGCTTAGGTGTTCTAAGCTGCAGTGGGCTAAGCCAATTAGGCATCTACACTAAATTCGGCATTTATGTGATGAGCCCTGAGAAAGATAACCTTGTACTTCTAGCCTGAATGAGATAAAGAGATCCAATCTTTTTTTTTTTTTTAATGATAGGGTAGAAGGGTGGCTAGGTGGCTCAGTGAATAGAGCACCAGCCTGGGAGTCAGGAGGAACTGAATTCAAATTTGATTTCAGACATTTAACACTGACTAACTGTATGACCTGGGGCAAGTCACTTAACCCTTATTTCCCTGCCCTCCCTCCTCCAAAAAAAAAATGAGAAGATAGGACTAAATGGGCCCTAATATGATTCTACAAATGTGAGACAAATGTGAACTGATTCCGGGACATAACACTAGGCATTGGTTCATTTAAATGAGATTGACTAAAACTTGTTTCTCTGTGATTTAGCATCTGTAAAAGGGGATAGTAATACCTGTATTACTATATCATAGGGTGATCACAAAGTTCACATAAAGTGTTTTTGCCTACCTTAAAGCATTATGTAAATGACAGTTAGTAGGGCAGCTACTGGGAACAGTGGATAGATTGCCAGCCCTGGAGTCAGGAAGATCTGAATTAAAATCCACTCTCAGATACTTACTGGCTATGTGACTGTATCAGCAATGCAGTATTCACAATGCCTACAGTAACTATAAATATGCTGATATAGTTATTAATCACAAAATAGAACAGGCTCTCTACATAAGAAATATAGATAGTGCATTCATTTAAATACCAGAAGACTG
>CM053585.1:497672679-497698948 GCA_028646515.1 Pseudochirops corinnae
TAAGGTTTTAATTTCTTCAGTCAGGTTGTTGACTCTCTTTTCATGATTTTCTTGCATCATTCTTATTTCTCTTCTCAAGTTTCCTTCCACTTTTCTCATTTGGTTTTCAAAATCTTTCTTAAGCTGATCTCTAGCTTTTAGGCAATCTTCATGATTCTTGGAAGCTTTTGGTGTGGGAGTTCTGACTGTGTTGTCTTCCTCCCGTTCCCTGCTTTGATCCTTCTTTTCCCCAAAGAAGGAATCTACTTGCTTTGCTTCCTGTGTTTATTCATGGTTGGCCAGTCCATGATTTTTTTTTAGCTCTGTGGAACTCTGCTTCCAAAGGGGAAAGCTCTGTCCCAAATCGCTGGGGTTTTCCCAGCTGCCGGAGCTTTTAGGAGGCTGCTGGGGCCCTCCCCAGCTCTGGCTCATCAGGACCACCACTCAAGACTTCAATCTGGATCCAGGCTTCTCAACGAGAGAACATTTCTCCTCTGAATGATTGCTTGGCCCCCCTGCAGTCTGCAGGCTGGGAACTCCGAAGCAGCAATGTGGAGGCAGATGCAGGACCTCTGCTTCTGCTGTTTCCTTGCCCTGGAGGTGGTTTGGCTGGACTTGCTTTTCTCTCCCAATTTTTAGCCAAGTTCCACTGATTTTTCACTTAGTCCTTTTTTTTTCCTTATGGCTTGATAATTCTGGGAACTGCCACAGCTGCCACAGATCCGCTCTTCTGTTGCTGCAGCTCAACTCCTCCAGCTGCCCCCAGGGCCAAGCCACCATTTCAGGCTGGGCTGGTTTTGGCTTCTAGCCCTGAGATGGTTCCTCTTAGCTGAGCTGCCTTTAGCGGAAAGTATATTTGTGTGCATTTTAGAGCTCTAGAATTTGTTTAGCATCATATTTTATGGGTATTTTGAGGTAGCTATGTGGGAGCTGTGATACCTTACTGCTCCTATGCCACCATCTTGGCTCCACCCCCCGAATTTTGTTGTTGTTAATAGACTTAACTTACAGCTTTTTGTTTCCTAGAAACTGGTTTTTCTTTGTGTGGGACCTCTCCAAGTCATATGTTCTTCACATGGGAATTGAGTCAGAGGCCTGTCTGCTGACATAGGAGAATGAGGAGGAGAATAGCAAACATGCTAAAAAATGTCTGTCATCTTCAATTTTCTTGCTGGCTGACCAATCTTTGCTCAGTTCTGTAGAAGTTTCCTTCCTTCCTTCCATTCTTCCTTCTTTCCTTCCTTCCTTCCTTCCTTCCTTCCTTCCTTCCTTCCTTCTTTCCTTCCTTCTTTCTTTCTTTCCTTCCTTCCTTCTTTCTTTCCTTCCTTCCTTCCATTATTCCTTCTTTCCTTCCTTCCTTCCTTCTTTCCTTCCTTCTTTCTTTCTTTCCTTCCTTCCTTCCATTCTTCCTTCCTTCTTTCCTTCCTTCCTTCTTTCCTTCCTTCTTTCTTTCTTTCTTTCTTTTCTTCCTTCCTTCCTTCCTTCCTTCCTTCCTTCCTTCCTTCCTTCCTTATTACATTTGAGATACATTTTTCTTTTCTGAAATTTCCTTCATTTTTAAAAGCATTCTTTTTAACCCTGCAGAATACTCCTTGACTACATATAGGCATAACATTTTGACACTCTCTCCTTATAGTCTTATTAACCAGTAGACCATACAACCTTACATGCCAGTAGTGACCAAAAGACCTTCTTGTCCTTATAGATGTCCAGGATATAGCCACTTACTTCCCTGAATAGCCTCAGGCAAATCACTTCACATCCCTGGCCCTTAGTTTGTTCATCCGATAATTGAAGACTGGGTGACTTCTGAAGTCCCTTGCAGCTCTGAATCTATGAGCTTGGTGCCACTTAGTAAACATTCAGCAAATGTTTTCGGAATAGAATTTGGTTGAGCTGGTATACCTGGGGGGACTTTCTAAAATGGACAGCAGTGAAATGTTATTAGAGCTAGGTCTCAATTAGAGCAAATAATGAACAATTCTAATTCACACATATTTCTATTGGGTTAGAACTACTTTTCTTATTTCACATACTTATAACTTTGATGTAGTAGGATTTTAATTTTTTATCTTTGCTTTTTGGAGGGGTAAGGTAGGGCAATTGGGGTTATGTGACTTGCCCAAGGTCACATGGCTAGTTTTTTTTGGTTGTTAAATGTCTTAGGCCAGATTTGAATGCAGGTCCTCCTGACTCCAGGGCCGGTGCTCTATTCACTGTGCCACCTAGCCACCTCCTGTAGTAGGATTTTTAAAGGAAAATTGATGCTTAATCAAGGGACCAGGAAACTATAGATCTTCAAGTGAAAACATTCTAGATGGCTAGGGTATGAGATTCTTAGAGAAGATACAAAGAATGACTCAGATAAACTGCAAATAACAGGTCATGATTGCATTAGAATGATGCAAGACTTTATGATTTTGATAGTTACTGTGAAGGAGTTACAAATTTCTTCTAAGGCACAGGATACCTTTGGACACAGATGGAACCATCCACCCAAAGCAGAGGGACAGGCTAGAATGCTGGAATAACTTGTATTTGCCTGAGAAAAGGGAGGAGGTCTTAATAATGTTCTGTGTTTGGCTCCAATGTTGTAGTTGGTGATCCCAGTTGGAGAAATATTGGTGTATTTAAGAGGAAAAGTTGTGTGAAATTGCCCACACAGGAAACATTTCATTCAATTTGACCAAGTGGTTGACTTTGTCATCTTTCTGCTCAAATACTCTCTATGGTAAAATGCCAAGTCCTCAGCCTGACATGTCAAAGTCCCCACAATCTGACATTAACCCACATTTCAGACTCATTTTCATGGGCCTCCCCTTCATATACTATCCATTCCAGCCAAGCTAGTTGGCATTCCAATCCCCTCTGCACTGACTATACCTCTCATGCCTAAACTTCATTTCTCCTCTGCCTTGGTTTCTTTCAAGGCTCTGCTTGGGGTGGGGGGGAGGCATTTTCTCTAGGAATCCTTCCCTGATCTCACCAGTTGTGAGTCTGCTCTCCTTCTCCAATAACCTTGTATTTGCTGACCTGTATGTTGTCTCCTCTCAGTAGAATAATGATTGATGTTTATACAATGTTTTAAAGTTTTTAAAGCAAATGTAGAACTATGTCTCCAAAAACTGTGAATACCTTTTGACCCAGTTCTATCACTACTAGGTCTATAATCCAAAGAGAACAACAGAAGAAAAAAAAACCCTTATGTGCAAAACTGTTTATTATAACCCTTTTTGTAGTGGTCCCAATCAAGAGAACAAGGAGTGTCCACTTTTACGTTTACCACCTTTGGCAGAAAATAATGATTTTTCATGAATATAATAGGATATTACTGTGCCATAAGAAAGGATGAAATGGCAATTTCAGAGGAAACTAGGAAGAGTTCCGTGAACTGATGTAGAGAGAAGTGAGCAGAACCAGGGAAACAATTTATGTCATGACAACCATGTTTTAGAATAAAATAACTTTGAAAGACTTTAGAATGCTAATCAATACAATGATAAACCATGAGCCCAGACGACTGAAGATGAAACAGGCCAGGGGGTGATGGAGAAGATATACAGCTTAAGAAATGGTCAAGGTGGAAATTTGTTTTCTTGGATTATGTACGTATATTATGAGAATTTCCTTTTGCTTTTTATTGTTCCACAGGAGGATGTGGTGAGAATAATAAACATCTGTTAAAAAAACATAAAAGACTGCAAAGCACTTTACAGAAGTTGCTTACTCAGCTGGTCCTTACAAAAATCCTGGAAGGTAAAGACTATAGAATTATCCCATTTTGCAGACAAGAAAGTTGAGGCTCAGAGAGGTTAAGTAATTTGTTTTTGGTCACACTGCTACTGAGGTGTTGAAATCCAGTTTTCATGACTCCGAGTTTAGTCCTGGATACACTGAACCACCAAATAGGAACTCTTTGTTTTTGTGTTGTTATTATTTTTTTTGGAGCCCCAGCATATAACATGCAGGCCCCACATCCAGGATATAGTTGTACAAAGTGAACCACTGTCATGATGACATTTCCTGTTCTCTTCTAGCTTTTTCCCCCCCACTTCCATTCTGAATTTCCTGGCTTTGGGCCATTGCTCTGGACTCCTTCCTGGCTTTCGACCTGGCCCCTTAGATTTGGCTACCAGTGAACTCTGGCTTGACCCAGAAAGGCATCCTGTTTATTCCCTTTATCATGACTTGAACCACACCCTTTTATCCCAGTTCAAATTCATGAGAAGGCAGCCTTGGAGAGAATGGCTCCAAAGTTGGAAATTACCGGTGTTTTGATCTACTGTGGGGGGTGGGGATATTCAGGGAGTAGGGTGACTTTTCCCCAAGCCCTTCAAATTATATCCCATGGACAAAATACCTATGCTTACTCATAAGACCAGCTTGGTTGTCATACCAAGTTGCTCTGGCATAAATAATATTCTTCACACTAAACTGAAGAAATAAGAGATCGTGCCCTCATGTGCCTTTCTGCAACCCAAGAAGGGCGGAACCAACTCCTTTTTAAGAGGCAGAAAATAGTATGTCAGATTGTAGATGCATTTTTAAAGGAAGCTAGGAACAAGGAAACAATGTGATATCGTGGGAAGGTCATTGGGCTGTGTGTTAGGAGAGTTGGATTCTTGCTCTGACTTGGCCACTAACTAGTCATTCAGCCAAGAGTACGTCATTTCTCATATTTGGTCTTTGGTTTCCTCATTGACTAAATGAGAAGATTAGATTAGTCTAGGAGTTCTTATTTTTTTGTGTGTGTGTCCCTCTGTCCCTTTGGTAGTCTGGTAAAATCCTTCCCAAAATAATATTTTTAATTACATAAAATAAAATTTATTGGATTACAAAGGAAACCAATTATATTGAAATAAGGATGTAATTTTTTCCTATCTGGTTTTCAGGGATTCCCTGCCCCACAAAAAACCTAACTCTATCCACTGACACTTTGGAAGTTTGTAGACCTTAGGCTAAGAACCCCTGGCTTACACAATCTCTAAGATTCCTTTAAGCTCTGACATTCTTTGATTTTCTGAAAATCAGATGAGGCTTGTCATAAAGCAAAAATCTGATTAGTTTACCATACCATAGGGACTTGTTTGACTCAAAATTCTGAGAGGCTTTAAGTAATTTGCTGAGTGTTGGAGACCTGAGAGCATATTGGGGAGAAAGGAGTCAAGAAAAAACAGGGCTTAAGGGAGAGAAGGGATATCTAATATCTCACCTCTACAATCTCCATGATCAAGGGGTTATGGATAAGAACTCATATATCAATACTTCCCAGCATCACCACAATCAGGGAATGAAAAACAGCTTTCCATGGGCGTCCCCATCCAAGCCGTGCCAAAGTTCAAAGCATGGCACCTGGAATGCAATATTTACCAATTAGCCACCTGCCAGGGATTCTGACTGGCTCAAGGAACAGAGAGAAGGCAGATTGCCTGCGTATGTCTGCATCACAGAGTATTTCTGGGAACTTAGTGATACCATCCAAATCTAACCCTTGGCAGAGCCCAGTATCACCTCTTTGGTGTGGGGGATGGGAGCTTTTCCTGTCCTGTATAGGTGTATGGGTGTGGGGATGTTAGCAGGGGGGTGGCGGAACCAATGGCTGTGAAATCAATAGTTCCTAGACCTGATAACACTGACAGGCCTTGGCAATGCAGGCTTCCTGAGTGGTTACTCGGTGCTGCTCCCTTGTGTGAACACGAACAGGATGGTTAGCTCCATTCCACACCAATAAAGCAGTGAAGTTGATCTGACTCACACAGTCTCCTCAAGGAACCTGCAACACTCCGGTGACCGAGGGCTTTGTAACACCTGCAGCCCTGGCTGCGTGATGCTTCACTGACGAAGTGGGCCCTGGCCCTATTGACAGCTTCAGTTTTGAGAGCTGAAGTCTTCAGTCTCAGTGGCCCCTTGGTCGTGGCAGATAGATGTTGGAGGATCAGGGTGAGCCAAACCAGGACTGAGAAGAAATAGTAAACATCCAGCCTGGGAGCAGACCAGACTTAGGAGCTTTCCAGAATTAGGATGGAAATAGCAGGTGGGTGTGGCCAGAAGCAAAGTGAACCATTAGGGGTCAGAGACCACATAAAGTCCTGGAAATCCAGGTAAAGCATTGGATCAGAAACCTCCAGCAGCCTTTGCTGAAGTATTTATTTTAGCCACTTGTTTGGTATTCATAGTTGCTCTCTTGTCTATTGTATCTGAGATTGTAAATTTTCAGAGGAACAGGGATGAGTACAGTTTACCAATGACATGCGGATAGATGGGCACTAAGGAAATGTCTGCCCTCATTGGTAGAGGTAGAGAAATACATTCCTTCCACAGCCATAACTAGAATTTTTGTTACCAGAGCAAGTGGTACTTAGATCTAAGAGCTTTGTGTTTTTCAGGGAGTCTAGGAAGGGAAAAACAAAATGAATACAGAGAAGTATGGAAAGACTTATATGAACTGATGAAGATTGAAGTAAGCAGGGAGAGGAAACCAATCTAGATAATGACTACAAGATAAGCCACCACAAAACAAGCAGAACCGAATGTTATAAAATTGTAAAAAACAAACTTGACTCCAAAGAAGAGCTATGAGAAGATACTTTTCCCATTCCTTCACAGAGGTCAGAGTCCATGGACATAGCAGAACATCAGATTTTTTTTTTTCCATGTGTTGATTGGTTTTGTTGATTTTTTTCCCTCTTCATCTTCATTTTATTTTTTTTTTTATAAAATTCTTTGTCATAAGAGGTAGCTCTCTAGAAGAGGAAAGGGGAGGGATACCAGGAGAGAACTAGACAATATTTAAAAAGGATTATTGATAAAAATCTACCTTTTAAAAACCATAGAACTGATAACCGTGGTCAAGACAGTTCAACAAAATGAGGAGATACACCACTGTGGGTTTATTGGTCTCTTGGTCATCAGTCACTCAACCTCTTCAGTCACTGAAGTTTGGTCATTCTGGTTGGTTACCCTGGTTGCCTCCTGAGATCTGGTACACTCCAGATCTTCTGGGTTTCCTTCAGACTTCTTATCTGAAATGGGTCCTAGAAAAAGTTTCTTCCCTTCCTTATACCAATCCCTATAAATCTTCCTGGGATTATTCGGAGAGAAAGCAACCTACCCAATTTAAAAGGAAGATTAAGGCTGCTCTGGGGTAATGAATTTAGCAGAAACAAGAAACAATCAGGCCCCTGGACCTGACCTGGAACTGAGGAGAGGTTGTATGTTTGCACTAGCAATCCAGCAGTGAGGGAGAATTCACCCTCTCCACAGCCACCACCTCAATCCCCCATACTCTGTTACCATTGATTTCCACCGAGCAGGTCAACACGGCCTCAGGGGAAATTTAGCAGTGCACCTGGACCTGGAGCTTCTCTCTCTTCAGATATAACATGAGGCCAGCCTGTATCACTTCTAGCCTGTTACTTCAAAGGTGTTTTTTTTTTTTGTCTCTGTTACATTTGGACCCTGGGTATATTTAATGGGGTGTGTTAGAGCAGAACAGTCCGTAACTTGGGAGCTTTCTATCAAGATTAAACAGGTGCATAATCCTTCTTTAGCAAGGCCTGGCAGCTGCAACAGCTGAAAGATTTCCCTTCCCAATAAGCGGCCTGGTTCCTCGACTTTATCCTCCGGCTTTTCTGGTGGTGGCTCTCAGTGGCTTTCTTTTGGGGGCAGTCAAAGAGTGGTCTGATTGATTTCTTTCCTCTTGCAGGGGAAAGATGCCCACCTTTAAAGAAGGATCGGAGGCAAAACCAAGAAATGGCTTTTCTATCAGCAGATTCCTTTTCTCCCCCATTGCACATTAAAGTAAATGCTAAGAAGAAATGCTGGGAACCTTTAATACAGAGTCTCTCAGCTACACAGAGGCCCCTGGGATGATGGTGAATAGTATTCTCCAAGCTTGGATTCTGGGATGCTCCCCAACCTCTCTTCGGGGGCCAGCCCATGCCCCGTGCAGGAATACCACCTCTGAAGCATCTCTGGTGTGGGTGAGGACTGCTCATCTGGCCTGGGTCTCTGGTTTCTGTTTTTTCTTTTTGCTAGAGGAGTCTCATATCATCTCCTAATGTAAACAATATTGTAAGAGAGTCTGACAGCCCCACAGGATTTCCATTGGGCAGTGATTGATGGGCCCGAGGATGGAATTGCAGGGATCCTGAATCAGGCACACCTCTCTCCTGGCTCTAAAACTGACCCTGTTAGCACAGTCTGACTTGGATCATTTGTCTCAGAAGTACCAGGGGATTTTCAAACAGCTGTGGATCCAACCATTTCAAACGGGAACATATTTCTGGTTTGTGGTAAGAATAACACACACCGCATGTGCTGGAGAAGCCAGGCCTCTGAATTCCTGGAGCATTGGGTAGGGCGGATGCCTTCTGGGCTATCCTCCTGAGTCCCCAAGCAGTCCTCTTTACGGATCGGGTCATTTGTTCCTTCTCTCCTACCTTCATCCTTTCCCCTAAATGGAAATCACCCTACAAAGCAGTGTCAACACAAACTAACAAGTTTAAGTGGAGGAAATGTCTGCTAATTCCTCTTTTATGTATTCCCAGTGGACTACATTTCTCTAAGGCTGGGCTGAGGGTGGGGTAAGGAGTTGCCATCTTTGTTCCCAGAGGTAGCTGTGAGTCAGCTTCATGGCCAGTCTGGGCCTCAGATCCGAGGAAATTCTCCAGGCCAGGAGCAAAATGCTTTTCATTCTATATTTCTCTTGCCTTTCTCCTTTCCCCCCTCGTCTCTTTTTCTCTCCTTATCTTTTCTTCTCTCCCTTTCTCTCTCCCTTTCTTCCTTTTCCTCCTCTCTTTTGCTCTGTGCTTCTGTGCCCCTTCTCTCTCCCATCTTTCCCTACCCCTCTCTTCCTCTCTCCATCTCTTTCTTTTCCTTATTACTCTCTGTTCTTTCTCCTGTATTTCTTCATCATCTCCCACTTACCATCTCCCTTGCTTCCCTCCTTTCTCTACTCCCCGTATTTCCTGTTTACTCTTCTGTTCTCCTTTTTCTCTTTAGTGGGATTCTCTCCACTTGCCCTCCCCAGGGATGCCTGAGCCTGAGGAGTGATGAGTTCTGACCCTAGCCATGTGGCTGGATCCAGCCTGTGGTGTTAGTATTAAAAATGCAAACGCTGAAAAGTCAACAGGATGTAGCAATTTATCTCTGCACATCCGAGCTGGGAAATCATTGCCACAGTCACAAGGACTGGACTTCTCATTTACATGGCCTGTGTCTCATTCAAGCAAAAGTCTAATGAACACGGCCTGGCTCCCTCCCCGGCAGTGACTCAGCAGCCTTGCTAATGAGGCCGCCTGGCTCTCCTTAAGAATCTCTAAGAGTTTTAGCCCAGTAGCCTCTGACTACTCAGGTAAGTGAGAGGCCTGTATGCATTGCCATGAACTCCACAGCCAGCCTCCTCAGGTGCTCGGAGCAAGGCACTTGCTCTCTTCCTCTCCTCCTCAAGTCTGGAGTGTCTCAGCAGACTCTGGGGATCTGCTCTGTTTGGGTTCCAGATGGGGATGTGGGAAGCCAAGCTAGAATGCTGTACATAGATTAATAGGAGAGAGGGAAGGAGAGAGAGGATGAGAGAGAGGGAGGGGGAGAGAGAGAGAGAGGAGAGAGACAGAGAGAGAGAGAGAGACAGAGAGAGAAGAGGGAGGGATGGAGGGAGGAAGGGAGGGAGGGGGAGAGAGAGAGAGAGAGGAGAGAGACAGAGAGAGAGAGAGAGAGACAGAGAGAGAAGAGGGAGGGATGGAGGGAGGAAGGGAGGGAGGGGGAGAGAGAGAAAGAGAGGAGAGAGACAGAGAGAGAGAGAGAGACAGAGAGAGAAGAGGGAGGGAGATAGGAAAACCCAGAAGGAACAAATGGGAGAGAGACTGAGATAGACAAGCAGAGAGATAAAAGAAAGCAGAAGGAGAGGGAGGAAGCAAAAGGCAGAACAAATGGGAGAGAGGCAGAGACAAAGACAGAGATAAAAGAGAGAGTAACAGGAAAAGGAGAGAGACAAAACAAATGAGGGGGAGAGACAGAAAGAGATTGAAAAGATAAGAAATAATAATGAAACAGGAGAGAGGCAGAAATAGACCTGGAGAATGAGTAAGAGAAAAAAATGAGAGAAAACATTAGAAAAGAGAAAGTCAGAGACCAAAAAAGCCCCCAAAGCCTCAGTGAGAGAGAGAGAGAGACTGAGAGCCTAGGGCCCAGGGCCAGGATGCTTCCACCCTCCTTTCACATAATATCAGTCTTGCCACCTGAGGTAGAAACACCTTGGAACAGCCTTGAAGGCCATATCAGATGGGAGCCGTCTGTCAGGGCCATCAGGCTGGGCCTGGGTGTTTCCCATCTCTGAACCACTGGGTGAAGAAAAAGGAAGAAAAGTCCCGTTGCCCTGGCTTCTTTCTTCCTCCCTCCTCCTCCTGGTCTCTCTGCCTGTGATTTCTCCAAATTGGGCTTTGTACACAGGGCCCTCCCTCCTTTGTGAGCTGGCTGGGCTCTTTCATTCCTCCCAGACAGCCTGGTTCCAGAAGAACTAGGGGCCGGCCTTTAGTGTCCGTGTGAGCTTCGCCAGGCAAACAGCGAGCAAGTTTGTGAAAGGGCTCCCATGTATAGCTTTCCTGCCCTGATCCTGGCCATAGTTGAATCAATGCCATTGTTATCACTTTCGGGAGACTTGCAGGTGGCAGGGCTTCCCTGGAGACCTGCCCAAAGAGAGTTTTTTTCTTCCTTCAGTTGTATTTCTGGGAAATCGGGGTTGATTATTCCAGGCACTGCTAAAACAGAGGCTATGTATGGGTCCAATTCCACCTAGAGCTCAGAGCTAATCATGCAGAGTCCAGAAGTTGGCAAAGCCCCACCTTTCATGCCAAAGATGGTAGGCAGGGTCATTTTCTTTGGCAACTATACTTCCCTCCCTTCCATCTGGAAGACCTGCTTCCAACCTCAAATGTTGGCAGCTGTCATACGTGCCCCTTTCCCACTTGTAAATTGGCGGTTGGCATCTCCTGGATCGACCCCCTGCTCCTCATTCCATGCTTGCAAACAGCAGTTACCAAATACCATCCTTCCCCTTGACACCTCTGCCCTCCATCACCACACATTGTCATTAGAAAAGCAGTTGTACCTTGGCACATCACTTTGAAAAGGTCAGAGGGGCATGAAAGTTAAGAGAAAAAAGTTATTACTTTCGGAGGAGGTGGGAGTGTGAGCAAAGATTTCATAGAAAAAAATTCATCTGGGCTGAGCCTGGAAGGAAAAGATACTTTTCAGTAAGTGGGGACGGGATGTCAGGGGTTGAGGACTCCTTTTAAGGTATGAGATACTATGTGTGCAAATACATAGAGGTGGGAGAAGATGGCATGAGGGATAGAGTCAGATTGTTAAACCATTGGCTTAAAGTCGATCAGAGTTGAGTAGCTGTGCCATGATTCTCTGCCAACTGGGTTTCCACCAGGCTGCCTTTAGCATGGGGAGATGACATTGAGGGTTAGGAGGGAAGAGGCTAAAGTCCTGGGAATGTACTGGGTGGCTCTAAATCTGGTGGGGTGGGCATTGGGGGAGTGGAACTCACAGAAAGGGAAGTTGCAACAACAGCTGTCTTTAAATGTCTCTTCAGGCATGGAGAGGTGTTAATACTCATGTTCCTGATACTTTGAGAGACCCTCTAATCTCAGTTTGCAAAGCATCTTTGGTGTAAAGAACCTGAATGGGGGAGGGGAAGACCTGGCTTTGCTGTGCCACCTGGAGAAAGTCATGTTAACATCTCTGTTTTGATTTGGGCTTTCTTCCAGCTTTTAAAATTCTAACCAGAGGAGCCATCGAATTAAAATCAGCACTTTTATTAGATGTGAAAAGGGACCCTAAAGCACAATGCCTTCTATCCTCTAGAGGCCTTTCCTAGTCTCAGGACTGTTAGCTTAATCCTTCTGTTCCTTTAAGCTCCAATTTGAAGGAAGAGAAGGGATTGTTTAGTTAGGTACCCCCTGACTCATTAGAGCACATCATTTAGTGAACAGTTATACCAGGCTCAAATTAATTTGTGGGTCTGCCTTTTACGAATAGCTTACAAACCCCCACTAATGTGTTTGCCTTTTATGGATAGCCAAAAGACACGGTTAGTTCAAATGAAAGGCTTTGAATGAAATGGCATGATAATAAAAGCAGCAACAAAATATTTCTCCTGTAAACCTAGGGCAGACTCACCTACAAATATCCACCATGTCAGAAGTGGATCCACCTAGAATGTAGTTCTTCCCATGATCAGTCACCATGACTTGTGTCTTGCCCTCTCTCTCTCAAGAGTGGGTACACCTAGAGAACACAAATGAAGAGGGATGCAAGTGGGATCAGGGCACAGGTGAAGGGATGCATGTATAGGAAAGATGTGGCTAGGGCACATAGGGGCAACTCATGCCTTGAACAGAGATGTGTTCAAGCCATGTCCTTTTCTAGCTGATAACTGGTATTGTCACTACTGGACATTTTTCCACTGTATTCTCTGAACATTGTGAGTCAAGATAGATAAATCACTACTAAACATCCTCATGATTTGCATTATAGGTCACAAGATCAGGCAGAATGGTATAATGAATGAAACCAGATTTGGGATCTGGAGGCAGACCTGGGTTCAAATCCAGTCTCAGATACAGAGTAACAGTATAATAGTTTACTAGCTGGGTAAGTCACTTAGTCTTAGTTTCCTTATCTGAAAAATAGGGATAATAATGATACAGGGTTATTGTGAGGATCAGATGAGACAATGTAACTAAAGCATTTTGTAAATCTTAAACATTTCTACAAATAAAATTAATGTAATATAAATTAATCTTAATATAAATAAAATCACTGGGACTGAACCAGTGATTTTATTGATAGAGGAACTCTTGAGGAAACCCCTTCTCCCTCTGTAGGTCAGTGCTACCTTCTCTGAAATGCATAATCTTAAGAGTGTGATTTCCCCTGGACCAAATAACCTGTATGTGTCAAAGGGGAGACTTGAACTAAGCCTTCCTGGCTCTGAAGTTGCCATGCCATCTGGCTTCTGTGTGTCAATAATGACGGTCATAAAAGGTAAGCTGAAATCCTATGGACCTGGTTCTTCCTGTTGTTCAATCATTTTTCAGTTGTGTCTGACTCTTTGTGACCTCATTTCGTTTTTTTGTTTTTTTGTTTTGTTTTTTGGCAAGGATATTGGAGCAGTTTGCCATTTCCTTCTCCAGCAGGCCTGGTTCTAGCATTTATCAGTTCCTTCCATGAGCATTTATTAAGGAACTACTGTGTGCTAGGCCCTGGGGATACACAGACAAAAGTGAGTTAGTCCCTGCTCTCAAGCAGTTAATTCCATCCACAAAAGGGCTAAGAAAATTCTCTAGGAAGCTGGCTACGAGAGCCGTGAGATCATGTGCAATAAACTTTTTGGAATGTCTAACACAACAGACATTTATGAAGTACCTACAGTGTGGTACGGTGGAAAGATTGTTAGATTTGTGGCCAAAGAACCTAGAGTCACATTCCAGCACCATCATTCACTTCTGTAATCTTGGCAAGTCATACTACTTCTGTGAGACTCAGTTTCCTCATTTGTTAAAACTCGGAAGTCAGACCAAGTGACTTCTGGCTCCTATATCTGTGATTAGTCTGCAGAGTTCTGCATGGGAGATGGCTGGAGGCAGCGGGGTGGGGGGATGATGATAAGATGCTTCCCCTACCCTTGACAAGCTTATTAGCCACTGAGGGTCTGTATTTCTTTTCCCAAAGGCAAGAGCCCAGAAATTAACCTGGCAGCTGCTTCCTTTGGAAAGGGAGGTTTCAAAATGAAAACTATTTATAGGCATCTGATTTTAGCTCTTTCATTCGTTAGATTGTTTTTATTAACTTCGTAGTTTATTAGACAACATACAGCAAGCAGTCTCCTCCTGCTTCCCCTTGCTCTGCCCGGCCTGATCCCCTTCTCCTGTCTTTCTACCCTGGGTGCCCTCCCCTGTCTGATCACACAGGCCTGGCCTGCTCACCTCCCGGCCTCTAGAGTCCTTTCCTAGGCCTGTGCATTTTCTCCTGGGTAAGTGGCTCCTGGGTACCTGAGCCATGCAGCTGTCTCATCAAGCCTGTGTTTCCAGTAAGGTCACGGTTTAGTAAAACTGTCTGAGCATCCCCCTCTTTGAAGCTCACCCTTTCTAGATGCTTAGATTCCAGGGCTCCACAAACAACAGAGAAGGTGCCTTTGTGGCTCAGTCAGGACCAGATTTCTTTGTCCACCACCATGTCAGGATGCTGCTGCTGGAGCTGTCATACACCTGCAAGTGGCTGACGAATATAAGCCCAGCAGTCCTTAACCGCAGATACTCAGAATGTTGTTTTTGTTTTCTGGCCAGCCCATGGCTAGACACAGTTTGCAACTCTTTTCTTATTCTTGGAGACTGTCTGACTCCTTTATCCCAGTTACTACTCCTTCCCTGACACTCCCTGGTTCTTCTGTTTGGTTCTCATTCACAGAGATACATGGAGCTGCTGGGCCTGGGCCTGGGCCTCTGGTCTGGTCTTTGCCCTAGAATGGTGCCAGGTACACAAGGAAATTAGTTAGGACTTAGGGTTGGGAATTCTGGGTTGTAAGGTGGGACTCTAGGGTTTTCTGTCTGATTAACCAGCTATTTCTCTGCCTTATAACTTATGAGTTTGACTCAAAATGTGCCCTATCCCCAGACCTGGCTCCTAAAAATTAAAATGTCTGTGGAAAGACTCTTAAAATATTTATTTATATCATAAACATTTCTTATTGACTATATTTGTGCATATCTTCTTATTGACTAAGTATGTATATAGACATCCATAATTATATATGTATGTATGTAGGAATATTTCTATCTATTATCTATTTATCTATTTTCTTATCTATCCATTTATCCATCCATCCATCTCTATTTTTTATATCAAACCTGTGATTTTAACTAGGTAGGGAGCTGCGAGTTAAGAGCATCCTCTTCCAATGGAATTCACTATCATCTTGCTATTTAGGGACATGGGATCATTGGTCTAGGGCTAGAAGGGACCTCAGAGGCCATCTAGTCTAACCCCTTCATTTTACAGATGAGGAACTGAAGAACTGAAGTCTAGGGCAGTTCAGTGATTTGCTCAGTGACTTGAAGGTAAATGTTAGAGGTTAATTTTATTGATATAGGTGAAAAAATAACAGTTTTGGGGTAGACAGAATCCTAGGTTCACATATATAATGCCTTGAAAATACCAAAGGATGACTTTTGCCAACCCCTTGGCAGAAACACAATCTCTGTGGACAGCCCAGAATTTTTAATTTATATTGTGGATAGGATAGGATATAATATATATAATAATATATAATAATATATAATATAGGATATAATTGAGTTAGGGATGACTGAGTTTGTTTAGCAAGCATTTCCAGAGATATATATGCATCTATTTAGTCAGGCAAAACCAATTCCAGCACTGGCCATGTCCAAATGATATTCTGTATATTGAGTATTTACCTCTCTATCAAGAGGTAGGTGGCATTCTTCAGTCTTTGGTTTTCAGGAATCATGGCTGGTCATTGCCTTGATCAGAGTCCTTACCATTATCAATCACCTTGACTTTTGTCTTGCCACTGGACTTTGATGACTCTGGAACAGAGAGTGAGGCTGATGGCTTTGTGAAACTCTGCCTCACTTAAATCCAGTTCACTCAAAAGTCAAGACATCACCCTCTTGATGTCATTGGTTCTCTTCGATATTGAAGGACCAATAACAACAATATGTCTGTCAAAGTTATTCACTTTTGCAATTTTGTTATGATACAAATTGTTCTCCTGATTCTGCTTACTTTGTTCTGGATCAGTCCATACTACTCATTCAAGGTTTCTCGGAAAACTTTTTCTCCATTTCTTCCAGTATAATAGTATTCCATTATGTTCATTTATTATAATTTATTCACTCATTTCTCAATTGATAGGCACTTCTCCCTCAAAACTCCCCTTCTCTGACTTTGTCTCTTCCTCTTTCTCCCTATCTATCCCTGTTTTTTTGTCTCTTAACTGCTCCCTCTCCCCCACCCAGAGATGATTCTCCCCCTAGAAATCCATCGATATTCTGGAAATGGTCTCTTTTGGAAAGAGAGGTCAGACTCACCCTCTCACACAGTGACTCACACCTTTTCCTACTATCTTACTATCATCCTGAGAGGAGAATGACCCAGACAGTCTGGCAGCTTTTATGGGCTTCGAGAGAACAGTGCTCTGGGGAGCCTTGGGGTAGATCCAGCAGGTCTAAGAATTAAGGAAATGGATGCAATTTGCCAACCTAAAACAAATGTCAAAGGCCATCAAGACTATCAGCATACTGTAAAACAAAGATGGCCACTACCTATTTATTTATATTACCCAGCACAACAAAACAGACAAGATAATTTTCTTAAGAAAATCTTGTTTCCTCATGGTGGTACATAATCCAGTCTGATTTCTTTGCCAAGGCATGTTTCTGTAAATTTTGCACCAGAAACTTGCTTTCTTCTTTTATTTTTAAATAGATTTTAATTGACATCTTTTGTTTCTCGTTGCCTAGAATTCTCCCCTAACCCCGAAAGCCATCCTTTTTAACGAAGAATGTTTTTTAAAGAAGACAAATAGAAAAAAAAATCAATAAAACCAATAAATACATTGAAAAGCATCTGACATTCTGTGTAACGTTTCACAACCAGGGACACCTCTCTCCCCTCCACCCCAAGTTAAGCAAGCTGTCCAAGCATGCATTGGTAGACTCATTATTTGAACTCAGGTTCTAGAACTCCAAATCCAATACTTTCCCTTCTGCACCTAACAGCCTGAAATCAATGAAACAATTCCTGTTTCTCCCTCCAGTAGCTTACAATCTACAGGGGAAACACTGTGCATAAATGTATAAGAAATAAATGCAAGGCAATTTTTCAGGGGAGGCACCAGTAATTGGGGAGATAAGTACAGGTAGGCCTCTTCTAGCAGGCAGCATTTGAGCTGAGCTTTGAAGGAAGCCTGGGAGAAGAGGATTAAACCACATTTTAAAAAATTTTAAGTGGGTCTTTAAGTTGCTTGGCTCTACCTCTCCTAAATACCCAGTAAGTTTCTCTCCCTTGAGGAAAAAGAACTAAATGTGGGTCAGCCTCATGCTCCAAGGAGCTACTAGCCTGATAAAATGACATTATTGTTGTCATCTTCATGGAATGAATGGGAGAATGAAAGGGACTTTAGCTGTGACTGGGCAGCAGGCCCCCTCCCTTGAGCTAGTGTGGCTTGGGCTAAAACTATGAAGAAGGAGGTTTGCGTTCTATAGGCCTTACGCTCACCAGATAGACTCAGGCCTTTTCCCAGTTATGACCAGCCTGCTCTCTTGGTGAATGGGTACTCTGGACTTCCCTAACCCTTCTTCAAAAGTCCCCTGCCCTGTTTCTTGAGGCATTGGCAAGCATTTAGAATAGATGATCAGGCCGTTTGAGCAAGGATAGCCATGGGTACTTACTACTTAAAGGCCTGACTTGCTACCTCTCCTAGATAACATTTGAATTTCAACTGCACCCTCAGTGAATTAACTAGAAAGTGGAATTGAAGATAGAAGGTAGGTATTTAAGGTGCCCAGCAGGGCCTGGGGTGGGGAAATCACTCTGGGAAGGATCTGGAGCTCCCCAAAATATTCCACGTGGGGGACACTGGCTCTCTCCCTAAATGGGTGTAAATTCTGCCCAATTCTGCTTCTCAGTAGAGCATAAGCCTGGAAGGCTGCCAGAGACAAAGGGAAGGCGGGAGCTTGGCCATCAAGATCCTGGTCAATCTCAATGTCAGGGCCATGATTAGGCTTTTATTCCTGATCCTGAGGCTCTGGTTCCAGGCTTGATAGGAGCATCACTGGTCTTTTTGCTGCTCTCACACATGAGGTTTCCTTTCCCTTCCTCACCCTGGCAATGGTCATTCCTGTGTCTAGAATACAGGACCCTCTCCCCCCAATCCTCCCAGAATCCCTTGTGTCCTTCACGCCTCTTCTCAGGTGGCACCTTCTATCCTGTCCTCTTGTGGTCCCCAGAGCTGCTGCCACCTTCCCTCTTTATATTTATTTGGTATATTTTAGGTATATACTTATTGGTGTAAGCCTGACCCCTCCCCCCCACACCTGAAAGAAAGTTCCGTGAGGTCAAGGACTTGTTTCCTTTTTGTCCAGTGCCCAGGAAATAGAAGACACTTAATGAATGCTTGTTGATCAATTGATTGTTGTCCTGACTCTGAGTTCCTATCTTGCGATGCTTTCAAATAGAGTTCTCTTTCTTGGTCACTTTGTACAATTTTGAGAAATCTTTACCTTGGGCACCTCTTCTCCCCCACCCCCACTTCAGCTGGTGGTCATGTCTACATTGGTGGCCTCCTCAAATTCTTTAGGGTTGTACAAATTACAAGATGTTTTTCTTAAAGCTTTGTATCACAATTACTCTTGTATCATGAGTTCAGAAGTGCCCCCACCACCCCCTGCCTACACCGCTATATGAGGGGAACATCTGATTAGCTGGAACAAAAGTTGAGAAGTCCTTGGGTATCTTTATTGCTGGATGAAGGTTGCTCTTCAAGGGTGGAGACTTAGTCCTCTTTATAACCCCCCCCCCCCCATACCTAGTACAGAGTCTTATACATAGTTGTTTTTCCAATAAATGTCCATTGGACTAAATTGGTTCCCTCCTCCACCCGGGTGGAATCTACCACGTGATAGTGTTCTGACCCAGTGCTGGCTTGTATAGAATAGATCACGAATGGAAATGCTGTTCAACTCAGATCTTCCATTGCTAGGCATATACCCCAAGGTACGAAACAGAAAGGCCCATATACATGGAAATATTTATAGCAGCATTGTGTACGTGTGTGTGTGAGCGGGCATGTGCATGCAAAGAATTAAAAACAAAACAGATGCCCATTGGTTATAGAATGGCTAAATGGTTGTGGTACATAAATGCTTCAAGAAACAAATATGATGGGCTAGATGACCCTTTTCAGACTTAATTTTATCATCTTACTCATCTGTAAAATGGAATAATAAGCCTCTGTCATGGGAGAAGGTAGAGTAATGCATGAACTTTGAAGACTGTAAAGTGCTATATATGTGTAAGGTGCGATGATTGAAGGAATGAATAAAATGGAACTTTTCTGGGAAATAGGGTCAACCAAGGAAGGTTAGAGTTGTGTTTGTTTAGCTTGCAATGGAGAAGACTTAGGGCTTCCTCAACTATTCCCAAATATATAAGCACATTAATATACCTTAATAATAATTAATATAAAATTATATATAATTATACTATATCATATAGTATATAATTACATATAATATATAATTAATACACCTTCCTAATAGTGATATTTTTCTCAGTGCCCTCCCCGTCTTTTTCACATCTTCCCTTTTTTGAGTAAAGCCTACCCAGCGTTCTGCTTGTCTGCCTTCCCAGGATCCATTTCTGGTCCCTGTCCTCTGCTCCCATCTGACCAAGGGCCTCTCACAGGGTGTTGTTGGTCTTGCCTTCCCAGCTGTAAGAAGACACATGTAAATCATAGAGGCCCCTGTCCTCTGTTTTCACAAAGACTCTGATCTCTCATTCCTTGGTGAAGTCCTAATTGATTAATCCGTGACTAGTTTCCTCTCCTGTGTCCCAGAGCTGCTGTTGTGCCCATCCATCATGGCGCCCAGATCACTGAGGCAATCCACCTGCGTTTAGGGTCACACCCTGGGCAATGACCCTTACTTAGAGACCCATTGTTGTATCCCGGTAGGGTCTCTCTTTCCACGCAATTACCTGGAGCGGCTCTCAGTCTGACACATGGTCCCCACTTTTATACCAGATTTCCCTGCCCAACCCCCATTCTTCCTAGAGACCTCATGTGTCATTACCTCCCATTTCCTATATTATACTTTCCAGTTCACATGCCCAACCAAATTGCTCCCTAATGGATGCTCATTTTAAAAATTATTGTTTATTTATTTTAAACATTCTTTTCTTCTGAAATTGAATCTCCCTAATGGATTACAAGATTGTCAAAGAGAGGACTCCATATTTTAAAAATCTTTGTGTCCTTATCATGCCTAATACATAGTAGGCACTTAACTTAGTAAGTGCTTGGTGGTTTCACTCACTGGTTTCTGTTGCTGTTCAGTCATTTTGCCATCATGTCCACCTCTTTGTGACCCCATTTGGGTTTTTTTTTCTCCAAAGATACTAGAGTGATTTGCCATTTCTTTCTCCAGATCATTTTACAAATAAGAAAACTAAGATGAGAAGCATTAAATGACTTTCCCAGGGTCACACAGCTGCTAAGTGTCTGAGACTGGATTTGAACTCAAGTCCTCCTGACTCCAGGGCCAGTACTCTATCTACTACACAACTGCGGCCACAATCCATATGGTTTTGAAAAATATCACGTGCATAACTTTACTCAAGCTGAATATGCCTGATGTTTTATATGCCAAGTAGACTCTACCTCTGACCTGTAGGAAACGATGCAACAGATAGGACCCTCAAATGTTTGAAGATTGCCATGAGGACTGCTAGATGCATGTGAGATTACCCCACTGTGCGTGTGACATACTAAGGCCTCACTTACCGCTACCTTTAAGATAAAACCCAAATGCCTCTGTCTGGCATTCAAAGTCCTCTACAAAATGGTCCTACCTTACATTTAGCTTTCATCTTCTACTACTTCCCCTCAGGAAACCTCTGCTCAAGCCAGATGCGTACCCCCATACTCCTTCCTTTTTCTGGGCCTTGTCAGCACTAAAACTTCATAATTCCTTGGCTAATGATGTCTATATATGGCCCAGAGACTGGGGGATGATAATACTTTACATTTACATATGGCATTGGAGAATTTTCACAGTTTTTATATTCATGGTCTCCTTTGATTTTTACAGCCGTCCCCCCTTCCAGATGGAAAAGTCATTACTACTCCCCCCACACCCCACCTCCATCCATTTTCTATAGAGGAGAAAGCTAAGTACAAAAAGGGCCCCCAGAATTACCTAATGTCAGAAAACCAGCAAGTGATAGCATTGAGATTTTTTAATTTGGGTCTTTTGACTCCAATTCCAGTGATTTCCACAGGCTAACTTCATTTCCCATGGAACCTGGTGAGTCCATGAAGATCAATCTGTGTCTGGCTGGTTCAGGGGAATTGAATTATACATCGAAAATTCTACCTGCTGGGCAACCATCAAAATGGCCAGGGGTGATGGCCAGGAGGGGCAGCAGGATGGGGAAACAGAACCCTGCACTGGTAGAATACTCCAGCCCTTGCCTGCATTACCCCTATCCAGGTGATAGCATAGGCATTTCTTACAGGGTAAACCATGCATATTCCCAGAACCCTGGTTTCTCCTCCTCCCTTAAAGTGTGCATGATTAAGGAGAAGAATCCATAAGACTTCATTTCCCACAAAACTTGGGATTTAAAGAACAAAGCTTACTGGGAGCAATTTCCTGGATTACATTTTCCAGAAGGCCACATTTCTGGGGACAGAATAGAAGTCTTAGCAGGTGCATTCTGATTAGTGGGGGGAGGGTGTCTCCTCATAAGTGTGGGGTTTAAAAAATGGGGCAGCTAAAGATGGAAGAAGGCAAGAGGGAGAGGTTGACTATAGGCTGCAGCTGGAGCAGGGAGACAGAAGGGGAACATATGGACCATCATAATCAAGGTATTGCCAAACCCAGAATCCTGGAAGAATCTTCCCTGGGGGGGGCTTTGGCAGATTGTTAGATTGTCCCAGGGGGCTATCAGTCTGATCTGAGAGGTTTGCCTGCCTCACTACATACAAGGCAGAAGTCAAGAAACTAAGCCTTTACCACTGGGCCTTGGGTTTTTAAGAAAATGTATGTCTCCCCTAATATGCTAAAAGGATTACAGGGGGAATTAGATTATAATTCCTTAGAGTGTACCTGTTTGCATATGGAAAAAAAGAGAGAGAATCTATAACTTGATTCTCTCTTGTTATTTACACTACGCCTCTGTCTTAATTAAATGTTTTTACTATTGGATTTATGGCTCTCATGGTCTGTTTGATAGAAAATTTTGCCATGATTACATATCCAAATACCTTAAACAACACATATTGAATCTAGCAAGCAAGCTAGAGTTGCCAGAGTCAGATTTCTTGGGATTTTGGAGGTCCAGGGTTAGAGTGCCAGGAGAGTTTGCAGAATAGACTTCCTCAGCAAGAAGCAGCACAGAGGAGGAGGGAGAGAGAGAGAAAAAAAAAAATCCCACAAATCCCACTTACTCTTTTGCTCTTACATTTCAGGATATTGATGGGCCAGACTCTGGGACTCCACTGTAGCTTATGTTTAAATAACAGAGCTATTTCCTATCTCTTGTAGGTCTGAGTGTTTGGTGAACCAGAGTAAATGAAGAACTCTGGCCTCCAAATCAATTCTCTGAAATGCCTCCCCTCTTCCCTGGTTTCGAGGTAAATTCCCTCTTTTAGGCTTCCTGGGAACATAAGCTCCTGGGGCTTCTGAGAGGACAAAGGGAGAAGGGTGTGGGAGTGGAAAAGGATGGACGTGAAGGCTGGCAATAGGATCTCAGAGGGTATCAACCTTTTTTGGTCATGGTCCCCCCCCAACTCCCCCACCCCCGGTGAAACCTATGGAACCTTTCTGAGAATCTTGCTCTTAAGTGCATAAAAGAAAATGCATAGAATTACAAAGGAAACCAATGAGGTTGAAATGCATTAATTAATATGTATATATTTTTAAAAGTTCACAGAGCCCTGAAGTCTCTCTCTAATCTAATCCAACTTTCTCACTTTATAGACAAGGAAACCCTAGGCCAAGGAGGTTGTGACTTGACCAAGGTCACGCAAGCATTAATGAGCAGAGCTGGGATTCAGAGCCTTTGATTTCAAATTCAGCCTTCTTTCTACTACACCACAGTGCTGTACCCTGGCTTCGTTCATTGAATGAAGGGGCAAAGGGCAACATCAATCATAGTCTCAGTAGGATGGGAAAGTCTCCATTCTGATTGGCGGCAGCAACAGAAATTCATTCCCCCTATCCACCCTGGGTCCCTCAGGGGCTACCTGATCTACTCTGGGCTTCTCATGGCAGGAAATGCCCATAACCACATGGGATTCCTGGTTACCCCGCTTACATCTCTGCTCCTACCAGGCAGTGGCTGTCTTTCCTAGATTTTTTTACACCCTGTAGGCCAGACCAAGGTGTCATCCTCTTCTGGACAGTTGCTCGTGCCAGGCAATTTAGACGAAGAAGTCAGACCTGGCTGGCCCACCTGCACTACAGTGAGGGGGGAGCTGAGACAGTTTCCTCCTGACCCCAGCTGGTGAGCAGCTTATGCCTTGAAGCGTGAGGATTAATAACCCTAGTAACTTTATCCCAGTCAGAATGTAACTACAGATGCAGTTTATTGGCCCAAACAGCTAATCCTTTCTGCATTCGATTCAGTTATGAAATATGATGCCTGGGGGCTGTCAAAAGCAATATTTCCTTATAAGCATTGGGCTGGCCCCTTGGCGTTCTCTCCCTCTTCCCTCCTGGCGAGGGGAGGAAGCCTCTTGCCCACATTGAATTGTTTCCTGCCTGCTGGGTGTTCTGACCCCTCAGTGAATTAGATTGGGGGTGGGAGGAAGAGAAGAAGGAGGGATGGAGGATTGGGACGTCTGTTTGAAAACCCTAGCAGCAGTGCACAAAAGCGATGTGTTTGAGAAGCAGATAAGGAGATTTTTGCTGTTGTTCGCTAAGCGTATTTCATTTGGGTGGGCATGAACAGAGACTGGGAGAAGAAAGTACTTTTTGCTTAAAGGATAGGGATAGGGGATAGAAAGTGGACCCAACAATGCTCACATTGATGAGATCTGTATAGATCTAGATAGATGTAGAAATATGGGATAAGGAGTAGGAACAAGGAGTTCTAACCTCTGATTTCATTGATATGGGGTGAGAAATATCTACCAATGCAGGTTTGTACCTTCTCTCCCAGGCAGAGGAGTCAAAGACAGTTCCTAAAATGTAATTGGGAATTATTTGACAAAATAAATACAATTACAATAAATCATAGATGATGTCACATTTTAAAACTAAACCAACAGGTGGCCCACAAGAATCTTTATGTATGGATTTTTGCTGCTGTTCAGCTGTGCCCGATTCTTCATGACCCCGTGGACCATTGCATGCCAATAATGTCCATGAGGTTTTCTTGGCAATGATACTAGAGTGGTTGACTATCTCCTCATCCAGTAGATTGAGGCAAATAGAAGTTAAGTGACTTGCCTAAGGTCACACAGCTGTTCAATGTCTGAGACTGGATTTGAACTCAGGTCTTCCTGACTCCTGGCCCAGCACTCTATCCGTTGAGCCACCTATCTGCTTTTAGCTATCTATGGTTTAGGGGCCCTCATTCTATTTTCAAAAAATTTGATGCCACTGACTTAGAGGACTGACAGTCATTGACTTTGTCAGGGTCACCAAGACAGTATTTGTCAGAGACAGCCTTTGAACTTGGGTCTTTCTAATTCCTAGGTGAATTTTCTACCCATTATCCTCTACTGTTTCTCTTTTTTATTGCTGAAAATCTGAGATATTTGCTAGTCCTTGGAAATGGGGAAGAGAAGGTGCTTGGGGAAGGGGAAAAACAGCAGGTGGGATGTGGGTGTAACAGATCAAGGTGATTTTTCCCTAGAGATCTTAAGCTAGGCAACTTGAGTTAATCAAAGGGCTGCTGCTGATGGGTGAAGAAGAAAGGCTTTCTGAGGCCAGGAGGTGATCTGCTTAGATTTCCTCCTGGGGCTGTAGTTCAAGGTTTGTAACAGGAGAAGCTATTCCCTTGCAACAGGAATGTGTGAGTCTGGGTGCTGATGAGGCTTCTCTCACAGGAGAGATTGTCAGTCAGGATTCAAAGAGTGCTCTCGTCCTTCTTGGCATGGAGGACACTGGCTATGGGTCTGCAGGGCTGGACAATGTGGTCAGGGCAGGACCTGCCAGTTTCCAGGAACATGCTGTCCAGTGGCAGCAGGCTTCTGTTAATTCCTACCTTGAGGGAAAGAACTCCAAAGACCCAGGTTTCCTCAACATCCCCTGGGGTTCCTAGGCCAAAGTAAGGGAACATCTTTTGACTGGGGATGGCCACATAGGGAACTGTATAGAGAACGAAATTCTAGAACAAAGAGCAAGAGAAGAAAGCAGGTGACTTTTCTGGGGACTTTCTGAGTCTTTGGTAGCAAGGAATTCTCCTGTCAGTTTGGTTTCCCTAGGGCTCAGTTTCGCCACTTCAGTGACCCTTCCCCTCTACCCCAAGGTGATGGGCACACCTGCTCATGGTGGTCATCCTGGCCCAGCTCAGGTCCTGTTATGGCTGGCCCAGGACCCATCACTAGCTAAGCAGAAAGTCTGACTCATGTGCAGTCAAACGCACCAGACCTCTGCCAATTCCCCTTGATGTATGACTTCAATATGTCCCATGGTCTCCCCCCACCCCCTGCATTCTCCATGGTGAAATGCCATGCATTGTGTAGCCTTCACTGCGTGCCAGGCCTCCGCCCTGTGTGGGTGAGCTCATTGTCAGATAATTTTTTTAAACAATTACTTTATTTTAAAAAATTTATTGATTTTTAGTTTTCAACATTGACTTCCATAAGTTTTACATTTTCTCCCCCTCCCTCTCCAAGAAACATACAATGTCATAGGCTCTACATGCACATTCCTATTAAACACATTTTCACATTAGTCATGTTGTATAGAAGAATAATATCATTTTCAGATCATTAACAAGGACCAAGCCTCTTCCCTTCCCCGCCCCCCAATCTCTCATTCCTTCTTCCTTCCTCCCCCTCCTTTTCTTTTCAGTTCCAGGCTCAAGGGGCAAGGGAGGTTAAGTAAAGCTCTGGGCATTGCAGAAATTAAAACAAGCAAATAAACAAAAAAAAGTGAGTCTATCCTGGGGTCCTTGGAAGAAGTTTAGAGGAGAAGTGGCCAATAAACACTCTCATTGATGTGGGAACCCTAGGCTGTCCTGTCTGCCTCCCATCCAACTGGGCACCACATTTTATCGAGTTTGCCAACATGCTGGAAAGCTTCCAGAAGACCAGGATGGTGAAGGAAGGGGGGCTAGAGACCCTACCAGATGAGATTTCTTTTTTTTTTTTTTTTTTTTAAAGAAAAAGTATACTTTTATTTGAATTCAGACTCCATCATTTCTTTCTCTGGAGTAGGATAACATTTTTCATCATAAATCTTTCTTGGATCATTGTATTCTGAGAATAGTTAAGTCATTCATAGCCGACCATACAATATTGCTA
>CM053585.1:497706402-497732727 GCA_028646515.1 Pseudochirops corinnae
TAGCTGAGGATTTCCCTTCTACCATGAGTTATCACCTTTAGACAGCAAGGACTGAGTGCATTTTTGAACCTATAGGAAGTATTTGCAGAAAAGAAATGAGAGGATCCCTTTTCTCCAAAGACAGAAAAGGGAACATACCCTACCATATTCTACCTGAAGTCATTAAGCAGGTATGCAATACAACAACAATAACGCTTCAGATGATCAGGGATTCTCCCCCTTTTTTGTGGGCCATGGCCTCCTTTGGTAAACTGGTGAAGCCTATGGAATTCTAATCAAGTGTGAAGTAATTAAAGGCAGTGCTAAATTTTAACTGGACGTTAGCGAAAGGCAGAGGTTCTCAACCTGTGGGTTATATTCAATTTTGAACAATGAAAATACATCCTGCATATCCGATAGATTCATAACAGTAGCAAAATTACAGTGATGAAGTAGCAACAAAAATAATTTTGTGGTTGGGGAACTGTATTAAAGGGTCACGGCATTAGGAAGGTTGAGAACCACTGGTGAAAGGAGAGATGCAGTTTTTTCCCACCCATCCACTTCTGAGGCAGTGGTACCAAATGGCTCCAAAGTTCTTTCCCTGCTTTAGATCTATTGCACAGAAATAATGTTATAAGTGGGCAACCAATGAATGCTATTATAGCAAAGTAAGGTCCTCCGGCAACTCTACACTAAGCCTGCTTGCACGGGTCCCCTCCAGAGAGGTATTGCTGAGGAAGCCTGGGAGACTGAGGAGAGGATCCCGGTTGGCTCCCAGGGGGCCAGGAACTAAGAAGCCATCTTACTCCAGCAAAACCCATAGGAAGGTAGCAAGCAGTGAGACCAAAGGATCAAGTGCTGTGACAGATTATAGGAATGAGAAAACAAGTCTTCTCAATTATTTCATGAATGGATCCTTCATAAAGTAATTTATAAAGAACAGATGGTCAGAACAGGGAGACCCTATAAGATCACAGTGGCAGAGGGCCAACAGGTGCCCTGGGCATGAGGTATGTGTGTGTGTGTGTGTTTACATTGAGTGTCTTCAGAGCACACTGGGACACAGACCTTTTTCAGCGCAACATGGACAGGAATCACCAACATACCTGTATGTTCATATTTATGTCTTAATAGTGAACTGCTTTTCTGGAATATCTTATCACACAAATCACAGGCGTACATTCCATTTTCTGTCTTCCGCATTTTCTTTTTTGGTGGTGTAGAGTCAGAATCATTCTGATCCTCCACATTGGATACTCCTTCTGAGCTAGTGTCTTGCCTTTCATCCTATGCGGAAAAGTGGATCAATTAAACATACACATAAACACGTACACAACAGGAATTCTTATAAAATGAAAGCGACAGGGGGAAAGGACAAATTTAAAAGCAAAAAACAGATACAGGGATACAGAGAGAATGTTTATAAGAATGAAAGCTTTGGTTTGCATTTTCAATGAACTGGCATACAAAAACCAACAGCTTCCCTCCCCCCAATCGTGGCCAACAAAGCCAGGCACTGTCCACAGTCCCATCCCAGGTATTCCCAGGCAGGGGGCTGGGACCAAGCATCATGTGGGATCCAGCTCTGATTACCCTGTAGGTCTGAGGGCAGTGTTGTCGGGATTGCAGGGATGGAAAGTGGAAAAACATTTTACAGCCTCAAGACATTCGAAAACCACTTCCCAACCACATTTGCACCAATGACACATTTTCAAGATGCTCATTTTTTGGTGTGACACCTTACTGCTTAGGACCATTTATCTGCAAAAGGCCTTTCAGTAATTATCCCGATTTATGATTCATTTTATTATATAATAGCCTCATGACATTCGATTTAAGACTAGAATGGCTCGCAACACCATGAGCATGATATTTGCTAATGTAACATGCAGACTGGTGCAAGGTGAGGAAGGCCCAACACCATTTCCCGACTTCTTCCACTCCTGGTTCCTACACTGAGCTGGGTCAATGCCAAACTGCCCATCCCAGCATACTGCGGACAGTGGAGGACATTAAAATGAGAATCCTTAGGCTAGCCATTATTACTAAAAGCAGTTATTGAGGGTCTGATTCCTGGTTCTTTTAGTCTGGGTGAACAAAGCGCTGTCCCTTGTCTTCAGAGATGGGAAGTCTGCTAGGTGGGCAAGATCACACCTTGATCACAGACCTCTTATGCACCGGGAAAGGCAGAAAAGTAGGAAAAGAGGAGGAATGTTCAGACTGAGGCATGAAGAAAAGGTTTTTCCATTTGGCTTGGCCTTTAAGATTTTGCTGTAAAAAGCATAAATATTTACAGTCTACAAAAGCAGCAGCACCATGTGGCTGATAGAGATCTGGTCTTAGAGGCAGGAAGATCTGGGTTCAAGTCCTGCCCCTGACACAAGCTGGCTGTGTGACTGGCCCAAGGCAATGCTTCGGGATGACCCATTGTGGGGCAGCCATGCACCTGTACTGGGACAGGGAGGTTCTTCATCAGAGTCCTTATATGAACAAAATCATAGCCTACTTCCTATCCTATCTCTATAATAATCCCAATCGTTTTCAGAATATTATATTTCCATAATTGGAATGATTATGTGATATTATTGTTACATAATTGGATGATGATTATGTTATATAATAGGCAATATTGATGATGATACAGTACATCATTATAACATGACATAATACAGCTATAATGGGCAGCCAGGTGGGTGCAGTGGCTAGAGCACCGTGTCTGGGGTCAGGAAGGCAGGCTTATTTTCCTGAATTCAAATCTGGTCACAGACACTTAGTAGCTGTGTGACCCTGGGCAAGTCACTTGACCCTGTTTGCCTCAGTTTCCTCATGTGTAGAATGAGCTGGAGAAATGGCAAACCACTGCAGTATCTCTGCCAACTAAATGCCAAATGGGGTCATGAAGAGTCAGACATGAACGAGTAGTAATATTCCAAAAGCATTCATGTGCCCTTTGATTTACTTTTTAGCTACTTTCACTTTGATCGTTATGACAAGGGAGCTGTGAAGGTCAAATAATGCTGAGTGGAGCTGATTAGTTTTAAATCCAATAGCTGGCTGGAATAGGCATAGCATCACTAACCTTGGGCAAACATCTCACTTAACCTTGACGGACCAGAGAGTCTCCTCAGCTGTAAAAGGCAGCTTTGAACTGGATGATCTTAAAGGTGATTTCCATTTCTAAAATTCTATGATCTCAAAAGTCGTGAGGTTCCCAGCACACTCCACGCGGCTGGCTCAGAGGACAGCTGCACGCAGTATGGGGCTCACCTCCTCTCCTCGGGGCCCTAGCCAGGGTCTGTAGCTCAGAGGGCCGGGCAAGGAAATGCTCTGGAATGGTTTTCTGGTCAGAAAACAATTCCTTTCCTGTAATTTATAACTCCTATGTGAGTTGTAGGATTTACTCTGAAAGGCAGGACAAAATGGCTCCTTGGAAACCTGGAATGTCTCTTCTGAATCAGAGATGGGCTAAGACACAACGATGTGGCAGTCTGGGCTCCTGCAGAAGAGGAGAAAGAAGCCTGAGCCCAGGAAGAAGCGCTCAGTCGTTATCCCAGGGCCGCTCTCAGGACAGTCAGGGTGCTTTGGAGAGGACTAAGGAGAGCAAACGTTGCCTGTTTAGCAGCACGGAGGTACTCTCAATTTGTGTGAATGCAAATTTTCCTGCTACATATTAACTATAACTGAACACTGCCTCATGCCCAAAGCTAGTAAGAATAATGAGCAAATTCATTAGCTATCTCTTTATAGATCTTCATGTTACCAAGGATAATTGTTGTTTGCTTAAGGCCTTTTGTGACATAGGTCAGCACATGAAAACACTTGCTGAGCCTTGGTCCCTGGTGTGAAATACAACACACTTTCATTTATTAATGGTTCTAATTGAGGAGGAAGCTCCTTCCTAATTTTCGATAAAACAAAATGTAATTAATTAGTGTTTGACATATTCTTAGTTGTATTAGACAGCGGTTGGGTTTTTAATTATGAATGTGTGTCTATTTCATCAGATGACCTATGACCTCTCTGTCCGTATGCTCCCTTCCAGTGGGGGAATAGCCACACTCATCTCACCATTTTATCCTTCATATTGTCCCCATCCTTTTGTCTTTCCATAGATTGTTCCCAGAGGACTTACCTAACACACTGGAAGTATGAATTAACCTTTATAAATTTTCCTTAACCACTAAGTTTTAGGGCTCCTGTTTAACATTTAAAAATAACATCCTATGAAGTTGAAATTAAAAGAATATTTCCTTTTTATCTGATATTTTCTTCCCAACACCTACTTTCACAGTGTAGGAATAAGGAGCAATAGGACACATGAGAAACCACGCAGAGGCTCAGCCGTCCCCTTGGTTACCTGATTTCCATTAGGCTGGGTCATCTTTGCAGGCGGTTCTTGGACTGCAGGGCTGACCGTAGTAGAATACGTATATGCCACCTGGGGAATCAGGATGGTCTGCTTATTGGCAGCGAGTGCTCGTAAGCATGGAACACTGTTCTGGTCAGCAATGGCAACGATTGTAGGTAGCTGGGCAGTGACGGTAGGGATGGCGATATTTATGGGGTTGGCACTTGGTGGGATCACATTTACAACTGGGTCTGAGTCAGTCACACAACTGTCCTTCGGCGGATCCTTTTTTGCACATGACAAGTTCAAGGGCTCTTCCTGGACAGAATAAACACTGTTCTGGTAAACACTAGTGATGGTGGATCTCTCCAACAATTCTCCATGTTGCTTTGGTAGTGAAAGATCGAGAGGTTCGACTTGTGGCTCTTCGGGGGCCCCTTCTGCCGTGTACAAGTAACCCTGTGTGTTTCGGGATGAAGAAAGGTTGAGTGGTGATGGGGATGGTGTGCGACTTCTGGAGCCATTCGGAGCTGACCCCGCTGGCAAAACGGGAGACTTTGTCACCTTCCTGGGACTCTTTGAAGTCGTTGTGCTGTCCTGGGGATCGTCGGTGTTGGCGGGTCCTGGCGGATCGCTGTCATCGGCAGAAACGTTCCCTTTGCCTGGTTCAGGGGAGGACGGTTCCGAAGGTTGGACTGAAATCTGTCCAGCCTGCATCTTTTCAAACCACTTTTTCACTACCTCCAAGGGCAGATTGACCGAATCTGCGATTTTGGAGAGCTCTTCTGCGCTTGGCTGCGCATTTAGAGCATAGTACGCTTTGAGGAGAGACAGGAGGTTTTTTAGGGGTGGCTGACTGGGAGACAGGCGGCCCTCTCCAGGGTCTGCCGGGACAGGGGGCTCGGACTTCTCAGCTTCAGGGGCACTGGGCTGAGCGGGCGGAGCAGGCTGCTTTGGGTCATAGTGCTTTAGCTCTGGAAGTGCATTCAGATCTCCTGGGCAGTCCTCACACAGAAGGCAAGTGCTGTCATCCGCCCCCCCCTCAAAGTGCTTATCCTTCTCAGACTTCACTGTAAGGTCTTCGGGCAACTTTTCACTTTTGCAACTATTGGTGGGGACTGAGTTTTCTTTTTTCAGATTCTGGGGAACAACCTGAAGCTGACCAGGCTGCTCAAGGCTATAGTTGATGATGATTTTGGTTGTTCCATCCTGGTCAACCAAAGGAAGACTGATAGCGGAAATGAGGGAATGGCCACCCGGCTGTATGGTTGGCGAGCTGATTGTTTCTTGATCTTTGGATGCAAGATTGGCATGATTGTTCTCCAAAACTTGCCGTATTACATTACCATCTACTGCCACTTTGAGTACATTTTGAATGTCACTCAAGTTAATACTTATGGGAGACACCAAACCTACTGTTGGGAGGACAACAGCTTGCACCACACCCTGAGGAGAACTGGTAGCCTGCAAGGGGCTACCGCCACTGAAAACCCCATTCTGTAACGGGGCTGAGCAGTTGATTCCTGAAGTAACCACGATGGGTTTGAATTCATAATCCACAGGTTCCGTTTTAATTTGGTTTACTGGAAGTTGTTCTTGCAAGGGCTTATTTTCAATCTTCTGCCGGATCTGAGGCCTCGCAGGGCTGCCCGGCGATGCGGACAGAGACGGGGAGGAGCACTGCGAGGGCTTGAGGCCCGTTCTTGACCGGCCATTCACAGGCATCAGGCCGATACACTTTTTACTGCTGATGTGTGAACTATAGGAACCAGAATGGGAAAAGCGTTTCTTGCAGTTTGGGCATTCATATGGCTTCTCTCCTAAACGACAACAACACAAATGACAGTCATTGGATTATTAAAGAACAGTCCACAGAGTCCAAATATTTCCAAAACAAAACCACCTGGAGAGCCTTTCCAAAGAGGACACAGCCTATGTTATACTTGCATTTAAAATACATATTTTACGCTTACAAAAAAGTATAGAAGTCTTAGTTTGCACTAAATGTTTTTACATATAAGGTATATTTTCATATTATCTGATCCTACTTCTTAAAATTCAACCAGAATAATTAATTATAGAGGTCAAAATAGTCTCCCCTTAGTGTTCTGGTCCAACTTCAGAATCTTTTAAGTCAATAGTTTGCATTATTCTAGCTAATCATCTGTATACAATTTACTTATCTCAAGCCAGCCAATTTAAGGGGAATTAACCCCAGGTTGAGGGCTGGGGGTGGGGAGGGGAAGTGAAGGAAAGACAAGGAAACCTGGTTGATGTTCTTTACAACTTGAATATTCAACCTTAACTGACAAACTTCAAGAGGTTACCTTGAGAGGATTGCTCATGAAAAGAAACAAGCAAAACACAACTTCCGTAACTTTAAAATAGAAAATTGAATAAATCTCATGCACACGCACATGCACACACGCACACACATACACACATACACGCATGCACACACAGATGCACACGCACAGACACACAGACACACACACACACACACACATACACACATGCTTTCTCTCCCTGGGCTAGCCCTGCAACTTCACTGGCATGGGCGCCTTAGGATGAGGAAACTCTCTCCATCACATGGGATCATAAAGCTTAAATAGCTCTATTTCCTATGAAAAGAAGGGAGCCCTGTGGCACTCCACTAGATAATGTGAAAGAAGAATGACTAAAGCAATTTTCAAGAGTCTTGGGCCTGGGGTATTAAAAACTTGTAAAATTAGCACCATGTTTTATATCTAACACTCAACACCCTGAACATTTTTAGGACTTCATTTCCAAAATGAAGCCAGATACCATTGTAAGGAAAAACACCAGTCAATTATCTAGCCATGAATTTTCAATAGGAGAAAATACACATTTGCAACATTTTATGGTCACTGAAATAGCTATAGCAAAGGGACGGTCAAGAGTGAGGGGAGACAGAAGACAGGGAGCTAGCCTTGGTAAGGAAGGACTCGGGTTCAAACTGAGCATCAGAGATAGCATAGGGTTCAGTACCAAACCCCCCCCCCCAAAAAAAAAAACAAAAAAAAACAAAACCTAAAACCCAAAACTAAATAAAACCCCCTTTCTAAACATTAGCTAACAATTATTTTCTTTTTCTTTAAACTTTTTTAAGCCCCAGTTAATATGAATAGAATTGTGTTCAGTTGCCCAGGGGACTGCCACCAGATTGCTAACTGCCAAATGGGATCACACTAAACTTTCTATTTAAGTTTTGCGAGGTGGTGCAGCAGATGGCACTCTGGACCTGGAGACAGGAAGACCGGAGTTCAAATCTAGCCTCAGACACTAACTAAATATTTAACCTTGCACAATTTATTTAGCCTCTGTCTGTACAATTTCCTTATCTATAAAATGGGAAGAATCATAGCAGCTACCTCCCAGGGTTGTTGGGGATATAAAATGAGAGATTTTTAAAGAGTTCTACAAACTTTAAAGTGCTGCCTAAATGATCGCTACTGTTGTTCCCACTATGAAACACTTTACAAACAAAAAAGGAGGCATTAGGGGTCTATTTTTCCCTTAATCAGCTAACTGAAGTAAAATCATACAGGTGTTCCGCCTTACTGGTTTTTAAATTAAATTCTACCTCTTCACAGGTTCTAATTTCCATCTTTTCATTCCCCATTTATCTTATATTTCTCTTCCCATTTAATCCGTGTCTCTTTCCCCCCATTTTCTCAATGCCCTGTTCATTTTGTAAAAAAGGGTAACAAGGTGAATGTTCAGCAGAAAGTGAAAAAGGTTTTAGATATTTTCGAGCAGAACTATGATTTACTATCTTCTAACTGGGAACACTGTCCTGTGTCATATGTTAACTTAATAACATGTGTTAATGCTGTCAATAAGATATTTGTTAAGCAGGAAGAAAGCATGTCCTTAATTGTCAAAAGCAACAGAATACTTGGCTTTACCAAATAATTTTGCTTCTGAAAAATTTCTAGTGATTTTGTCCCCTACTGAGTCACCTGATCATTTCAGAGCCATTTTTCAGTTCATTTCTGATTGCTCTTTAATTCAAAGAGGCTTCTGCTACTTTAGCCCTAAGTTTCTCCTAGGGGATTGGGAATATCATCAGTATTTTTTGTCATGCAGTTAATAGTCTATAACAAACACACACTTAAATGCTCTATGGAAAGTGCTATTTCAAGGAATTTTACTGAAATACAAATAATGACCCAAAATTCAATTCAATGAGGTTTGGATTTTTGTTTGTAAGATTTCTTCTTTTCCTATAAGATTTCATAAGGCAGGATTTACTTGCAAGTATAAAAACTGTTATACAGAAGATGTGATTAAATGAGACCGAAACTGTTTTTAAAAAATGCCCAACATTTCAGAATTTATACATCCAAATAAATATTACCTTTCAAAAAAGCTAAGATGGGAGATCATATATGAACCATACTGTCAAAAAGCAATATTGTCTAGTGTCAGGGAGCTTTCTGAGTTCCCTTCCAAGTTTGTGGTGTAGTGGGAGTTAGAGAGCCTGGCCTTATGTCAGGAAGGCCTGAGTTTAAAGTGGCCTCAAATACTTACTAGCTGTGTGACCCTGGGCAAATCATTGTACCCTGTTTGCCTCAGTTTCCTCATCTGTAAGAAGAGCTAGAGAAGGAAATGGCAATCCACCATCTTTGCCAAGAAAACCTCAAATGGAGTCATGAAGAGTCAGATATGATTGACAAACAACAACAAATCACTTTATTCACCAGACATGGTTTTGAGTAATGTTTCACTGTTTTTAACAATCAAATTTACCCTTGAAGGACAAATATTTGCTGGAATTAGGCAGAACTCTCGCTCTGGGGCTGAGATGTTCTTATTGGTGACTGCAAACTCACATACAACCCACTGCACCACACTAGCTCTGGACTGACCCCATACATGCTGACCATCTATCTTCTTGCCTCTATTCTGGCTAGGTACCCTCTGGATCTCCAGAGATTATGACCTAAGGGACTTAATCCACTTGGTTTTAGAGTTCTTGCCCTGTGGCTGAACTGTGTTGACTGGTAAATGAGTCTCATCTCATATGGGCAGGCCAGCCAGTCACCTTAGTGACCTTCACGTGACCTTTTCCACTCCAGGCATACACTACTCCACACCCCTGCCCTCCCCCAATATATTTTCTACTTGTTGTTCTGGAAGCCAAAATCCAGTGAGCAGAGAAGCCTCTTCTGGCTCCACCCACCATCCCTGGGCCTCCCCAGACCACACTGTCCTTCCCTAGTCACCACTCCTTGAGCTCTGTATCTCCATTCCTCGCCTGGTGTTCTTTCAGTGGGGATTTGCTCAGGGTCTAAAGGGAGTTACAGAAGATGTGCTTGAGCAATGGCAACATCACGGAAATAAGCCTACAGTCTCCTAAAGTGACCAGTGTGAAAGGCGATTTTCATGTGGAAGTAGGATTTCTGTGATATTTCTTCAGGAAGTCAGTCACGTTAGCTCCATCTTGTATTTGTCCTCACTGGATCAAGTAATAAGTAGAAAACTGGCACAACTGGATTATTCCATATTGGGGGAGTCATACTTAAATTAACACAAAATACTCGGCTTATAATAAATGTATTAATGCTCATGCTTACCGCTGTGGATCCTTAAGTGCTCCTTAAGGTGGTGTTTGTACTTGAAAGCTTTTCCACATTCTGTGCACTTGAATTTCCGGTTACCCCCAGACTGGGTCACATGTCTCTGTAAAAAAAAAGTGGCAATTTATTCATAAGTACAAAAGTTTTGAAAATAAAACAACAGAGTATATCCAAAAATTTCAGAAAAAATATCTGTAACATTTTAAAACATGAATTTAGACTATGCTAAATGCGCATAGTAAGCAATAGTTGACATCAATGTGGTCATCTCCTCCAAACTTCTCAGTTTACAAACTGAGGCCAAGAGAAGTCAAAGGAATGACCTGGGGTCCACCAGGCTGGGATGGCTACCAACCACGTGCTCTGACTCCAGAGTCAGCACTGCTCCCACAGCGCCATGATGCCATCGCTGAGCTCATCTGAACCCAACAACCCTAACAAGTAGGTACAAAAGATTTCTTACAAATAAGGAGAAAGGTGCCCAAAGGTTAAGTGATTTGCCCAGGATTGGTCAGTGGTGGAGTCAAGCCCAAGGGCATCCTTCCTAGTCTAGTCCTTTTTCTAGAACACCACCGTTGCTTCTCACCTAACCTGCTCAAGAGTATTTTGCTAAGTGATTATAAGTGATAAGGATTTTGCTAAGTGAACATAAGACATCGTTCTTAAAGAAATGGAAACCCGGGGTGGGTAGGTGGCACAGTGAATAGAGCACTGGCCCTGGAGTCAGGAGGACCTGAGTTCAAATCCAGCCTTAGACACTTGACACACTTACTAGCCATGACTTTGGGCAAGTCACTTAACCCCAATTGCCCTCCAAAAAAAAAAAAAAAAAAAGAAATGGAGACTCCATTTTTTCTAGTTTACCAAAATTCTCTAATTTTATCAGTCACTTTGGGAATGGATCTTGGCTCAGAGAAGTTTTCAAAAAATAACAATGTGAAACTGTTACCACTGTACAACAATTGCAACTCCCTAAGAAAACTGGCATTTCGTTAGTTGGTTTTGGTCTGGATTTGTGATTTCATCAGAATGGGGAATTATAAATGCAGAAA
This sequence comes from Pseudochirops corinnae, assembly GCA_028646515.1. NCBI lineage: Eukaryota > Metazoa > Chordata > Mammalia > Diprotodontia > Pseudocheiridae > Pseudochirops > Pseudochirops corinnae. The sequence continues at coordinate 497,717,388 of CM053585.1, forward strand.
GAATTGCCTGAGGGCACTGAGAGCTTAAGCTACCTACCCTGGGTCCTACAACCTGTCAGAGGCAGGACCATGAATCCCGGCCTCCCCACTTCAAAGCTGGTCCCTCTATTTGCCCTTAGGTACTCAACATTCCAAGACAGACAATTGCTATGAGTTTCCATGTTTCTATTTCCACTTTTTACTCCTCTATATAGACAAACGTGACAGAAAGGCTGGCCATTTCACAAAAATCTAATTTAAGATCTCAGATGTTATCCAGTTCAGTTCCTACATTGTAGGTAACTGGCCCAGGGTCACAAAGCTAGTATGGTAGAAGAGCTGGAACAAAAAAATCAATGTCTTGATTCCAAGGACTTGTGCTGCCTGTTCCATAGTGCAGCACTTCTCTATATGTAACATTCTGAGGATAGACTTTAATCACTGGCTGGGTTTCCATGTCCATATTTCTACTTTTTATTGACAATACTGCCCAGAAAGAGGTTCCAGAGAAAAGACAGGAGATATGGGAACAACACAGTCTCAAGTCCAAATTATTCTCCTACATTTGTCATAAGGTCCATATCCAATCAACAGATTAGAGATCAGATTTCAAAGAATTCTTTAAAGGAAAAGCTACATTCTCCATCCTGATCCTTCTCTCTACTGTCTGCTGGATTAGTAAGAATAAAAAGTGAATTTTTCTTTAAAATTATATCATATTCCTTTTAAAAGAACTCAAAATATAGGTAAGATAGAGGAAGAAATCTCCGAATGTAAACTGACACAGCTCACATATTATAACATAGATATATTTGGGAAGAGACATTTAATTTCCCACTTTCTAAGGTCAGGGTGAATCAGTACTTCTATACTTTGTTTAAAGATACTGACAGCAAGTTTTGGCCAACAAGAGAAGGGCAGATAAAGGAATTCTGAACAAGAGTCATTGAGTATAATTGGCAGGGAGGATAGTGAAAAGATAAAGTAATATTTCGGCTTCATTTTGGGTCACGAGATCAACCAATCAAAGCATCTGACTTAGAAAACCTGGTTTATTGTCTGATTCAATACCTATTGGGTGCTGAAGCATAACACTTTCTGATTATACAGACTTGGGAATGCTGCCAATATCACCCTATTCTCCCACAGCCATTTGGAGGAAGTGTCTATTTCCTCTTTCTACCTTAAATACGAGCATTGCTCCAGTTTATGGTCTGACCCTTCTTCTCCCTGTATATTTTCTCCTTCTATGACTTATTTACACCCATGGCTTAAGCTATAATTCCACCATATGCTGACAGCTGCCAAGTCCCTACTTCGAGCCCTGACACGTCCAGTCCTAGACTCAGATTCCCTACTTCCTGTTAGGTAATAATGTCTTCTGATATTCCATCAGTTTCTCGATTTAAACACACCTAAAACTAAACGTACCTTTCTTCTTCAGCACACTCCCTTCTCAGGCTCCCCTCTTCTCTTCCCTATTTCTATTAGTAGCACTACCATTATGATAGCCACCCATGCTTTAACATTCAATGGCAGATGAAAAGGGCCTTTAGACCAACCCGTACCCACAGAGGTATCATCATATAATATACCTGTCAAGTGGTCGTGCAGCCATTGCTGGAATCGATGAATCCACAACGAGAACAAGCCCGACCCCTCTTCCATGTAGACAAGAGCCTTAGTTTTCCCCTCCAGGCTTCCTTTCTCCCTCTCAAGTTTCTTCAGGTTGGCTCCTCTACGCATGAGCCTCAGAGTCCTTCGCCATCCTGGTGCCCTTACTCTGGACCCTCTCCAGATTATCCTTTTTTCCCCACAAGCTGTGCTGCCCAAAATGGAGTACAATATCCAGATGTGGTCTGATCAGGGAAGAGTTCGGCAAGATCATTGCTATCTTCTTCATGGAAATTATGCTTTTCAATGCAGCCCAACTTCCAGTTAGTTCTGCTGACCACCACATTACACTATGGAATTGTATTCAGGCTCGAGTTCAATAAAGGACTTTATCTTTTTCAGAGAAACTTCTGTTTAACCATGCCTCCTCCAGCCTATCCTTGTGAAGATGATTTTTTGGACCCAAGCATAAGACTTTACATCTATCCTTAATGAACAGCACTTTAGCCTATAAACATCTTTTGGATCCTTGCTTTTTAATCTGTTAGCCATCCCTCACTGCACTGTGCCATTTTCAGATTAGTAAACAGTGAAGTCGCATTGCTGGGAGGGGATGGGGCGGCACTCTACTGGAGCCCTTGTGCCAGGCTGACACTGAACTATCAATGACTATTCTTTAAAGTCTAGACATTTAACATGTCCCAAATCCACCTTACTGTTATTATCATCTACCCACATCTCGCGATCTTTTCCACAAGCAGAGTATAAGGCAATTCACCCAATCCTTGTTAAAGTTTAAGTAAATCATCTTTCTATAACACTCCCTTGATCTACCACTCGAGTGCTGAAAGAAAGAAACGTTTCATATAGTGCGACCTGTTCTTGACGAAACCAGGCAGACGCTTTTGCCAGATACCCACTACCTGCCTCTTTGCTGGGTCTACGCTGTGTTTTTCCAGGAGCTGAAGTAAGAACTTCCTGGCCTATAGTACGGTTCCTCCACTCTCTTCCCTTTTCTGAAAACTGGGACATTTGCTTTTCTCCAGTCTTATTCTCTATGATTTTCCTGGTAGCACTGACAGTGCCTCAGCAATCCCATCTGCCAGTTCTTTTAGTCCCTAAGGAGGCAGTTCACCCATGCCAGGTAACCACCCATGCCAGGTAACCTGAATTCATCAAGGGCGGTTAGGTGTTCTTTTACTTATCTCGAAGGGACCCTCTTAGCCATTTTTGTTCTATCATTTCTAGTCCAAAGATTGTCCATATTAGCAGAGAAAACAAGGAAAAATAAGACGTGGCCATCTCTGCTTTCTGTCGTCATTCACTACCATCCTATCCAGCCTGTGAGCCTACCCTTTTCTGATCCCACTTCTCTCCCTAGACCTAAGCCCCACTGCCCACACTCTTTTCTTTGATCCTTGGCACTCCTTACCAGACTCTGCTCACTATGAGCTTTAACATGACACGCATCCTGCATAACTAGCCTATATTGTCTATTTCTCCTATTACTTACCCTTGCTTCCATACATACCTTTTAAAAATATAATTTGGTTACAAGTAGTCTATGCTTTCATACTGTTCTCTTTATGTGACTCCTATGGTCTTTCCTAATCAAAATAATTTTATTTTTTGTCTTTGGAATTTCATTCCTAAGAATTTTTCATTAGTCCTGGGATAACTTTCCCTGCAGAATTTTGGTCCATATGATCCTATCCAGCCAAATTGAAATGTGCTCTCTCAAAATGCAGTGTCCATGCTAAGATTTTCCTTTCTTCTCCTCTATCTCAAATTCCAGGAGCTAGCAGTCACTTTCTACACTCTCATCCCCCATTCCTACCAGTTTCTGTCAGTGAAAACAAGGTATAGAATTCTGCCTCCCCCCCCCCCCCCCATTGGCTCTTCCATCCTTTGAGTGATGAGCTTGTCATCAAAGTGCCTAGCACGGTGCTTGGCACAAAACAGGGGCTTAATAAATGACTTAAGGTCAAGGTGACAAGTTATTAGCTGCTCTGCTTCTGGCTAAGGGAAAGCACCAGCAGACATAGGGATCAATGAGCAGCTAGGTGGTAGAATGGATAGAGCCAGAAAGACCCAAGTTCCAAACCTGCCTCTTGATGGGTGACCTGGGGCAAGTCATTGGGCTTCTCTCATGTTCAGTATCCTCATGTATAAAATAGAGACGCCCACAGTACCTAGCCTCATGGGGTCCACATGCAGAAGGCTTGGCAAGCCTTCCAGCTAAAGAAGGTTAACTCCTGGTGTCCTCTAGTCGCCCTCAATTCCACAGTGTGCGGCTGTGGCAAGCTTCCAAGCTGTCTCCTCACTTATTTCCTTTTAGTGTTTACACTGTCTAGCACATCTTCCTGTTGACAAAACTGCCTGTTTTTCAGTCTATGGAACATCACCCCCATATTTTCAGTTATGTTTGCCCCTTCTGGTTTGTAGACTTCCATACATCAACATACCTTCTTAAGCCATAGTCCTATCCTAATTCCCTTCCTTCCTTTCTTTCTCTTCCTTCCTTCTTTCCTCTTGGTCTCTCCTCATTCACGAATGGGTCTCCCTATCTCATCCAGGCTAGAAGTATGTGTGTGTGTGGGAGCTCACGGGCCCAATCTCATTCTGATCAGTTCAGAAGCTTTGATCTGTTCCGTCTCAATCATGGGTTTTACTCCATCAAGTCTAATATTGACACAAATTTGCTTTCTTAGATTAGGATTTATAATTCCTGATGTTTGTTGCCTGGACTCAAGCATTTGTATACTGACATATGTAGGGAGCCTCCATACAGGCTCCTTTCTTGGATCTGATCTCCTCTCAAGCTGTTGTGTCTCACCTGCCATTCCTACTGCACGAAGCTACTCCTCACAGTATCTGACTTGAGGTACATATTGAGGCACTTTTCTTCCTTCCCAATTTCTTTTTATTTTAAAGACTTTTCTATTAGATTTGCAAGATGACAGGCCAATACATTCTTGCGAGGTTGTCTTGGTGCATCTCTTCCCTAGCTAGAAGTGCCTCCTCATATTTTATGCTGTGGTCCAGAGAGATACATCCTATTCTCAGATACTACTTTATAGCAAATGTCCACCTCCCAAATCAGATGTTCTCTTCTGTTTTCCTTGTTTTTAATGGACATCATTCTGGGCCTGCCCAGGTCTTTATCATCTCTGGCAATACTTTCTGGGTTCCTTTCTGGCATATAATTTGTTCTCATGTTGATTACCAGAAGTAATTTGATAATCCCTTGTATTTCAGTTTTCTTCCTCCCACGTCCCCTCAGTTGGCAAGTCCTGTTGATTCTTCCTACAGTGTCTCTTGTATCAGTTCATTCCTTCCCATTCTCTGTGATGGCCTTAGTTTAGTATTTAACAGCTCTCATGCTTAGGTGAATGTAAACCTATTAGCTGATTTCTTATCCTCTGGACCTCTCCTCCCTTGAATCAGTCTGATCAAAATAATTTTCCTAAAGCATTGTTTTGATTGTGTCACTTTCCTGCTTGAAACTGTCCCTCTTTTCCTGTTGCCTGCCAAATAAAGTAGCCTGGCATCTGAGTTCCCTACACACTGGTGCCAACATGCCTCTTCTAGTCAATGTGCACTATGAGATGCATCCTAAACGTGGACACCACCCTCCTGTTGTTGTGCCTTTCATTATCTGATTCTTTCTGCCTGGAATGTCCTCTCCTAATCTCTGCTTGTCAAAATCCTACCCAATCTGTCAAAGGCAAAGCTCAAATTTTACCTCTTTCACAGAGCTTCCCCTGAATTTTTTAAAGTCTTTAATTTCATTTAATAGTTTTTAATTAGGAATGCTTATACAGAAATCACAATAAAGGGTTTAAATTTTAAAAATTCAAGTTTTATGTCAAAATGTTAAATGCTGTGCTGTAGGAGATAAGGTCATAAGGTCACATGCTTCCAGCCTTCTAGTCCAGGAGGTCTTATTCACTTTTTCTATAAATGATGAAAAAGAAAAGGCTGTAGATAATTTGCTGATGTTACTTCAAAGGACACAATAGTAAGCAAACTATAGGACTGTTACAGGGAACATGAATGTTAAACAGTGTTAGGAAAATTCAAGATATTTTATAAACTGGGAGGCTGCATGCTAAATATGTGTGTTTGTGTCTGTAGTACACAGATGGACAGACACCTTTTCCCTTACACAAAAAAAGGAAAGAAAAGAAAAATAGACAGACATAGTTTTATTTTTCTTTGCTCATTTCTTTAGTTTGGAGAACTGTTTTCCTCTTGCCAGGTGTTTTTTTGAGGACATGTGAAGGCAGTAACTCAAAGTCTTTAGAGAGCCCCCTGGGGCACTCGCTCAGGGACAATGGCAATAGCAGGCCTTGGATCTAAGCCTCAAACTGCTACCCTGCCACCCGGCCTGCCTTGCTAGTAGGCAAATAGCTGGTAAAAACAACAAAAAGGCAACAAACTTGGAACTAGCCGTATTTTACTAACATGGCTTTGAACCCCAGTTTTGCTTCTTCCTACCTGTGAAGCCTGAGACCCGGTCCTTATTTCCTGTGGGCCTCAGTCTCCTCAACTGAAAAGGGAGGGGGTGGGCCAAGTGACCTCTATGAGGCTCCTTCTGGCTCCAGGTCCATGTCTTACGACATAGGCCCTTATGAGGAAAATGAAGATTTCTTTCTTTTAAAAAGAATATACTTATTTGGGGGGAAGAAGCAACCGTTAATTAGAATCACAATAGGTTGCTGAACGTTTCCACAACCAGGCATGATTTCTGCACAACTATTTTTTAAGTCTTGGTAACAGATTATAAATTGCTGAAGTTAAAAATAGAAATCTGTAATTCAACTCAAAAGAACTAAATGTCTATATTTTGGATGCTGTTCATCATTTACAACTAGTCAAAAATCAATGGCACTAAGTATTTATTAAATACTTATGCACAAGCCACTGGGAGAGCGTCACGATGGACCAGATCTAGACCCCCAACCTTCAGGAGTTTGCAGTGTAGCCGGGGAAAGGACACATGTAAATGAAAAGATAATTAAACATACAAGGCAGCCCATTTGCTGATCCTCTGTATTCTTTTCAGTACTTTCCTCTCCCATTTTCCCAATCCCAATTATCTCTTTCCACCATTAGCAGACAACCTCACTTTTACTTTTCTCAAATTGAAATTACTTTCTCTCCCCCTCAAAAAACCACCACAGTACAAAAATGTAATTTTACTACAATTTTCTTCTACCCATCATAAATCAGTACTGAGGCATCTTCCCTATTAACATTAAGCAATATATTAACATTCTGCCACCAAAGTCCTACTCCGATGCCTCACTGTGACATGGAAGGGACACTGGGTTCTTGCATCTTGAGGGCCATGCCAGCAGAAAGCTCTGGAAGGTCCCAGCAAAGCAGAATACAGTGAGGACACGGTGAGGGACTATCTTCTAAGGACCAGCCTAATCAGGGAGAGCTTCATAGCCACAAGCCTGGGCCAGGTGATTGTCTTTTTTTTTTTTCTTCAGTCACAGAAACTCTAGCCTACTGAGGTCTGAAGCAGCTAGGAACTATGCTGGTGGTGAGCTCACCCATTTTTTGAAGCATTGATGCATATTAATATTGTTAAGAAACCACAAAGGATGTTAAATATAGTTACTGATTTGCTTAGGAGCATCTTCTTTCAGTTTAACAGTTGGCAACACAGAAAACTAAATTTATGCTCACCCTTTATTCTTAATGGAGTTGAAAATTAATGTTTACTAAAATTACAATAGTTTACACAGGCTGATATGGATAAATGGTTTTAAAAGACAGCATTAGTATTTAATCTAGCATAAAATACCCTTTCTTAAAAGTTAAAAGGCTTCTAGTACTGGGTTTTTGGATTACAGAATTTAAATTACATAAAGTTAGAGATAGTAGAGATCATAAATCAGCCCCCTCGTCTAAATGCTAGAGAAGTGACTTGTCCAAGATCTCACAGCTAATTAGTAGCAGAGACAGGGCCTGAGTCCTGTTTTCAGGCTCCCAGTCTAGGATTCTTTCCCCACTACACTGTACATTTCAGAAGTTCTGGAAGAGATGGGAAGATCATCAAATGCTCTAGCAATCTAGCTACATGGAGATAACATCTGAGAAAGAACTAGCTGGCCAATACCTTCTGGGGATTCCCTGCCTAGATGGGGCCCCTCTGAAACCCCCTCTCCCCCGCCCCAGTGCTGGTTAGGCTCTGAGGACTATGGGCCACAAGGCTTGTTGTGTAACTTGGTGGTAAATGGTGGTACCTTCTGTCCTTTACTTATTCCACATTGAGCAACTACTATGTAACAAGACATTGGGCTAGATGACGCTCTCTTGTAGAGATTAAGATGGAGAAGCCTGACTTCTAGAAAACAAACTCAGTATAGCCATTTCTAAATAGCAACTTACCTTTCCCTGCCCTGCACAGGGAGCAGGAACCCCCTTAGTTCTCACAATGGGTGTGTGTGGAAAATGTGACTTAGCACTTTAAAAGTCAATAAAATAAGCTAATTCTTAAGGTCAGTCATTGTTCCAGACGTCCTGAAGTAGGGACCTTTGGTCAGTTGCCTTCTACAGAAGCAGCAGCAAGGGATTTCAGGCCTTGTCAGGGGTCAGCCACTCAGGCACAGAGTGGAGGCAAAAGTTGGAGACTGCTGCTTCTTCCCTCAATTTGCCCTCCATCTCTCCCTTTTAAGCTTTATTGGGCCACTCTTCCCTCCTGTCCAATGTTTTTATATGCTGCTTCCATCCAGACTAGTGGGTTTCATGGGCCTGGGCTCTCTGCCCTCTGTCTTCCAGACACTCTTAGGTGAGTTCCCATTCCTTGGTTCTCCTGAGTTCTTGGGTCATGACTTATTTGCTCTCTTTGGACTTGTCCTGCCCGGCTTTAGTGGCATTCCTGGACTTGATCATGGGTTTACCCAACTGAGATGCATCCGGTTCCCCTCCTATTTAACTGAACTCCTGGTTCCTACGTTAGCCGAATTTTGGCACCAGAGGCTTACTGTTCTGATGAACTGGCGTCTTTTGACTCCTTCCAGCAATCTGTCTCTAGACCAATGACCCTTCACAGTCCATGTAGAATAGACTGTTACCGAGGTAAATATTCATGTATGATGCTTCTGAGATAATCAAGGGCATAGTCCTGCTTTACTGTTGAGCTTACACTTTAACTGATGCTATAATCTTGTTCTGTTTGTGTGATTTTTAGTGCAATGAGTTATAAAATTAAGTAAAGTATGAATTGTAACTTTTAAACAAGACTTAAATTTCTATCAGGAACATTTACAAAGGGGATCTAACTTGGCGATGGCCTCTGATGCTGAATCAGTCTTATCCAAGAGAATACATTTAGTTTATAATCAGAATTATTTGGGTTCAATTGTTTAATAACTGCTACCTCCACTGGCCATCACTCCCATTTGTTCCCTACTGGAAACTTGGACTCTCAGAGGTAAGCTTGTGTGTGTGTGTGTGTGTGTGTGTGTGTGTGTGCGTGCGTGTGTGCGTGCACCTTTCTCCCCTTGTTTCTTCCCCTTTAGTGTTGTCTTCTCTCATTAGAATATAAGCTCCTTGAGGACAGGGGCTGCCTGTGCTCAGCACAGTGATGGGTAAGCACTTATTATATGCTTCATCTCTCTGCACAGAAACATAGACCCCATAAAGGAACTAGAAAAAGCCATAAACAAAGGAATCCTCAAAAATGAAATGCCTAAGTTGAATGTAGTATCTGTTGTTTCTACAGAGAATAAGAGTTAGTAAATAATTACAAAATATTAAATTGAAGTAAATTTGAAATCCCCATCCACACAGTTCCTCTATGTAACAACCAATTTTTTCCCTACCAAGTGTCTACGCTGAAAGACTTAAGAAGGTAATTTATTCCAGTCACTCTCTATTACCTCCAGGATCAAAAATAAAATCCTGTCTGTTGTTTAAAGTCCTTCGTGACCGGGCCCCTTCTGCCCCTTCCAGTCTCCTTACCCCTTACTTCTTCTTCCATTCCCCTGAGCACAGTCCTGCCCAATAAATGCTCTGTGATCCACTGACACTGGACTCCTTGTTGTTCTTGCAAAACATCCCATCTCCCAGCCCAGTGCCCTCTGACTTGTTGCCTCTGTGCTTAGATGTCTCCCCTTCTTCATCTCTGTCATCTCAGCCACAATCCCACCTCCTGCGAGAAGCCTTTCCTCACTCCCTTCAATGCTTGGACCTTCCCTTGGACATTGTCTCCCATTCATTCCCTTTCCATAGCATTTGTATGGTTTGCCTTTTGTCTCCCCTTTAGACTGGGAGCTCCCCGAGAGCAGGAACTGTTTCTTTGTGTCCCCAATGCTGAGCTGAGTCCTGACATGTATACAGAAGACACTTAATAAACGACTGCTGACTTGACAGACTGGAACTATTCTTATGCTATTAGGAAAAAAGGAGAAAAAAACCCCTACCTTATAACATAGTAGCTACTAGTAAAACAGAAAAGTTGATAGCAATAACAAAGGCCCAGAAGTTAATAGTTAAAATTATTTTCTCCCTCTTTAGTAAGGCCTTCCGTCTCCCATATTAGAAAATTTTCAGGTGGATTAGCCCTTTTCTTGTATGTAGACGTTACACATCTAAACCACAATAGAGAACTGAATTGAATTGTTAAATTAAATTTTGTTTATCCATCTGTAAAAGCCGCGAGTTGAACTCTCTGTCATCTCACTTACTTGATCTCGTCCTGATTTGTGGGATGTCATGTGACGCTCAAGCTGTGTTCTGTATGCAAACGTGTAACTGCACAGGGAACAGCTGAAGTTGTCCTCGTTTTTTTCATGGCGATATTTAATGTGTTCTTTCAGGGAGGTAAAGCGCTTGTAGCCTCGGTCACAATATGGGCAGGTGAGAAGCTGAGAAAACGCGTCAGGTGCTCCTGGAAGAGAAAAAAGATATTCTCATCTCAAAATGTTGACAAGAAGATGGCCAAGCCTGACTACCCTGATGTCAGAATGTGAGTGACGTCTGAGTCTGCCTCAAACACGAGCTCTCCCACAGGTGAAGTCTCATGTTTATTCACTTACTCCACTTCAACCATCAAAGGTTTAACACACGTCACCCTTCACATCACAGGATTTCCTTTGTGTATACAAACGACCCTCCTGACCAACCACCAGCAGGACATCAGAACTCATCCATGATTTTCAGCAGTGTCGAGGAACTGGTAACTCCAACATTCATTCTTTTGTCTGTTCTCTCTTGTGACCATGAGATAAAGTTTTCAGTCAGGAATCTTGGAACATGGCTCTTCTCTGTGTGAAGCTAACCAGCTCTTGACAACTCTGACTAAAGCAGATATTTCATTTGGAAAGAACTGTGGCAAGCTTCTAAGATCAGAGAAGGCACACTGGAAGTCAGAGCAGCCATTTCCCAACTGATGGGCACTCCCTTAGTTTCCAGTTCTTTGCTACCACAAAAAGAACAGCTGTATACATTTTTAATACGTGGGTCCTCTTCCTCTTTCTTTGGGGTACGCTCCTAGTACTTATTGCTGGGCAAAAGGTGTGCACAGGTTAGTGCCACTTAGGACAAAGCTCCAAATTGCTTTCCAGAATCCCTGTACCAATTCTTAGCTTTAACAGTGCAGGAAGGCGCCATTTTTTTTGGTCATCTTTGCCAACCTAATGGATGTGAGGTGAAACTTCAGAGTTGCTTTAATTCTTCTCTAATTCTTAGCGATTTGGATTTTTTTTCACATGGATGTTGATGTCTTGGATGTCTTCCTTTAACAACAATTGGGGAATGACTTTTATTCTTAAAGATTTGAATCAAATTATGTCATATAAATGTAATAGAATACTATAGAACTATCAGAAATGATGAGAAGGATGGTCCAGAGAAATCTGGGAAGACCTGCAGGAGCTGAGAGTTAAAAGAACTAAGAGAGTGATTTACACAATAACAACCTTGAGGAACTTAAGAACTCTCATCAGTGCAATGGCTAACCATGATTCCAGAGGCCTGATAGTAAACCCTGTGTTAAGCATTTACTACGTGCCAGGCGCTGTGTTTAGTACTGGATGCTTGATGCCTGCCGAGAGGGGCAAATGAAACGTACATTTTGGACACAGACAACAGAGATATATATTTTGCTTGACTATATGTGTTTGTTACAAGGTTTTTGTTTTTGTTTTTTTAAAAGGGGGAGGTAGTTTGGAGCAGAGAAAAAAAATGCTTTTACATTGAAAATTTAAAAAAAGGAATTTAGTACAGGAAATTTGTGTTTATTCAGAACCAAATGACCAGTTCAAATAATTAATGGTATCCTCCACCCGCCCTCCTCCCTTTCACGAGAAAGAGACAAACACGAATTAAATGGTTAAAGTAAATCAGAGATTTATGCAAGCAAAGCTACTTCCAGGGTATACAGATAGGATTAGCAGAGAGTCAGAATCATCCTGTACACGCCAGTGGAGCAGATGAATGACTGGCCAGGGTAGTCCGTCTATGTCAGAGGCAGGGCCTCAGTGTGGGACATTCCGCCTTCCTCTAAGGCCAGCTCTTTCTTCACCATGCTACCTAAAACTACACGCACGACATATGTACTAGTAATTATTTTGTACAGCAAATTATTGGTGGTATTTTTATATCATTTCATCATCATAGGTAAATATTTCAGTCCGTCAATAGTGTTTAAATTACTCCTTGACATTAGGTTAAACATTGAGAAAGTTCAGTCTTCTTGTCTTCACTCTAGGGCACCACTTCATAGTGGTAACTGAGAGATCATTTATAAAATGCTCTACATGTTATAACAACTGATCTTGGCAACAAATCTGTGAGGAAGGAGGGACGAGTGTTAGGTCCATTTTTCAGACGAAGACCCTGAAGCTCAGTGAGGCTACATGGTTGCAAACTGCTAGGTAAATGTCAGAGGTATGATTTGAGCCTGGGTCTATCCAGATGATTATGTCTGGATAGTAGTACCACTATCTAGTGGTACCCAAGTACCACATTTTTCCCATCACTATTATTGGTTAACAAGTTGAAAATTTTCCTACAATATTACAACAATCTGGAAGAGTCAACACTAACTTGCTGTGTGGTCCTGGTTTAAGATTATGTTAGATAATTTAATTTTTCTCATCCTCAACCAAATGTAACTTTTCCCTATCCTTTATAAAATGTTTATTTTGAAATAAAAATAACAGTAATTTACATTATCTTTAGAGATTAGGATTTGCCATATTAAAATACTGATGACTTTTGTTTCCCAGAATTTCTATAACACTCCTAATCATTTAGTATTAAATAAAATGACTTCTGTATACCTATAGGAACACACTTTCTTGAAATGTACTTTTGTTCATCAGTATGACCATAAATTCGTATGTTCTTTTAGAAAAAGAAATCTCTTAAATTATTTCCCCCAATATTCTTCTTGCATTGCAGTGAGCATTTCTGGTTGACATTACATGAAATAATATTGCATTTTAATTTTATGAATGGTCTCAATTTATTAATTTTTTTTGATAATTCAACCTGGGCTTATTTACTTTTGCTTGATATATAGAAAGCCTGTTTGTTAAACAAATTAAGAGCACAAACCAGATTTTAGGAAGGTACTTTTAATCTGTGTAAAAAACTGGAATAATTTAGGATGTTAGTGATTCATACGTAAAACACTGCTAATTATATTTAGTTTTCTGAGTTTGTTGAAGCAAGTTTGAAAGGAACTCTTCCTGTGAAAAGTTCATTAGCATCAAGGCATCCTGGACAGTGCTGGATTTGGAGTCAGGAGCAGCCACACTGCAGGGACTAGACACCCCCCAGCTCCTCCCCATCCTTCCCCAAAGACAGGGGCACACATCTCTGTGGAGTCCTCGCCCCTCTGCTCGCAAGGCTGGAGGGCAGAGCAAAGAATGCCCAAACCCTCCTTCAAAGAGGGCTTCGGACCTGGCTGGCTCTGTGTTTCCCACTGGCTACACCCCATGGTACCCCCAGACTGAACACCTTCTCTGCTCCCTCCCCAACTTCAGTTGTTTAGATTTCTTTTGTGGTCTGAGGGCAGGGGTTGCCTTTCTTTTATTCATTTGTATCCCCAGTGCTTAGCATAGTGCTTGCACACAGCAGGCACTTAATGTTTACTGAGAGACTGAAGATTACAATCTGGACGCAGACACTTACTAGCTTTGTGACTTTAGGCACATCACTTAACCTCTATGTCTCAGTTTCCTCATCTGTAAAAGGATAACAATAAACCTATCCCAGAGAGGTGTTGCAAGGATCAAATGAGGCAACATATTTGAATCTTGAAGCATTATATAAATATTGGCCATTATTATCATTATTCAAAGTAACAAAGTTACCTTTCTTTTAAGGCAGACATTCTCCCCCTGAATTCTGAGGGTCTCCCCGAATTCAAACTAGTAAGGTTTTACTATATTTCTCCTACGTACACTTACTGACTTTTGGTTTGCTTCCAGATGTAAGCAAAGGAGTATTTCATTAGTTTTTTTAAACCACATTCCTTCACTGCACATTTGAGAATCATTCTTTCTATTTTATAAAAGTTACCTTGTGCTTCATGTGAAATGCTCACCATCCTTTTAACATATTCTCATTTCTATTCCATTCCATTGCCCTTTAGTTTCTACTGTAAACTCTTATTTCCTGAGAGCTGGTAAAAAGTTGTTATTTATCTAAGACTCGTGGCAGTAACGCCAGAGAATAATAGTGTTGAAGTCCCAATAATCGTCGCCCTCACTAGTACTCAAAACATTTAATCAATGCTTTGACAGCACTGAAATCGAAGCCTGCACGCTCCCAGGACTCCTAGGTTCTTGTCCTGGCCCTCATCTTTCATGAGAGCTCTTGCCCCCTCCTCACTGAGTGTTTGTGTGTATCTCTCCCCAGATACCCCAGAGGCATCCCGAGCACAAACGTGCAAAATGGGACTTCTCTTTCCCCCCTATATTTCCCTGTCTCCAAACTTCTCCATCTCTACAAAGGGACCGTGGATTCTCTCCTCATCTAGGTTCGCCACCTCAGAGCGCTCTGCAAAGTCTCCCGCCCTCACCTCCAATCTAAGTAGCCCACAAGCGACACCTCTCCCATCTGACCAACCACTAATCTACTTCACCTCTCACTGGGACACTGCAGCAGCCTCACACTTAATTTAGGGACTCCAGCCTCTGGGTCCTCCCAAAGCACCCTCTACGTAGCCGTCAAGCCGTCTTCCTAAAGCACACACCTGGCCACAGCCCTCAGGAGGTCCCCACTGCCTTCTGGAGAGCGACACACTATTCAGACTGGCATTTTGAACCCGCACACTCGGGCTTCAATCTCTGCAACTGCCTTTGGTGCACTGAGCCCCGCTCTGTGAGCGTAGTATCCCAGCTCTACCCTCCATGGCTTTGTACTGGCTGTCACTCATTCCTGGGACCCGCCCTCTGTAACCCCCAGCTCCTTCAAATGCTCCTTCCTACAAAAATTCTTCATTGCTCTCTCTACCTCCTCAGACCACACGTACACAATTATTTTTCTGCCTCAAGTATCTTGCTGTAAAGGTGAGCTTCTTGAGGGCAGGGACTAGGTTTTGTATCCCCAGTACTTAATGTGCCTTCCATGTCGTAGGCACCTGTAATGCCATGCACCAGTAGATTCCCAAAGGAATGCTACTGTGAACAGCCTTTAGAGTTCAGATTACAAAATATAGTGAACACTCTGTTTATTCCATTACAAATCAAGACAAGCATTCAAAACATTATAATAT
>CM053585.1:497733227-497760597 GCA_028646515.1 Pseudochirops corinnae
AAATTAAATTGGTTTATTTATTTTTAGTTTACAACATGCAGTTCCACAGTCCCTTGAGTTTCAGATTTTTTTCCTCCTCCCTCCCCGCCTCATGGTGGCATGCATTCAGATATAGGATCTACAAATATCTTCCCATTAATCATTAGTCAGGTTGTAAAGAAGGATTATAACTGAGTAATCTTTATTTTTAAAGAACCACTGGTAAAGTATTGGGAAGAAGAAAGTGAAACAGGTCAATAACTCTATTTCTGGATTATCTGTGAATTTCAGCTGTTCAGTATTTCTTATTTAGAAAACAGACTGTGCCTTTATAGAATTCAGAGTGCTAAAGAGATGATGATTGCGACTTTGGAGAACATTTAATATACCAACAGCTTGATTTTGTGGTACAGTTACCGTCCATGAAGTACTTTCCTCACAAAGACTGCAGGAAGCTCTGGGAAAAGGGTGGCTATTATTTGTCAATGAGGAGCCTGAGGTTTATGGATATTAAGCAACTTGTCTAAACCAAGTCTATATAAGTCAGGTCTTAAACCTAGGTTTCTGGCTCCTGGTCTGGTATTCTTTTCATTACGCCATCCTGAATATCTGGGGACTAAAAGAGACAAACACTTGTGCCACACGAGGCCCCAAACTTCCAGCACAGATCTACTGCAATCAAGGCAATCAGACAAATACCTGCACATCCAGCTTCATCTGCCTGAGCTTCAGGCCCCAGGATTTCTTTTCCTTCCTTTCCTGTTAAAAAACATATTCCAAAGAAGAAAGAATTAAAATAGAATCATAGTCTTGTTTATGTAGTCAGTCAACCAACACAAGGTGATGAGGCCCGTGCCAGGCCAGCTGGTGGCACTGTGAGAGAGGAAGGTCAGTGAGGAAACATCTGAGTATCATGCAGTTGGAAGCTACCCGTATTTCCAACATAGGCTTACCTAGTAATTTTGTTGACTGAGTGATTTAAACTTAACTAGTACACATTAATGAAATCACAAAGCTCCTAGACTTTATGTGTCCAATTTGATTTAGATAGGGTTGTTGGTGGTATTTTCCTAGCAAAGATGGTTAAGATGGGGAAAGGTGAGAACTGAAGAGTAATTGGTGTTGGCTAAGTTACTAAATATTTACTAAGCACCTACTATGCACAAGGCACGGTCCTAAGGGCTAGGAATACAAAGAAAGATAAAAGACAGTTCCCACCTCTGAAGAGCTCATAGCCCACAGAGGGACAACATACTTTGTGCAAACAAGATACAGACAGGATAAAGTGGAGATAGCCAATAAGAGGGGGCAGTGTTATGTGCCGATATCAACCTAGTGTGCCACAGCAGAGCCACCCACTCTGATCCCTCTTCTCTCTTTTTTCTTATGTTGTTTAACTTTCAACAGCAGGATGAACAAGAAGGAAAAAAAATTAAAATCAATCAACTGAGCATCTAGAATTAAGTTAGCTTGTGATGGACTCAAAGAAGAATAAGCCACAAGTACTTTCAAAGAATTTATAATCCAGATGGAAAGATAAACTAAAGAATCACTAAGTACTAAATGTGGGACACTGACTAGAAGTAGGTTAGCCTTCTTGAAGGGGCTGGGAATAATCGTACCTCCTAGAAGGCTACTGAAAAGTCTGCTTTGAAGAAAAGATTCCTTAGATTATTGAAAATAATTTTGTTGAAATTAATTCAACAGATCACTATTAAGTAAGAAGTGTAAAACATTTTTAAAAAGCAGAGTGAGCTTTAAAATATTGTAAAACATGACCTATACTTACCTATGCAAATTGGACTTCAAACTTACCTCTTTTCCCAATGTAAAAAAATATGTTCAACTGTACATTATCTGTCAGATTACTCTCCTTTCATTTCTACTCATTTTAACTGAAATTCTGAAAGACCTATACAACAGGTGTCTCAAAAGTAAGGTGTATGTGTTTTAAGAGGTTTAACTGACATAAGCCCGAGAGTTTCTGGCTGAACCACATGAATCCCTTATGGCAGTGTTCCAATACGAGTATGTCTATAAATTTTATTTTCCTTCTTAAAAATGATATAAAAAAACTATGCTTCATCACATGAAATATAAATTTACTCTATAAAGTACATATATATTACATAATGCATATAATATACAAAGTATAAATATTTCTACTTTTATGAGATTCCTATTGCAAGAATGGCACAAAATTACAGAATATTAGTGCTAGAAGGGATCTTAGAGTTCATCTTGTCTGACCCATCTTGTCATTAAAGAGATGGGGAAACTGAGGTACAGTTCAATGAAAATTTGATTTTGGATCAAGATTCCACTTGAAGACTAGAACTACTTTATACAATTTGATTACATTTTAATATTTCAAAGCACACGATATCTTCAGTTTTAGTCAGAGTCTATTCAATATTAAAAGTCTATGAAGGTGAAGTCTAGCTAGTCTAAAGCAGAGATGAATGATGCCAGTTTTCCTAATGATGATCTTGCTACTTCTGTCTGGGTCTTTAAAAAACTAATCAGCAGAGGTAATACAGGTCCATTAAGTTCAGCAATGCAAAGTCCCATTGCTTTATGAGTCTTTGGCTCATCTAAATAGTTAATGTTCAAGCATCCACACGGCCAGGAGTTGTTGTTCACTGGCCAGGTAGTCCATTCAGCAAACGTTGAGGGGAAGGAGGGAGCAAGAGAAGGAAAGAAAGGAAAAAGGAAAGGGAGACAAAGTGCAAATCTCTTTTCACTTTCTCTATTCTCAGGTGCTAGAAGTTATACCAGTAAAGACATCAAGACATTGTCTACTGTTGTTTCAAAACTCTCATGGAGGAAATGGGTTCTCATTTAGTTTATTTTTGCTACCATCAAGTCGTCTTATCCCTAGGCTCTAAGAATGATTAGCATTCATGGACATAGAGGCATTCTCCATTTGTGGAACAGTAGATAGAACAACTGGGCTTTGAGTCCGGAGGACCTGTGTTCAGGTCCTCTTGAGACACTTCTCAGTTGTGTGTCCCTGGACAAATCACTTAAGTTCTATGGATTCAGTTTCCTCATCTGTAAAATGGGGCTAAAAAAGGCACCTACTTCATAGTGTTGTTGTGGGGATCAAAATGAGATAATGTATGCATATAAAGCTATTTGCAAATCTTAATGAACTATAGAAATGTTAGATATAACCATTAGTTAATAAAAAGCTTTCTAGAAGTAAAAACCATGTCTTTTCTTTTTACTATATACCAATACACTGTTTTCCTATGAAGTTCAAAACAATGGCAGTATTTTAGGCTGCCGGCCATCCTATTTAATACTTAAGTCTTTTCTTCACATAAGTCCTACTTCAGTGCCTCACTGTGGAGTGCAGGTGACCCTAAGCTCATGATGGCTATGCCAGCTGGATGAAGTGGTGGCAGGTTTTCCTAAATCAGAAGGACCTTGAGTATATTCCCAGTGACAGAATGCCTACTGTCTAAGGACCTGCCTAACAAAGTTTGGAAAGACTTATCACCAACCTCCAGATGAATTCCTGGGCCATGGTAACCCATGAAATAAGGAAAAATACAAACTGGTTCATTAGTCCTATGTATCCCCTACCCTGTTTTGCTTCTATAGGGATGTTGGCAAAGTCGGAAAAGATCAGGAGTCACAAAGAATCACAGAGTTTTAGGCTCTCTATATGCATTTACTCATGTCATTGTCTATGTGACATTTCTGGCCAGCAGTCAAAAAGTTGACACAGAACAACTGAACCAAATCCATCTTGATATTCTTGCTATAAATGAGGACAGAAGACATAAATGGAAGTTATAACTAAATGGAAGAAGAACACACAAGTGCCCTTTGAAAAGGTAAATAAAGGAGTTGGTTTCATTATGTTCCCAAAGACAGTAAGAAACATCATTTTATGGGTCATTTGTTCATTTCATATTATTCATTAGCAGTACTCACTATGATCATGACCTCAAATACTGAAGATAACTACAGCTTAGACACCCTCCATTGCAGAAGGTAAAGAGGTTGGATAAATTCTTTGAAGAACCTGGTAAGATCTTCTATCCCAAACTATGAAATACACTGCTACTTGATTACATTAATGTAGACGTGGTGAGATACACACAAAGAAGGATAACGAAAAATAAGGAAACACAGCTATTGAAACCTGTGGAGGCTGAGCTAATTCAATACTATTCAATTGTCATATGGGAATGAAGTCCTTCTGACTGAGATACTGGGATATTCAAAAGCCTCATACTTGTTTATCGTGAATATTTTCTATAAGAAAGTTAGAAGGCATTAGATATGGTAAGCAGCAATAATCATACCAAGCAATAACATTTGGCATATATTAGACAGAAAATGGTTAATTATGGATGTGGGAAAATTTCTGAATGAGTTGTCATTTACCTAGACCACTGACCAATTAGAACAAAAATGAAAATTAAAACAAGGAAAGTTAAATCTGAGAAGAAGCTGTATATATTTATAATATCAATAATCAGAAATATTTAAACATGCTACTAAAACTGAAATATGGGAAGTGACATTAACAGACACTCTCATGATTTCCCATGGAAAATGAATCAATATAAAGTTATCACTGCAATAAGAAAATCAAAAAAGCCCAGAAACATTTCAGTCAGCAAAGACTCCTCTTGTCTCATGGAGAGATACGGTATTTGGCTAAAGACACCATAAACTGACTATAATTTTAATTGCAAAATATTGTGGAGAATACAACTGAATCTTAATGTGTCCTAAGAAATGAATACTAGAAATTCAGATAAACATGGAAGAATTTATATGAACTGATGCAAGTGAAGTAAGTAGAACGAGGAAAACAATATACATGATGACAGCAATGTAAACCTAAACAAACAAATGAATGAATAGGTAAAGAATGAAAACTAACACACAAAACTGAATGCATTGTAGTTATAAGGATCAAACCTAGGAAAAAGAGGAGAAAACACCTCCCTATATTTGTTAGAGGCAGGAGACAACAGATGTGGCATGCTGCAGACACTGTCACCTACAGTTAAAGTATACTGCTGGTTCTGTTCAACTGTTATTAAAAATTGTCATAACAGAAAGCTCAACAGATATTGAGTGGGAAAGAATATATTTGGAAATAAGTGCAATGAAAAAACCAATAGATCAATAAAATCTTATGAAGGTGGTAATATTATGAACAGTAGTGTTTCAAAAATAAATAAAGAATGGTAGAGCAGAAATCTAGTCTACAAACCCAGAGTATGAGATCCAACTAATCTAGATCATCTCAAGTGTCTTTACAGATGAAAGGGAGGGATAACAGCCCCAAATGGAGCACATGTTTTAGAATTTATGTAATAGGCCATTCTTATCACTGGACTCTTGATACTTCAGTGTACGATGAAGGAGTACAAATGGTGCTAAAGAAGACAAAGACCACTCAAGTGCACAAAGAAACTCATGCTAGAGGTGATGATCTGAAAAGTACTAGGGGAATGAGTTTTAAAATATTTATTAAAGATCAGGAAAAAAATTTTGAACAGCACCATGACCAAAAAAGGCAACTAAATAGACATCAATTAATAGCTAGTAACCTACTACACATCTAATTCTTATCTCTACAAAATCTGTATGAGAAATATCTGTCCATATGAAAGGGGCACAGGCAGGCTTTCACAAGTGATTCTCTTAAGCAGACTACATCTTTACAATCACAAAATTGACTAAAAGGTGCTGTCATCTGCTGTATTTATTGCCTAATGAAATTTTAAAAAGCACCTTACTTAGCAAGGAACAATGTGTCTTTAAGAACTCTTCTTCAACGAGTTGTCTCCTACACAAATATTTAGATCATCCAAGATTCCCTGATGCCTAAACTGAGGTAGCTTTGTTCAACGATGTCATCATTATCAAAAGAAAGATGAGCCAGGGAGGTAGAGGCGTTTGCCATTCTCACAGTGAACATTCTGTGCCAAGTACAGCCCAAGTAAAGATTCACCACAGATGATGAGGTCTTTCAGATGCTCCTGATTACAGAAGACACTGGGCTTGAATCAAATCAAGCCCCAGAATGCAGACCTCTTTAACAAATTCCACCATTGCTCAGAGAAGACATGCTTAATAATCCACACAGGAGGAAAACAAATGTGTGAAGAATTTCTTAACTTTTTTGTGTTATGAAGTCGTTTGGTAGTCTGGTGAAGCCTATGAACCCTACTCAGAATGTTTTAAACACATAAAATAAAACACATAGGATTATAAAGGAAAACAATTACATTGAAATGGAAATGCATTTTTTTCCTATCCAACTTTATAGACCTCTTGAAATCTATCTCTGTGAGTCCATGGCATCCAGGTTAAAAACTTCAGGTTTAGACAATGACATGCAGTTAAATGGGCAGCTGACTGAGACTTAGTAATGCACCCTTGGAAAGGAACAGCGGATGGATAATGATATGGGTCCAGAACTGACTAGGAGGATTAGAGCAGGCTGCATTGTAGTGGGGAATCTGTAAGGTATTTTCAAAAGCCCTAAATGGCTTCCTGTCACAATAATTCATTTTTAACAACAATATTCTTCTGGTAATGCTAAATGTTTATAAATCATGTAACACTACAATCTCTAAGGATTTGAAATTTGCAGATCACCAAAAGGACAATGGAGGTATTCATGATAGGTTAAGTAGGCTTATTTATTACTAAAAACTACTCATATGCAAGAAGTGACAAAATATATTATCCAGAAAATGTATGATCTGAAAAAGTGGTAGGCTGGTCATATAGTGGGAACGAGAAGGTAATTGATGAATAGATCAAGTACTGCAACTACAAAGGCAGTGAGGTGGTATACTGTATGGCATGCTGGGCCTCGAGTCAGGGAGATCTGAGGTCAAATCCTATCTCAGACATTTATTAGCTGTGTGACCTTGGGAAAGTCACTGAAACTCTATTTCAACTGTAAAATGGGGATAATACTAGCCCGTGTCTCTCAGGGCTGTTGTGAGGATCAAATGAGGTCATATTTGTAAAGTGCTCAGCACAGTGCTCGACAAAGAGTAGGCACTTATTAAATGTTTATTCCCTCCCTCCCTTCCCTGCACTGGTACCTATGGAATTAAAAAAAATCTTGAAGGCAGGCCTCCAAATATGCTGTATGATGGGAGGATATGGATGAGACTCACATATGAGGATGAGTGAATAGGTGGCAATCTATGCTGCAAGAGGGAGTCTAAGTGTCTATGAGATGACAAAGTCACTGAAATAAAGTGCCATGCATAGGAGATGTTCATGGCAGTGACCTCAAGTTTCAGGACAAGACAGCTGCACTCTTTGAAGTCATCATCTATGTGCCTCAGACTCTGGAGACCTGACTTAATTCAGAGGATTTCTCAATCTTCTTATCCCTAGAATCTCTGGCACTGAGCCAGGCAGAAGAAAGCCCTCTAGGACTGTGAGAGATACTCCCTCCATTTTGAAGCCACAGGAATTCTCAGTAGTCTCCTTAGGTACAGAACTGCAGCCCTGAGGATACCCCATGTGGACCTTTGGTTCAATCATGGAATATTTTCCTGAACTTTAATTATATGTGCCTGGGTGTTGAATTGTCCCTTAGAGAATATTCAATTATTATCCATTTCTCAATATTTTGATCTATTAAATAGTAACAAAAATATAAAATCCAAAGAACAGAAGGTCCTTGAAAGTAGGGATTGTTCTATTCTTTTTTGAACCTCTAGTACCCAGCACAGTGACTGGTAAATAGTAGGTACTTAATGAATGCTCAGTGATTCCGTTAATACAGTTTTTGTATTAGATATATACAATCTCGAGCCATGAGATTCATAACTCAGAATTTTTTCAAGATATTCTTAAGAGTCACCTTTATTTTTGTCCTTTGAAGAAACAGAAAACAGCCTGGATGAAAGGCGTATTGGTTTATTTTTTTCACTGACCAACTGTGGCTCCAAAAAGATCTCCTTTTCATTTCCCAGTGCTAACTCATGTTCAAAGACCATTTCTGGCAGGAAGCGGATCAGGCACCTCTGGCTCTAGAAGGTCTTGGCTCAACTGGAGCCCTGGTTCTGCCACTAGGGATCTGTAACTTGGATGCTTCTGATGTACCATCCTCCAAACTTTTGAGGCCTGAGCCCTGGACTCCTTTGTTCTCCAGTCTCCTATTCGTGGCTGACCTCTTCCACTTCAGCTTTTATTTGCTACTGGTTACTGATATGTCTCCTTCTAATTCCCTCTATTAATTGATAAAGATAGAAAATTAGAATATTGTAACTAAATAGGAACATATAAGAAAAGACTGGTCTGAGAGCCAAACTAAGCACTAGTCCATGACTAGGTCCTGCAGCCCTCCACCATCCCTTACAGACCTAGAAAGACCAGAAGTGTAACAACAAGGATTTCTTTATGGACCCTGGCCAGGTCTGGAAAAGGCATACTTATCATTTTAATTCTCAGTGCTCCTATTCTGGAAGAAATCCCTTTGCATGCTGAGATGATGGTGGCAGGTGCTACCGCGTATCATAACTATCCAGGCTCCCCTGCTGAGTTTTATAGGAGATTCTAGTTTTAGTTGTTACCAAGATAAGCTGAAAAATGTACCCTCCCTAAGAACTCAGCTATCAAAACAGTCATGGGCTCAGCTGATTCAGCACCATGGCCAGCACCCTGCCCACTGACCTTCCCTGGACTTGACTAGCAAGACCATTTCATTTATGATATATACATGTCTATCTCTCTCCTGGCCACATTTCAGATCCTGATTCCTTTTCAACCTGTTGCTGTTCAAGTCCTGGCACAAAAGGCCACCTTATTCACTTCAATTAATGATGAAGAGCAGCATCACAGAAATGTAGAACAAAAGGAAGCTTTGGAGATCATTCAGGTCAAGTCTCTCAAGTCCACTTATAAGGAAACTGAGTTCCGTAGAAGTTAAAAGTTTCCTCAAAGTTACAGAGTCATCTTTTTTTTGGCAAAGCAGGTACTAAAACCCAGGTCTTTTGATTCCTGGTGCTTTTTCCACTTGCCACTAGTGTGTAATATTTAATTAAAATTTTTAAGTGTATGAAAATGCAAAAAAAAATCATTTAAACATATTCAGGATTCTAAAGGCAAGTGTACCTCATGATATAGAATAGATTTCGTCCTGAAAAACTATGTAAGAAGTTTTAGAAATCGAATTTCATTTTAAGTGCACTAGGATAGCTTAATATCTAAAAGAATCCCAAGATGAATTCTCTCGCAAAGAGAAATTTTCATAATGAAAATAATATCTTCCTGGATGATCAATTTCTATATGTTAGACTTTGGTATAATGGATGGTTTGATACATTGGGAAATGTGATTACCATAAGCTGGATATACTTTATAGATATTTTGTATAGTGTCTTGTGTGAAATGAGACTTAAGAGTAAATCATTTCAAAATAGCACACTAGCTCACGAAATGCTTTGAGATAAATATAGGCTTCCTAACAATTATAGCTATTGAAAATGGAATGGGTTACCTTAGGAAAGAGTAGATTTCCCTTCACTAGCTATCCTCAAATGAAAGCCGCATGCCCATTTATTAGGGATACTACAGAGGTGACTCTTGGTCAAGAACAGAACAAACTATATGGCCTCTTAAGTCCCTTCCAACTGTAAGAGTCTGTAATCTTGAATTTCTTAGGAGAAAAATGTTACTAACAATCAACATACTGTAATTACTATAAGAAATGGCTGATCAAACTTCATGACTCCAATTCTTACTCAGTTTTCAGAGAGGGAAAATTGGACTTACCACTCAAGATCTGAAAGTATCTTAGAGTAATATGATAGGTAAGATGATAATCTTTCTGCTTATTAGTTGTTAAAAAATTTTTGCTGGTCATTTTAAACTTTTCCTTCATGCAATTTCAATTTAAAAAATCAAGGATCAACATCCCTATAGTATGCAAATTAAATGAATAAACATACCATCATCTTCCCAGCAACTGCTGGCGCTTCCTTCCTGTTCATGGCTTTCTGGTAACACTGTCTGGTCTGTTGGCAAATCATCTTCTGGCACACTAGCATCACAATCCCCTGCATCAGTAACACTTTCTTCTTCCACAATATGTAGTTTGTCTTCATCATCTGAATCCGAATTTGTTTCTACCACATTATTATAATTTGTAACTGAAACAAAAGAATGAATAAATATCAAAATCTGCTAGTAGAAATCCCAATTTAAACAAATTAGCAAACGGAAACCTTTAATGAAATACCTGAGGCTGAGTATCATAATATTTTAATTTTTATAATATTTTATTCTATATTGTATTTAGATAATCGGTAGATTAGATAATCCATCTGCACTATACTTGCTTATAAGACTATTTCTGAAATTTATTTTTGGCCTGGATCTGTGATTGTACATGCAGAGGGAACTCACACATATGGGAAACCTCCCTTCACTGTTGTAGGCATGCCGCAATATGTAACTTCTAGAGATGTGCCTAGAGCACTGAGAGGCTAAATGACTTCCTATGTTCATAAAGATCAGATATATCAGAGGTAGAGCTTGAAATCAGGCCTGGCTGACTGTAAGGCTAATTTTCTATTCACTACACCAGACTGCCTCTTTTTCAAGTATTATTTAGTATGGTTTCACAAAACAATACTAAAAAGAAAAAAGAAAACTGAAGTCAGATCCCTCAATAAGGAACACAACTCTGAAAACAACAAATTTATAACATCAAAAGTATTTAAGGGTCTTCCAATGGTTTATAGTTAATCTAAGCAAGATCTATTTTATAAATGGACCAATCGGCATTGAAAAATGAATTTTAAATAGTTAATTAATCACCTACTATGTGCTGGGTGATAAACCATTTTGATGAAAAGAATCCCAGCCTAGTAGGTGTTGAAACAATTAGTTATAACTGATGTCAGGTTTACAGAGTGCAGAGTGAAATATATAAGTAAATTTTATGATTGTCTGGTTTGTTCCACAATACCTTTTTAAGTAGTTGACTGATTTGGTCAAATTTCACAAACAATTAAAATGTATGAAGGTATATCTTAAGTTCAATTTATGGGTCAGTCTGCTATATTAAAATAAAAATGAAAGCCAATTAAGAGTTTTCAAAAGGGTTTAATTCCTGTGATTTTTAAATATACTGAATTTTTACACAGAGGCTATGGATATGGGATTTCACTAAGTAAAGGTTCCTATTCAAGAAATCACTAGTAACAGTGAGATACCAATCTGGTTACAATTAAATTCTTCACAGTAAATGACATATAATATACGATACAACATAGCACAATGTTGTCCCAGCATCCGTACAGCATGCAAATTCAGTGAACTGCTGAATGTCCCCGTTTTTATTGTGAAGAGTGACATACCTGCCCACTTTGGGCAGAGCATCTATCACTTGCTAAGAGCATGGACAAAGGCGGGAGGAGGGGGTGGAAGGGAAGAGATGCCGGCCTCCTTCTGCTCTGATCATTAAAGGCGGCAGCAGTCCCTCTGCTATTGGCCAAAGCGGTCCAACTAAATTCTTAAAACACCACTGAAATGATCAAAATCAGTACTGTGCAAGAAAGGAAAAGGGAGGTAAAAACGTGTGCAAAAAGGCACCAGGAAATAGTGGCTTATGCATTGTGATCTGATAAATGCCCATTTTAAAATAAGTTTGAACTCACCACCTCGAATGAACTAAACCGCCTTTTTTTCTCTTTTGAGGGCGTTCTCTCACACACTCTTTCCTATGATCATTTTACCACTTTAGTTGGAGATAGCAGAATAAGCATCCATGCCATACCATGCAAAATGGAGAGAGAAAGTACCCATTCTTCCACATGCAGCATACTGCTCTGTTTACAGTCTTTAGTGACACTGCTGAACCATTGTGTGAACAAACCAGTGACTAGTCAGTAAATCCAGACAATCCAATTAAACTGATAAAACTAAATTGACTTCTCATTTATGTCACTGCTGACTGGACAAAATATTTAGGTTAAAAACAGTTTAGAAAACTGAAATCAGAAATACACATCTGCAAATATCTCATTTGATATTTGATTTTTACAACATTTGATTTTTACAACAATCCTTCAAGGTAGATACTTTTATTATGCCCATTTTACAGTTGAAGAAACTAACAGAAACATACTGAGTAACTTGCCCAGGAACATACCAAGTGAGTGTCAGAGGTGGGATTTGGGGTCCAAGACCAGAAAAAGATTGGTAATATCTTATACTGCATAGACAGAAGGACACTCAGACATTTCCAGAGGCAGGCCCTGGGAGAGGAAGGGGGGAAAGGTAAAAGGAGAGAAACTGAAATATAAAAGCCAGAATGCACAGGAATGGGGGAGTAGTTCTCTCTCTCCCTCTAGGTTCAAA
This sequence comes from Pseudochirops corinnae, assembly GCA_028646515.1. Classification (NCBI taxonomy): domain Eukaryota; kingdom Metazoa; phylum Chordata; class Mammalia; order Diprotodontia; family Pseudocheiridae; genus Pseudochirops; species Pseudochirops corinnae. Next base: position 497,745,579 of record CM053585.1, read on the forward strand.
TGCCTGAGAACTTCCAGAAGAGGGGTGGGGAACCTGCAGTCTTGAGGCCACATTGGCTTCCTAGGTCCTTGGGTTGCCCTTTGACTGAGTCCAAGTATTAGGGGACAAATCTTTTTATGAAGGGGATTTGTTCTGTGAAGTTTGGAAACAGTCAAAGGGTTGCACTTGAGGACCTAGAAGGTCACATGTGACCTCGAGGCTACAGGTTCCCCACCCCTGCTCTAGAACCTATGCCAATAAGGATGAGAATCTGGTACATAATAAATTGCTATATTTTAGTAAGTTGTATCTTGGATTCATCTACCTGTTGACAATGGACAGCATTTAATCCTCATTCCCAGATAATTTTTTGCCTATGTCAACTTCAATAAAAGAAGAGCTAAAAAGTTTCATAATTTTTATTGTGCTTTAAGTTATAATATACTAGTCTGACATCAATCCTGTTATTGACATATGCTTTGAAAACTAATATTAACATAGGAGCTTATGAATGTTCAATGACTATATGCACAGGGCATATGTAGATTTCCACACATATCATTTAAATATGGGCCAGTTTGGAAAGTGTGAATTTTGTGTGCTGAGAATTTGCCTTTTTAGGTTTTAGAGAGCTAGCTGGCAATCTGTAATCGATTTGTCCATTAGGTGTCACAGTGAAGCACTCAGAATACTGTCCACTTGCAGATGCCAAAGAAGAGAAATGTTAAATATTTTAATTTATGAACATTTGTAAGACATAAAGTGCTCTCTAATTTTTATCACCTTCCCCTTACAACAACCTTGTTAGTAACACTGACCTTAATATCCATATTTTCTTTGACTTCTGCAAGATCACATGGATCTCAGGACAAACCCCAAACTGGAATTCTTTACTGAATTTAAAGTATTACTTAATTCACTGGATTAATGTTTTTCTTTTACAGATTTGCGAACAATACTACTGTTCTTTCTGTGAGATACAATGAAAAAGAATTTTCAGTATCAAAGTACAGAATTGGCAAATTCAGGGTCTGTCAGATACATCTGCTCAGAGCCTCTAACCCACTCTAAGAAACTGTCTCCGGAAACACTCACTTTCTAGCTAGAGGAGCGGTCTCCTTCCACGACCCCCAAATACTACATACAGGAACTGCTGAGGCAGTAGTTTTATTTATCCATGGTAGGGACAAGCAGGTATTTGACTTGAATTACTCGATTACTATTTAGTCAACACTATTCAGCCTTTAGTTGTTTTTTCCTGGACCAACAACATCACAGGGTGATGTCTTGACCTGCAAGTGAACTGGATTTAAATGAGGCATCACCCTCACCCTTTCTTCCAGAATCATCCAAGTCCAGTGGTAAGGCAAAAGTCGGGATGCCTCGCAATGGCCTGGGATGTGGGAGATGCCCTTGGCATCTTCCATGTCTGATCAGGCTCTCAGCCTCCACAACACCTGCTTCAGCCGCCTTCGTGGCTGCTGGTACAAAATGTTCTCATCTGCCCGTTCCACTGGGGGAGTCTTTATGCGCTGGGGCAAGTCATTTTGCTAACACCCACAACTCGTGCTGGTTGGTTACCGTCAACCGGTTTCACTGGGGTGTGGTCGCCGTCCATCCAACGGCTTCTTGAAGCCAAAGGGGAGAGTTGGGTGAACCGGGACAGGAAAGGTGGATGAGCCATTGGTAGTGGTGAAATGCACAGGAAGCCTGCCTCCTAGGGATGTCTGCGGTGTGGCAGGAGGCTAAAGTCTTATCATCCCAGGCTATGCTCTAAGATCTGAAGTTGTAAAGCAATCCCTGCTATTAATTGGAGGAGAGAAAGCACCTCAGGGGAAGCTCCCTACACCAATCACATCAGCTTAAAAAAAAAAATTTAGTCCAAGAGGCGCACAGCCTTGTTGAGCGAACAGGAAAACAGCTCCAGCATAATCCTTGTGTTTTAGGAGATCTGCAGTCTAAAGCATGTAGCCTAAGTTATAAATAACAAATTAAGAAACAACACTAAAAATAAGCTATGAGGTTTACAAGCTATAAGTAGTAGATATTTATAATAGTTCTCTATAAACACCCCCCTTTTTCTCACAAAAGCATAAAAGATTTTTTTTACAAAAGAAATCTCATCTTAACATTTAAAAATGTCCAGCAAAAATTTTTTTATAAATTACAAGTTCGTTTTTTTTTGAAATACTATTTTAAAATGAGTTACAAATATTTTTCAGTTAACAGGCAATATATATCATGGTATATAATTTTAATTTAAAAAAGCAATATGGATGAATGGAATATTAAAATTAAGTGTCTGGACAACAGTAAAGGCTAAATACAGTTGGAAAGCAGAAAAAGAAGATGCCAAATTAAGTATAAGAATTTCCAAAAATTAAGTTAAACATAAACAAGAAAATAAAAAGATAAGTAAGGATGTATTTATTCAGTACTTACTATGTGCTGCTGTGAGTGAAACAGTGCCCACAAGCTGTAGTCATTATCTACAGATATTCTTTTTCCATAGTGGCATAAAAATGATGGACATGTTAACCGGATTTAAAATGGGCCCAAATCACTATCTTACTCCGTTTACATATTCTTGAACTCTTCTTAAATTATTTATGTAAAATTTATACCATTTTAATTTGCAAAAATCTGTGCATTGCTTTTAAAGTTGAATTTGCCTGGTACTCAAATCTCAGTACCCTCTCTCTGACCCTCTGACTATGTAGGACCATGGGCTCCAGGATCTTTTTTTAAGGAGGGAACTTAGCACAGGCTTCTCCCCATTTCCCACCAGCTACACTGCTTTCATACTTGGACTTGAGACTAATCCATCATGCCCCTCTGCTGAGTATGCATCTTCCCTTCTGCCTCCAGCTTGCCTTTGTATATCGTCTTCCCCCCTTAAATTGTAAGCTCCTTGAGGTCAGGGACGATCTCTGTTTTGATTGGTGTCTGTATTCCCAGCGCTTAGCAGAGGGCCTGGTACAGAGTAGCATTTCATAAATGTTTGCTGACTGACTGACTTATTCTTAAGTTTTGCCTTTTGTTTTTATTTCCTACCACTAATTACAGCAAAAAATTCCTTAAGGGAATTGACTTTGACTATTATTCTCCAATTACCTCCATTATCATACGTGGTTTTTTTTACAAATGCTATAAAATAATAGATTCTAGAATTGTGGCCCTGGGTGAGGAAAACTGATATCAGAATGAGACACATGTAGAAGAATGGAAAATAATAATAATAATAATAATAATAATAATAATAATAATAATAATAATAGCCAACATTTATATACCACTTTCAAGTTTGCAAAGTATTTTACACATATTATCTAATTTAATATTAGGAAAGAGACCCATCTAAATGTTCACCATGAAAAGAAAAAACTTGGGCTGCATTTTGTGTGACAAATGGTTCCTTTTCTATAGCCTCATAAGCCTACTCTTGGAGGGTGAAACATCTGTCTGTTCCATACAAAACAGACAAAGTAGCACCTTTCAGCCCTATACAAGGAGGGGTTTGGTAGAGGAAGATATGGAAGAATAAGTTAAATTTAGATACAAATTAAATTAAAATTGTAAACTTATTAAGATAAGTTAAATTTAGATACAGTAAGATATAAATGCTTCTCTAGATACAAAACCAGAGCAAGAATCAATGGAACTAATTCACGAATATAAACTATTGTGAGGATTCCCTATATGAGAAGAACTGTTGAGAACATTCTAAAGACGTCTGGCAGAAAATGGGTTTAGATCAACATCTCATTATTATATTACTTTATTAATACTCCATTCACCCACAGGCTTTTGAAACTAAAATTACATGCCATGGTATATGTTGCTTATTAACTTATCATGTCATGAAAAGTTCTGAATAGCTAACAGACAAATATAAAATGTCACACAATTTTAAAAAATTGAGAGTGGAAAGCGATACCTTTCATTATTAATGCCAGGGAGATAATTCTTAGCCAAAAAATATATAAGCCATAATAAAAAGATATTAATTATTTTTATATGACTAATTAAAATGTTTTAAAGAATAAAATAAATGCAAAAATGTTAACATGGGAAACTATCAACTGGGAAACGTATCCTTGTATCAAATACATCTGGCAAAAATTGCTATATGACATTTACAGGGTATCTCACAAGTCTTAGTGCAATGTTAAGCTTTAATAACATGAAAAGTATAAATTCCTTTTTTTTTTTTTTTGGCAAGGCAATCAGGGTTAAGAGACTTGCTCAGGGTCACACAGCTAGTGTCAAGTGTCTGAGGCTGGATTTGAACGCAGGTCCTCCTGATTCCAGGCCCAGTGCTCTACTCACTGTACCACCTAGCTTTCCCCCAAAGTATAAATTCTACAAACAAAATTTTAATGGTTAATTACTTAAACTTGCAAAATACTGCTTTGTTTCTTATTAAAATTCATTCAACATAACATAACCACTGTTTCTCTAGTTGATTTTTGAACTGTAAAAACTTTCATAAGCTGCCTCTTGGTGACTGAAAGAATTGCATTTATAATTTTAGCCTTAGGATCATCCAAATATGGCTTTGATGCTTACCTAACAGTTCTGACATGATTCCACAAGAAAACGCTTAATGGGAGATAGAGCAGGTGACTGAGGTGGCCACGCAAGAGGATCTCCTCTACATATCTGCTGGCCTGAGGAAGGGTCATCCAGAAACTGTTATGCAGAGCCCAGATAATGACAATGTACCCTATCTTGATAACATTAAAATCTCAATGTTCAAAATTCTTTAAAAATGTAAGAAACTTAAAAATGATTTCTTTTGTAAGTCTGTAGCTGCACTATGACTTTTCAGGACACCATTTTTAGGGAATTTGCACAAGTAAATGACCCAGAGTCATTCCCCAATATATATTTTGTTCATAAAAATATTCTCCAACTTAAGTTTTTCCCTTTAAAAATATTATTGCTTTTTTATAGTAATTCATTTCCCCATACAATAGCATAGCAATCCATTCCTTTAAACAAAAACTTTAAAAAATAAGAACTTAACCAAAATATCAACTATGTCTGACGATGCAATATACCACATCCCCCATCTCTGCAATGAAGAGAGGAAGATGTAATTTTGTCAACTCTTCTCTGTAGTTGTTTGACTACTGTAATTAAGTTTCACTTTTTTGAACAAACAATTTTCAAATTAACTGTAAACTAACAACTGTTATTGCTTCATATCTTTAGTAAGAGAAATGCAAATTAAAACTCTGAGGCTTTCACCCAAAACCAGCAAAATGGCAGAGTTGATAACAGATAGAAACATTCTATGTTGGAGAAACTGGGAAAACAAACAAACCAATACATAGTTGAGAGAGCTGTGAATTGGTCCAGCTATTCTGGAAAACAATTTGCAATTATGTCAGAAAAAAGTCAGTAAAATGTTCAGGGCCCAAGGATTGTCCACTACGGGGCATATATCTCTAGGATGTTAATGACAGAAAAGAAGGCCAAAATATTACCATTACTAAAATATTCCTAACAACACTTTTTGTGGTGATAAAAAGCTGGAAATAAAGTAGGTACCTACTGATTGGGGAATGGCTGAACAAGTGAAGGTATATGATGGTTACTGTACCTTAAAAATGAAAATGAGGAATTCAGAAACACATGGGAAACCTGGTAGATACTAATACAGGGAAGCTTACAGAACCAAGAGAACATACATAGTGACTGGTATTAATGTAAACGAATAGAACACTAAAACCAATTCAAATGCTGAGTAACTGTAATGATCAAAGTTGATCCTGAGAAGAAAAATGTACCTCCCTTTAAGCAGACGTAGGAAACTACAGTAGGCTATCAGAGGAAGACACTTGCAAGGTGATAATATTTAGCTGTTTTTATTATCCAGAGAGGGTTCAATGAGTAGATGGGGCTGTATCTGGAAATTGCTGTGATATAAAAACAAAAAGAATCAATACAAGTCTTTAACTAAAAACATAAAATTACAAAGCCTTAAAGAAGAAAAAGTATATCTGTCTACATTTTCAAAAAGAATAAAAATGGAAATAAGGGAACTAAGTGGGTTGGATATTGGGTGGTTGACTTTAAAGTTATCTATCTTAAAGTTCTTGACTTTTTTTCCTCTGATTTTACAAGTAGATCTATAAATTAATCTTAATTTCTTAATTAAGGTATAAGATTTTTAAGGGCAAAAGCCATATTTCATATATTTATATTCCCCAACAATACCAAACATGCTCTAAGACAGATAATAGGAAGCAAATACTTGTTGATTCATTGAAACCTCAAAGGACAACCATGTCTTTTGTGTGTGTGTGTGCCACACTTGGAAAAAATAGAAAAGTAGGTTTTGGGGTGGGGGGGAAGGAGAGAATGAAGATGAAGAGGGAAGCTGCCAAAAATGTTGTCTATTCAATTTGTGAAGGGATATGTTTTTATTTATAAACCTCTTTTCTAGTCAATCTCACTTGAAAAAGCTCTCCTAGGCCCTCCACATTTCTTCTGTAAGCCTCCCTATTTATAGCTTTCTAATACTGGCATTTGACAACAAGCTACATATAGGATCAGCGTAGAAAGGATTTCAGGTCACATTAGTTTTTGAGCAAAACAAAAGGTAGAAACACAAATGACAGCATCAGTTTCAAATACAAGGGCAATTATGCAGCGATGGCCTTTATATAAGGGATCTCATACTTTAAATGCTCTCTCATGGTTGACCTCATTAAAAAGGCAGAAAAACTTGTTCTACGAGTAAGGGAAAAGACTTCTTGGCCATTTTCTCCCTGGCTCTAACTAAACATCAATTCTTGCTTCTACCAATGGATATTATTTTCATTTCCTAATTAAGTGTGAGTGCTTTATTAGGGACAGGTGGGAGGTAAAGAAGACATTGTAATGCTAAAATAATAAGACAATACTTTTGAGATGAAAACTGGTGGGAAAAAAACTGTCAAGTTTTAAAACTGATCTATCCTTCGATCACAGTGAGAAACAATAAAACTACAAGGATACCATCTTTAGAAGCTGCATTTACTCTTTCTGACAAGTGAATATTTTTAGTAAAATACTGCTTTAGTGTACACGAAATCAAACTCAGGGCTTCCCCAATTATTTCCTTCTTTAGCATATTTGGAACTGCCAAATTTGTTATTCAGTGGTGGGAATTGATAGATGTGCTGAAGAAAAACAGATGGGAGTAGTATGAGTTAAGAAGATGTCTCGGATGGTAGGCCTTTGAAAAAGACTTTGATTAACAGAGAAGATACGAACTCCGGTAAAAAGGCTAGAGGGTCAGCACAGATGGCAGAGGCAGATAGGAAGGAGAACTGGGAGTAGCAACTGGATTATTAAGTTTTGAAGGGCAGAGGAGGGAGAAATGCCAAACTCAAAACATGGAAGCTGCTGTGAATTAAGGCTGGCCAAGAATGGGTGACTCCCTGAAAAGGTCGTGCAAAGTCTGTGAAGAGACAAGACCATTTTTTTCTTTCCTTTTACTGCACTTCTTCCAAGGTTCCTCATTAGCCTGGTGTCCACCTAACCCAAGCTCCTTCTCCCAACCCTTTGCCCATTGTTCCCAGCACCCCTTCTGGGATTTCCTTCAAACACTCGGCCAGACCAGTGGACTGGTGTCCTTGGAGGCTCCTGAGGAATCAGTCCTTCTCCTTACAGAGTTGGGTTGGTCCATGCTTCTGCATGGACCAGGGAGGTATCTGCTCTCCCCAGTGATCCTTCTCTTCTGTCTTGTTACCACTCATTCTTTTCTATTAAGTGTTTGTTGATCACAACTTCTAATTTTGCCATTTTTCTTTTCATGATTTTCTTTCTCATTTCTTTTGTTTCCATACCTCAGTGTTCTAAAGAAAAAGCTGGCTTTCTTCTAGACAGCAAGTCAATGCATTTCAGTTGGTTAGGCTATAATCTGAAATGCTCATAAACAGTTGGGAGCTGTTTTGCGTCTATGGTTCTAAGCTATTTCTGTGGTTATTTGAGGTTGATTGTTTGGCAAAAACTTGTTGTCTCCAAATATGGATCCATCCTAGATTCTTAAGAATTCTAAAAGTTTTAATTCTCTCTGTCTCTCTGTCTCTGTCTCTCTCCCTTTATCCCTCCCTCCCCCAAACAAACCAAACAACTCTTAGAGATCTGCAGGTGTGGGGAGCCAATTTCTTGATAATAAATTACCTCATATGATATGTACTTTTAGTAGGTATCCAATTTTATTATTTAATAGTATAAATCTGACCAAGGGAACATGAAGAATTTTGACAGAGTCAAGGGGAAGTAAGACTAGAATTTTGATTGCATCTATCTTTTTTTTTCTTCAGCATTTTTTGGGTGTCCTTTAGCAGGCTGTTGACTTGCTTTTCATGATATTCTTGCATCATTCTCATTTCTCTTCCTAATTTTTCCTCCACTTCTTTTACTTCATTTTCAAAATCCTTCTTGAGTTCCTCCATGGCCTGTAACCAGTTCATTTTTTTCTTGGAAGCTTTTGGTGCAAGAGTTCTGACTTCATTGTCTTCCTCCCATTCCATGCTTTGATCCTTTTTGCCCCAAAAAAGGATTCTATGGTCTTTTTGTGTTTCCTCTGGTTGCTCATACTGCCAGCCAGTTACTTGACTTTTGAGCTCTTTGCCACAGCAGAACTGTGCTTCCAGATTGCAGAGAGCTATGTCTGAAATCGCTGGGTTTTTTGCAGCTGCCAGAGCTATTAGGGGAGCACCCTCTCTGTAGCCCCCACAGGCTCTGGCACATTTGCCACACAACCCAGGACCATCACCCAAGACTGTAATCCGGATCCAACCAGGTCAAAGCAAGGGCAATTACCCTCTGAATGGTTGCTTGGTCCCCTTAGGATCTGCAGGCCAGGAGCTCTGGAGGCATCCATGCAGAACCCACCGCAGCCACCAGGCTTCCGCCACTTCTTGGGGTAGGCACCAGACCTCGATCTTCCTTCACCCTTCCAACAGAGTTCCTGACTGACCTTTTACTTTGTCTTTGGCATTTATGGTTTGAGAAGTCTGGAAACCACTACAGCTGCTGGTGCTTCACTCTCCTGAAATCTGCTCTGGCTATCACTGGTTGGGGCTGCCCTGGGGCCAGAACCATGCAGTTCACGCAGCATTATGCTTGGCTCCCAGCCTGGTGCGACTGACTCCTCCTATTGGCCTGCCAGGCTGCCTTCAGTGGGAGATTTGCTTCTCTCTGTCACTTTGTGTGTTCTGTAGCTTTAAAATTTGTTTAGAGTCATATTTTTACATGCTTTGGAGGTAGTGCGAGCTGGAGCTGCACAGAGGTCCTGTTTTTACTCTGCCATCTTGGCTCTGCCTGATTGCATCTATTTAATGGAGAATTATGGATGTGTTGACTGGTACTTAGCTGAGGTGATTGAAGACATTTCTAGAGTTGATTTGACTAGTTTGGGTTCTACCCCCTGGATCATCTTTGTAGTGGGAAGTCTTAAGGGTAAAAATTGGCCCTTTGGAAGATTCTGAAATTGCTGAAGATGGGCTAGAGAAATCTAGAAGATCTGAGAGTGGATTGTGTTCTGGGCAGAAAAAGGCTGTGCAGCTGTGTCCTCACACAGGCTCATTTTTGTGGCTTCTTAGGGAGATTTGGAGAAGATGTTGCTGTTGGACATGCTCTCATCCATACCCCCAAGAAGGAGTAGCAAGGGCCAGTGGCAGAGTACATTTCCCCAGATGGGGAAAAGAGTTGACTTGCAATTTTAAGTTCACTTCCCTTCTGAGGGGCATCCAAACTACAAGTTCATACTTTAAGTCTGGAGGATTTTATGGGAAGGTTCTTGGGCAGAAAGTGGGACTCAGCAAAGAAGAAAAGAATTCTATCAACTGATTCTGGCGTATTGAAGTCCTTTGAGTTTTATGAATTTTGCTTATGGAATAAAATAAAGGCTGCCCTGTACCCAATATGAATTGTTACTTTCTGTACTTATATGGGACTAGGTCTCTGGTATTCACATTTGGGGAAATCTACATTCCAGATATGGGGGTGGAGAGAGCCAGTCAGTACAAAGGAAGAAGAAAGTAGGGAGATGGGAATGTCTCATACAAGGAAGAAACTATATTTGAGGTCCTGAGGAGTAACCCTGGGTGGAGATGAAATCAATTAAAGAGATAAGATTTGGGGGCTGCTCCCAAGATTGAACCTGGTCTGTGTAAGCTCTGAACTTGGGGGTACTGGGCTTAGCATAAACTAATATTTTAGGGGAAAATACAGCCAGTATTTAAATATTCTCATGAAACCCCCATTCATATCCCAGAGAACACTATGATTCCACGGGAAATTCTGCAATAGACAATCCAAAACCCAAAACAAGATAGGTTAGTTGATATAAATAACTTGGCAAACAGGCAAGCTTGCAGGCATAAAATGTCAGTGCTTCTACTCACAGAAAGCAGAATAAAAACAAGAGATCAGCAAAAGCATAACAGATACTTCTATACCCTCACAAGTCTAGAGGCCAGACTGCCCACAACCACATTTGTATATTCTAATTCCAACTTTTGACTGAAGAAATACAGAATCTGCTGGTTAGCTAAGCAGTGACACATTCTCAACCTGTCATAGTTTATGATCAGTTCCTAGATTTAATTAAAGTAATAGAATACCATGAACCCTGGGAAAAAGTATGTGACATTAAAAAAAGTTAATGTGTTCTCATTATTAGAATCACACAGAAAATACTAAATTGTCTTTAATTTCAGCAGAAAAACTATATGCCATTAATCATATTCTTACTTCACAAAATCTCAGAATATTAGACACAATAGCACTACCAAAATTATAATGTTTGTATCTAGAATTATACTGACACCTTAGAAACCTATAGATAATAAAATTCACCACAAATACAACATCCCCAGGAAATCACAAGCTTAAACAATCAGAATACCCATAATTCAAAATAACAAGTACTGTTTTTCTCAATACAGTTGTAGCACAACTAGACTGTATCATTGCTGTATTCACTGTATTCTATACATCCTTTAAAGTACATTCACATAGTACATTCCTTTAGCATTGGTGATAACCATATAATGCATAGAAACTATACCAATTATGTCCTCATGCTGTTTACATCTGTTTTTCAGGTAATTAATGCAAAAAATGATTCTAATAATAAAATCATATGAATACAGTTCAACAAAAGAGCACTACAGCACTGAATCAAATACAATTACACTTCCTTATAATCTTATATTGAATCATTAAGCTATAGGCAAGGAAGTTCAAGTGTTTTAAAATAATACAATTATATAGTAGATCTGTATAAGCTGTAGCTTTGAACTCTAGGATGGACACAGAATACACATAAAATAAAGATTAACTTTCAGTTTGCTTCAAGTGTTAATAGTGTCATGTGTTTACCCAAGACCACAGGTAGAGAACATTTCTTTGTACTGTTGACACAAACAATATAATTTTCCTGTTATTAGGGCTAAATTAATACAGGTCTAATTGCACTCTGTCCATCCCTACCCTAATCCCCAAACCTGCAGTCAAGAGCATGAGAAGACAAACCTTTCACATAAAGTCTACAATTCAGAGGGGGAACATCCTGGAAAAGAGAAAAAAACAAACAAACATTGAATGTGCTTCTAAGAGTATGGGACAGTTAATCAACTAGTAAAATATTTTGAGTGACCACAATATGTTAACTTTGCCCCGCCCCAAATCTCAGAAGAATCCTATGAGATAAGAATGGCTTCCCAGCATCTTTAGGGATCAAAGATGGTGGTGGGAGGGTCTCTGAACAAATACCTTGATAGTTCTCTACCATCAGTACTACATGCAAGAAAATAAATAAAACAGGAAGAACTGATGGTCCTGAAATTCTTCCTAGGGAATGAGATGCTTTGGCGTAGTGATTTTAAAATATTAGATTCTTAAGGAGATGAATATGTTACAGAGCTGCCTTTTCTTTCTGATGAAACAATTTACATAGAGTATGTGCGTAATGAATGATTTTTTATTCATTTGATGTACTAAAGAATTATTCTTGATAGTAAGCAATACAGGAAAGCGTAGAGTACAGCAGTGGTATCAAATTAAAATAGAATTCAATTCCTGCAGGTCACACGGAAAACCACAAACCAACATCATCTATGTTTAAGTATATTTTTATTTTGTTAAACATTTCCCAGTTACTCTATAATCTGGTGAGGGTGGCCCTTGGGAGTTTGGTGAGGTTAGCATTTCTGGAGTAGGATACCAGTAAGAGAAAAGCTGGGAAAGGGGCACATGAAATATGGAGACACAGTCATTAGAAAATTTCTGAGCCAGAACAACTTTATTGCTTGATTTTTCTCTATCAAAAAAGCTTCATTTAAGTACTAGAACCGAACTTCGAAACGTTTCCTGGAAACTGCTTCCTGTTCTTTCTATCACATCACCAAAAATCAAATTGGGTGAACTAATTTCATTCCCTCAAATCATCTACTGATTTCCTTATTTTTTGTTAATGGCAACATAATTCACAGAATCAAAATATCTCACAGTTGAAAGAACTCTCTGAGATCATTTAGTCAAAGCTAGACTATTATAGGAAGAACCACTAGACTATAGGTTCTTAATCCATTTTTACATCCATTATATATCATGGATCCCTTTGGCAAATTGGTAAACTCTATGAGTACTTTTTCAGAATAATAGTTTACAATGTGCAAAAATAAAATATATGACTACAACTGAAAACATATAGAAATGATATTATCAAAATATATGATATATAGAACACTCATATACAGAACATATACGTATGCACATGTATGTATGTCTGTACTTATAACTATAAAACATATCTACATATCTTTCTTTCTATCTATCTGTCTGTGTCTGTCTGTCTGTCTATCTATCTATCTATCTATCGCAAGTTCACAGGCCTGCTTTGAAGTTCAGAGCATATCCCAATGGGTCATTTCTGTCTTGGCTTGAAGACTTTTGGTGAGGGAAAATTTGACCCTTTCCAGAGGCAGTCCATTACAAAGTGTTTTCTTACAAATATCTCTGCTTCCTGGACCCATGTACAATGGCCCCGCATAGACAAAAGTTGGGACAACCGTTCCACTACTTCAAGATAGCAAACAAGTGCCTCTCAAGGCTAAACACACCAATTTCCTGCCACCAATGTTTATATGGCAAAGTTGGTCACGCTACAAAGAATTATCTTTGACTCTTCTCTGTCCCCCCACTCCAGATCATCCATAGCTATTCAGGTTCTGGGGATATTTTGTTCCAACTGTCTCTATTACCTGCCTCTGACTATCTAACTTACGCTTCATGCTAGTTTAGCAAGCTCCAAACTGGTCTCCTGCCTTTAGTCTCTCCCACCAACAATTTATTTTACATGTTATTAGGAGATTAAACAACACTACTTTGTTCTGGTCACTCATCAGAAAAAAAAAAAATCAACCAATACTCTAACAAACAGAACTTAGTCTTTCTCCATTGTCTTTCTACATTCTGACCCCAATCTTTTTTTAGGATGGGATAATATTTTATTTTATTTTTTTCATTGATTTGTTTATTTACTTTTAGTTTACAAGATTCAGTTCTACAATCCCTTGAGTTTCAAATTTTCTCCCCTGCCTTTTCCCTCCCCCCATGGTGGCGTGCAATCATGTATAGGATCTGCAAATACTTTCACACTGTATAATAGTCTGGTTGTATAGAAGGGTTGTAATCAGTGGAGTGAACAATGGGAAAAAAGAAAGAAAACCAAACACGAAAAAGAACAATAACGGGTAGATTGCTTCAGTCTCCATTTAAACTCTGGTCTTTCTAGATCTTTCTCTGAATGTAGATATCTCCTTCCATCTTGAGACTTATAGAGTTGTCTCATAGCTGTGCGTTGCTGAGAAGAGTCTAGTTTATCAAGGTTGGTTGTCACACATACGATGTGTCTGTGATTCTGTACAACTTTTGCCTGGTTCTGCTCTTCTCACTTAGCATCAATTTGTATAAGCCTCTCCATCCAGGTAGATATGAAGTCCATTTCCTTCCCATTTCTTATAGCACAACAGTATTCTATTACATTCATATACCACAACTTGTTTAGCCATTCCCCAATTGATGGGCATCCCCTAAATTTCCAGTTTTTTTCCACCACAAAGAGAGCTACAATAAACATTTTTGTACATATGGGTCCTTTTCCCATTTCTATGATCTCTTTGGGATACAACCCCAGAAGTAGTATTGCTGGGTCAAAGAGTATGCAATTATTTATAGCCCTTTGGGCATAGTTTTAAATTGCTGTCCAGAATGTCCACATCCTCTCCAGCACTTGTCATCTTCCTGTTTTGTCATCTTAGCCAATCTCACTGGTGAGATATGGTACCTCAAAGTTGTTTTGATTTGCATTTCTTGAATCAACAGTGATTTAGAGCATTTTTCCATATGCTTAAAAATATCTTTAATTTCTACCTCTGAAAATTGCCTGTTCATATCCTTTGACTATTTGTCAACTGGGGAATGACTTGTATTCTTATAAATTTTACCTAATTCTCTGTATATTTTAGAAATGAGGCCTTTATCAGAGACATTGGTTGTAAATATTCTTTCCCAGTTTCCCACTTCCCTCTTAATCTTGGTTACATTGGCTTTTTTTGTACATAAACTTTTCAATTTAATATAATCAAGATTATCCATTTTGTATTCTATAATGCTCTCCAACTCTTCTTTGGTCATGGAGTCTTCCCTACTCCATAAATCTGACAGGTAAACTATTCCTTGCTTCCCCAGATTATTTCCAGTATCAGCCTTTAAACCCAGATTGTGTACCCACTTAGACTTGGCTTTGGTGTATGGCATTAGATGATGGTCTATGCTCAGTTTCTGCCATACTATATTCCAATTTTCTCAGCAGTTTTTGTCAAATAGTGAGTTCTTATCCTAGAAACTGGGGTCTTTGGGCTTATCAAACAGTATATTACTATAATAATTGACTACTGAGTCTTCTGTACCCAATCTATTCCATTGATCCACTACTCTATTCCTTAGCCAGTACCAAGCAGTTTTGATG